>VDFB02193867.1:645160763-645818878 GCA_007258455.2 Sequoia sempervirens | reverse complement strand
TACAAAATAACCTAACTGATAATACTGTTAAAATCTGCTTTCAATTAATAAAATGTATTCAAAACTGTCTTAACTTATGCACTAAAACATCTAAAATTAAATATCCCAGGTTTATGAAATTCGAGTCCACTACTACCCGGTAAATATAACTATCATATCTCTATCCGATAGTGCAATGGAGCCATTTTCAAAGGATACACCAATTTCTAGAAATTGACAGTTGCTATGAAAAACAAGCGGTCATTTTCACCATAAACGAGTAAAATTTATTCTCGTAAACAACTAACAGTGAAAAACACGACGTGTCTATCAGTGAAGTCATGAGGGATACAAAAGCATATTACCCTGGTCATAGTTTGTAAGGCGGCTGGATTTATGTTTCCATACTCTAAAACGAGTGAGTTCCAGAATTTACGTTCGTATGTAGTAGAGAACTACTCAATGGCTTTTGGAATGACCTCGCGACTATACTCTGGAAAAATATCAAATTCCCCAATTTTTAAAGAAAGAGAATACGAGGAAATAGTGTGAATGTCTAAGAATTTCACTTTGTTTTATCTATTTCCACAATATAATGAGCAATCAAGGAAACTATATATGGCACTCCATTACATAAAGGATCTTAATGATTTTCTTTGGATCTAGACTTTTGTCATATATGGTGCAAAGGTTTTCAGAAAAGAATTTAATGTTCCCTAGTTAGATGCCATAGATTCTCAAAATCCGTTCATCCATTTTTTATTGTCATTTATCTAGTTTCCATATATATGAATGAATATTTTGTCGCATGGCATTCCAAGAGTCAACATCAATATCAACTATTTATAGGTTTGATTATAGTTTAGCTACCTATATCTTTTTTGTAGCATGAATCAATGTTTGTTAATGCATTTCATTAAATCATTATAAGAGATTTGGTATATAATTAAATTTTGATATATATTAAATTTATCTACATCCTTTCATTCAAATATAGATTGATAGATGGACATTATTAAGAACACATTATTTTAAGTTATGTGCATCTAGAACTGTGAAAACCAATTCAACATCTATTATTATTACAAAATTTATATAAGGCATAGTTATTCTAGAATATTTCTTAGGTTCTAGCTTGATAAGCACCACCTCATGTGTATTTTATCACATGAGAACATGATGTGAAAAATTGCATAAATTATTTTGCAACATATTCAAAGAGTTCAGTCATGGATATTGTAGATTGACTCGTGCCAATAAGAATACTATAAATAATTCCATTAAACTCACCACATACCACGCTCATTCAAGCTAGGTGAAAAATTCTAATTGCATCTTCCAAACTAATACATGAAGAGTTCACATTGGGATGTTAATCTGAATTCTATAGGGCATACACCATTTTGCATGTAGCTATTGACAAAACCTTAATTCTTGATCACCTACAATACTTGAATTTCGACCTAATATTCAAAATTTATATCCTTAAGACATTATTTCATCCTATTATTTATCCAATTTCAACTCAACATCCTTAGGTGTTGAACTTGAGCACCTATGGATTGTTTTAGTACATTAGAACATTAGTGCAACTACTAGGAATTCTCAAGTAACAAGCCACTTTACTTTCTACAGTGATCTAAGGTAGGGAAATATGTAGGAAAATTAAAGTTCCATAATCTTCAAGATCATTGTGCCTAACTTTTATGTTTCATCGAAGACATGGTAGGACATAAATTTTTAAGGAATGCCAAATGGTTGGGGCATTATCACGAAATAATTCAATATGATTACCAAATTGTATTCTTCAAATATTTGGAGCGGTTAACATTATAGATGCCCTATTTATGAAGATGATTAAAATTAATACTATGTTTTATGTGTAAGTTTAATGATTACAAAATTTTGTTTGTTAGTCAAGGAAGTATGTAGAGGTTAAAGAAAATGAAATTGAGGATACATATATTACCCTAATCTTTAAGACTTTTGTTTGGAGTTGGTAGTTGAAACCATATTCTTTGGATTGGGGTAGAAATCCCATAACAAGTTCTTAAGTAACTTATAATGAGGAATCATAATGGGATTGTGATTCCTAGGATCTTTAAACATCAAGGAAAAATCCTTAGTGAGGTTTATAATAAATAAATCAATATAGATTTAAGAGTCTCTTAGGAATTTTTTGTATAACTAATAAAATTAGAATTAAATAGAATTTAAACTACATTTCCCATATTATGACTTGCACTTTATTGAAGGACATGCATTGTCATTGTTTAAGTATTTAGAATACATAAAAATATAATATATGGATAGCTTAAGGGTACTTAAGTTTGTGATATTTTCACCACTATAGTAATTAATTTTATGCCTAATTTTATTATAAAACTATTCATTTTAATTACCACTATTTATAGCTTGGTAATTTTAATAGTACCATCTAGGATAAAAGTCATGATACTTTCTGAGGATTTTTCCATTTGGTGGATACATTTTGAATATTACAATAATTGATTGCAACGAAAGGAATGTTAAACTCAATAAGTTTTAATTATGGTAAATAGTGTTTTAATTATGGGAATGTTTCAACCCAGAAAAGTAGAAATAAATCACATATATGTACATTAAACACTAAACCTTAAACCATTGAAACAAAAAATATGTATATCTAGTCTTGCATTGTTTTTTTCGCATTTATTTAAATGAAATGAATGAGACTGGCATAGTGTTACTTAGAATAAATATACTATTATAATAAAAAATTCACATAATTATAACTTTCTATCAACCCACTCATACTAAAAAATAATAACATATATCATGTCATTATAATTTTTTTATCTCAAATCTATGCATTTATCATCATTTATAAAAGTTAATACCATTCACCCATGATCAATGAATAAGAAAATTATATAATGTTTACCACTACAAAAATTATGTGTTTGTTACTCCTTTGTAAAATACTAAATTGCGTAATAAGTACTTATTGAAAGAAGTTTTATGTATTAGACTCTATAAAAAATAAATTATTAGGATTTATTAGGATTTAGATTGATTTCGGCTTATCACATACCCATGGAAACCTCGTCTAATTGCTAATTAATTGAGCACATTTTACTTTCTAGATTGTTAGAGAAAATTGTTATACTTTGTGAAATTATGTGTTTTCTCATTAGATGACACTCCTACATTGCAATGGTAGTCCAAAACCCAATAAATGGAAATATTTAACTACTAATTGAGTGAACAGAAATAAAGGAAAGATAATAATAATATTATGGGGAAAGTAAAATAAAGGGGTTGAGAAAAAATAGAAATAATATTATAAAATATTAAATTTTCTAAGTGTTTTAGGTATCTATTAAGTATGTAAATGATTAATTTTTAATAGGTCTATGCCAAATGATCAAAAACCTTTTCACAATAGTTATTTTTTTCACTTGTATTCATGCCCTACAACTCTAGATTCAAGATATAGTTGGCTACAAGCCTCATTTACAAATTATATTCATTGTAATATTTGTAAAATGCCTTGTTTCCTCTAAACTTCACAACAATGCATTGTTTTATCCCATTAAATTGACACCATCATTTAAATTTGTGTGCATCTTTCCTAATATTCTTGAACAATGGAAAAAAATAGGGTTTGTTAGACCATTATTCTCCTATTGTCATTCAATAATGTCCTAGGAACCCAAATTGGATTGACTATCAACCCCAAAGGGTGAGTCAATGCTTAATGAGGAAGACCTAGGAAGGGGGTTCTTTTAGCTTTGAAGGGTTCACCACCAAGCAAAAGCTTGGAAATGACAAGTAAGCATTCAAATCACAAAACCTAGTAATGCAAGCTAAATGAAGGATGCAAATGATGAAATTATGCAACAAGGAGTTAGGATGTATGTACCTAAGAAGTCTAGAATTGTGATGAGGATTCCAAAGATGCAAATAAGTTGTTAAGACATTCATTTAGGAACTTATTCATGTTGTCATCATCTTCTCCAATGATGTCGACATCATGAGGAGGACATGCATTAGGAGTTGAGTGAGTATGAGTAAGTTCAATTTCATTTGGGCCATTTACAAAAGCACAGCTTGACACATCTACCAAAGATTTCAAGGACATTCAAAGCTTTCCAAAGCACATATGCATGATGCAATATTGAACAAATAAACTTGAAATGAAAGAAATTGGAATAAAAACAATTCTAGAAACTAAAACAAACAATTGAAGGTAGCCAACAAAAGCATAAAAAAGTAATTTCAAACCCTAAAATTTGGAAAGTCAAATTCAATAGGGACTAAGACACTAGTAAGGCCATCTTGATAATACTGGTGTGATTTTGAGGTTCCATGGACTGGGATAGGAAACAAACAATAGAGAGAGGGTTCTTAGTGAAAAACCCACAAAGGAACTAAGCGCTAGGAAGGGTGTTTTTGTCCTAGTATAGGTTTTTGTCAGAAAAGTAGAAAATTATGGATTGTCAATAGTGTTCACAGGTTGCCTATCTAGGTAGCCGATGTTTAGAAATAGAAAAGTATGCAAATGAATGCAAGAAAAAGTAACTAGTGACAAGCAATTGAATGTAAAGTTGAATGCAATTTTTTTCAATTTTGAATGCAATAACAATGTTCCTACTTGTAATTAGGATGATGAACAATTCAATTTTTAGTTTTTCAATGTGATAAATAATGTAATAAAGCAAAAGTGCAACCTATATGCATTTTCACTGATGCAAATATGAGAAACCCTAGATGCACGTTTACTAAAAGTGAGAAACCCTAGAAGCAATTTCACTAATGCAAGTTGTAATGCAAGAATGAATGCAACCTATATCTAGGACTTTAATGGAATCCAAATAAAAAAATGAATGCTCAAAGGTGTCAAGTTTGCCAAAATGAAAAATGGTGAAAAAAAGGGTTTGTTAGACCACTATTCTCCTATTATCATTCAATAATGTCCTAGGAACTCAAATTGGATTGACTATCAACCCCAAAGGGTGAGTTAATGCTCAACAAGGAAGACCTAGGAAGGGAGTTTCTTTTAGCTTTAAAGGGTTCACCCGCAAGAAAAAGCTTGGAAAAGGCAAGTAAGAATTCAACTCACAAAACCTAGTAATGTAAGATAAATGAAGGATGCAAATGATGAAATTACGCAATAGAGAGTTAAGATGTATGTACCTGGGAAGTCTAAAAATGTGACAAGGATTTCAGAGATGCAAAGAAGTTGTCAAAATGTGCTATGGAGGACTAAGATACCCTTACTATCTTATTAGTCCCACTATTGTTTTTTAGGGAAGATGCAAAATCTTCGGATGCCAAAATAGTATGTAAAAGAATTTCTACAAAATTCCACTTGGAGGAGTAACATTCACTTACTACCATATTAGTCTTGATCTAAATTTTTGAAATCTCTGAAAATGATCTTGAGGTTCGATGTTTGCACTTCCTTCTTCTCTAATCTCAAGTTCTGAAACTTCCAGATCTAACTTGTAGGTGAGTTTTTGTGAATATTACAACTTTTCAATGCAACTTTGGAACCTTGCACTTCAAATGATATTTGAGTCTTCAATCTAAATCTGCAATCACAAACACAAAATAGAAGAAAAACTTGTTGATTGTTAGTAAATGAGGGTTTTCCTTGGTAAAACCCCTTGTCAGTAATTAAACCTTGAAACAAAATGAAATGGAGGGAAATGGTGAATGAACAACATGCAATGCTACAACTCCCCAAATCCTTGTTGCGAATTCTCTAAACTTGTGTGAGATGGCTAGCTTGGATATAGATCTTCAATCAAAAGAATGGTTGAAAGATATGGAATTGAATTGCTTGCTTGAATTAAAACCCTACATCACAAAGGTTAGCATAAAAATAAACTTGATGCAAGAAGATCTTTGATATGATGCTTGAATCTTGATAGTGGCTCCAAATACTTGATTATTTTCTCTTGAATGCTCAAATACTTGAATGCTTGGATATGCCTATATTTTTTGTTAGGAGAGAATGAGAGAAGGAACCTTTTATTTATAGTTATCTATGTTTAAAATCACAAAATTACACCACAACAAGCCAACATCGGAATTCATTAAATAAATGAGGCTAAATCTCACTAGAATTTGAAATTTAATCTTAAAAATACCTTAAGGAGGACTGAGATTCCCTAGGTGGCATCTTAGTTCTGAGGCATGAAACTATATGCATAGACTCCAAAAAGGGGCCCATTTAAGGTGTCATAAAATCAGGGTCCCAAAACATTTGGGGGACAAAGGCGCCCTAGGTGGTGTCTTAGTGTCTTAGTCTCGACCCAAAAAAATAGGGACACTCAAACATAATAATTAAATTATCATTTATCCATTGATGTTTGTCATGATTAGCTAGAAAAGAATATAATTTATTAGGCTTGTGGATGCAAAATAGGACCAATTAAGACCTAAATAGGGATAAATAAAGCAAGGTGGGCCCAAACAAGTGTTAAAATTCAAGGGTATGTGTTTTCCTACACTACAATTCTTATCCCATGAGACAATCATATTATAGGCTTATTCATTGATTCCATAAATTATAAAATCTAAACAAAATCTCATACCCCATAATCCCATTATTTTAATAAGTTTTAATATCATCACCTTATGCTTGTAGAGGATTGTATTTAATGCTCTTGCATAGATCTAAGTAGGCTAGAGAGATGCCAAAATCACATTGGAGTATAAGATGATCCTAGGGAAGCATTTATTTATGTGCAATCTCAAAATATGAGGTTGTAACAAGAATAATTTGAAATAGGAAACATATCCCTATTCGTAGCCCTACAATTTGATGCTATGAATTATTTTTTATGATTTTTCAAAAGGCTTTACATTTTTCCTATGTAAGTGTGAACCGTTCATTTTTGGCTCTCTAGGAATTCTCTAGCTCTTCTAGAGTTTTTCACCTAAAAGGAGAGAGGTAGGGCCAAAAATGCTAACTAGTTCATTCAAATTGTGTTATGTGGAATGCTATCTAAACTAAATGAAGTAAATTAAATTAAATTAAATTATTTAAATGAATGAATTTGAATGCAAAAATAATATTTAAACTATGTTTGAAAACATACTCTAATATGCAAACAATGAACTAAATGAAGAAATTGTGCATAACAAAAAGAAATAGGATGAAACAGAATGCACCCAGTAAATGTTAGATGATTCTAGAATGTTATGGATGCTGAATGAAATCACTAAATTTTCACAGTGGGACTCATTTTCCCAGGGTGGCTTAATTGTTCACCTTACTAGTGAAAAAGGTCAAAACTTGGTTTCTAATTGCCCGGATTTGAATCTAACAAAATTCATATTTTTTAGTCCTACAGAATCATTCACCATTGGTAATGAATCAGTCCTCTCCCAAAATTCTTAAAAATTAGGAGACAACTTTGCAATAGTAGATATGGAAATCTCTGATTGTCGCGTTGACAAAGTCAATTATGTAGGAAATGGGCAGAAAAACTTCTCCAAGCTTGAAGTATGAATGAGTTGACTTGAAGCACCTAGTTGACTTGTTTACCAATATTTGACACAAAAAACCTTGTTAAATCTGCATACCTAGGTCTACAAACACACATGGAATAATGGGAAAATGGTTGAGTTAGCAACAGGAGGTTTCCTTGGTCAAACCCCACTTTTGGTAATCAAACACTTAATGAAATAATGAATGAAAGAGAATGATAAACTAATAACATGATTTCACTATCAACTTACCAAACCCTGATAATGCACCAAAGTAATGTTAATAGATGCTCCAAAGTGCCTTGAATACAGCTCGAATTGATGTTGTAAGATGCTTGAATGCTCCTCGAAATGTGAGATGGAATAATTGAATGATTGAGAAGATTTACATGGGAGTGTAAATGAGGTGAAAATCACATATTTATACACAATTGTGTTCCTTTAGTTAACCATTCATACCTCATCACACGGCAACATCAAGTGTTTCTTTGAATAAAAGCCTCGAAAGGAAAACTTAAAATTTTGAATTTGAGCCAAGGGGACTCACCCGCCAATCTATGGTGAATGGGTCCCACCTAGGACCTGAAAATATGTGTTGGGAATTAAGTTGTATTTAATGTTATTTGTTGGGCTTACATTAAAAAATACACTTAATTAAGACATATGAGGGCATAAAGGGGCCAAGTAAAGCATGAGAAAGGGATACATAATGAAGATGTGCCTAGAAAAGTGTGAAATATTATTACAAGACTTTATAGCACTTCAAAATAGGACCTGTTAATGAATAAAATGGTGATTTTTAGGTGAATTGTAATAAATAGAGTCTATAAGAATGTAGAAATGTCTTACAACATTTCACAACAGCTTCACAAGGCGTCATTATTTTAATTTTAGTACCTAAATATGCATGTTCAAGCCATGTTACATCATGAAATTAGAGAAAATTTGACAAAAACCATGAAACAAGACCTAAAAGGCCATGAAAATGATGAGGGGCCATTTTTCTAGGCCACATTTAGCCCCCACTTTAGTGAGAGGATAAACTTGCTTCAAACTCACACTAAAGTAGCCATGAACATCAAGAGGAGGGTTCAAATGCACACACGTTAGCAAGATGGAATGACAACAATAAAGAGGGATGATCAAGCCCCCAGGATGAAGATCCCATGGAAAAATAAACATAAGAACTAAGGAACACATAAGTATTGAAATGAAAGAATTGAATGAAAATTTGATCGTGAATCCAACTAGTTGTGGATTAGATCTAGGCTGATTGTTTGAAAAAGAGAATGTGTACTCACTCTAAGGTGACATAACACAAGATGGTCCACTAGGTGAGAAGGCCCAAATGTACTCACTCTTGGGGCATGAAACTTTTGATCATCTGCGAGGTGAGAAAACCCAAAAAAGGTAAGATACATACACTAGTTAGTATGCACGCACAAACACAAAGGTGTCTATGGGGAAAATTCATACCACTAGGTGGGATTCCTACTTAACCATATTAAAGTTACACCTACTGATAAATTTAACAAGGTGCCACAAAGAAAAATGTCATGAACAAAAAGAAAGGTACCACAATCATGCAAGTTGTGTTATGCAAGGTGGTAAAAATGCAAAAAAATATAAAATGTAAAGTGTAAAAGATGTTCGAAGGAGTCTTGTTTAGTTCATGCAAGGTCAGCCACTTAGGGAATGTTGTGTCTAATGTCTCCAAAAGAGGAACAATCAAATAATAGTGTATTCACAACTTAGGGGATGTAGTGCATCGCATTAGGACACCAAGAGGAATGTAATATGATGAGATATATCACAGTTATGAAATACATCACACCCAATGCCATCCACAAAGTGGCAAATGCATCACATAGATGACAAGGCTACACTAGTAACCAAGAATGAAAAATAAATAATGGTAATGTATGCCCCCCACTTTAAAGGAATCGCTACACATTGTTCTACGAGCAATTACTTTAAAGTGGAGAAGAAAAGAAAATGCAAAAAGGAAAACAAGAAATGAGAGCCAGCTTGGAAATCCCTATGCCAAGTCATATGTTTCAAATTTAGGTTGCGTCATGCCAAGGAAAATGAAAAAAGAAAGAAAGGGAGTTGCCCCCTAGAAAAGAAAGCACACCAAACACATAAGGGATCTATGGATTTGGGGTCAGTATGTTTGTTGCTGCAATATTTTTATGAAAGAGCTCAAAAATGTCATCATTAACCAAAGCACATAGAACTGGAAGAATGAAACAAAGAGAGAAAAAAAAAAGAAGGAAAAATAATGTCCATTTTGGGTGAACATGGAAGAGACATTGTGGTCTCAATGCCTTGCATCATCCCCAAGACAAAAAAACAATCGAAAAGAAAGAAAATGAGAAAGGTGAAATAAAATGAAAAATATTTTGGGTCAACATGAAGGAGACATATTGGCCTCGATGCTTTGCATCATCCCAAAAAGGAGAACAAAAAAAAAATTAAGCAAAACAAAAGAAAAAGGAGTGTTTGGGTCAACATGGAAGAGACATAGGGCATCTCTATGCTTTGCATCAATCCCAAAAGGAAAACACAAAACAAAAATGAGAAAAGACAAAGACCTTTTGGGTCAACATGGAAGAGACATAGGGTGTCTCTACGCTTTGCATCATACCCAAAAGGAGAAGACAAAAGATAAATGAAAAAGGCAAGGCATGAAAAATAGAAGAAGCATATGAAGAGAGGGAACATCAAATGCATGATATGGGGGAACATGATACACACATGAAAGGAAAACAAAAAGGAACAAGTAATGCAAATTCAAGTCACCCATTAAATAAGTTATAGGTTTCTCAATCTTAAATAGAGAAGTGGAAAAGGAATAACATAGTTAAGAGACAAAGTCAAATGCATTACAAGGACAAGGCTAACAACGTTTTGCCCTTACAAAGTGTAAAGGAAAGGATGAGTGGAGGTAGGTGATGGGAAAGGATCATGTAATAGTGAGAATAGGAAACTCTACAACAAAAAGGAACAAGTAATGCAAATGTCACCCATTAACTAAGTTATAGGTTTCTCAATCTTAAATAGATAAGTGGAAAAGGAATAAAATAGTTAAGAGACAAAGTCAAATGCATTACAAGGAAAAAAAAGGAACAAGTAATGAAAATGCAAGTCACCCAATAACTATGTTATAGGTTTCTCAATCTTAAATAGATAAGTGGAAAAGGAATAACATAGTTAAGAGACAAAGTCAAATTCATTACAAGGACAAGGCTAACAGCTTCTTGCCCTTACAAAGTGTAAAGGAAAGAATGAGCTAAGGTGGGTTATGGGAAAGGATCATGCAATAGTGAGAATAGGAAACTCTACAACAATGGCATGATGAAGTGCATTAGATTGATTTACAGTATGACAGGGAAATAATCTGTATCAATGAAGTGATACTTATCCAATATGTCCTTCAATGTCTGACATGCTTTTGTTCGTTGTCCAAAAGTACAATGATATTTTCAAAAATGGTATGTTAGAGTCTTTTAGATGAATAACCAACCTATTCATAGGTGCTAAAAGTATAATATCTTTATTTAAAAGTAGTTGAAGCCTCCTTTCACATTCAGGTACGTAGCATGTGTAGGAAACTTGAGCTTCTTCAATTTGTAAGGTCACTTTCATTTGCTAGATTCTCCTTGTTCATGAATAGAAGGAGGAAGGGGACACATGGGGGTCCTAACATCCTTGTCATTAGGAGGGAATGGTTGTTCACATGGAAGAAGAATGTTTAAGTCAAGAGGAGAACCCAAGATCACTCTACTAGCATCTTGAAGTCTCCTAGATTGAAAAGGCTATCTATCAAGATGAGAAGGATCTTGGTATCCTAATCCTATTGTATGTGCATCAGTTGACTATTGTTCAAGAATTTGTTGAATGCCATGTTCATTTTTTGTGTCACAACTTTGTTTACTTAAGATAGTGAAACCTTTACCATATGTTTCTTTAAGATTTACAGGAGTGTTTGTGACTTTGTGCTCGTAAAGAGATTGTGAGCGAGTTTGTTTAGAGGAACTAGGTCCACTTGAGGGAAGAATTGTAAGTCCTACATTGATTTCAGGATGTAAATATGCAAAGTGATCAGGAGGTGCAGTAGTAGGAAGATCCAGTGACTTCATGGATGGATAAAAGGATGCATTGGCTTCTAGGTTTTCAAGGAATTCATTGTAGAACTTGTTCATTCTAACATCATCTTCTCCAATGATTTATGCATCTCGAGGAGGACAATCATGAGGAGTTGAAGGAGCATGTGTGAGTTCAAGGTCATTAGGGTCACAACCAAAGGCACAATTAGACATGTCTACCGATGATTTTAATGAATTCCAAAACTTATTGAAAGAAAATGCTATGATGTAAATAAACTAAGGTACAATAAATGATTAAAAACAAAGAATCTATAAATGAAAACAAAATGCAAGAACATGAAACTGTAATGCATGAAAATTTTAGAAAAGTGTCAGAAATGCTATTTAAAAAGTGTAGAGGGATTGATTCGCCCAGGGTGACGAATGAGTCCCAGTATGATGCTTTTTTGTGTTAAAAAATTTTAAGATGATTTTAGTGCTCTACAAAATGCAATCAAGGATACATAATGCATTATTTCAATTTTTTCAATAAGATGCAATGCAACAATGAAATGTAAATGAACTCTAAATTAAATTTACACTAATGCAATATGAAAAGTCCTAGAATGTAAAAACAAAACAATGTCCTCATTGAATGTTGATGGAAAAGTAATCTACGATGCAAATGAAATCAGAAATGCAAAGTGTTCAAAATATAGGTTTACCAAAATGAACCACTTATTTCTGGCTCTCTAGGACTTGTCTAGCTCTTCTAGGGTTTTTCACCTAAAAGGAGAGAGGTAGGGCCAAAATTCTAACTAGTTCATTCAAACTATGTCATGTGGAATGATGTATAAACTAAATGTGATTTAAATGAATGAATTTGAATGGAAAACTAAGATTTAAACTACATTTGAAAACACACTCTAATAAGTAAACAATGAACTAAATGAACAAATAATGCATATAAAAAAGAAATAGGATGAAATAGAGTGCACTTGGTCAATGTTGGATGATTCTTGAATGTTGTGCATGCTGATTGAAATCACTAAATTTTCACGGTGGGACTCATTCACCCAGGGTGGCGAAGTAGTCCACCTACTGGTGAAAACATGTCAAAAACTAGTTTCTGACTATTGGGATTCAAAATCTAACAAAATTCATATTTTCAGTCCTAAGGTTGGAATCATTCGCCATTGGTGGTGAATCAGTCCTCTCCCAAAATTCAGAAAAATTAGGAGACAACTCTACAACACCAAAATAGGAAATCTCTAATTGTTGGGTTGCCAAAGTCAAATATAAAGGAAGTGGACAAAAAACCTTCTCCAATCTTGAAATATTAATGAGTTGACTTGAAGCGCCTAGTTGACTTGTTTACCAATATTCAACACCAAAATGCTTGTTAAATCTACATACCTAGGTCTACAAACACACATGGAATAGGGGAAAAATGGTTGAGGGTTATCAAATAGGTGGTTGCCTTGGTCAAACCTCACTTTTGGTAATCAAACCCTTAATGAAATAATGAAATCAATGAGAATGATAAACTAATAACATGAAATTGCTATCAACTTACCAAACCCTTAATAATGAAAATATAAAGTAATGTCAATGGATGCTAGAAAGTGCCTAAATATTTCTTGAATTGATGTTGTAAAATTCTTGAATGCTTGAAATGTGAGATGGAATGCTTGAATGAGTGAGAAGATTATGGGAGATGTAAAATGAGATGAAAATCACATATTTATACACACTTGTGCCTTAGTTAACCTCATACCTCATCACAAGTGAAATCAAGTGTTTTGGAATAAAATCCCTAAAGGAATTTTTTTTGAATTTAGAGCCAATGGGGACTCATTCACCACCCATGGAAAAAGGGTCCCACCTAGGACCAGACAATATGTGCTGGGAATTAAGTTGTATTTAATGATATTTGTTAGGCTTCCATTCAAAAATACACTTAATTAAGACATATTACGGCATAAAGGGGCCAAGTAAAGCATGAGAAAGGGATAAATAGTGAAGATGTGACTAGAAAAGCATGAAATATTGTTACAAGACTTTACAACAATTCAAAATAGGACTTGTTAATGAATAAAAATGTGATTTTTAGGTTAATTGTAATAAAAAAAGTTTGGAAGAATGTAGAAATGTCATACAACACTTCACAACACCTTCACAAGACGTCATTATTTGAATTTTAGTACCTAAATATGCATGTCCAAGCCATCTTACATCATGAAATTAGAGAAAAATATACAAACACCATGAAAGAAGATCTAAAAGACCATGAAAATGACAAGGGGCCATTTTTCTATGACACAATTTGAAAATTGATTTAATGTAAATTTCCCCATTCATGGAAAGTAAAAATATTTGAACCTTGGTATTGGACATGAAACACACATCACATAGTTCACTTAGAAATTAGAAATTAGTTATGTTCCAAAGCCATGCTTTTAGAATGAGTGGTAGTGTTGTAATTATAAATTTTATAAAAATGTAGAACTTATTTATTTTATAGGCTTCTAAACCATCTATGTATTGAGATTGTAAAAGGGTATTTCATGATATTGAATGACATAATATTTCATGATATAATGGGTTTAAACTATCATCTATGATTATTAGGAGTGTTTAGTATAACAAGAGGAATACATGATGCATTTATGATTAGTAGCACCATTTCAAGAAATTTCTTGACTTTTTGATTACATTTTTATAGTTGCATTTGAAAATTGAGGTACACTAGATGCTATTTAATGACACTCTATATTGTAAAACACTATCAGGTGTTTGTAGCAAGTCCATTCTTAATATAAATAAGATATGTTTAGCTAATAGTGATCTCACATTTACTACATTCATAGCTTCTAATCATGTGGTTTGTATACATAAATATATTCTAGTCTTATTTCACACATTTTGTTTTCACCTATTGATTAAGGATTAGCTATTGCAGTGAGATACACTAGTTTTCAAAGTAATCAAAATTGAAATGCATCTTACTCATTATTTCTTACTATAAGAGTAGTTTCGGTTTCACATGTTCTCATGATTCAATAGTATAACGATTTTGTTATCTCTAGAAAGCACTTGTGTTGATCATATATTGGTAGAATCATGTCAATGTGCCTACAACTTATATGATTGTAAAAAATATCTGATAATTCATATGTAGAAAGAAAAATTGATATAATATTTAGGCACATGTGTAATAATGTAATTACTAAAACTTAATGTAATTATTTTAAATTTGATTACAATTTTAAATGATGAAAATGTGGTATGGATCGTATCATATGGTTTTAGGACATATAGCATACCCACTTCAACAATTTTATTCAAGGGTAACCTTAGAGATCTCAATGCAAATGAGAAAGAGATCTTGTAATAGGGTTGTCCTAGGGTATTATTAATTACTAAAAGGGAGCTCACCACCAAGTTGAGACTTGGAAAGACAAATGCAATGCAAATTATAATGCAAGAAGAAATGCAAAACCCTAGTATGATGCAAAGCTTCACTAAATGATCTAAAAATGCATATAAATCAGAACAGAAAATAGTAAAATCAGAAGTTTGCATCTAGAAACTTGTAGAGGCTTGAATGAAGACTAAAAATATTGCAAATCCTAAAATTGAGGCTAGCTGGGACTCATTCACTAGTCTGGAAAAAATAGTCCCAAATCAAGGTTTTTGTACAGGAACATGTTTCTTGAAAAAGGGTATCTCACACTACAAAAATCTCAAAATTGAACTAAACTAGGACTCATTCATGAGAAGTGGCGAATGAGTCTAGTTAAGTGTTTTTGGAGCTTTAAAATCTGAATCTAATCTTTAATGTTTTCTCTTTCTATTCCTCTTTGTTTTTGGATTTTAAACCTTGATTTCGAGGCTATAGGTGACTTTTTGGTGAAGATTACAACCTTTTCAAATGGGGAGACAAATATAACAAATTTCTCTAAGATTTTCACTTAACCTTCAATGATCTTCAAGTCTTCAAATCACCTAGATCTATAATCACACAAATGGAGAGAGAAAAAGTGTTGATTGTTAGGGAATATGAGTTTTCCTTGCTCAGGCCCCGTTTAGGTAATTAAACCAAATGATGAAACAATGAAGCAAGGATATGAAACATGAAACATAGGAAATGAAACATTAACAATGATACCTTGAATGATGCCTTGTAAATGATGTCTTATAAATATATAACTCAATGAAATGGCCATGAAGGATATAGAACTTGATCTTGACAATAGGTGTAGAACAATGCTTGATCTTGGATCTCTAATGCTACATCACAACACTAGCTCAATAGCATGCTTGATTCTTGACATCCTTGACATGATGATGGTTCTTGAATTTTTGTAACAATTGATGAATAATTATGCCCTTGAATGCCTTAGAAATGATCTTGGATGTTCTCTAGACGATCTTGTAAAGTGTCAAAATGCTTAACTCTTGAGTACTTGACTTGATCTCATGAATGCTTGATGAAATAATGATTTTAAAGCTCATTTATATAGAAAATCCATCTAATATCCTATGTATTAGTTCCCAAAGGCTGACATACATAAAATTTGAACTTAAAACCCAAGTTTCTCCTCTCAAAACCTTGAAAATAGGCCAATTGGGACTCATTTTCCAAGTTGGGTGAATGGGTTCCACCTAGATGGGACTCATTCACCCAAAGTGGTGAATGGGTTCCACAGGGCCTATTTTCATTACTAAAGTGTCGCAGAGTGTGTAAATTAAGTTTATATGTCAACTGATATTGTCGGGTTTTTGATTAAAATATTCCTTGGGATGTATAATATAGGGTTATAGGGGCCTATTAATGATGGTATTAAGGTCATAAATGCTAGAGGGCCCAAAATCCAATGTGAAAGTATAAATAAATACAATTTACAACACTAAATTACAACAAAATTGAGTCTATTTAGCTTAAAATGGCCCAAAATCCCATGTGAATGTGTAAAACACATTATGACACTAGATTAGGTCCAATTTAGTTTGAAATCCTCTTAAATTTAATGTGAAGGTGTAAATAAATATACTTTACAACATTAAATTAGGGTAGAGTTAGGTTTATTTAGCTTAAAAAGGGCCCAAGACCTAATGGGGATGCATAAAACTCATCACACCACTAGATAAAGGTAATATCAAGTGCAATCTATCATTAATTAGTATCAAATTAAGCAAGGAAAAGGCGTACCCTTTTTTTGTCATTATACAACTTAATGGCATTTTTATAGCTCTATAATAAATTAATTATGAATACTAAGGATCAAATTTTTGTCAAAAATATTTCTCTTTGAATTTATTTTTAATGACCTCTAAGAATATCCCTTGTCTTAGAATAAGCAAAAAAAATAAAATAATAATTCACCACTCATATATATTATTATATTATTTCCACTATCTAATCATAATTTTAGTAGATCACCATTAATTGACCTTCCATGTGCTTAGGATTTGACATCTCCTTGATAATTTATTAGCCAAGAGGCTATTTTGTTTAAATTTTCCCTCAAGATTTTCATTAGCCCAGCCATGAATTGGATTTTCCAGTGTTAGAGATGTTCTGGCTAACGACAACTTGACTGGGTTTTTTGTGGTGACATGGAGCTTGGTAACTACGTGAGTTGGTAGTAGTGGAGTTGGTGTCCTTGATACACATAAGTTGAATTGTAAGTGTTTGCTTGCGGGAGTGTTAATTCATTCTATCATTGTTGTACGATGTGGGTAGACAAAGTAAATGTAATATTGAGTGTTGCAGTGTGGCAAAGTATACTTTGTTTAAGTTGTATTGTCTAAAAATCCATTGTGGTCTTGGTTTCATAGCAGACTATTGTAAAATTTGTCACCTTCAGCTTTGTGGTCGGTTTCATAGCAGATTGGAGGGTTTTAAAACTATTGTTCTCTATAATCTGTAAGTCTTTTTACATGGGTATTTTGCATAAATGAATTATTTATTGTTTATGTTAAAATAGTTGTTCTACAAAATCTGTACATCATTTTACATGGGTGTTGTAGTGTGGGAAAGTAAAGTCTGAAATGTGCAAGAAAATATATTGATTAAGTTGCATTGTCAAAAGAGCCATTGTGGTGTTGGTTTGATAGCAGACTATTTTGAAAATTGTCAACTTCAATTCCATGGTTCATTTGATAGGAGACTATTGTAAAAATTGACGACTTTGCCTCAATTTTACAAGACATTGGAGGGTTTTAAAACTATTGTTCTACACAATCTGTAAGTCATTTTACATGGGTTTTTCGCATAAATGATTTATTTATTGTTTATGTTAAAATTGTTGTTGTCTGAAATCTATAAGTCATTTTACATGGGTGTTTGGCATTATGGTTTTGTATGGATGGAGAAATTACACTTAAATATTCTTTCTTTCATAAAAAAATATGGTTAGGGTTAGTAATTTTTTTGTCCCTCATTTATTTTTTGTTGTTATCTCTATGCATATTTAGCCTTGTACCCATTACCAAAGGAGCAATTGTAGTTAAATCTTGTTTCTTTGGTAAAAAAATATGGTTAGGGTTAGTAATTTTATCACCGTCCATTTTTTGTTTTAGTTATCTCTATGCATCTTTGTTGTTACAACCATTAACATAGGACCAATTGTAGATTAACATAGGAGTGATTGCATATATATATGGACTTATACCCATTACCATAGGAGAAATTGTAGTTAAATATTGTTTCTTTGGTCAAAAAATATTGTTAGGGTTAGTAATTTTATTTCCCTCCATTTATTGTTTTATTTATCTTTGTGCTTATTTTCCATTACACCCATTAACATATGACCAAATGCAAATTAAGATAGGAGTGATTGAATATGTATATATATGCAGAGGGTTAGTAAGGAAGTAGAAACATGTTGGAGATAAAATTAGTTTGGTGTGTGTTAAGTGTTATTCTTTCTAATATCTCTTTTATCTGTTCAATTTATTTATTTGAAGTTTCTGATGATATTTTCTATTAGCCCAGCCAAGAATAAGATTTGTCCTATAATAGCTCTTTTACAATTTCTCTAGTTTTCTAGAATATTTAGTGCTAGACAATGTAGCTCAAATTTTCAATTAAGTCTATGGCATTATAGGCATTTTGTATAGGTTATTGCTACTCATTGGCTTTAGGAGTTGTATTTAATGTGGGTTTGGTGCCAAAGAATGTAGCTCAATTTTTGAATTGATAATCCAACTCTTACATATACTACTTGTCTTGTATGAATATTTTTAGTGTTTGTGATTTACGTGGGTATGTGTAGGATCATCATGGAAAAAAACAAGCCCTTAAGTGGCAAAAATTTAGAAAAATCAGAGTAAGGCAACTTGACATAAAAATTTGAATAAGTTATCTATATTATTTCAAACATATGTAATAATAGAATCTATAGAAAATTGAATGTAGTTTCTAAAATACTAGGTTTGTTTAAAGAGAAAAAAATTTATTTGGTGAAAATTTGAAATTTCAATAAATTGGTACTTAAATTTCAAGGAAAAATTAAGAAGTAGATGTCTGTTTGATCAATAATAAAATGATAATATCTTTTCATAAGATTTTAGATATAGTTAGATGACTCATGCCCGATGTGATGCATATTTTTTGTAATTTTTCCAAGTTAATAATTAATTATGAATTTTTTATTACAAATTTTTAAAAAATATAAAAACTCATATGTCGACCATTAACTTGGTCAAAAATTCATGATTTTTATTTATTTATTTTAATCCTATAGTATACAAAGCATAGAATATGAAACATGTTTTGGATTCAAAAAATGTGATACCATTTGAAAGGTATATATGTTTTTCAATCAACCTATCAATTGGATTTAGTTGTAATTTGAATAGAAAATGAATAATAATTACTTATTAAATTCAAAGTAAAGCATAAGTTATATCGGTGGAAAGCTGAGAATCTCCTTTAAAAACCCTTTTCATTTCATCAATTTTGGGTAAAAAAATAGTCGTCACCACATACCCATCATATTGTCACTTTTGGCCCATCATGATCCCGCACATACCCGTATGATTCTGAACAAGTTTTCTAATATTTGTTTTACAATTTCCCTATTTTTTCTATAATATTTAGTGGAAAATTATGTAGCTTGAATTTTTAATTGAGAATCCATCTCTTACATAGAATTTGTTGTTACACCTTTTCTAGATAGTGAGAGAATCTCAGGTAAGTAGGAACATGCTACAAACTCAAATCTATACATGTATTTGACTTGAACTGGGTTCTCTACTTTGAATATTCTTTGTAAGTAATTTCACATAAATAGATGTCCATATCTAAAAAAATTTGGTGACGAGAAATTGGAAAGACCTATTAGGAAAACACTTAACAATCACAAGAAAATGATAGATGTTAGAAAACCCACATTAAATAGAACTTTAAAATATAGAAAATAGAACAAGAAAACTATGATAATGAACAATTTGGTATGGGGAACTAGGAAAAAGAATATCATGAAGAATCATTTGTTATGGGGAAGTTCAAACATTTGAGAAAAAAAGAATATCATGAAACATATTGATAGGAGACAAAAAGAAGAATTGGAAAAGACCTATTAGGAAAACAGTTAAGAATTGTAGGAAAATGAAAAATGTTCTAAAACCTACATTAAATAGAACTTTAAAATATGGAGAATAGAAGAGACAAACTACAATAATAAATAGTTTGTTATGGGGAATTGAAAAAAATAATATTATGAAGAACCATTTGTTGTGGGGAAGTTGAAACATATGAGGAAGAAAGATTATAATGAAACATATTGATTTAAGACACTTCCTTCCCATGTAATTAGCAATCTTTACCCCTTACATAAATAGACCCGAGCATTTTGTTCCAAGGAACTTCAAGCAGATTAGGAAAAAAAGAATATCATGGAACATATTGATACAAGATTCGAGCTATGTTCTTTGTTAATAAATATTGAAGACAAATAGAGAAATTGTATAAGAGGTGTTAGAATAAAAAATATTTGCTACAAGTCATTTTACATGAGTATTTTGCATAAATGATTTGTCTATAGTATTTAATGACAAGCAATGTAGCTCGAATTTTTAATTAATCTTATTGCGCTATATGCATTTTATGGAGATTGTTGCATCATATAATTATTGTCATAGCCTAAAGAAAATAGGCATTGTGATAAAGATTTACGTTTAAATAATTGATTTGGAAAGTTGAAAAGATATTGGTATAAGTATGGAGAAAAAAATAGTTTGGTGGCTTTTACGTGTTATTCTAATAGCTCTTTTATTTGTTCAACTTTATATTTTTAATTTGACAAAAAAAGAATATCATGAAACATATTGGTACAAGACAAAAAGTGAAATTGGAAAAGAGCTATTACGAAAACACTTAAGAATCACAAGAAAATGACAAATGTTCGAGAACCCACATTAAAGAGAAGTTTAAAATATGGAGAATAGAATAGGAAAACTATGATAAGGAACTATTTGTTATGGGGAACTAAAAAAAAGAATATCATGAAGAATAGTTCACTGTGGGGAAGTTGAAACAGATGAGGAAAAAATAATATAATGAAACATATTGATATAAGAAAATAGCATTCTACATAATTACAAAGCTCCACCCCTTACATAAATAGGCCTGGGTAGTTTTTTTCAGGGAGCCTAAAGTAGATTAGCCAAAAAATAATATTATGAAACATATTGATACAAAATTCGAGCTATGTTCTTTGTTAATAAATATTGAAGATAAAATGAGAAATTGTATAAGAGGTGTTAGAATGAGAATTATTTTCTACAAGTCGTTTTTCATGGGTATTTTGCATAAATGATTTCTCTATAATATTTAATGGAAAGCAATGTAGCTCAAATGTATAATTAAGCCTGTGGCATTATACACATTTTGCAAAGATTTTGTCATCATATAATTGTTGTCATGGACTAAAGAAAATAGGTAATTTCATACAAAACTGGGTTTAAATAATTGATTTGGAAATTTGGAAAGATATTTGTATAAGCGTGGAGAAAAAAATAGTTTTGTGGCTTTTAAGTGTTATTCTAATAGCTCTTTTATCAAATCAACTTTATATTTTTAGTTGATAGGCTATTTGTTTGAAGTTTCCATTGGGATTTTCATCAGCTTGGTCATGAATATGATTTGTCATCTAATAGCTATTTTAGAATTTATCTATTTGTTTATAATATTTAGTGCCAAACAATGTAGCTTGAATTTATGTCTATGTATAAGTATTGAATTCCTCATTTCATATTTTAAAAAGTACATATAGGCAGAAATATATATTGATATATACAGACCAATACCACTGTGGCTCATTTTGGAATGCAAAAATGATTTATATACTTCACATGTATATCTAAACAACTATGTACGCTATCCTTGTTTCTATTTAGTTATATTTTGATTTAAAAAGAGTTAAAAGTAGCATATGTAAGTATTATTTAGCTTATGAGAAAATTCCTACAATACATCCATAGCATTAAATGATATAGCATTGAGATGTTGTTAATAACATACCATTTAATGGTGTAGTATGTGTAACATGTTCATAAGAAATCTTTAAAATTGATTGCGCCTTGGCAGTGAATGTCCCTATTGAAACTGAATACATTGAAAAATGCCAAAAATATTGTAGATTGCATTTTCTTGGTCCCACCATCTTGATTGAAATTGTCTAGAATAGCGAGAAACCATTTCCCATTCCACTTTTGTGTTCGAAGGTGGCCAAGAGTCCCCCTATGCCATATATATTTTAATAAATTCTAAATTTAAAAACATGTTGGTTCGCATAACTTTTTCCCTTTGATTTCTCTTTGTTTTGCACGTTGTGCAACTCTCACATAATTTTGATACTTTGCTTCTTTGGAATTATACCAATTAACATAGGAGCAATTGCAAATTGATAACTCCTCCCCTTGAAGTTTATTAAGACACCAAACATCCAGACTGTATTTTCCCTCAATTGAATGGTTGAGAAGGCTACAAATTCAAACCTTTTGTTCCCTATTGTAATGCCTTACTTCAGAGTGGAGAATATCCTATAGGAAACAAAAGGTTTGAATTTGTACCCTTCTTAACTAGACAATTGATGGAAAATTCAATCTAAATGTTTTCTCTCTACATAAATTTCAAAGGGGAGGAGTTAGAGTGAGAAAAAAGTATGGTATACACATCTATTTAGATATAATAGTGTGTATATAAATAGATATATATGTGTGTACATATGGATATATATATCTGGTTATATGTGTTTACTTTCAAATATGCAGATAAAGGGGAGGTTCAATGCATATATGTACTTAATAATTTCAATTCTTATTGTTGTATAGCCTGTTGCTTCGATAAGAAAGGGTGAAAGGGCCAGCTTGCAACATATACAAATATTTGCATATAGTTATATGTAGAAATATAGTAAAATAATAAAAAACTACATGGATACATATATAAGTAACCTCAAATATAAATAGATACATATAGGGGTATATCTATATGTCTTTATCATTTTTATTCTTGTTGATGTATCCCCTAGTGTTTCGACACTATTAAAAGTGCATTTCTATTCTTATTCTTGTATGCTATGTTCTTTGATTAGTTTTAGAAGTGGAATGGCTATAGATTGATATTTCTAAGTTATTTACCAATCACCACTGTGATGTTGCAATACATTAATATTTTATTTTTATTGTGATATAGAGTTGTCAATTAGTCAACTCAAATTATAACATTTTGTCCCTGGAAAAATTTCTGAGAACTTTGTCTGTGGAAGTAGGTTTTGTGGATGGGTCTCTAGAGCCCCCTAGTATTTATTTGTTGACATCTCCCACTGTTATCATTGCAGAGTCCGACTCTGAGGGCATGGACCACCATCCTTCAAACCTTGATTCTGTAAGTATAAATTTCTTTTTTGTTATACTTGTTGCAAATTTGGTGTTACTATTTATGTTTTTCTTTGCTTTAAGGTGTATACACACATGGGTGAACCTGATAAAGCATATAGATGTGCAAGGAGATACGCATTGATATTTTCCAAAATATAAAAATATCCATTTCATGTAAATGTATATGTATGTATATATATGTATATTTAAATGTGTGTATATATATGTGTATGTATATGTATGTGTATATGTATATGTATATGTATGTATATATATGTATATGTATATGTATATGTATGTTTATGTGTATCCATATTGATATGCATATGAATATGTATATGTATATGTATATGTATATGTATATTTATATGTATATGTAGATGTCCCAACTAGCGGCAAGTTAACCCAGTTTTTTAATGGCGATGTGGAGCTTTGTAATTGCATGCAATAGCGGTGGTGGAGTTGGTGGCCTTGATACGAGGAAGGATAATGGTGAGTGATTGATCACGTGAGGGTTAATATAAAAACATATAGATGTGCAAGGAGATATGCATTGATATTTTTGAGTATATAAAAACATCCCTTTCATGTATATGTATATGTATATGTGCATATGTATATGTGTATATGTATATGTGTATGTATATGTATGTGTATATGTATATGTATATGTATATATGTATATTTATGTGTATGTGTATGTGTATCCATATGGATATGCATATGCATATGTATATGTAGATGTATATGTATATGTGTATATGTATATGTATATGTATATGTATATGTATATATATGTATGTTTATGTATATGCATATGTGATACAAGGAAGGTGGGAAAGAACTCTTTCCCCAACTAAAAATGATTGAACTCAAATAGAAAACAACTCCTTACAACAAAAATCCCTCAACTTTACTCAATCATCAACTTTATGGTCTGTAGCCCTCAACACCCAACCAATTTTGATATCTTTTAGAGATAGACATACAATGGACTACCAAACTCCACAAAGCTTCACTATAGACTCCCAAACAACATATCCAAAGATTCCATAGGGTTTCCTTGACTCAACACCAAGAACCAATAACCTGCCCTGCTCCAAGGCTTGTCAATTAACCCTAATTTACAAAGGGACTACCCTTCAAACACTTGAAAAATACCCCAAAACACTTGAAAGCCATGAATTGTGACACAAAACTTCAGAATCTCTCACTTATTTGTAGATTCAGACCTCCTAATACCTTGCACCAAGAAACCCTCATTTACCTTGCCAAACACTAGGGTTGTATTGAAAATGCATATACTCAGGCATTCCAATCCAATAAAAAGAATTCAACAATCTCCAAATACCATAAAAATGCTCAAAAATTCACTACATGGACCATTAAACCACTGTTTTATCAAAACCCAACATAAACACCTTCATTTCACATAGAAAACCCCATTACTCTACCCTAGGGCATCACTCAACTGATTACTTGTTCCCTCTGACTTCATAAGCTTTAAAAAATATAAACCTACATTAAATAGATCAATCCAGTGAGTTATAGGTTGACAATAGGTGGATTGATTAATTCATGGGTTTAAACTTTAGTTAAAACCCTTACTTTGTGTCACAGAGCAGTTACAACAAAACCAAGGAGATCTCCCACCAACTTCAAGATTAACTTCTCAAAATGGTATCAAATGGAAGGTAGCACATGTTTCTTAAAAAAACTAAAGAATTCAAAGTCTTTACAAGTTTGAACGAGCCATATAGAAAGAATAAAGTTAAAAAAACTAGAGAAATAATAGAGAAAATGTTGTATTTTATTGAATTTGATTTCAAAACTTCATCAACATCCTTTGTTCAATCCTTAAGATGATTTTTATACATTTTCCAATCAGTTTCTACTTGCCAAATGACTATAACCACCTTTTGAAATCCTTGACCCTTCATATTCCCTATTTATTGCATTTGACAATTTTGAACTTAACAACATTACATCTTTTGTGCACAACTTTTACTAATGCAGCCCCGAAGACAAAAAACCTCCTAAGATCCATCAAATTATTTTATTTGACATTCAAAATGGTCATTGTGAACTTATTTATACAAAACCACATCAAAACCTAGAGCCTACTTGGTATGAACTTAAATTGGAAAAAGTTGTTTAATGGTGCTCCTACACCATACACCCCAACATGGAGCTTTTCCAAGTCCCTTGGAAAGATTAAAGTATTTTTTATTCCTTCATATCCTTCATTGCTTTGTCCTCCACACTTGACCTTAACAGGTTCAAATTTCTTTGGTTCTTCGTTTCCTTTTGTATTGTTTCCCTTATCATCACTTGGACTCTGTTGCATCTGTTCATTCTTCTCTGTGGGGTGTTCTCCATCTTTCTCTTCATCAAATACTAATGTTATATCTTCTTCTACACCTATACACAAACCTTTTCTTACTGCCCATACTTCCTTCTTCACTTCATGCTTAAATTCCTAATAAATACTTTTTTTATCTCCATCTTTCACTTTGTTAGTCCTACAAAATTCTGCACCAATGCATTTTGTGGTCTCTATCAGACCAGAATATACTATCCTATCAACATCAGAAGCCTCTGTCCTCTTGCTCACTATCTTATCATTCTCACAAACATCATTAGTCTTCCTTCCCATGTGTTCCATCACTACTGGGCACATGACTGACCCAAAAAGAACACCCTCACTGCTTTCTTGCATTTCCAAAGGCTTTCCCCTCTCATGTTGCTTCATACTAGTTAGTCTGAGACACATTGCCATTCATTTTCTTCTACCATACAAAGACATTCTTCTTCCCCTCTATCTTCCCATTACCTTTATCTTTCCTATTCTCTATCTTGACTATATCAGACTTAGACATGGTTGCAGACTCCATGATTTCACCTTCCTATTTGCTCACATATTCTTTTTTTCCCATCATTATGATATCACCTTTCCCTCTTACCTCTTCAACCAATGGAGTGAGAATAAAGGTCTTCCCATCTTTTTCAGTACTATAAGTGTTTTGTCTTCCATGGAAAACTACAGACCTATCAAATTTCCAAGGCCTCCAAAGCAAAATATGGCAACAACTCATAGGTAGGATGTCACAGACAACTCTATCTCTACATGGACCAATTTAAAACTCAAGAGTAGCTTGTTCACTCACCAAAATATTTTTTTTTTACTAACCCAAGACACTATATATGGTGTTTTTTTAGGTACCCTTTCCAAATGCAATTTTTCAACCATATCATTAGATACTGTATTGTCAGTACATCTGGAATCCACAATTAATTTCCATACCTTATTTTTGCATCTACAAGTAGTCCTAAACATGGTTTTTATCTGAATTTGATATCCCTCCATGTATGTCTTCAAGGTTTGGCTTCTCATCATCAACATCTCTCCAACTTCAAGAGTGACACAAAGAGTATTGGAAATTGTGCTTTCAGCTTCATCCTCATAAGCAATTTGGGCTCTCCTTTCAGATTTCCTTTCTCCTCCACTTTATGTGGTTCCACTCTTCTTTGGAAACTTGAAGAAAGGGTGACCAAACTCACAACATTTGTGACATCTTCCTCAAAACTCATTGAAATATCTATTTTTCCTAAAGTTTTTTCTTCCACCTGTCCATCAACCTCTTGATTCAGGTGCTTGTTCCTTACTTTTATCAACATCTTCATGATCTTCCTTGGATTTTCTTGGGCCTCTATCTCTATTCACATTACCTCTATCCCTTGTCTTTATTTTCTTCTCTTGATTCTATATTTTTCCCTCACTACCATTTGGAAGCATTCTTCCACTATCTTAGGTGGGTTCAAGCTGATTTCATCTCTTATGTTCAAATTTAAACAACTCAAATAACCCGCCACTCTTTCAACCTCATCTACATTTTGACCTACCCTTATGCATAATCTATGGAACTCTTTAAAGTGTAAGACATCACATCCATCTCCCTCTTCAATTCTTGCAATTTCATGAATTTTTGTATCACATAATCTGCTGGTAAAAATTGAGCCTTGACTTTTTCTACCATCCTATCCCAAAAACTTATTTTAAACTTACCTTTCTTGAATCTATCCTCTTGAACAAAATTCCACCATGTGAGTGTTGGCTCCTTCCACTTTGTCTTTCCATATTTCACCTCTTTACTATCCTCTATGTCTTCAAACTCAAAAAAATTATCTAAGACATCAATCCATGCCAAAACCTCTTCACTATCCATCTTACCTCCATACATTAGAACATCAAATTTCACTTTTGGAGTGTTGTCACCTTTCACTACCTTTAGTATCTTGATCATTCTCCTTTCTTCAAGATTTAAGTCTTCTTCATCATCCTGAAATAGATGGTTTCCTTCTTCCCCTTCATCTTCTTTATCACTCTGGTCTTTATTCACTATTCCTCTTCTTTGATTCTTCCCCAGGACTGCTATCCTAGCTATGGTGGCTTCTTGAGACTCTCTATAGAGACTATCCTTCTATGAAAAAATATCTTTCAATTCTTTTATTTCCTTTTCCATTGCACTGGACTTTAGAGGCATCTTTCCCATGTTGTCTTTTCACATTCCAACCTGCAAAATCAAAAATATCACCACCAAAAGATCTATTAATTGGGCTCTAATACCATATGATGCAAGGAAGGTGGAAAATAACTCTTCCCCCAACTCAAAATGACCGAACTCAAAGAGAAAGTAATTCCTTACAAGACAAATTCCTCAACTTGATTCAATCACCCACTTTATGGCTTGTAGCCCTCAAAACCCAATTAATGTTGATATCTTTTAGAGATGGTCATATAGTGGCCTACCAAACTCCACAAAGGTTCACTACAGACTCTCAAACAACATATCCAAAGATTCCATAGGGCTTCCTTGACTCAACACCAAGAACCAATAACCTTCCCTGCTCCAAGGCTTATCAATTAGCCCTAATTTACAAAGGGTCTACCCTTCAAACACTTGAAAAACACCCAAAACAACTTGAAAATCATGAATTCTGACACAAAACTTTAGAATTTATTACTTATTTGTAGATTTAGACCTCCTAATACCCTACACCAAAAAACCCTCATTTACCTTGCTAAACACTTCGGTCAAGTATTGAAAATCCATATACCTGGGCATTCAAATCCAAGAAAAAGAATTCAAAAGTCTCCAAATACCCTGCGCATGCTCACAAATTCATTGCATGGACCATTACACTAATGTTTTATGAAAACCCAACATAAACACCTTCATTTCACATAGAAAACACCATTACTCTACCCTAGGTTATCACTCAATTGATTAGAACTTGTTCCCTTGACCTTCATAAGCTTTAAAAAATGTAACCCTACATTAAATAGTTCAATCCACCAAGTTACAGGTTGATAGTAGGTGGATTGATTAACTCATGAGTTTAAACTTTAGTCAAAACCCTTACTCTATGTAACATAGCAATTACAAGAAAACCAAGGATATCTCCTACCAAATTCAAGATTAACTTCTAAAAATGGTATCAAATGGAAGGTAACACATGTTTCTTCAAAACACTAAAGATTTTAAAGAATTTACAAGTCTGTACGGGTCGTACAAAAATAATAAAGCTAAAAAAACTAGAGAAATAATAGAAAAAATGTTGTAGTTTATTGAATTTGATTTAAAAACTTCATCAACAACCTTTTTTTGAGGCTTTGAAGGATTTTTATACATTTTCCAATCATTTTTTACCTACCAAATGGCTATAAACACCTTTCGAAATCCCTAAACCTTCATATTCCCTATTTATTGCATTTGAGAATTTTGAACTTAACAACATTACATCTTTTGTGCAACTTTTACTAAAGTAGCCCCCAAGACACAAAACCTCCTAAGATCAATCAAATTGGTTTATTTGACATTAAAAATGGTCATTGTTACCTTATTTAGACAAAACCACATCAAAACTTAGAGCCTACTTGGTATGAACTTAAATTGACTAAAGTTGTTTAATGGTGCTCCTGCACCAATATGTATATGTGGAAGCTAAATGGTAAGTGTTTTCCTACATGAGGATTAATGCATCCTATCATTGTTTTTCTATGGTGGGGGTTGAAGTAAATGCAATATTCAGTGTTGCAGTGTGGGAAAGTATACTTTGATTAAGTTGTATTGTCGAAAGAGTAGAATATGATAGATCAGATATGAAGATAGTAGATTTTTACCTGCTTTGTTATTATGTGATGTGTGATGGAATTCCATGAAATTTTGTGTAGGTGTTTCATAATTTTTTTGATTAGGGTTTTTGTTAGAGTCCTTGAGCCTCCATGATGAAAAAAAATTATG
Source organism: Sequoia sempervirens (assembly GCA_007258455.2). Lineage (NCBI taxonomy): Eukaryota > Viridiplantae > Streptophyta > Pinopsida > Cupressales > Cupressaceae > Sequoia > Sequoia sempervirens. Next base: position 645,789,129 of record VDFB02193867.1, on the reverse strand, counting down.
GGGAGGATACTGACTATGGTTTGTGTGGTTTTGGTTTTAATGTCATTTATTTGTTCTCGCATAGATGCATGCCTACACAAATCCTTATATACACTTGGCTTCCACAAGCATATTTTATAGCCAGTTGTGTACATCCAATATTATATTCTTCTAAACGAGGGATATAACAATAGTGAAATAGTCAAAATGGTTAATACCAAAAAATTGTAAAATCCTTCTATGTATATTTTTATATATTCCAATGTTCAAACTATGTTATTCATTTTGTGATCATCCATAGATAAACATTTATATACACATGGATACGTGATATATATTTTGTTACATGTTTATGTGTAATTACTACTTTAAATATATCTATGGTTATACATGTATATTCATATATGCTAATATGGTTGAGCTTGTATGTATACTCCTAGGCTATGCGAGTACATTCAAGTTCCATAGCCAAATGAATTGTTGAATTTAAAAAGGCTAAAAACAACAACAAAACCATTTGTACTATAACCAACAAAGAGAGGAAATTTGTGCAAAGTACCATACAAAATACATGGAACAAAGGCTAACTACACCATACATAGCTGCAGCCCATTGGAAATGGTAGATGCCACCCCTTATATACAATCTCAAAGCAATCCCCGTGCTGCACGGGAACAACAACACTTGAAAGAAAGATTCAATGATTGCTACCTTTCAATAGTAAAGTAGTTCTGGCACCACATAGATGCACTTTTGAACCTTTTTGTTTGCCAGATATGTAGAGAAAGCTACATAGGGATTCACACTAGCATGTTGGGGTCGATAATGACATGTGTAAGATGCTATTTTGAAAAAGACACCCACCACTTTATCTCTGCAAATGGAATGGACCTAGGACCACAACCATTGTTGCTAAAAAAATAACAAAGGTTGAAGAAATGATTATTGCTATGGTGGCTCTGATTTTATAAGTGTCCCACACTAGAGGAGGTCAATTTAAATACAATGGTCACACAATAAGCTTTCCTCAAGATATCTCGAGCATAGCAAAACTTTTTCTACGTTGATTGCAAGACCTTGAGGTTGTGATCGTATGACAAACTACTATTGAAGGTGGTAATTATGATTGCTATGTTAATAAACATCATGCCATGGATGCATTGAAATACAAAATTCAATATGAAAAATACTACAATGATGTCGAGATTGATGTTGAGGCTCTTAATATGTTACCTGATGTTGTTGTTGATGTCTCCAATTTATTGCATACAATAGAGAAAGTTTCTAATGAAGACCTAATGCCATCAACCAACTCATAAAATTTTGTTCAAGATGAAAATGGCTCTTCAAAATTTTCATCATTTATCCCTTCCTTGCCAAATGCTAGACGAGAGCTCCAAGCAATCAAACAGGTATTACAAATTGAAAAAAAAGAGCAGAATATTTTGTGTTGGCCCTAGGTGGCTCTTCCTCCTCTTAATAAATACAACACTGAAGGTTTTATTTATAATGGCCTTTCGACATTGTTTCCAACTAGAAACAACACTTCCCCTCCAACCAAGGAATATTAAAATTCAGTTGCATGAATATGCCCTCCACTTAATGGGATATTTTGACCAAAGATTTGGAAAACATGTCAGGTTTAGGTATTTCTTCTATGAATTGATAATTAGACATCATAGCCAACAAAGTGTTTCTTTCTTTGTTAGAGTAGATATGGAAGACAAAATCACCAATTCATTGTCTACATTGTTTGAATGCTTACCTTTTTGGCAAGAATAGAGCTCTGATTTTGGGGAGGTTTCGCAAGGGAGCTATTTTTTCGCATATTGTGAACTATCTATTTTGAGATTTGATAACTTTTCCTACCTACCCTTTTGGGGATTTGAGTCCTAGAAACAAAGTAAGCTCCATTTTTTGAATTTTAAAATTTTCTCTTTTTGTGTGGATTTTCTTTGTCAAGACACTGATAGATCATGTTGTTCAAAATCCACATATAACATCTTTATATCTACATCATAGATTCTCATTTTTTTGTGAAGAGGTGATTGAAAATATTTTGCATGCAAAAGATTATTGGTATATATATGAATAGCATCATCATGGCTCTGCACATGTGCATGGTTGTTTATGGATTCTAGAAGCCCCCAACATGGACACTCTTGATTGGTCTAATCACCATGATGTTACCATGATAAGGTACTTTTTTGATAGATATGTTTCATCTTGGAATCCTTGTTTCCTTTCATAGAGATTTCTCATAATGTATCATTGTTCTAAATAAAATTCATGCTTACTTTCCACGAGCCATATTATTTCTGGTGATCCAATCATAGATTATGAAGAGTTGCTAAATACAATTCAAAGGCGCACAAAATGCTCTAAATATACTTTTTTAAGGAAAAAAGGAGAGCAATGACAATGTTGATATAAAGCACCTTGGAAGCAATAACTTACCTCTATATTGAAATTTGATTATGAGTCTAACAAATCCTACAAGCTAGCAAGAAATGATGACAACCTAAATATTCATAGCCAACCCATGCTTGCAATCTGCCATGCCAATGTTGATTGCCAGCTAGTTGTTTCTAGGAAAATCATTTTAAATTAAATATTTCTAAATATGTAGCTAAATCTGAGAATAAATCATAAAATTATCTTGATATGTTGAAAAGACTTGCAAATACAAATATAGTTGAGGATAGAGCACTGCATGCATATCAAAAATTCATGATGAATATTATTGTGGAGTGTGAAATATCTACATAGGAGACAAGCCATAAGTTACAAAAATTCCCTCCATTAACTTCAAGCCAACAATATGTTAATTTGAATGTTGGAAAAAAAACATGGTTCCATATAAATAAATATGATGCTGATGAAGACCTACCAAAAAATTATATTCATTGCTAGATATGTAAAGGCCTCCAAAGCTAGGTGGTGTATCCCTAATTGACTTGATCCACTTATATACACATTTAGAGTAGCACAAAAAGGCCAAATGGAAACTGAGACACCAACCTACAATTGTCCTTGTGTACCTATTGTTCAAGAATATTCCCATTGAAGATACAAAAATATTTGAGACATTTTTTTGGATTGAGCTTATGTTATACAAACCTTTATGAAACATACAAATAGATATAGGTCTTTCCAAACAAAAGATCATACAAAACTAGACAGTTTTAAAAATCGTTGGTTATCATCCTTGACATAAATAGACTTCCAGTTGCATCCATGATTGAATAAAAACATGGAAGTGATACTAAACCATAGAGTTTAATGGTTAGGAATGTTGTCTCTTTTGCTCAATTAGGGTCTTTCACCTATAGGAAAGAGATAGATCCCACACCACTAAATCTAGGTGGTTAACTCAATCTAAGATATTTATGATGAAATTATGTCTAAATGTAATGATCTAAATGTAGATAATTGATAAAATTGATTGATTATTAATACAAAACCAATGAAATGTAGATTGATTGAAAACACATTGTGTAATGCAAAAACACCTAGAAATGAATGAAAAACTGAACAAAAATGGATGAAATTGAAAGTGTGCGCCTGAGATATGGATAGAGACTGGAAATGGATTTTGAAATGCTACTGATGCTGATTTTTAGTTGTGGTGGGACTCATTTGCCATTCTGGAAAAATCAGTTCATGTTTTTTGAAACTGTTCCGGAACCCGTTTCAGACAAAAGAGTACCTAAAAATGCAGAAAACCAAAAATAGGCCTAGAAGTGGGATTGATTTTCCACCATGATGAATGATTCCACTTTTGAATTTCTAAAGATCCAAATGAGGAAACAGGAGCTCTTAGTCCGCACTTTCTGCTTTTCAAAGTGTTTAGTTTTGAAACTATCAGATTCAGTCCTAAAGGTGACTTTTTGTGGGTATTTTGACTTATACAATGAAGAGATAACTTGAACAACTTTGCAATGCAATATTCAATTATTTCTAAACCTCCAAGATGTCTAAATCTATAAACACACAAGACAAGAAAGAGAAATGTTGGATGTTAGGGCATGGCGGTTTGTCTTGGTCAAACCCCTTTTAGGTAATTACACCAAAATGATGAAAGAATGTAATGAAGAATGAAAAAATAAATTCAATGCCTTGACATAATTTTTGATCTTGAATTTCTATAGAAAAACATGAAGAATATTCCCTTGAATGTCTTAGAAAGCTATCTTGATGACATGCAATGAGGAAACCCTAGCTTGCTTAACTTGAGAAAGAATGTAGATGATAAATGAGTTGTGAATCAATGAAGAGATTGAATGGGGATTGAAATAGGAGGAAAAAATATTATTTATACACAATTATTCCCTAATAACTCAAGAATACCTCATCACAAGATGACATAAGCTATTCTTTTAAATAGAAACCTGAAAGAAAATTTGAATTATTTTGAAGTTGGAGCCAAGAAGGACTCATTCACCACCCATGGAAAATGGGTCCCACCTTAGGATTGTAAGTGGGTGTTGGGAATTAAGTCACACTTAAAGTTATTTGTTAGGTTTACATTGAAAAATACACTTAATTAAGTCTTATGGGTGCATAAAGGGGTCATATAAAGCATAAGAAAGGTGGAAATAGTGAAAATAAGCCTAGAAAAGTGTGAAATATTGTTACAAGACTGTACAAAACTTTAAAATAGGACTTGATAAGTCATGAAAAGGTGATTTTTAGGTGAATTGTAATGAAAGGAGTCTAGAAAAGTGTAGAAATGTGTTACAACACTTCACAACACTTTCACAAGACATTGTTAAATGCATTTGAAAGGGTCCAAGATCTAGTGTGGATCTGAAAGACACCACACAACACCAAATCAAGGCCTCATTAAGTTCAATTTAACATGAATTATTCCCATTCCAAACAAAAGTTCCTTTTTTCTACAGTAAAGATACTAATGATTTGTGCCATCGATGTTGTATGGATGAATATGAATCAGAAGTTTTCTCTTAGCTTGGTGCTACTACTAACTTTAGTATAAATCAATTCCAACTATCAGGTAGGTGAAAATTTGGTATTAACCATTCATGGAATACAAACCCTGTACCTAAACAACTTCATAATATTGCTTTGTAGTTCATCCCATCAACCAGGGCACATTGTGAGCAAGCTATGATACATTTTTTTCCTATAAATACATCATCTTATCAGCTTTCACCAAAAAAAAATTGGCTCTTCAAATAATCCGGTCCCATCACATCCAACCTTCCCTCAAAGGCCCTCTCCACATGATCATTCAAGGGATAGCTGGCACTGGAAAATCCTTTTTGATAAATTGTATTAGACAACAAATAAACATGTCTACTACTGGATCCAATAGCTTGTTGCTCACATTGGCCTCCACATGTGTTGCTACATACAACATATGTGCCTCCACAATCCATACAACCCACTGGATTCCCATAAAGGATATGAATCCTTTGCAAGGTCAACCATTGACAATATTCCAAGAAGAATTTAAATATATTCAATACATTTTGATAGATGAAATGAGTTTTGTAGGCCTGAAGTTGCTGTTGAAAATAGATAGCCGATTACACCAACGATTCTTTGATAACCAAAGGGAGCCATTCGGCGGTGTTTCTATCATCCTTTTTGGTGATATTTCCTAGTTGCCACCTATCATGGATACCCCTATTTATGCTTCACGGTCATCAACTATAGCCTTATGGCATACTTTCACAGTCTCGATCACATTGGTGAGGCTCTCCATGATGACTAGGAAGAGCTTATGAAAAAAAAAATGCTCTCATCCACAAAAAGAGAAAAATTTGATGTCGCTACACATTTGTTTTCCACAAATGACAGTCATATTCCACAACAAAAAAATGATCAAACAGTTAGACCTACCCATAGCCATTAGCATTGATCAAGTAGAACAAGAACATACATCTGATCATGGAGATGATGACCAACTTCTCCCAAAATTGCTACTTTGTGTTGGTGAACGGGTGATGCTAACAAAAAATTTATTGATTCAAGCTAGCCTAGTCAATGGATCCCTTGGTCTTGTTACAACTATTGTGTACAATTCACATTGTAAACTACCAGATCCACCTAACTATGTTGTTGTTCACTTCCAAAATTACATTGGTCCACCATGGGACCTAGAAAACCGAAGAGACATCCCCATCCTAGCTATAACACGGGATAATAAAACATAAATTCCACTCACCATGGCATGAGGAATTGCAATACATAAAGTGAAAGGCTTAACATTAGATAGATCAATGATAAACATAGTTAGTAAAGAGAGGCAAGGGTTGAATTTTATAACTATCTCTCATGTTAAATCAATTGAAAGACTCTAATTTGATCCAACATTCTCATTTGAGAGATATTCTAGACTTAGCAACAACAAATACACTGCTCGACATCCTAGTGAAGAGGAAAATTTGGAACAACTCCAGCACTTGCCAAATGCTTGCACCCCGAGCATGTGTTCTAAATTATAGACAATGACCTAGAACAATTATTCTTGCATTTGGTCTAGACTATATACCATCCTCTTTTCAAGGATTTCTAAGTTAAATTTTAGAAAATTATATCATGTAATTTAATCTGTGCAAAATGGTTATAATTCCAAAGATGGACAGAGATATTAAGAAACAAAAAGCAAAGGAAAAAAATTGTACAAGCTAGTGGAATTTTTTTATCATTGCATTCTATTAAAGTATATATTCAACTATTCCACAAACTTTTTCAACAATATCATGTTGTATTTCATTGATTGGTTTTAAATTATGCACCTATGCTCTATTTCCCATTTTTTATGCCTATATACTCTATGTTTGACTACCACATTAAATTTCACCCATTTATTCAATGCTTTGCATCCTCTTTAGATTCACACATTAAAGATAATTTTCTTCCTATTTACTATCTTCTATACTTTCAACAATAATTTTTTTGTTAAATTCAGTATGAAAATATGCTCCCATAAATATTAATCTGTTGACTTCTCACTTCAACATTTTGTTGTCATAATTTTTGTATATGGCATTCAAAAGAATACACTCTTCTATATATTCCACCTATCCATGTTTTTCCAAAATTTTTTAAATTCCATGATGTCAATTCTTTATTAGCATACCTACAATTCTCTTTCAACTAATTTTAATAGGTAGTACTCTAAACATACAGTTGCAACTATTACAAATTGATACATATGCAAATAAAAACAACTTCAATAGTCAAAGATGCATAGAGATTGCAACCAACAATAAGTAGAGCCTAAAAGTTCTATAAGTCAATAACATTTTTTGAAGATTCCACTATATTAAATTGTATATGAACATACTCTAGAAACATTTTGAAAAAAAATTGTGTTCTGTTTGACTAATAAGTTTACAACCATGTTGTGTTTTCTATTTTCTCTACCTATATACCTTGAGTTTTGAAATTTGTGCTTCATGCTTTGCTTCCACAAATTCTTATGTACTCTTGTTATCTTTTCTATTAGCTTTATTTCATTGAAATAGCTACAATTTTTTATCTACAAAATTCACTTTTTCATCATTTCACTGTTTCACTCTTCCTATATATTGCATCCAAAAATATATAATCTTGTCTAGATTAATTTTTGTTTTTCTCATATATGATAAAACTCCACACTATTTTCAATGGGTTGCTCAGGTCTATTTACAACGATGATGAAGTTTGTTGACCATGTGGTTTGACAGTCATGAAACTCATTGCCCTATTCAACAAAAAAAAAGGTAGGTTTTCACTCTTGTCAAGGTTGATACATCTTGGAATTATTGCCTGGTGCAATGCAAGGGAGTACATGTAATATTCATTGTTCTAATATGAGGATATGTATTATTTTTCTTCCACTATGAAATGGTTTACCATGGTGTTTGTTTCATAGTAGGCTACTGAACAAAGCGGCCATCCACCTCCATTAGATACCAAATTGGAGAGCTTCCCAGCTATTGTGGTTTGCAGTCTATAGTGTTTCAGCTTCTACAATTGTTGTAAGTAATTTTTCAATTCATTTTTTCCATTCCATACACATCTAATTAGACACATATTTTAATATGTTCAAATAAATGTTGCTTTGTAGTAATATCATGTTGGGCTCAAGGAAAAAATAGATGAAGAACAAGATATGAAGCCCATGTTTCAGAAAATTGGTACTTGAAAGAAAAGCATAGTTGTAAGCGTAAACAAGGTTTGTTTTATAGATTTATATTTTCCTTAGCTATACATTCAACCCTTTTTTTCCTCCATGGCTAGATATCCTCTATATATTTGTTTATATATATATACATTCATGCATGGATTCTTACATGCACTTGACTACAGTAAATATAGTCTATTCTACACATTAAATTTGTCCATGTTCATATATTATCCTTGCTAGCTAATAAAAATATATATCTAGATACGCTAAGAAATTCTAGCCATGACTGATCTAATGGAAACCCTAATGGAAATTTGAAACAAATAGCCAATAGGTAAATTCCGATTGTTACATAGATTGCTTGTTTTGTATTAATATGTTTCATGATATTCTCTTTCTCTCATCTCTTTGAAGCTACCTCTAACAAGGTCTATATTGTTGTAGTTTACTTGTTCTATTCTTCATCAAACATAAGATTGACCTCTACCTTTTGACTGATTTCTTTTTTTTTGGGCCCATGTATGCTCTATGCCCTCTTCCTATTGTTTTTTGTTATCTATGTTCATCCTTAGTGCTATATGCATTTTGTACATCATAAGCTCTGTATAAGAAACTCTCCATATTTGTGCTTTGCAACTTGTACTCTCCATACGTTAAACTTCCATATAAAATATGTTTTAGATGATCTACCATTTGAGAGATTCTAAAAAATCTATTAGAAAAACACTTGAAAATCATAGGTAAATGACAAATGGTCAAAAAACCCACATCAAGTAGAAGTTAAAGAGGTAGAAAAACATACACAGGCCAAAAAATTTGAAAAAAGGTGAATGGTTCCTATTGATATCCCATTTATGTCTGATTCTAAAGTGTTATTCTAATACATCTTGTAGCTGTTACATAGGTTACTTTTCTTGTACTACTATGTTTGATGATACTCTTTTTCCCTCATCTATTTCAAGCTCCTTATAAAAAACTGTTAATTGTTGTGGTTATTTTATTTAGATGGAACATGTTATATGTGTTATATCAATATGTTCCATGATATTTATTTCCCCTCATCGGTTGGAAGTTCCACATGACAAATTGTTCTTCATGGTGCTCTTCTTTCTGGATCCCCATAAAAATTTGTTCATTGTCGTAGTTTGCCTCTTCTATGCTGTATATTTTAAAATTCCATTTAATGTGGATTTTCTCTATAATATTTAGCACTAGATAAGTGTCATTCTAATACCTGTTATATAATTGGAAAGACACTTAATAATCACATAAAAAGAATAGATGGTCAGAAACCCACATTAAATAGACCTTAACACTGTGGATAATAGAATAGGTGAGCTACAATAAATAACAGTTTGTTATGAGCAAGTCGATATTGATACAACACAAGCAATCTATGTAACAGTTGGCTCCTCAATTCAAAATTCAAGCTACATTATTTGGAACTGAATATTATAGACAAAATAGAGGAATTGTACAGGAACTATTAGAAAAAAACTTAAGAATCATAGGTAGATGGCACATTATTGAAAACCCACATTAAACATATTAATACAACATAACTAGTCTATGTAATAGTTGAGTTGTCAATTGAAAATTTGAGCTACATTCTTTGACAGTCAACTCACATTAAATAGAAGTGGTAAAGCCTATAGGCTCCAATACCCTACACAAAATGGGTATTAACACCACTGACTTAATTGAAAATGTGAGGTGCATTACTTGCAACTAAATTTTATAGGAGAATAGTGAAATTATAAAAGAGCTATTAGAATAACACTTAATAGCCACTAAACTATTTTTATCTCCAAAATCTTTATGCTTTCATACTATCCCTCTACATATATATATATGCAATTACTCCTATGTTAATCTTCAATTGCTCCTATGTCAATGGGTATAGCGCCAAAGCTGCATAGAGATAACTGAAAGCAATAAACAAAGGGAAAAAAATTACTAACCCTAACCATATTTTATAATGAAATAAAGAAGATTTAGCTATAATTTCTCCATCCATATAGAGGCATAATCTCTTTGAAGTCTCCAAAATGGGTATAACATCAAAGATACAAACATATAACAAGGAATAATAAGCAGACAATGAAATACATGAACAATAAATTAGTCACTCTAACACCTCTTATACAATTTCTCTACTTTTCTTCAATATTTATTTCTAAAGAACATAGCTCAAATCTTGTATTAATGTGTTACATGATATTCTTTTTTTCTCATCTATTTCAACTAGAGAGCCATCCACAAATATTCATTCACACTATAAAAACTGTATAATGACTAAAAATGACGCATAAAGATGCACAAAGATAACTGAAACAATAAACCAAGGGTGAAAAAATACAACAATCTCTCATTTTAACTACAATTTTTCCAACCAAAACATAATGATAATATCTTTAAAGTCTTCAAAATGGATGTAACGTCGAAGATAGAAACATATAACAAGAAGACATGAAAAATAAATTAATCATCTATGTAAAATACCCATGCAAAATGACTTTATTTACATTCCATGCCTAAGATGTGTATGAAAAAATATGTTTTTGAAACATGGGCACATATAACAACCAATCACCAGTGACATTATTTACTATAGTCTTCTCTAGAATGAAGGCCACAATGGATCTTTTCTTGTATATTTTATAGCACATCTATGTTGAAACCCTCCATTGAGAATTCAACCAAAAATAATATATGTACATGTATGTATATATATGTATATATATGTATATATGCATATGTATGTATATGTGTGGTGTAGGAGCACCTAGGAAAGAGGAAACACTAATCATCAGCTAGGAAGTTTAGTATGAAGTTTTGTTTTGCAATGTACCTGAGGGTCATGTTGACCATCTAGATTGAATTAGAGGTTTATGAATATGTCTTATTTTGTAGTGATAAGTAGGTTAAGGAGTGGAGAGGGAGAATGAGTTACAAACTCATTTTTACTTAGTTTTCTAATTTTTGGCAAAAGTTGAAAAACACAATGCGTTTTACAACTTTGCCATCTTTATCACTTACATGACCGAACAAAGGAGCTTAAATATTTTTGTAACCTATTTAAGGTATGCCTCGACCTGAGAGTTGGTTGGTTGCATTGGTATTGTAGTGAAGCTTTGTGAAGTTGAAGAAAAATAATGGTTTTAGAGTGAATTTTTTATTTTGTTCCAAAATAGAGCTTTAATGGTTTGAATATATTATTGTTTCTTGTGTAGGATGCAAGCTACTAATATATTAAGCCTTGTGTGGTATCCATTTATCTTTCTAGTTCTGTTTCAAGCATTTTAGTAGGTAGTTGTTTCTTTGCATTTGCTATTTTGTTAAGTTTTTCAATAGGAAATGGAGGTTTAGGACACATTCCCACTGTACATAACATACAATCTATTGGGAATTGTGCCCAGTCTCCATTTCTATAAATATGTTAGGGTTAGGAGTCTATAGGATTCAAGGGATCATGGAGAAAGTCTTTTCCTAGGCAAGCTTGACAGTGCCCGGCTAGGAAAGAAAGCTAGTGCTAAGCACTTGGTTTGCAGGGGTGACCTTCCCCTATCAAGGCACAGTGTGGAGAGGCAGATAAAAGCCTTGCAAATACTTGACATGAAGGAGGAGGCTTCATCAGACCTTTTGGATGTTGAAACAAGCTGACAGGTTGTTGTGCAGTCAGGAAATGGTTTAAAAAGCCCTAAAATTGCTAAAATGTGGGTTACGCCTATGTACGGACAGTGAAGGTCCAAGATCCCAAAAATATTTGAGAGGTGGGCATATGGACTAGGAAACCATAGGAAAGATCCTATTTTCTTTGGGAAACTTTCAAGGTCTGACCTGTTTTCTCAGAGTTAGAGACCTAATTGGGGCTCTACGCTTGTAGCCCTTTTCAACCCTAAATGAGGGTTTGATGAAAGCAATGTGAAAGTGGAGTATGGTGAACCTACAAGAACCCTAGGAGGATGGTATGAAGATATTTGAGACACCTCTACACCCTTTCAAAGAGCTTATTGAGTGATGAGGTTAGATTAGCCTTTAAGGTAGATTAAGGGCTAAGGGAGAGTTGGAGGCAGTGCACCAAGTTTGACTTGGTTGTTTTAATGGTGATGGTAGTGGGGTTGGCCAGGAGAACCAGGGGTACCTAAACATGTGAAGGGTCCTATAGGTCAAGGTGGTGAATAAGAACACAAAGGAGGTCTTGCAAGCAAGACCTAGAGTAGGGAACTATGATTGTTTCCTTCAACCCCCAACCCCATCAGTGTGTATATATATGTATGTGTATATGTATATGTATATGTTTATGTATGTATATGTATACATATGCATATGTATGCATATGTATGTATATGTATACATATGCATATGTATGCATATGTATGTATATTTATATGTATATGTCTATGTATGTATATGTATGTATATGGATATGTATATTTATATATATGTATATGTATATGTCTAACCTCTTTTATTGTAGATCTATATGATTTCCTTTATAATTTTGCACAAATACAATAGGCATCCAAAAAAAATAGTGCACTCTAAATTGTCAATTTCAATTTTTTTAATGCTCCAACAACTCAATCCAATGTTGCTCATGCTTGTTAAACACTATCAACAATACGTATAAGTACAAAAAATTTCCATTATCAGTAAACAAATTCAGTGAACCAATTGTAAATATTATTGACTATTTCCAATTTCAAATTGTTTGTATTGATTTTACCCATATACTTACTGAATTTTTATGGTTCATTCTCGATATTGCTTTCATTTCCACTAACATACCCCTCACTTCTATTTGCAAGTACTAGGATAAAGCATACAAAAGCACCTCAAGATCATGATGGACCAAAAAGTGGTGATATGATGGGTATTTGTAGGGTATGTGCCTGATGACTTTTTTAACCCTAAATTGATTAAATGAAAAGGGTTTTTAAAGTATATTATCAAATTTCCACCAATATAAATTATTCTTTACTTTGAATTTAATAAATAATTATTATTCATTTTCTATTTGAATTATGACTAAAGTCTTGATTGATAGGATGATTGAAAAACATCTATAGCTTTCAAACGGTATCATTTTTTTGGAATCCAAAACATGCATCACATTCTATGCTTCACATACTATAGGATTAAAAAAATAAAAAGTGAATTTCATGAAGTTTTGACCAAGTTAACGTGGTCAAACATACAAATTTTTATTTTTTAAAATTCATAATTAATTATTTACTTAGAAAAAATTACAAACAAATATGCACATCTGGACATGAGTCCTCTACTTATGTCTAAAATATTATTAAAAATATATCATTTTATGGTTAGGTGGTCGACAAACACCTACTTCTTATTTTTTCCCGAACTTGAAATACTTGCATTGAAATTTCAAATTTTCACGATAGATTTAAAAAATAAAAATAAACCTAGTAGTTTAGAAACTATATTCAATTTTCTATATATTTTATTGTTACATATTTTTTAAATAATATAGATAACTTATTCAAATTTTTACGTCAATTTTCCTAACTCTGATTTTTCTAAAATTTTTGCCACTTAAGGGCCTGTTTTTTCCATGATGATCCTACACATAGCCATAGATCATATATGAAAACACTAGATTTTTCTCAACACTAGATGTATAAAGGAACTCAACAAATTTTCCCATGAGTGTTTCATACTTTTCTTTCTTGGCGGTTTGGCTAGTCCTCGAGGCTACATGATGCAAATATGGTAGGGTGGATAATGAGCATGGCTTTTGTGTTTTGATTTTTAATGCCATATATTTGATCTTACATAGATACATGTGTACACAAATTCTTACATACACTTGGCTTCAAAAACCATTGTTTATAACAATGTGTTTCTTATGTCATAGCAAGTGGTAGGGAACCACTTGAGATTTTTGTCATCTCACGACGAAACAAAGCATATCTTTTATTCATTTATTCTAAGAATCCAAATAAATATGTATTGTGTCACCACACTCTTCTCTTTGTGAGGTCTGTTTATTTTTTATGATTAAAAATGGTGTCACTAAGTCTTCAATTTCACTATGAAGTAATTCATTAAAAATTGATATTTTTATTCTAAATTTCCTTGTAATTGACTACTTTTGAATCCTTTATACTTGTCTCCATTTTATTTTACTACTACTAACCCAAAAAACACATGCATACTGAAACTTTAATTTACAAATTATGCACTAAATAGTAATTATAAAAGTATCAAATATTAAACATCTTTCTTTCTTCAAAAATATGTGATACCCAAAGTTATCGACTAACTTTATTAAACAATATGTTTTAATGCAATAATAGTAATTATAGGCATGGGTAATAACTCTTTAAAAAATATACCTTGTACTTTTATGCATATGTATCTTTACATAATTAAATAATAATTAATTAATTGATTGAATAACCTAGACAAAAAGATAAAATTTACATGTGCATCTAGGGCTAATAAATATAAAACTAAAATAGAGATAAACTTATCTCATACCTTAAATTTTGGCGTGAAACTATTGTTGTTAGAAAAAAATTTATTTAGAATTTAAAATTTAACTTATATTTCCCAATTATCATATTTAAAGAATAAATTTATTAAAAAATTGTATTTGTTGAGAATTAATTTACTATATTCCTAACATTATTAAGTAAAATCAATAGGCCAAAAACCTAGGTGGTTCACTCAAACTAATGGAAGTATAATGGAAACATGAATGAAATATGCCTAGATGAGATAAAATAAATACAAATAACTAATAAAAGTTATTGATAATTAAGTGAAAACTATTAAAATGCAACTTGTTGGAAAACACATTGTGATATACAAAAACACCTAGAAATGAATGCAAATTGTAACATAAATGGATGAAACTGAAAGTGTGTACCTAAGATCTTAATGGAGACTGGAAAAGACTTCTAAAATGCTATTGATGCCAAAAATTTCACCTATAGGGGCTCATTCACCATTCTGGGTGAATTAGTCCTACTTTTGAGAAATTGTCACAAAACCTGTTTCAAACAAATGGGTATCAAAAACAACAAAAAACAAAAATCAGGCTTGAAAACGGAACTAATTCACCACTAATGGTGAATGAGTCCAATTTTGAATTTGTGAAGATTCAAAATTGGAAATAGGAGCCCTTAGTCTACACTTTGGTTCCAGACAAGCCTCCACCTCTGAAAGTCTAATTTCCAGACCTGAAAGTGACTTTTTATTGATATTTTTCCTTAGAAAATGAAGATAAGACATAAACAACTTTACAACTTGATTATTAATGATTTTAAAGCTTCCAAGATGCCTAAATCTGCAAACACACAAGACAAGAAGCAAAAATATTGAATGTTAGGGAATGGGGGTTTGCCTTGGTCAAATCCCTTTTAGGTAATGAAACCAAATGAATAAATACTATGAAGAATGAAAATTAAATGAAGGGATTAATATCTTTAAATGAATATTGATCTTGGGTTGCTGTAACATGAAGAATCTACCCTTGAATGTTTGAAAATTCTATCTTGGTGACTTGAGATGATAAAACCCTAACTTGCTTGACTTGAGATAGAAGAATAATGGATGAATAATGAAGAATGGTTACTATTTATGCTTTTGAGACTTACATTTATAGGAAATAAACCTTATTTACCCATTTATTGGATCCCAAGGCCAACATGAAGGAAAATAAGACTTAAAATCCAAAATTTCCCCCTAAAAAAGCAAAAATGGCTCAAATGGGACTCATTCACAATCAAGGGTGAATTGGTTCCACTTGGATGGCACTGATTTTCCATCAAGGGTGCGTGGATCCCACAGGGGCCATTTTTCTTGCTGGAAGGTCAGGAAATAATAAAATCAAGTTTATATGATGACCTAGTATGTTATTTGATCAATTTATGCCTCGTGAAGCACAATATGGGGTAATAAGGTCCTATTAATGATAATGAAATGGTCAATTAGGACTTGGTACATATAATTCAATGTTAAAGTGTGATTGAATACACTTTACAACACTAAAATGAGGTCCACTTAGCCTAGAAAGGCACAACATCCAATGTGAATGTGTAAGACATATTACAACACTAGAGTAATATTAAGTTTATTTTACAAGCTTGCTAGATTGATTTGAAAATTTAATTAAATACATTTTATAATATTGAATTAAGGGAAAATGGTTTTATTAAGTCTAGAGAGGTGTGAAAGTCCTTTACTTGTAACACTTTACAAAACCTTTACAAGACATTGATAAATGCATTTTATTCAATTTGCATGGGTCCAAGACCTACTGTGGATGTGTAAAACACCTCACAACACTAAATCAAGGCCTCGTTAAGTCTAATTTATCATCAATTATTCCCAAATCAAGTAGGAAATACCTTTTTTCTATGGTACATTTAGCCCCCACTTTAGTGAGAGGATGAACTTGCTTCGAACTCACACTAAAGTAGACATTCAAGAGATATCTAATTGTACCAATGTAGATGGTCTAGGATAACAAAGATCAATTATGAAATCAAGCCCCCAAGATCCAAGATCCTAATTCAAGCTGAAATAAGCGCAAGAGAACATGCACAAGGTGAATTATTTATGCAGAAACAAGATACATGATCATGCAATGGCAAGAACTAGAAAGAAGAGAAATGAAAATATGGTGGATCAATCTTAAACTATTTGTCCAACTAGTTGTGGATCAGATCTAGGTTGTTTGTCCCAAAAAATTCATACTCACTTTGAGACAACGAAACTCTTGGCTATCTATCAGGTGATAAGTCCTAAGTATACTCACTCTGGGGCCACAAAACTTCTATTTGTCCATGGGGTGAGAAATCAAAAAGGTAGCTATGGGGAAGTTCATGCTTTAGAATGCGATTTCCACTTAACCATACCAAAGTTATACCTCCTGATAACTTGAATAAGGAACCAAAATGAAAATGATCTTCAAGCTCCATGAGGTAATCAAAAATTCATATAATTGACACTCATATAGACTGTAAATGGTGTAAGGAATGTTCAAAGGGATTTTTTTTTACTCAATGCAATTTCTATTCTTCAGGAACATCATGCTTAATGTCTACAAGAGAGGATAAGTGCAACTGTTCTCATCTTGTTTACAAGAGAGGAAAAGTGCAATGCTCATCTTGGGAAACATTATGCCTAATGCTTCCAAGAGAGGAAATCACACGAAAAAGAAAATCACACAATAAAATGTGAGTGGAGATGTATGCCCCCACTTCAAAGTGGTTGTGAACACTATTTTTGTGAGAAATTTCTTTAAATTAGAAGAACATGAGAGCTTATTCAAAAATCCCTATGCCAAGTCATGTTTCTGATAAGCTACATCATGAAAAAGAGAGTATGTCACAGGTGAGCCACATTAAGGCATGTATTCCACATCCCAAGCTTTCTCTTATAATTTCGTGAAAGGTTAACAACTAGCCAAAAGAAGCAATGACAAGTGACATATTAGGAGAAGCATATGGGCAGGATCATCATGGAAAAAAATAGGCCCTTAAGTGGCAAAAAAATTAGAAAAATCAGAGTTAGGAAACTTTACATAAAAATTGGAATAAGTTATCTATATTATTTCAAAAATATGTAAGAATATAATATGTAGCAAATTGAATGTAGTTTCTAAGCTACTAGGTTTTCTTCTTTTTTTAAATCTATTTGGTAAAAATTTGAAATTTTAATGTAGTGGTACTTAAATTTTAGGGAAAAAATAAGAAGTAGGTGTCTGTCTGACCACCCAAACCAAAATAAAATAATAATATTTTTTTATAAGTTTTTTGATATAAGTAGAGGACTCATGCCCTGATGTGATGCATATTTTTTTGTAATTTTTTTCCAAGTAGATGATTGATTATGAATTTTTTATAACTTCTTAAAAAATATAAAAACTCATATGTCTGACCACCTTAACTTGGTCAAAATTTCATGAAATTCAATTTTTATTTTTTTAATCCTATAGTATGCGAAGCATAGAATGTGACGCATGTGTTGGATTCAAAAAATGTGATACTATTTGAAATCTATAGATGGTTTTCAATCAACCTATCAATCAAGACTTTAGTCATAATTTGAATAGAAAATGAATAATAATTACTTATTAACAGTTTCAAAGTGAAGCATAATTTATATCGGTGGAAATATGAAAATATCCTTTAAAAACCCTTTTCATTTCATCAATTTTGGGTAAAAAATAGTCGTCAGCCACATACACATCATATTGCAACTTTTTGGCCCATCATGATCCTGCACATACCCAGAAGGCTATATAACCGCTTACCTCCACTTAGTGTAGGAAAAGGATGAACCAAAATAATTGAGAAAATGCATGCTAGAGTGAAAATTAGTATCAATTAGAGGAATGAGGTTCCCCGACAGAAGGGAGAATACCAAATTCTTGAAAATGTTGGATTTTACGACTCAAAGCCTTACATTCAGTAGTGGAATGACCATGAACTCTATGATATACATGCAAAATGATGTCTTGTAATAAAATTTCTTGCGAGTTCTTGGAGGAAGGGATATCAAGTGATCTTGGAGGACACTCAAAAATATACCCACTTGATGAAGGGGAGAAGTAGTTTTTGCTGTTTGTGGCAAAGAGATGTCTTGCTTAGTACAAGATGTCATACCTATGCAAGGTTCTTGAGATTGCAATATTTTTTTCTCACTCTTATAAGAGGAGGGAAAATCTATTGAATGCAAATCATTAGTGTCTTGTGAGATGTCATTGACATTAAGAAAAGGTGTATTAGTTTTTTTGATTGTTGGAAAAGGAGAATGATCAAGACTAGTAGTGTTGATAAGTTTAGGATGTTATGGTTAAAGTGGGCTTAGAAGAATTTTGTGTGAGAGTGTGGACTAAAGGCTTGGTGATTTCTATCAAAGGACAATAACCAAGATCATGAGTTGTTTGCTGTGTGATAGGATCTATAGGGTTTTTGATACCTTCTTCATTAGCACCACATGCTTTTCCATTATAGTCAAGTTGTTTCATAAGCTCATACCCTTTTACATAAATCTTTTTCATTGCTTTTGGATTGGGTGTTAGTTGGTGATAACTTTCATCAAAGGTGGTTGTGTAATTTTCTTCGTTGTCTAAAGTGGTTGAGGTGGATGCTTTCGAGAGGTTGTCTAAATTTTGTGTGGAAATTATCATTGTTTCATTTCCCTTATTTGAATCTTTGTTGATGATTTTGTATTCGCCCACGAATTCATGTTCAAAATCCATGGAACCCAAATCATCTTTAAATAACATTGTGACTTTTTGAATGTGTTCTTCTTTGTCTTTTTGTTTCATGGGTTCTACTTGTGTAGTTGGTGTTAATGTGTTTAAATGATACACATTGCTTTTCTCAATGTGCAAATGACTATTTGGATGGACATTGGCTTCAAGTGTGTACACTTTGTTTTTGTGAATGTATTTCATTTTGTGATGAAGAGTGGAAGGCACTGCATTCATTTCATGAATCCATGGTAAGCCTAGAAGGAGATTAAATATGAAAGTTGATGAGGCATAACATGAATTTGTGTATCCAATGTGGCAACTCTAGCTGTAATAGGTGAAGTAATCACACCAAGTGGTTGTTTTGCTACATCGTCCAATCCTTTAATAGATAGATAATTGGGTTGAATTTTTTAGTTATCCACATGAAGCCTATCCAATAGTTTTACACTACACACATTTAGAGCTAAGCCATTTTCAATAAGGGTTCACTTTATCCCTATTGTATGGTATTGAGATATTATTTGTAAAGATGCATTTTTTATTACACATCCAAAGGGGGGAGTTCACTTTGGTGAAAGATAATGTCAGCATTCAATCCTTGAATTATGGTTTCTATTCCATTTGGTTGTGCATTAGAAGGGATAGGGAATTTTTGTAAGGCCATTTGAAGCATAGTGTGATAGATAGGTGAAGTATAAAGAAGGTACCAAAGAGATATCTTTGTGGGAGTTATCTTAAGTTGTTCAACAAGATCATACTCCCTTAATCAAGGGGAACTAGGCAGTATGCAATGAGGAAAAGGTGAAGAGGTTGGGGTTGGTTGTTGTGGTTGTAGATTATTTTTTAGTGTTATATGTATGAGAAATGGTATTATGAATCAGTTGTTGTGACAAATTATTCTGAGGTGGGTAAAGGATAAGTTTAGGTGTGTTATTAGTGTGAGGTTTGTGTGATTGTGGATAGAGAATTATAGGGTTCTTAGGACGTCCCACAGGGTATGTATGAGGACCATTGATGAAGGGGGATCTAATGCACGCTTACACATTCATAACCTCAGCGGTCTTAGTTTGATGTATCTCAAATGAAGGGAAATATAGAATCACCTAAGGAAGACACACTATTATTGTTGTGATTTTCTAGCACCATGATATTCTCCCTAGGAGGATATTTTTTAAATAATTACGAATCAAATGTTTGTGACATTCAAAGGTTATTTCATCGAAAAGGACTTTGTCGCAAGTAGGGGAATCATAAATGGTTGAATTTTTTTTCTTGAAAACTGTTTTCCTAGGTGAAGGGGGACAAGTAATATTATCATGGATTATGTTTTCTAACAACAAAGTATCTTCTTCACAACTAGGAGATATGCGAGTGTCATGATTTCCTATGGTTGTGTTAGGTTGGCTGTGAATGTCTTGTCCACTAAGAGAGGTAAAAGGAGAGAAACAACTAGAATTCTCAAAACTCTCATGAATTGAATCTTCTACCAAAATATATTATTCACCAAGAGGAGAGATATTAGGAGAAGAACAAGTATGATCATTAGGAATGTCGAAGGTTGTAGTCTTTTTCACAAAAAAAATTCATACTAGGAGAAGAACAAGTATGATCGTTAGGAATTTTGAAGGTTGTAGTCTTTTTTCAAAAAAAAATTCTCAGAGGGAAAGGATAGGAAAATTTCCTTAGCATGCCTAAATATGTAAGACACAAACATTGTTTGAACAAAAATGTAAAGCACTTGTAACCATGTCATGCAATATTTCAACAATATAAAAAACATTTTAATCTAGTATATGCAAAGCTTTAAGAGTCCAAACAATGTATATGCAAGAATGAAAAACATTTTTATCAAACTTTTGTAAAGTTTTATGAATAAAAAAATGTGTATGCAAAAATGAAAAGTACTTTTAGCCATGTGATGCAAAGTTTTAGAAATGTAAGAATTTTAAGATATAATGATGTTTGTAATTGAAGTGAATTGAAGAATGAGTGGTCTAAAAGATGTTTTGGAGCTAAATACATAAAAAAAACATTCCAAAAACTTTCCATAATTATAACATATGGTACTAGGAGGCCAAGGAAGCATATAAAGGATGTTTCTAATGTTTTAATAGATAGTTAAAAATATAGACAAGGACTGATTCACCTAGAATGGCGAATGAGTCATAGCTAGGTTTTTTTTCAAAATTTTCAAACATTTTCAAGTGGTTTTGATGCTTTCTACACTGTAAGATGCAAACCTAAGATGAGAATGCAAAATTTTAGAAATTTTTTAATGATTTTAGATGCAAAAAATGAAACCTAAATGCACTTTTCATGAATGCAAAATTTTAAACCTAGCATGTAAATTAATCCATGCAAATCCTATTGCAAGGTCAATGCAAGCTAGGTGTATGAAGGACTAAAAATTAGAAAAGAAAATTTCTTCTAATTTAGGTTCACCAAAATTAACCATAGATTTTTGGGGGCTATATACTTCTCTTGCACTCTTATGGTTTTTCACCTAAAAGGTGAGAGATAGGCCAAAAACCTAGGTGTTTCACTCAAACTAATGGAAGTATAATGGAAATATGAATGAAATGTGCCTAGCTGAGATAAAATAAATTAAAGTAATTGATATAATTTATTGATCATTAAGTGAAAACTATTGAAATGCAACTTGTTGGAAAACACATTTTGATATGCAAAAACACCTAGAAATGAATGGAATTTGTAACCGAAATGGATGAAACTAAAAGTGTGTACTTGAGATCTTGATGAAGCCTTGAAATGACTTCTAAAATGTTGTTGATGCTAGCAATTTGACTTGCAAGGACTCATTCACTATTTTGGGTGAATTAGTCCTACTTTTGATAAATTGTCCTCGAACCTGTTTCGAACAAATGGGTATCCAAAATTGAAAAAAACCAAAATAAAACCTGGCAGTGGGAATCATTAACCACTAATGGTGAATGAGTCCAATTTTGAATTTCTAAGGATTCAAAAGTGGAAACATGAGCCCTTGGTCTACACTTCAGTTCCTAATAGGTGTGTGCCTTCGAAAGTCTAATTTGTGGACTTGAAATTGACTTTTTTTTATAAATTTTTCCTTTGAAAATGAAGAGAAAACTTAAAAAACCTTACAACTTCATTCTTAATGATTTCCAAGCTTCCAAGATTCCTAAATCTGCAAACACACAAGACAGGAAGGAGAATTTATGTTGAATGTTAGGACATGGGGGTTTGGCTTGGTCAAACCCCTTTTAGGTAATTAAACCAAATGAAGAAACACTACGAAGAATGAACATGAAATGAAGGGATTAATACCTTTCCATGAATATTGATCTTGGATTGTTGCAACAACATGAAGAATCTAACCTTGAATGTCTGAAAATGATATCTTGGTGACTTGAGATGATAAAAACCTTACTTGCTTGACTTGAGCTAGAAGAATGGTGAATGAATAATTAAGAATGGTTATGAATTAGGGTTTAGAGACTTATATTTATAAGTAATCCACCTGAGTTTCCTATTTATTGGATCCCTAAGGCCGACATGGAGGAAAATAATACTTAAAATCCAAAATTTCCTGCTTAAACCTCAACATGGCTCAAATGGGACACATTCATGATCAATGGAAAATGGGTCCAACATGGATGGGACTAATTCACCATCAAGGGTGAATGGGTCACACAGGGGCCATTTTTCTATTTGGAAGGTCGAAAGATAAGAAAATGAGGTTTATATGATGACCTCATTGGTTATTTGATCAATTTATGCCTTGAGATGCACAATATGGGGTAATAGGGGCCTATTAATAATAATGAAAATGGCAATTAGGGATTGGGACACATAATTCAATGTGAAAGTGTGATTAAATACACTTTACAACACTAAAATGAGGTCTACTTAGCCTTGAAAGGAACAACATACAATGTGAATGTGTAAGACACATTACAACACTAGACTAACATTAAGTTTGTTTTACAAGCCTTCTAGATTGATGTGAAAATATAATTAAATATATTTTATAATATTTAATTATGGGAAAATGAGTTTATTAAGTATAGAGAGGTGTGAAAGTCCTTTACAACACTTTACAACACCTTTACAAGACATTGATAAATATATTTTATTTAGTTTGCAAGGGTCCAAGACCTAGTGTCGATGTGTAAAAAACCTCAAAACACTAAATCAAGGCCTCGTTAAATCCAATTTATCATCAATTATTTCCAAATAATGTAAGAAATATTTTTTTCTATAGTATAACAACCATCGACATTGGTAATTAATAGTGAATCAAAGAAATGCTATTATCCAACAAGATTTGATGAGCATGTTAATATCCAAATCCCAAGATGCTTATAGTCTGGCGAGCAAACGTTTATTGCTAGCCAGTCTTGTCAAGAAAAATTGTTCTAAACCACATTTCCAAATATACATAAAAGTCTAAAAAAAAGTATGAAAGCTATATTGATATCTTGCAGAGGCTTGCAAATACAAATTAATTTCATGATAAAGTGTTTCTTTCCTATCAAAAATTCATGATGAACTTGGTTGTAGATCGTGACATTTGTGCACAAGAAACATGCCATATGCTGCAAAAGTTTCCCCTTGTCATCTGAAGCTGAAATTTCCTATCTTTGAATTTGAGTAGGTGAACATTCCACCATTTTAAAATAGTTGATAATGGTGATGAGCTTACGTGTGGTTATATTCATTGTTATAGGAAAAGACCAGATGAAATGTAGACTATATCCTTTATTCATTCTACAAAATTTTATACATATTCAAAAAATCACAAAGGTGGGGGTTGGAGTTTGTGACCACACCCTTCTATCATCATTGTTTACCTACTATTAAATTTCTCCCCCCCCCCAAGAGCATAGTGATAACTTTGAAAAAAAATTTGGTTGGAATTGCTACTATACAAGCCTTTCTGAAATGTGGAAGTAGACATAAGCCTCACTAGAGATAGTATAACATAGAATTGGACACTATTTGATATTGTTGGCTATCACCCTTGGAATTTCAATAGAGTTATTTCTCCCCCCACTAGTGAAGAGGAAGGTAATAGTGATCCTGACAACACCCAATCTCTACCTCCCATAGGTGAATATGAATGGGAGTTTCTTTCTTGCCTTGGTGCTACAAACAATGTTTTTTTTTTACCAATTGCAACTATTGGGTAGATGGGACTTCAATTTAAATAACATGTGGAGAGCACACCATGTTCCTGATAATCTGCATAACATTACTGTAGAGTTCATCTCAACTAGTAAATTGCATACAACTAAAGATACTCTTTTCTGACTGGCTGCACCTACACTTTTTCATCAACTATCTCATAAGAAAATGCTTGCTCTAAATATCATTAAATAACACCATCTTGGCCCATCTTCATCACCACCGTTGTGTATGATTATTCAAGGTACTTCTAGTATAGGTAAATCATTTCTTATAGACAAGATTCAAAGAACACTAAATACATCGTTAGATCATAGAATGACTCCTTTGCTTGCTTTCGTGCCAACGAGGGTGAATGCTTACAATATATGTGCCTCTATTGTGCATACAACTCTTTGGATACCAATTATAGATATAAATCCATTAAAAGGATAACAATTGACTATATTTCAAGAGGACTCCAAAAATATTAATTACATCTTTACTGATGAAATGAGCTTCTTGGGTTCCAAGTTGTTACTCAAAATAGATAGCCAATTGCAGCAAGCATTTCTAGCTAGACATATGCAACCATTTGGTGGTGTATTTTTTATACTTGTGGGTGACCTAGGATAGTTTCCACCTATTTTGGATAGGCCAATCTATGCTTCCTGCTCCATAGCCTTGGCTCTTTGGCATAGTTTTAATGTTGTTGTCATGCTCGACATAGTATTTTGCTAGCATGGAATGCCCTATACACAACAATAGTTCCATATAATCCTTTTGAATATTATAAATTGTCAGACATCTCAGGATGATTGGAAAACTCTTATGAATTGAAAAAATCCCATTCTTTCAGCTAAGCAAAACCAAGACTTTGATGCAGCTATTCACTTATTCCCAACAAATAGGTTGGTTGCCTTAAACAATAGAAAAATGTTTCACCAGTTAAATGTTCCCATTACAATTAGTGTTGCTGAAACTACTCAACAAAACACACTTGATTATGGAAATGATGAGCAACATCAAGAAGAGCTATTACTTGCAATTGGTGAACAAGTAATGTTAACAAAAAATCTTTGGGTACTGGATCATTGGGTTTTGTAAAGTCTATAATATATATGCTAGGGGTGCTAAACCACCTCAACTACTTGAATATTTTCTTGTCCACCTCCCAAACTACATTGGCCCAACATGGGATCAAGACAACCAAAAAACCATCCCCATTCCCCTGACCACATGGGGTGGCCAAAGACAACTCCCCTTGACAATCTCTTGGGCAATAACAATACATAAATCTCATGGCTTGACATTGGAGAGAGCTACAATAGATATTGGAACTAAAGAAATACAAGGACTAACATTCACAACTCTTTCCCATGTAAAATCAATAATAGGAATATGTATATATCTTCCTTTCTCCTTTAACAGATACTCCAGACTACATTCCAACAAATATAGTGCACTTCAAATCAAAGAAGAGGAATTCCTCCAACAATTGTGTGCATTTCCATAATGATGAAATGATTCTATTCTTTATAGTAACTTGTCATTTCAATGTATTTAGAATTCCCACCATTTCTAATTTTACTTCCTTGTCAATCCCTCCATAGCATAGTTGCAATCACTATTGCCAAGCTAGCCAAAGTTTTTCTTCTATGGTGATTACTAAGAGAAGTTGCTATTCAATTCTTGCATTATGATTCTTGTCTCCTCCAATAACAAACCTAGATTCCTTCCTCTTTTTTGGTTTACCAAATAACATTTATATTTAATTTTTCTCTAAATACCTTCCTCTTCTTAGGTCAATGATGTCGCTACCAGTTCTCTCACCTTCAAACCATTTGTGTCTAACTATATTAGATTCTAGCCAATTTAGATTGCAAACATTATTATCTATAATTGTAGATCTTGACAATGCTTAATAGCATC
The DNA here is from genome assembly GCA_007258455.2 of Sequoia sempervirens. Classification (NCBI taxonomy): domain Eukaryota; kingdom Viridiplantae; phylum Streptophyta; class Pinopsida; order Cupressales; family Cupressaceae; genus Sequoia; species Sequoia sempervirens. Next base: position 645,762,691 of record VDFB02193867.1, on the reverse strand, counting down.
ATGATCACAAGTTTCACATGGTGTACGAGTTGCAACTACATTCCATTTATAGACAAGGTAAGGCTATATCTCTATTGCATCTCTTATTTCATATTGCATCTCAAATTATTTGTCACAAATGATATATTATATATACTTTAAAAAATGAATAACATTGATTTTATCTAAAAAAAATTCTTAGGTGCAAAAACAAAATTATATGGGAGTTATAATTGTAAACATATTGTGTCCTGCTCTTTACACAAGGTATGCCAACATCTTGTTTATACAATCTCTTCTATTGCAGATGCATTACATATTATTTTTCATAAACTATAGAACTACTTATATTTCCTATTTTAGATATTGTCTACCAATGACACATGTTCATTGCACTAAACTTCACATTTTCCTTGTGTTTAAGTATATATGATTGAAACCATTTTAGATTGAAAATGTTCTCAACTATAATTGCACATCTCCACAATACTAAATAGCTTTGCGATAACATGTTTGGCATGGTGTACAAGCTACAACTACATTCTATTTATATAGAAGGTAAGGCTATATGTTATTTATTCCATCTCTTATTTCACAACTACATGTCAAATTATTTCTCATAAATGATAAAACTATATATACTTTTAAAAATGTATAACATTGATTTCAACTAAAGAAAATTCTCAGGTGCTAAAATATTAGTTTCCCCATTGATCATAGTGGTTGGTAATGTATGTTCCTGCTTAGGGGTTTGGTGAAAGTGCATGACACTACATGACCCAATATGGTAGGGTGGAGATTAGGTCTTCTTTTCTTCTATTCATAGTACATCTTGTTGCACCCACAAGGTATGCCTGCATCTTATTTATTTAATCCCTTTTATTGCACATGCATTGTATATTATTTGTTATAAATTATAGAACTCTTTATATTTCTTGATTTACATATTGTCTACCAATGACATGTTCATTGTAGTAAACTTCACATTTTCCTTTCATTTTTGTAGAACATACTCAAGAGAAACAATCATGTTTCACATAAGATAGTAATTTCTTAGTTAGTGATATGTTCACATCATTAGGTCTTCTTTGAAGTCAACCTTCCTACAAGGCTTTCAGCCAAGCTCTATCAACTACTCTTATTTTTGGTTTTTGACAACAATTCCAACATTGATAATGGTTTGAATTTATGTTCTGATCTAGAAATTGTTGAGTTTTCAAATCACATAATGAGGATTGAGGAAGTAATGTCTTATAAATGACCTTTGATAATAATCAATGATTGAAAAATTGATCAGAATGATTAGAAATAAAATAAAAAAATATAGTTTTAATTTTTTGTATCAATCTTCCACAAAATTCTATGAATGCAATTATCTCTTTATTCTTAAGGTTGTGCACAACTTATGTAAATACACTTATTTCACATTTGAATTATATTCTAAGCTTTCACATAATTGTATTATCTTTTTGAGATAATGTATATCTATCTCAAACTCATCTATGCTCTATTGTCTTAGCATAATGGTATCACAAAAGGGTTATTAATGATTCCATGAGGGTTTTTACATATGGTCACTTGATTTCTCTCAGTCATTACTATGCCTAGATATTACATACCTTCTTGTGCTTGGTTGTAGACTAGCTTTTAGAAGCTTACAGTCTATTTTCTTGCAAATCAACCAAACAAGAACATACATTTTCCATTGTTGTGATTAATGGTGGCATCAATGTTCGATATAACACTTAAAATATAGTTTTTGCATGGGTTTGTTATTGTGTTTTTTTGTGTTTTGTGGGTTTTTCAATTTGGGCCACTATTGAAGCCAATATTGTTTGATTTATGGCTTCTGTTTTCTGGCTATGGTTGCAACACAATAAAATAGTTAATGTTATACAATTTATGTTAATTTTCATAAGACATTGTTAATTGTTTCTCTCTAGCTTAGGCTATATTTTTTCATTTTAGATATGGTACTATTGAAAAGGCTATACTATTTCAATTTTCATTAATGTGCTATTGAGAAAAGACTATATTTTTGTATAGGTTTGTTACTATGATTTGTTTTGTTTTGTGGGTTTTTCCATTTGGGTCACTGTTGAAACTAGTATTGTTTGATTTATGACTTTTGTTTTGTGGCTATGCTTGCAATGAAATAAAATAGTTAATGTTATATAGTTTATGTTAATTTCCATAAGCCATCAAGTTGATTGTTGTTCTCTAGCTTAGGCCATATTGTTTCATTTTCGATAAGGTACTGTTGAAAAGGCTATATTGTTTCAATCTTTGATAAGGTGTTGTTCATAAAAGAATATATTGTTTGTTAAAACCAATATTGCTAGATTTTATGGTTTGCATTTTGTGGTGATGGTTTTGCATGGGTTTGTTATTATTAATTTTTTGTTTTGTGGGTTTTTCCATCTCAATCAATGGTCTCATGAAGGTTCCATATAACACATAGGGATCAATATGTATCAATATTGTTTAAATCTACTATGACATACATACATATTTGCACATAGGGGAAATACATTGTCCATTACTGCGAACAGTGGTTGCATCAATGTTCCATATAACACTCAAAATATGGCTTATCATTCGAAGAATGTGTCTGTATGTATCAATGATGTTTGCATCTGCTATGACATACATCCAAATTTTCACATGGCATTATTAGTTGTTGTGATCAATGGTGGCATCGATGGTCCATATAACACTTAAAATACATCTTATCATTCCTTGCATGTAGATATGTATGCATTCTATTCTTAATTCCTTCTATGTGTGTACACATCCCTTCCATTTATACTTCCCCTCCACCTATCTCATCATTGCATGTCACTACACACAAGTACTAGTTAATATAAGTATTCATACAAAGTTCATTTGACTTAATTTTGATTCTAATCAAATGTATTTTTCTCTTGGTTTTCTCATTCTACTAATTTGTTTTAATAATAATAATTATTCTACTGGGTTTTTCCATTACAAATATTTGATGAGTTTGTTGATATACCTATGTCTTGACATGAATCCTTCTTCAAGAACACTTCACATGATAATTTATTGTCCATGATCAAGAATGGAAATAACATTTCCTCCACACACATGCATCATTACTGCAGTTGAATTTATTAAATGTAAATGAAAATTAGATCTAAGTAATTATAAAATTTCTACATGTAGAAATAATTAAATCTATGTGTAGTGTAGGGAAAATATAAAAAAAGGCATCTCTAACTTCAGATGGCTTTTATAGCTTTTTTTCATAGTTTTTCCACTCTATATTTTTTAAGCTAATGTTTATTGTTTCACTCATATACAAATATAAATGCTTCTATATATATATATATATATATATGCTTATTGTGTCATGGAAAATTAGACCCTCTTGAGAAAAGAGGCAATTTCACTCATAATTGGACCCACTTTTCAGTCCCTTCACATCATTTCCCTTCAAAACATCATTTATCTAGACCCCTTAGACCCATTAATTTTGATCTAGAGGCCCATTTCACCTGAGAAATTACATAAAATTTGACAAACAACATTTAATTACATCATTTCCTAAAAACCCACCTACAAATAGCAGTAGTAGGACCCATTCACCACCTTGGGTGAATGAGTCCCCTCTGGTGGGACCCATTCGCCAAGGGTGGTAAATAAGTCCCCTTTTAGGGGAAATTCAAATTTGTGTGGTTATTTAATTTATTTATGCTTTATTTCTTGTGAATGTCAGCCTGTTATGTCTAATTAACAACAAAAAAAGGTGTTGTTGCTTATAAATACTCATTTCAAGTCATTTCACACAATCTTTTTCATAATTTTTCAATCTTTTTATCATTCTTCTAGAGAAATTCATGTAGTCAAGTCTCTCATTAGCAAAAAGTAAAGTTATAGGGCAAAAAACTATGGTTTTTGTAGGTCTAAAGCTCACTTCTCTTGTTAAGATCCAACATTGCAAAGAATTGATGATGGATGCCTATGGTGAATCATGAAGAAATATAAGGTGAAGAGGTGCAACTAGCCACCAAATCACACCAAAGGACTTGGTTTCCTATTGATTCCATCTTCAATTTTCATTCTATCTTTATATTAAGGTCTACATTTTCTTTGTTAATCATTTGCATGTCATTTATTTCCTAATTTTCATGTGTTGAGGGGTTTTTAAGGTTGAGATCTTGAATCATATGAATCATCTTTGCATGTCTTATTCTAGATCAATAGAATAGGATTTTTGTTATGATTCAGACTTTCCTAGTCTTTAACACATCTAAGGATGGGATTTATGTAGATTTTTCTTTATTCAAGGTTTAATTAATTACCTAACTAGGGGTTTGACCAAGGAAAACCCCTCATTAGAAAAAATAATTAAACTGTTTTGTAGGAATTTTTTGAGATCCGAAGTCGGATTTGTATCACAAATTGTTGTACAAGTGTCAAGGTGTAGAACATAATTTTGAAAGTGTAGAAATTTAAAGGTGGAATGATTTTCCATGCATGGAAAATGTGTCCCTCCTAAGGTGCACATTTGAGTTAGATATAGTTCCAGGTCCCCAACTGTCAAAAAATAGATTTTGTGTAGAAATGTCCTATTTTGGGATTGATTCAACCAAGGTGAAAATGAGTCCTAGTTACCATAAACTCAAGTTTAATCAGTTTTCTAAATTATTTCTAAGTCATCTCCAATTTTCCATGTCAACTCACTCTGAGAAACAACATTTTGTTTTGGTTAATTTGCATTTTTGTTCATTTTTTAAAGCATTTTTGCAAACAACATTGTGCTTTCAAACATAGCATAGATCTTAGTTTTGCATTCATGTCTAATCACTTCAATCATTTCACTGTATTCAGTTTACTTCATCTAGCTTCAATAACATTGCATTTAACATAATTTGAATGAATTAGTTTTCATTTTTGGCTTAACTCTCTCCTTTTAGGTGGAAAACCCTAGAAGAGTTAGAGAAGTCTTAAGAGCCAAAAATCAATGGTTTATTTTGGTGAGCCTGAATTTTGAGCATTACATCATTTTGATTTACATTTCTATTTGCATCTTAGGAGTTCATTATTTAGTCATTTTGTGTTGTTTTGCATCTTTCGATTTCTTCAAAAATTGCATTAGTGAAAGCATTATTTATATTTGATTATTGTATTATATTTCATTTAATCATTTCAACATTCTTCATTTGCATCTTTTTTCTACATTTTATAGCTTTGAAAATCTTTAGGAAAAACAAAAAAATTAGAAAAATCTTAAAATATTCATCTCCTAGGACTCATTCATCACCTAGGGTAAATCGGTCCCTCTATAGTTTTGTATTAGCATTTCCATATTTTACTTTCCTGCATTGCATCTTTTTGTTTCCTGTAATTACTTTTTTGTTCTCGTTTATTTGTTTCTATTTTCATTTCATATTATTTTCATGGCATTTATGGATAGTCTTATACTTTTGCACGTTCTATTTTCAATAATATTTTGTGGTCCTTTTAGATCATCCTACATTAAGGAGACTCTCAGAAACATCCATAACCAGTCACAAAACACATAAAATGATCCAATTAAACACATGATTCAAATTCAAAACAACATCTCATCCAAGCCACTTAGTAGTGATGATGTTGATAGGTTAGATGAAGCCCTTAAGGGAATTCTCTCACTCCCTTCATCCTCTAATTCTTGCAATGAGAAACATAAACCTCTTAATGATACAATTTCCCTCAAACATTTTGTTGGTGATGACCTTGATTTGTTAAATGATACCCTCCAAGAATTCATCTCACATAAGCCATCCACTAACATTTGTGGTGACTAACTCATGATAATGAGTGTTACGACCTCTAATGTTTCTCTTGAAAACTCTAAACCAATTGATAAAAAATTACCCATCAAACCTTTGAGTTGTGATGATTTTCATTTGTTAGATGAGTCTCTTCAAGACTTCATCTCACCCAACTCATCCGCTTTGGTTTTTTATGAGAATTATAACAATAAGGATGTTAATTTCATTCAACCTAAACGTATCCTTTACCCACCCTCACATCCGCTTCACCCCTCTAATCAACCTCAGCACACACTCTACCCCCTAAAACCAATGTATCTAGCAATCTAGTAATGATATTGTTGCTCATACATATAACACTCGAAATAACCCGCAACAATCACAACCAAACCCCCCCTCTTTACCTTTACCTGATCTACCTAGTGCTCCTCACAAAAGCCCACACACAAAGCAGTATGATCTTCTTGAAAAATTAAAGAATACTCCTAACAAAATTTCCCTTTGGGATTTTCTTCAAAATTCACACAATTATCACAACATTCTTCAAACCACTTTAGAACAACTCACAATTCCTTCTAGTACCACTATGAATGATGTGGCATCTCTCATTCATAAAAACTATCTTGACATTACCTTCCATCAACATGAGCTTTCTCCTTTGGAGTTACATAAACAACATGATGCCTTTATGATAATTGCTCAATTCAATCTCATAGGTATCAAATGCACTCTCATCGATAATGGTTCTACCCTTAATTTGTGTAGTGTGAGTCTCCTTGATCGATTAGATGTTGATAGGTCATAAATAATACCCAATTTTGTCTCTATTTGAGGATTTTATAATATAATAAAGAAACTACTTGGGATAACTTCTTTACCTATTATGGTTGGGGTGGTTACTTTGCAAACTCCTATCCATGTCATGCCTTTTGATATTTCATATAATCTTCTTTTAGGCCAACCATGGATTCATGAGATGAATACAATTCCTTCCACTCTTCACCGTATCATGAAATAGGTCTATGAAAATTGTATCTACCAAATTGAAATAGATCCCGAGCCTGAAAGTTGCTTGCAGCTTGAAAAAGGGGTTAGAAGTGCTTTGAAAACACTAATTCCAACATCTAATATAGATCCTCTTCAAATTGTACAAAATGATAAGGAATCAGTATCTAAATTATTTGGAGATGATTGGGGATCCTTAGAATTCACACCCTCGTTTATGGGAAAATACATCTTCATGAAAAAGAAAGATGATAAATAAGATCAACCAACCATCATGTCCACTCAAAATTATAAACAATTTTCTCAAACATCTATCTCCTATAATTTGGATGATAATGCAACATACACAACAAATTTTGATGAGATAGATTATCAATCCTAGCCTACTCTATAAGAAATGGAAAGATTTTTTGGATAATGCTATAAATTTGCAAAAAAAATCAACTATACTAGAAAAGGGTGTGGAAAACATGAGCAAGGTATTTTTGTCCCTATTACACCTAATATGCAAGAAACAAAGACCGAATTAGGATATTCTTTTTCTAAAATGACCAGAGCTACTTAACGACCATCCTTGATGATTAATGCTATAACATGTGTTACTCACAACACAAGCTTACAATTAAACATCTTGATTTGCTTGATCCAACCTCACCACCTTCATTGATGTATTTCTATATAGTGATCAATGAGACTTTCAAACACATGTTAGGTGTTTATGATACCCATCATTGCATGCTTACATGAAAAAATTAGTAGTCTCATGAATTTTACTAAGCAAGAAGCAAGTGATATCACTAAAGATCTCCCTGAATCTAAAAGTCCTAAATCTAATGCACTCCCTTTAGGAGACACAATTGATGTTCCAATGGAATTTAGTGAAAAAGATAAACTTATTAAGATTGGGAAGTTCCTTGATGATGAAGAACAAGAAGATACTACAGCTTTACTTCATGATTTTCCTAAAATTCTTGCTTGGAAATATTCTGATAAGCTAGGAATTGACCCAAAAATTGTGATGCATAACATTGTACTTCCTACAAATGCTAAATCTATTCATCAAAAGATCCAAAAATGCATCCTAACATAGCCTTGTGTGTTAAAGAGGAATTTAAAAAACCACTTGATGTAGGCTTTATTAGATCGATTGACTATTCTCCTTGGATCTCAAACATTATTGTAGTTGCAAAACCCGATAATCATATTCTTATGTGCACAAATTTTTGAGACTTGAATAAAGCCTCTATGAAAAATAATTTTTTTCTTCCTAGTATAGACATGATCATGGATTCAACTACCAGACATGCTTTGCTTTCATTCATGGATGGAGTTTTTGGTTATAATCAAATCCTTATTAATCCTCAAGATCAATATAAAACTACCGTCACAACTGCTTGGGTAACATTTTTTTGGGTTGTGATGCCCTTCGGTCTAAAGAATGCTGATGCAACTTATCAGCTGCATGTGATGAAATTAATATTTCATGATTATATTCACAAAATTTAAAAAGATTATGTCGATGATATCCTAGCTAAATCATTAATACAACAAGACAATGTTAATATTCTTTGTAAAAAATTTGAATGAATATGACAATACAATATGTGATTGAATCCAAGAAAGTGTGTCTTTGGCATAAACAGTGATAAAATTTTGGGGTTTGTCATATCTCACAGAGGCATTGAAGTGGACACAAAGAAAATTGATGCCATTATTAACATGTCGCCTCCTAGGAATATTTCTCAGTTGCACACGTTACAAGGTTGAATTCAAGCTATACGTCGTTTCATTGCATCTTTAGCCAATCACACATTACCTTTCATCAATTTCCTTAAAAAATGGTATTCCTTTTGATTAGGATGAGAATTGTAAGCAAGATTTTGAGAGTCTAAAGGACTATTTAGCCACTCCACTTGTTTTACAACCTATCGTTCCATGTAGACCTTTTATCTTGTATATCACCGCATCGACCCATGCTCTTGCAGCATTGTTGGCTCAACACGGTGATAATAGTAAAGAACACATTGTTTATTACATTAGTCACACCTTAATTGATTACGAGACATGATATTCAACAATTAAAAAACAATGTTTGGATTTTGTATTTGATACTAGTAAGTTGTGGCATTATTTACTAAATGCTGAAATATAGGTTGTCACAAAATTCGATCCTTTATCTTTTCAATAAAACAAACCTCTCTGGATGCTTAGCTAAGTGGGTAATGTTGTTAACTAAGTTTGACATTAAATTTTTTTCACAAAAAGAAATCAAAGGGAAAGCGTTAACCAATAACTTAGCTAATGCTCCTCCTTTTTCTTTACCTACTCCTAATTACTTTCCTGATGATTATGTCTTAATCGCTAACATTAAACCATGGGAAATATTTTTTGATGGATCTAAGTGTTCAACAAAATTTGGTGCTCGAGTGGTGCTAATTCCACTCGATGGAAAACCTATTCCCTTATCCTATCAATTAAATTTCCTATGAACAAATAATATAGTTGAGTATGAGGCATTGATCATAGGTTTACAAGCTACTTTATCTCTAAATTCTAAACGTATCAAGATCTTTGGAAATTCACAATTGGTCATTAAAAAATCCAATGGTATATATAACACTAAACATAAAAAATTATCAAAATACAAGGATCTTATACCAAAACTATTAGAAAAATTTGACTTTTTCACCATTGATAATACCAGACACAAAGATAATCGACATGTAGATGCAATGGTGAGTGTAGCTTCTCTCATATCCCCACACGATCCCTCTATAGAATTCACTTTCATTATTAATCCCATCATGAAACCTTTGATCAATACTCCATTAGAAGATATTTTGGCCATAACTAATGATGATTCATGTGAATGGTATGATAGAATATACAACTACTTGAAATATGGTACCATTCCAGAGCCTACCACAACTAATACTCAAAATTTTTTACGTAAACTTGTTGCTAAATATGTGATCCTTGAAAATGAATTATATAGAAGATCTTTTAATGGTCTCCTATAATGATGTATTAAATATTTTGAAATCCCTTTGGAGGTTGAATAGGCTCATGTTGGTGCCTATGGAGGTCATTTTGGAGGTCGTTCATGAGTGCAAAAAATTATTCGTATGGGTTATTATTAGAGACATATGGAGAAGGATTGCTTTTCCTACGTAAAATGATGTCACAAATGTCAAGAGCATAGCAATTTGATCCATTCTCTTGCTGTTGAGCTCTATGCCAATGTTCCCATTTGGATGTTTTCAATATGGGGGTTAGATCTTATTCGAAAGATTTCACTACCTTCTTCTACTGGACATACGTTTATTATAACTACAACAGACTATTTCATGAAATGGGTGGACGTTATTCCCCTTAGTTCTACCACAACTGAAGTAATTTTTCATTTCATCTTGAACCACATAATTTCTTGCTTTGGACTCCCTTTTGCAATAATTTTAGACAATGGAACCCCATTTAATAATAACGACATTTAAACATTTCTTGCAACAATCAACATTTAAAATCACTTTTCTACACCGTACTATCCACAATCCAATGGACAAGCTGAAAATGCTAAAAAGCTTGTTGAATAAATCCTCAAGAAAACTGTCACAAAGTATCATAAAGATTGGAATACACAACTATCTTATGCACTTTGGGCTTATCAAACTAAAATTAGATCATCCACAAGATATACCCCTTATAACCTTTTTTATGGCACTAATGTGATTATGCCCTTAGAGTTAGCAAATCTTACTTTGTGAGTTGCTCTTTGAGATCTTTTTAACAATGGTACTTATCAAGAAAAAAGATTACACCAACTTGAGATGCTTGATGAATAGCGCATTCACACTCTTAAGCATCTCAAATCTCACATCAAACAATTACAATGCAAACAAAACATTCATGTCATCCCTCAATCATTTTCTAATGGAGATTTTGTTCTTATTCAAAATGAATGAAATGCTAGTGCTGACAATGAAGATGAAGATAAGTTCAGCCCTAATTGGTTGGGACCATACATAGTCAATACCAATTATGGGTTTGGTGCTTATCTCTTAATGAAGCTTGAGGGAACACACTTTAGAGAACCCATTAATGTCATGCATTTGCATTGGTATTATCTATAATATCCTTTGAATAGTATGGTTGATATAGCAATGTTGTTTAGAGTTATTTTATGTTATTCTAAATAGCTTTCATATTGCTTCATTCTTGAAAACTAATTTTATGTTTGTCTTGAACACTAAGGTAATTATTTAAGTTTATTTTATAATTTTTTTAGGCCTCATACTATTCATATTCTTGTTGTGTTAAGTTAGATCCTTATTAGTTTATTTAATTTAACATATTCTTTTCTCATTATCAATGTTGTATCTATGTTAATACTGCAATATGTTTTATGTACATTAGACACATCAATCCTATTAAATCATGTTTCCATCAATTAAATACTTTTAATATAAGTCATTTAATTAATCACATAGCATATAACATCCACATAAAGAGACAAATCATCATAAAATCGCATCCACATGTCTATATATATATATCAAAGTTTAATATACATCTCAAAATCATATAAAATGTCATAATGGTCTGTGAGAGATAGACCTCTTTGGATCTGGCACTCATGATCTAGTTCCTAGAGGTCGTGAGATACTCATGTGTGCCTATGATTGCAAAATGTCGAGTCTTGGTGCATACTCTAGACCCTGTACTTGACCAACGGCTACAAGCTACTCATCTGCCATTTGTTTCCCTCTCTACTCCTTTATGTGCTAGCTTTGCATGTATCTATCTACCTCTATCAAGGTCTATGTTGACTGTAATTCACTCTTAGCTTGATGGATTTATCTCTTCATGCTCTCATACGCTGCCCATAACCTCATGAAATGTTTGAGTGACTCTAGCTCTTCCTCCACAAGCGGTGGGGGCACATAGTTAGGATTTGTCTCCTCGTCGATGGATGAAAACACTATCTCTTTGGTAGCCTAAGGATATAACTCTCATAGTCTCTCATCACTCCTGCAAGATAGAAAAAATAAACAATTAGTAACACATCATCATGGTAAATATATATATACATAAAGCATAAAACACTAAAAGGACATGCGTAAAATAAAATATCATCACCTATGTCTCCAGATGCATGATGAATGCCAGTCTCATCTCTAGGGGGCATGGAGGATGTGCTAGACTCTCTCTAACTCCGAGTGTTGATTTTTGTTGTAGTTATTGGCTGTGATCTGGTCCTATAAGTATATGAGGACTCTCCATGCTTGTACCAATCCTTAATAGCTACCTCATTACCCTTGGTTTGGGGTGGCTTCTCCTCATAAAAATAATCCTCCTCATAGTCCTCCTCCTCCATTCTGGTCCTCATAGTCAGGATCAGCCTGAGACTAGTATTCATCATCAATCACATCTATAAAAATCTCTACTAGCCTATATTGTACCTTCTCTACTCTCTCCTTTGGCTCATCACCCTCAACTAGTACTAGTCATACATCACCTATACGAAAATCAATGGGGAACACATGAGCTTGTCTTGCATATGACCACCACTCCTTGTACTCATCTATGCTACCAACATCATCAATGTCAGATGCCGGTGGTTGGTCGTGATCTAAATCATTGAAATCACTCTCACAAACATGATCTATTGCCACCTGAATAGTATCACCTGGCCTCTGGTCACTCCACACTGATCATCTAATGAAGGGTCACACCCTTAGTGGTGTATGCACCTATCCAAAATATCCCATGACTCACCCATAATAGAACAACTATACAACATAGTCATGCTTCCCTTCTTGATACCTATCTATCTACATCCTCCATAACTGCCCGGTGGGGTTTGGCCATTGTAAAGTGAGTAGATAAGGTCTCCATAGGATCTCTTCCTCCTCTAGTAGGTCAATCCTCGCCCTCCAAAAGTGTAAATATCCATACTACTATAGGAATTGTAAGGGATAGCCAAATTCTCATGGATAGCCTACTGTTATAGTACAAGGGTATCTAACAGGCCTAGTACATGTGATATGCTCAAGGCACTGCACCTGTAGAAGCATACAATGGACCATACTATTGATCTTTCAAAATACAAACTGACCAAGATCATAATACAAGTGTGCTAGAATGCAGTGACCCCAGGCATAGACTATCCTCCACTCATACATCCCTTGTATCAAGTGTACCAGTCCTCCATCCAAGTGTGTCCCTTGTCCATCTGGATTGAGAACCAGTGCCACTATATGCATCTTAATCTATTTCAGCATACGAGCTCACAAATATAGCAACATAGGAAGCTTAATCTATGCTCTAAGCATCTCATCATGTATCAAACCACCTATACAATATTGCATATATGTCTTCTTCTCCTAGAATGACCGATCCCCCCAGAATTGTACCCACTCTCCTAAAATTAGAAATCAAAGAATGCAGTGTACATCCCCGAGAGTGATATTCATTTCCTTGATGGGAAGATAAAAGGTATAGGAATCTACATCCCACCTTTCACATAGAGCCATAAGCATGGCGTCATGGTATCTCATAGGAGGCATAATATATACCCAATAGATACCCACTGACTGTAAATGCTCTACCTCTACTGCTAATAGTGTTGGCGCATGATCTCTTAGAAATGTGAGTTTTCTTCCCACTAGACGTTGTCGTGACTGGGTAGGAACCTATCAAAATCATTACAAAATGTTCTAAATTTTATCTAAATTCTTCAATTTTAACATTGTTCATCAAGCTAGTGTGCTAAAGTAAATCAAGTGTTCTTTTATAATGGCCCTGGATACTTTAGAACTATTTTAGGACATTTTGCAAATAAACTGGGACACTTTGCAAAGAAATAAGACACTTTGCAAAGAAATAAGAAACTTTTCAAATAAAAAGGGACCCCGTGAAAACAAATGGGACACTTTGCAAGAAAAGGGGATACTTTGTGAAATTTTTCCCATGAACCCTAAATTAACCTATCCATGCATAAAAACCATTAATTTATTATTAAATTACAAGGTGAAAGTTACAGAATCAACTCACCTCATGATGCAGCTCGCCGCTTGCCACCTACTACCAAAGATCATCTTGTCATGAAGGTGTGTAATCCCATATGCTTGGTATGTTCTTCTTTCACTCATCACTCTCAAGCTACACGAAGGTAAAATGAATAGTAAGTGACAAGTTACTTTCTTCTCCTTCTTTTAATCATGTTTGATCTCTTTTTACTTTTACACAATACAAAATGGTTCTCATCGTTTCAAGAACTTATAAAGTAGACATTCTTCAAATCAACATAATGAGAGCTAAGGTAATTCCTTTTCAACATTGTTCGATGCATTAGAGCCATGATTTTGCACTCAATATCATCATTTTTCTATTATTATGTGGCATGGTACTTGGAAATTCCCTATGATATGACATTTCTTATTCGACATGCCTAGATTGATACCTTGTTTCCACCTTTGTAAAGCAAGCTAAATCAAGGGTGGAATACATTTATCCTTGAATTAGATTCTTAAGAGTTAGATAAAAGGATTTTTGAATTATTAACTAACATGTGTTGCAGGATGTGGTTCTTAATGCCATGGTTGTGCAGATGACTACACTAGGGGCTTCATTCTCCTATCTCTTAAATGAGTATCCTTTTATGTAGTAAGGTGCAACATTTAGAGTCCTTTAGCTTACATATGCACATAGAGTCATATGGGCACTAAAGTGGGGGCTAAATGTGTCATAGAAAATTGGACCCTCTTGAGAAAAGAGACAATTTCACGCATAATTAGACCCACTTTTGAGCCTCTTCACATCATTTCCCTTCAAAACAACATTTATAGGCCGCTTAGACCCATTAATTTTGATCTAGAGGCCTGTTTCACCTGAGAAGTCACGTAAAACCAGACAAACAACATTTAATTACATCATATCCTGAAAACCCACCTTCAAATAGCAGTAGCGGGACCCATTCACCACCATTGGTGAATGACTCCCCTTTGGTGGGACCCATTTTCCAAGGGTGGCAAATGAGTCCCTTTTGAGGGAAAATTCAAATTTGAGCAGGTATTTAATTAATTTAAATTTTATTTCTAGTGAATGTCATACCCTTAGGTCTAATTAATGTGAAAATAAGGTGTTATTACTTATAAATACTCATTTCAAGTCATTTCACACAATATTTTTCATAATTTTGCAATATCTTTATCATTCTTCAAGAGTAATTCATAAAGTTGAGTCTCTCATTAGTAAAAGTTGAAGTTTTAGGGCAACAAACTAGGGTTTTTCTAGGTCTTGAAGCTCAATTCTCTTCTCAAGATCCAACGTTGCAAATGATTTATGATCGATGTCCAAGGTGAATCATGAATAAATCTAGGGTGAATAGGTGCAACTAGCCACAAAATCATACCTAAGCACTTGGTTTCCTATTGATTCCATCTTCCATTTTAATTCTATCTTTGTATTAAGGTCTGCATTTTGTTTTTTCATCATTTCCATGTCATTTGTTTCCTACTTTTCATGTGTTGTAGGGTTTTTAAGGTTGATATCTTGCATCATATGAATCATCTTTTCATGTCTTATTCTAGATGAATAGAATAGGGTTTCTATTATGATTTAGACTTTCCTAGTCTTTAACACATCTAAGGCTAGGATTTATACATATTTTTCTTTGTTCAATGTTTAATTACCCAATTAGGGGATTGACCAAGGAAAACCTCCCATTAGAAAAAACATTTTTTAGGTATTTTGTAGGAATTTTCTAACATTCAAAGTTTAGTTTTCATCAAAAATTGTTGTATAGGTGTTAAGGTGCAGAACAAAATTTTGAAAGTGTAGAAATTTAAAAGTGGACTGATTCACCATGCATGGTGAATGAGTCCCTCCTAAGGTATATATTTGAGTTAGATATCGTTCTAGGTCCCCAATTGTTAGAAAACAAATTTTCTGCAAAAAAGTCCTGATCTAGGACTAATTCGTCCAAGGTGGCAAATAAGTCCTAGTCATCCTAAAGTCAAGTTTTATTAGTTTTCCAGATTATTTCTTAGTCATCTCTAGATTGCTAGGTGCACTCACTCTAAGAAACAATATTTTGTTTGGGTTAATTTACATTTTTGTTCATTCTTTAAAGCATTTTTGCAAACAAAATTGTGTTTTCAAACATAGCATAGATTTTAGTTTTGCATTAATATCTAATCACTTCAATCATTTCATTGCATTTAGTTTACTTCATCTAGCTTAAATAATGTTGCATATAATATAATTTGAATGAACTAGTTTGCATTTTTTTCCTAACTCTCTCCTTTAAGGTGAAAAACCCTAGAAGTGTTAGAGCAGTCCTAAGAGCCAAAAATCAACAGTTCATTTATATATATATACACACACACAAAAAAAAAATTCATGCAAACATATATAAACATATATATACATACATGTACATATATATATAGACATAGCTCGTATTCGAAATAGTTCTTGGTTTTGTACTTTTAAGTTTCTCAACCAAAGTATTATTTGCATTGCTTTTTCATTTGCTGAGATTGTTTACATCAGTGTATTTATGGATTACTCTTTCTTGTTTAGTTAAAAGTTGTACTGGATCAAAACATGTCCACCTCTTGAAAATAAATCCAATCCTCTATCAATTTCTTGATCCATGGACACCATGCACGTATAGGAAAAGGACTATGTATATTGCTGGTGTTTAAAATGCATTGTTCATAGTAGTTGACATGTCCTATTGGAAATTGAAATGCATGCATATATAGATTTTATTTACTATTAATATTGATAGGTGTCTTCATAATAGAAACAATAACTTGCTACTATTACACAATGAGCACATGTAGCTAACAAATTCAAAAATCAACTAGAACAAATAGGATTTTAATTTTTGTCTATGTAGCTACATTTTTGAGAAATGGTTTTTGAACATTTGAAGTATCAACACCAATGCCTTGATTCATGCTAGTGGATGAAACATAGTTTGGGGTCATCATCCAAAAAGAAACCAAGATCAAAATATTAATTGGAATAGTTACTACTGGATTTTACATAGATCATATCAGCTTCAGTAGAGAACATCTCAGAAGCACATGACCATAACATATAATAAATATGAAACATGAAAAAAGACAAAATATGATGAAAAATAAACCTGAATTATTATCTATTACTCAATCCATGCATTTGGAAAAGCTACAAAGTCTCACCAAACACACTATGCATTTGTGAGATAACTCCCACAATTTTTCAAAAAGCTTAAGAAAAGCGTATAACCACAAATGGAAAAGACATTGCATTGTGTATTGTAACTTTAATTCCCATACTTCATTGTGTCCAAGGAATATTTAAAAGTGAATATACAAGAAAAAATAATTAAAACCATACCCATATAGTAGTGAAACTTCTCAATTCTCATCTCTACTTCACGAATAGCTGATATTGTGACATATGCAAATTCTTTTTCAATTTGGCTATCCACCTCTTTTCACAGCTTCAAACAAGGTTCAAACAAAAGGTCATAGACATATACCATAATGTATTAACTACAATTGTCAAGCATAAAAAAAAAAGAGGAATTTCAATTTACCTATTTTTTCTCTATGCATGGCTAGTGACAACATTTGCGGCTATGCAAACCACTTTAGAGTAGGCTCCTTCACTTTCCTTGCAACAACACATTGGTTTGCACAAGCGGCCTACATTTCCAATCAATAAACAATTGACATACACCTTCAAAATTGGTATAAACTACAAAACAAATTATTCCATGTCTATAGACATAGACACATATATGCATACACACACACACATACACATGCAAACACACACACACACACACACACACACACACACACATATATTATGTATAAATACATATATATGCAAACAATTATATAAGAAGATATAGATATGTATATATACAACTGAATACATATACATATACATGTATGTATCTATAGTTGTGCAAACTACTTTAGAATAGGCTTCTCCATGCTCTTTGTAGTACTGTATCAATTTGTTTACAATCGAGGTAAGTTTCCATTGAGAAAAAAATTGACATAGATACCCACAAAGTCAATGTTAGCTAAAAAATACACTATGACATTTCAATGCATACATAGATACACACACACACATATATATATGTATATGTATATATATGAAGATGTATATATATACATACATAGTTATATATTTCTACATTTATATACACATGCAGATATATAAACAAATACATATATGCAAAAAAAACATATGCATAGATTCACATACACACACACACACACACACACATATATATATACATGCAACTAAATATATATACATATATATGTATCTATTTGCACTCATATTTACATATATATATATGTGTGATTGTATATATAAAAGAAGATTTAGTGATTTTATATCCAAACATTTTCCAATTACTTAGAGCTAATTTTCATTTTCATTTTATAGTTTTCTTTGCACTAGCCAGCAAAGAAGATCAAACAAATGAATTATGATGTTAATTCTCTTACTACAAAACAGAGACTGATCCATAAAATCATTCAAAGATAGGAAATAATATAGAATAACCCATAGGATGTACATATCAAGAAACAATAGACATTAACCCATAAAATGAAGAGATGTAAAGAACTATAAAACAAAATTGTAAAAGATATATGAAGTTAAAAATTCCAAGTTTTTTCCTTCCAATACAATAGACATAAACCCTCTCAACAGGCACAAATTTCATTGTCTCAATTCTTCTTAATAAGTTGGAAATGGTTTAATCTCTATTGCTCCCTATCAATCAATGTTCTTATGGATGAATCTTTTTTTTTAACAATTTTGTCATTTGTTCCTGATATTTTCGTCTTTTTTTTGTATTTTTCTAATTCAAATCTATTGTGGGGTCATGAAAGAGTGATAGAAATTGGAGAATTTATATATGTTCAACATATGTCTAATTTTCCATGGATCCTAACAAATGAGTCCAACAATGCAAATAATACTTTGCTCAATAGATTTAAAACATCACCCCATTACCCACTAATGATGGCTACACTTCAATCTACTTACAATAAATGGGAGATCGCATATTAGAAAATGAGAAAGACACAAGCAAAATAACAACATCCAATGCAGAAATTGTGAGAGGGACATAGAAATAAAACATAAAATGATGATCATACATGCACATATAGATATATATACATACAAACATACTTCCATTCTCAAATTCCTTTACTACAGTTAGTCTAAGATGTTCCTCTATCGTTTACACTATCATTCTATACTTTTTGGCATCTTTTCATTTTATGAGCTTCTGCCTATTGTTTGTGTAACAAAAATAATACTTTGCTCAATAGAATTAGAACTTAAAAATTAGGAACTATTTAAACTAGCAATTGTGTGTAGTGACATGCAACGATGAGTTGATAGGATGAGGGGAGTCAAAATGGAATCGATGCAATCTGAGAGAGAGAAAAGGATGCTTCCATATCTGCACATAGAAAATGATAAGCTATATTGTAAGTGTTATCTGGAAAATTGATTTGGTTGTGTTTCATCTTTTTACCCCTATGTGTAGATATATATGTATGTTATAGAAGATTCAATAAAGATTGATACATACCAAGAGAGATGAAGTGACCACATTTAAGAATCCTTATGGCATCATTAATAACCCTTTCATGATACCATTACACTAAAACAGTAGGGCATAGATAAAAGTACTAATACATGTAGGTTATGTCAAAAGTATAATATAATTATTTGAAATCTTAGAATATTATTGATTTGCAATAGGACATACAAATTTCAAATAAGTATATTTGCATGTTATGGAAAACCATAACAATAAAGAGATAATTCCATCCATAGGATTTTTTTGATCTTAATGAAAAAGTATATTGGCAAAAAAAAATTGAACTATATTTTTTCATTTTATTTGCAAAGATGACTTTACATGTGATTGGAATATATCACCAAAGATTAGATGTTAAAAAATTTTGGTGCAAGATTTAACAATAGAGATTTTTGTCTCAAAGAAATCATGCTCAAATAAATGTTTAATAGTACACTTAATATACAACCTATCATAAACATAGAGGTCTACACATAGGAAATATAAATCCAAACACAACAAAATGAGGCCTACTCTTCACCCTACCATATTTGGTCATGGAGTCTCATGGGATCTCACCAAACCCTTGAGCAAGAACATACATTGTCCACCACTCTGATCAATGGTGAAATAAATGTTCCTTATTACACTTAATATAGAGCTTATGAAGATCTAATTGTTTGTTTGACCATTGTAACTAATTTCATAGTCACTATGATTATTGTCAAAGGTTGTTTATAACACATTAATTCATCAAAATTCTCATTAAGGTTGGAGTATGATCTACAAAAAAGATAGAAAAACATGAATTTTAGCGCAAAGAACATCTATCAATGGTAGACAATATCTAAATCAGGAAATATAAAGAGTTCTATAATTTATAATAGATAATATGCAATGTACCTGTAATAGAAGAGATGGAATAAATAAAATGTAGGAATACTTTGTGCACATGGCAAAATGAAGTAGGAAGAAAACAAAGAAAGGCCTACTCTCCACCCTACCATAGTGGGTCATGGAGCCTCATGGGCTCTCACCAAACCCCTGAGCGAAAAAATAAATTATCCACCACTTTGATCAATGGTGAAAGTAATGTTTTGGCACTTACTAACTTCATAGCAGATCTAATGGCATAAAAACATCGACGAAGGAGGCTTGTTTTTCTTGAGTATGCTCTACAAAAATGAAAAGATAATTTCAAGTTTAGTGCAATGAACATGTGTCACTGGCCTAGACAATGCCTAAATGAGGAAATATAAAGAGTTTCATAACTTATAACAAATAGTTTGCAATGCAGTTGTAATAGAAGGCAACAATTAAATAAAATGTAGGCATACCTTGTGTATGTAGTGGATTGAAGTATGAACATAATAAAATAAGGTATGCTCACCACCCTACCATACTGAGTCATGAAGCCTCATGGGCTCTCATCGAACCCCCAAGAAAAACCATAATTGTCCACCACTTTGATCAATGGTGAAAGCAGTGCTTTGACACTTGAAAAATTGCTTGAGTTGAAATCAATGCTATGCATTTGTAATAAATTGACATGTAATTGTGAAATAAGAGATGAAATAAAATATATATAACCTTACGTTGTATATAGATATAATTTAGTTGAAGGTCGTACACCATGTAAATATGCGACCGTAAAGCTATTTAGCATTTTGGAGATCTGTATACCTTGTATATAAATGGAATAAGGTTGCAATCTAAAATGGTTTGTCTCAAATATAGGTACACATAAGGAAAATGTGAAGTTTAGTGATGTGAACATTTTCATTGTTAACCACTATCTAAATTATGAAATTTAAACAATTCCATAATTTATAGCAAAAAATAATGTAATACACCTACAATGGAAGAGATCATATAAAGAAGATGTATGCATACCTTATGCATAGGGTGTGATGGAGTATGACCATGATTACATCTTGCATATGAAAAACGATAAGGAAGTGAATTTAGAAATGGTGGAACTTTTATATGCATGGAAATGAAGAGGGAAAAGAGAAGTGGTATAGTTACCATAAAGAATAGAAACATTTCATGATGATGGAAATGAAAAGAATTGTTGGAGATGATGCTCCTCTTAGATTCATAGTGCACACTATAATTGTTGGCATGTATCCTAATACTAAAGAACCCAATACAAGTGAAGAATCAAGTTGTGCGCATAGGAAATATAAAATGGAATACAACAAAATGAGCCCTTCTCTCCACCCTACAATATTAGGTCATAGAGCCTCATACAATCTCACTAAACCCCCAAGAAAGAACATACATTGTCCACTACTCTGATGAATGGTGAAATCAATATTCCTTATTACACTTAATATACAATCTTTCATTCAAACAACTCATTTTTGAGGCTGAAAGAAATAATAACACATATACATATCTGAAAATAGGAAAAATAAAATGAAATGAAACAAAATAAAACTTTCTCTCAACCCTACCATATTGGGCCATGGACCATCATAGGCTATTACACATATATATCCATAGGTGGTCTTCAAACATATGAATGTTGTCTACATATAATGTTAGAAACACATAGATTTGCATATAGGAAATATAAAATCAAACACAACAAAATGAGGCCTACTCTCGACAATACCTATATATTGGTGTAGATTTTGTTTTCCAAGCAGATATATAGGCAATGCATGCCTTTGATGCATTTGTAGGGATCTGTTGCTCGAATATATACAGACACAAAAGCAATGTGTGGAAGTGTATTTATGTGGAATTACATGTAGACAATAGGTAGCAGATGGGCAATAAAGGGTCACATGGAAAGTAACAGGGATATCCACTATTACAATAAACAAGGACCTGAGGACCAAGTATTTAGCTTTGACATTATTGAAAATGAGCAGACATAAGTACAAATCACTTGTTTTTTTTATTTTTTTGCATGTGGCTATGGTTGGTAAACCAATAGAAAACTCTTTGTGAGGACACCATTGATCATAGTGATGGAAAATGGATTTCCCCTATGTACAAATATGTATGTATGTCATAGTAGATGCAAAGAACATTGATACATATCGATCCCTATGGTTATTCTATTGGGACATTCTTGCAAGGATAAGCTGTAATTTAAGTGTTATATGGAACATTGATGCAACCATTGGCCACAATGATGAACAATGCAATGTAAAGATTTGGATGTATTTCATAGCAAATGAAAACAACATTGATACATACTAGGAAACTTTTGGAATGATAAGTTGTATTTTAAGTGTTATATGGAATATTGATGCCACCATCGTTCGCAGTGGTGGAAAATGTATTTCCCATATGCACAAATATGTATGCATGTCATAGTAGATGCAAACACCATTGATACATCCTGATCCCTATGTTTATTTTATGGGACATCCTTTGAATGATAAAATGTATTTTTAAGTGTTACATGCAAGATTCATGCCTACAAAAAATGGGCAAATAATTATCACAACTGACACTTTTTTAGTGCTCTTACCACCATTTCCCCATGCAAAGAACACAAAATAACATCCAACCACCTTCACATAAATTCCACAATGGATAACCACACTTGCACCTTCACAGAAGCTTTCCCTTGTCATAGACATTCACTATATTTTCTAAGGTTTTAAATGGCAGGTGTTACAAGTGGTTGGTTGTTTTAGAATAAAATAGACTGCAAGATGATGGAAAGTAGTCTACATCCAAGCACAAGAAGGTATGTAATAGCTAGGCCTAGTAACACTTCATAGAGATGAACTTAACACATGTAGAAATCCTCATGGCATCATTAATAACCATTTTATGATACAATTACACTAAGATAGGAGGGAATAGATGAGGTTGAGATAGATATGTGGCTACATGTAATTTGACACATGTGGATTATGTTTCCCCTTTTTTTTTTACAAGAAAAACTTGAAAATCCTAAGCTTGAGACAATTACTTAACACAAGAACAGGCACCTCATGTTTTAGTGAATAAAGGAAATTTCGATAAATGCACGATGCTAGTCTCGAACAACAAAACTACAACTGTCAATTGAAACATGTGCACCTTTTTTTTGTCAAATGTTACAACTCTCAATGAATAGAGACAAGGCTATGTGATGGAAAGTAGCAATTAATTTCTATGGATAAGTTTAAGTATAGACATACAAAAAAAAAGCAACTAGCTTATGATAAGAATAAACATAGGAAGGAGTATATATGAATGTTCTATGCATTTGATCTCATATACATACATATCTGCACATAGGGATGAATGTTGGTTGTGACATGCAAAAGATGGGAAAAAAATTATCACAGCCAAAACTTTTGTATTTCTTTTACAACCATTTCCCCATGCAAAAAACATAAAATAACCTACAAGCACCTATCTCTCATAGCTCTGATAGTAGGGAAAGCTAGAGAATGACACACAACAATGGCTAATAAAAAATTGTGCAGGCTTTCACTATGTTCTCCAAGGATTTAAATGGTAGGTGTTATTACAACCATCAACACTTCATGGAAACCATACAACAATTAATGTTCATGCCAATTGGTGTTTAACTTCATTGGATTTCTCTACCCATGCGCTAAGGAGGTTTTTCCCTTCTATGGTTTTCCACATAAATTTTTTGTTCTCTTTTGTATGGTGTTGGTTGTTTTGGTTTATGTTATTTGATTTTCATTTTTAAGGGTATGTGCAGGATCATTATGGAAAAAACAGGCCCTTAAGAGGTAAAAAAATTAGAAAAATCAGAGTTAGGAAACTTGACATAAAAATTTGAATAAGTTATAAATATTATATCTAAAATATGTAAGAATAGAATTTCTATCAAATTTAATGTAGTTTCTAAACTACTAGCTTTGTTTAAAAAAAAAATCTATTTTGTGAAAATTTGAAATTTCAATGTAGTAGTACTTAAATTTTAGGGAAAAAATAAGAATTAGGTGTCTGTCTGACCACCCTAACCACAATAAAATCATAATATTTTTTTATAATATTTTAGATATAAGTAGAGGACCTCCCGATGTGATACATATTGTTTTGTAATATTTTTCCAAGTAAATAATTAATTATGAATTTTTTATTACAACCTTTTAAAAATATAAAAAACTCATATGCCTAACCACCTTAACTTGGTCAAAACTTTATGAAATTCAATTTTTTTTTTTTTAATCCTATAGTATACGAATCATAGAATGTGACACATGTTTTGGATTCAAAAAATGTGATACTGTTTGAAAGCTATAGATGTTTTTCAATCAGTCTATCAATCAAAATTTTAGTTGTAATTTGAATAGAAAAAAATAATAATTACTTAGTAAATTAAAATTAAAGAATAATTTATATTGGTGGAAAGCTGAGAATCTCATTTAAAAACCCTTTTTGTTTCATCAATTTTGGGTTGAAATGAAGTTTTTAGCCACATACCCATCATATTGCAACTTTTTGGCCCATCATAATCCTGGAAATACCCTTAAACATTATAATATATTAAGGGTTTAGTGAATGCATGTGGATCTAATCATTGTTGAGGGTTTTAATTTGATAAAACTAATTTAGAACCCCTGTTAGATGTCTTTTTCATTCAATAGTTGGCATTAGAGCAAGGTTCTATGGAGAAAATGTTAACCGCTTGAGGTAGATTAGGGATGGTGAGCAAGAAGGAGATCCCTATGTTTTATGGCACAAATTATGTATTTTAGAAAGTGAGGATGGAAGGCTATTTGATTTACCTTTAATTAGATGTCTCTAAGGCAATAAAGACTGTATAAAGGATGCCTCAAAATGTACTATGAACAAGTGATTAAATGAAGTCCTATGAAATAGGTTATAAGGCAATGTTTGGTCTTTTGAGTAGCCTTGCATATATTGAATTATTAAAAGTTGTAGATTTAAAAAATTCTCAAGAAGTTTGGGATAAGCTAGAAAGTATTTATGAAGGAGATGACAATGTTGAACAAGATAAGTGTCAAAATTAGTATGTTACATGCATAGGGTTGATGAACTGGTGAGTACTATGAGAGGTCTTGGTGTACAAGTCAAACAACCTAAAGTGGTAAAGAAAATTCTTAGAAATCTTCTTGATTCTTATAGTGGAAAAATTTCTACTATTGAGGAAGTCACAAATTTTAATAAATGCACTAGAGATCAATTCTTTGGCACAATAACTTCATTTGAGATGAGGAAAATTGGTATGAAGAATGGCACAAAAGTGGAAAATCAGAAAAATTTGAAGATTCAGATATAGATGATATTGATGATGTGGAAGCTAACTTTGTAAGAAGATTGAAAAAGGGCACTGGTAAGTACAAATGTAAATTATCTTTAAAAAATTTCAGTTGTGGCAATATAGGTCGCTATGCTTCATGATGTCCAAACATAACTATGAACAATAAGAACAAGGAAAAAAAATAAAAATGATCAAGAAAAGTCATTATGTTACAGAAGATGTTGATATTCCTGATGATGAATCTGATTGTGGAGATGTTAATGATAATGAATGTTTGATTTTAGCTTTAAAAAATGAATTGGTTTTGCTAACTCTGAAATTTGTGAGAAGGAAAGTATTTTGAAGAAAAAGGATCAAGTTGGAGGTACCTTGGTATCTACTTGTCATGTTAGATAGGACACGAACTATTGGGTTATTGACAATGGTTTCTCAAATCATATGACTAGAGACAAGAGTAATTTTTTTAAACTTGAAAAATTTGATGGAGGACTTGTTAAATTTGGAGATGATTTAGGTGCTAAGATTTGTGGAATAGGTTCAATCAATTTTGATGGCAAGAATAATACTGAAGATTTTTACTATGTTAAAGTCTTAAGGAATAATCTCTTGAGTGTTGGAAAAATGTGTATAAAGGGATACAATATTATGTTTTACGATGATAGATGTGAGATCAAAAAAGGGTCTAGAATTGTCATTGGTACTAGAAAGAGGACATATGGAAATATCTATCAGGCCAAGGGTATTGATGGCCATTGTTTTATGACTCAGCTTAATGATAGATGGCTATGCCACAAGAGAATGTTTAACATTAATTTTGATAACCTAGTTAGAATTAGTTTAGTTCAAGTAGTGAGATATTAGTTGAGGATTACAAAACCTATCAATGTTGTTTGCAAAGATTGTCAGTTTGGAAAACAATCTAGAATCACTTTCAAGGGAAAAGAACACTCATCTATCAGATTGTTGGAATTGGTACACACAAACCTTTGTGGTCTGACAAGATTGAGAAGCCTTCAAGGTGATAGGTATTTCACGCTTTTGATTGATGATTACTCTAGAATGACATGGGTTACTTTTCTTAGTGAAAAATATGAAGCCCTAGATAGATTTAAAGCATTTAAGGTTATGATTTAAAATTATATGAATTTGAAGATAAAATGTTTGAGGTTTGAAAAAGGTGGAGAGTTCACCTCCAATGAATTTAACATGTTTTTCAAGAATCATGGCATAAAAAGGAACTTGTTATCCCCTAGGACTCCTTGCAAAAATTGAGTGATTCAAAAGAAAAATAGGAATGTTCAAAAAGTTGCAAGGAATATGATGAAAGAAGATAACCTACCATAAGTCTACTAGAGAGAAGTAACTCATACTATTGTTTACATACTTACAAATTTTAAGAAATAGATAATAGCACAAAGACTCCCTATGAGTTGTGGTATGGAATTATTCCTACTATTAATTACTTTAGAGTGTTTGGAATAAAATTCTATATTAGAAGAGATGAGGAAAAATTAGGGAAGTTTGATGAAAGGTCTAATGAAGGTATCTTCCTTGCATATTCTACTAAAAGAAAAACTTACAGATGTTACAATACAATATTGACAAGGATTATTGAAAGTGAAAGTGTAAAGGATAATGAAAATTTGAGGAATTCAGTGGTAATAGATGGATATGATTTAGTTGAACCTACTTTTTGAGAAGAACAAGAAAAAGATAGGGAAAAAGAAGTGCAAAATGAGGAGATAAAAGCTCTAGAAAAGACCCCTAATACCCCTAAGTATGTATAGAGAAAGCACTATGAAGAAAAAATAATTGGAGACAAAATCAAAGGCATGTTGATGAGAAGAAGAGTTGTTGAAGTATAGGTTAATCCATGTTTACTTTCTAAAGTTGAACTTAAGATAGTGAGTAAGGTATGCAAAGATGAACACTGGATGAAAGAAAAGGAGGAAGAACTTATTGAAATTGAGAAGAATTAGATTTGGAAACTTGTTCCTAGACCTGAAAACAAAAGAATTATTGGAACTAAGTGGATATTTAGAAATGAGTTGAATGGAAATAGAGAAGTGGTAAGAAAAAAAGATAGGCTTCTGTGTATGGTCTATGCACAAGTTAAAAAAATAGACTTTGAGGAGACATTTACTTCAGTGGCTAGAATGGAAGCAATCAAGATGTTTTTGGATTTTGTAGCACATAAGGATTTTAAAGTTTATCATATGGATATGAAGTCTACTTTCTTGAATGAAGAATTATAAGAAGTTTACATGGAAGGACCAAGAGAGTTTCAGTTATCATATAAACCTAGCATGGTCTATAGATTGAAGAAGGAATTGTATGGATTGAAGTAAGCTCCTAGAGCTTGGTATGCAAGGTTGGATAGATATTTGATACAAAAAGAACTCAATAAGGGTACCACAAATAGTAACCTCTACTTTAAGGTTGAAGATGATTGAATCTTTACAGTGGTTGTGTATGTTGATAACATAATATTTGGAGGCAATGAAGCTATGTGTAGGAAATTTGCAGAAGAGATGCAAAAATATTTTGAGATGTCTATGTTTGGGGAGATGAATTTATTCCTTGGACTATAAATCGATCAAATTGATAAATTTATATTCATTTCAAAAACAAACTATGTTAAAGAGATGTTGAAGAAGTTTGGAATGGAAGAATCCAAACCGGTATGTACTCCCATAGTTACTATTTGTGAACCTTGTAAGGATGGTGAATCCCCCAAGGCTGATCAAAGAAAGTATATATCTATGATTGGTGGACTGTTAAACCTAACTTCTATTAGACAAGATATCATGCATACAATTGTCTTATGGCTAGATTTCAAGAAGATCCTAAAGAGACATGTGTTTCAATAGTGAAGAGGATATTCAAGTATTTGAAGGGTGCTCTGGATTATCACTTGTGGTATCCTAAGGATATTTATTTCACATTGAATGCTTACATAGATGTACATTGGGTTTTTTGTATGGATGATGAGAAATGTACAAGTGATGGTGTATTCTTTCTTGGATGTAGATTGGTATCATGGCTTAGTAAGAAACAATTTTCTCTTTCTTTATCTATTGCATAGGTTGAGTATATTGCAACATCTTGATGTACATAGGTATTGTTGATAATGCAAACATTGAAGGATATTAGAGTGGTGTATGATGAGCCTATTTCTAACTTTTTTGATAATACAAGTGCAATCAACATTTCAAGGAATCTAGTGACTCATTTAAGAACAAAGAATATATCAATTAGGTATCACTTTTTGAGAAAGAAGGTTGTTGAGAATGAAGTGAATCTTGACTATGTACCTATAAAGGATCAGATTGCTGAAATATTTAATAAGCTCTTGCTAAGGATACTTTTGAGTATCTTTGATAGAAATCAGGGATTATTGCCCCTCCTTTGAACTAGATGCATATGGATATGCATCAATCCAGTGGATCTATGGATTCATTCTTTTCTTTGACTAATGTTGGTGGCTACCTCTTAGGGGGAGTAGGTAGTTACATTGTGGCAATATGAAATATATGTTATCATTATGCAAGGTTCACTGAATTGATTGGTGTGTACTCATAAGGGGGAGAATTTAGAGCAATTACAAGTATCTTGGTTCTATCTCAAAGGGGGAGAACAATGAAAACTACCTTATCCTTTGAAATTTATGTTAAAGGGGGAGAACGAGACATGTGAAAAAGAAAAGTATGAAAGGTGGAAAGAGTGTAATAAGTTGGTTATGCAAGGGGGAGAAAAGATAAAAATGAAATAGGTATGTTCAGATACATATGTTGTCTTTTATTTTTTCTCACATCTTGTATTGTCATCAATGACAAAGGGGGAGATTGTTGCAAGTATGAAGGTTTTTCCATTAATGTCAACAAGATTTTGTTGTTATTGGTTATAGTTGTGTAGTGGGTGAGAGATATTTTTTCCTTGATTAGTTGCATTATGTTATTATTAGTAAGATGTTGATTTTAACCTTTGGTGTTATTTTGATAAGATTTTTTTATGGTTTAGATGTCGAGGATATTGATAAATTTGATAAAATAAGGAAAAAAGGTGTTGCAAAGGTGTTAGATCATTTGTAATGGTGTTTTTCTTTTGCTTTGGATTTCCTTTGGGTATAAGATCTACTTGTGTTTTTTGGATATGTTGGTTAGTGGTGTTCAAATTCTATATCCATGATTTTTGATTTTGGTGAGATGGTCAAAGGAAGTTATGTTCACCATTGTGTGAAATAGTTTAGCAATGTTTCTTATAGAGGTGTCTGGGAGAAATGTTTTTGCTCCATGTTTCTTCATAGTTTCTCTTTAGGTATTGCAATTTTGAAGGTATTTTGATGGTTTTGATCTCTTGTATGCATCAAGAGGATACATGATTTGTTCATCTAGAAGATGGATTTTAGTGTTGCATTGTTTGGTAGTCTAGTTTGAGTGTACAAGATGTGTACATTCTGAAGGTGCCAATTGTTGCGAAGGAGTTTGATGGATTTTAGGTTGTTAGAGGAATATTATAGATCATGTTGAAACAAGGTATGTGGTTCATAAGTCATATTTGTATATGAAGAAGCTTTTAATTTAATTATTAGTATTTGAAGAAGCTTTTAATTTAAATATTAATGGTTTTTACATAGGTAATGATTGACTTCGTGTTTACACTACATTCAAAACATTTCAAACATTAATGAAGGAATAGTGTGGCATGTAAGAGTTGATTTGGATCCTAGTTAAGTTTTGTATTTTTACACTTTTGTTCCTATCCACTGCAGGAATGCTTAGTGCTAACCTATTTTTATTTTGTAAAGTGTAAGGTAAGTATATCTGACTTGAAGATGTTCTTCAAATTGTGGAAGGTATAAATTTAAGGTGAATTTATTTAAGATGAATTTTGGAATAGAGTTGAGTATTGTGATGTGAAATTAAGTGTAGAATTGTGAAATGCAGTACAAGCTATAATGAAATATTGTTTAATGAAATGAGTTGGGGTATCTTGATCTCTTGAATACTACTAGTGCTTTTGGAGCTATTGTGGTGGAAACTTTGTTGCATTGAGATTGTGTTATGTATGTAACATTCTATATTATTTCCTTTTTTATATTCTGGGCAATTAGATTAGGTTGTTAGCCTTTTTGGATAGTGCATCCTATTTTGGTAGTGATCCTCTTTGTACTATTTTTTCAATTATTTATATTTTTAGCTAATCCTCAGCATGATTTTTCCCTTCTATGGTTTTCTATGTAAATCTGGTGTTCTCTTGTGTATGGTGTTGTTTGTTTTAGTTTTGGTTAACTTCTTTTCATGTTTAAACATTATAAAAAATTAGGGGTTAAATGAATGCATATGGATTTGAGTACTATTGAGGGTTTTAATGTTTTAATTTGATACAACTGATTCACCTCCCCTCTCATTTTTCTTGTTCATTCAACAATTTTTTTGGCATATTTCATTGGTTATTACAAGAATCTGAGGTTTCATGGTATTTTTTGGAATTCAAAGTTGTTTCTATTTTTGGAAAGATCCACATGCCTTCGAAGAGTTACACATATTAGTCACACATATATCCATACCTAAAAATAGAGGACTCACCATTGTATCACCTCACTCCTCCATCCTTAGTGCCCTCCACTAGCTCCATGCACAATAATAAAACCCTTAGTTAATAGAGGACTTGTCAACTAATCGACATGAGCATTTTTGGAACAACACAAAGAAGTTCCACAATAGTTGTGTTTATATTTGTAAAATAAACACAAAATATCCTTAGGTTATTTATTCAAACCAGATCATGGAAACATCAAACCCACTTGAAGCTATAAAGAGATGCATTCTCATATGTCTAGCATCTAACATTGAACTGCTGGAATTAGTGACCATTTTCAACAAGTTCTACCACCCTCTGACTTCATCTATATGATTTTTACATAGAATTCAAATACAATATCACAGTTGACCTAAAAATCACCCATAAGGAGCTTCCTCATGCAAGATTTCACCAATATCACATGTAGAAACTCATTAAGAGTATAAAATTTTGTAGAGGAATTTATGGATGAGAGGATATTTGAATTATTCATTATTACCTACTCTTAAAGAATCCATCCCATAGTTATAGTAAAGGTATTCTCTTTTTGTGTCTTATTCAAGTTTATTTGATAGCACTAGAAAATAAAAATTTCCAAATTTTTGATAGCCATCACATTATAATCTCATTTGGTTAGTTTGTAATAGAAGCCTACCTTTCAATACTCTAACACAAGCCTCTACTCCATGCAATAGTCTCATGCATCCATAATTTCATTTGACTCAGTCTCTAATGTATGAGGTTATGTCATATGCGATTTCCTACTCTCAAAATATTTTCCAAAATCCTTCAAAGGAATTCCAAATCACCATGCCATTAGGTGAAGCAAAATAGGATTTTATTTTCTTTCATCTGGCATGTGGCTTTATTTAATTATTTTTTAATTTCTCTCTTGTGTTGATAGCCAAAAACTTCTTATAATAGTGGTTTAAATAAATCATTATATTTACTTTTGTTACTAGTTGTTAATATTTGAAAGGGGGAGGAGAATTTTTCCATAATAGACAGGTGTTGTATACAGGCGGTTTTTTTCCTTTTAAAATTTATAAAAGAGAAATCTATTTTTTCTTTCTCAATGAATTTGAAAAAGGAAAATTGATAGGGGGAGGAGAATTTTTTTCCTTAATTAAAAATTTGTAAAAGAGGAATCAATATTTTCTTTTGTAATAAATTTGGCAAAGGTTGGGGGTTCATTTTAATGGAGGTTTCATGTTTAACCTTTTGTAATTTTTTTAGGCTTGTAAGGCACATATCTTCTTAATATGCCTCGTGGCATAAATTTTGTAGAACTTGTAACAACAAATAAGTATGTAAATGCACTTGCATAAAAGTGTCACAAATACTAAATGTGTGTTCCTTTGGAAGGGAATTTGAGAAATTTAATACTTACAATAAATTATAAAGTTTAATGAGGTTATGCTATCACAACATGGTTTGTTTTTATTTTCACATGATGTGAGTGTTCCTTGGAACACACCCTTTCTTAGTTTCTTATACATCTCTACATTCCTTGTAGACTCTTGTTTCTATTGGTTCTTCTTATATTCTCTTAGCATTAAGGGGGGACTATGATATGTTGTGCTAATACTTCTTTCAATGAAGAAATGAATGAATATTCTTTTTGGGAGGCCTCATGAACCTTCTATCTTTGTCTCTCATATGGGGATTATTTCAGTGGATTATTTTTTGAGACTCTAGTACTCCTAGTCATAGTCCTACCTATATTTTCAACTTCAAAGATTTTGATTTAATTTTTGTACATCATTGAGTAGTGTTCCAATGTTCACTCATGTCACATTTTGTATCTCTTATCTTGATCGACATTTCTTGAAAATTTGTTGATTCAAGAAAACTCTAGTCCATCTTCAATAGAGTTTACAACTTCTACATGCTTCAAGAGTTATTCATCATCATGTTCCTATCATCACATGACATATTTTAGAAGGTCTTAATTGCTTCTCTTTCTCCTTTTTGGAAAGGAATTTTTTCTACTATATTTTCTCCTTTTTCTCAAATTGTGAGAGATTGCATTGTAAATGAGTAGCTTACAAGGCATTATTTTTTGGGATTCATTTTTTTAGTGTTTAGCTTACTCCCTGAGTATCACTTAAGGGGGGTGTTAGTGTGAAAAGAGGTATTACTAAACTAGTTAGATTTTAGCCTACTTTGTAGAATACATTTAAGATCACTTAGAGGACTTGTAGAGCTTTGTATCACCTCATGTGGTTGAGATAATTGTTCTCATTTGATGAGACACCTCTATGTTGAACACAATGTAGTGCTCAGAGGGGGGTGAATCCACATATATTAAAAATTAATCATTCCTATTTATATATTAAACATATCATGACATAAACTAAAGGAAGAGTAGAAAATAAATCATGCACCACATGAGGACACTAATATTTTTATCTCAAAAACCCAATGAGGTAAAATCCATCATGAGGATTAATTCACAATATATATAGCTCACTACTAACAATAATTACAATGTTGTTTAATTATTACTTCCTATGAACTTGCGAATTGGGTTGTATAGCCTTAGGGAAAGATAAAAAGGACCTGGTGAGACTCACTATCTCAAAGAAAAATACATAAAATATATAATAAAAATATGAATATTAATTACTATGAAGAAGCATCCAAGTTATGATGATGTTGCAGTCCCCTTTTTACATAATTAACCCTTCATACTAACTTAGCACACTTCATATTCAACATATTGCTCAATCACAATTCTCTAACATTAAGAATTTTTACAAAGGAGTTTGATCTTCTATGTATATCCTCTGCAAAAAATTAAAATATTAATTAGGTCATCTTCAAGATAACATTTTAGAAGAAACATATGGCATCACATAGATCAAATCTAAACAAATATAATATTGCATGAAAAATAATTATAGATTATCAGATGGAATTACAAGACTCAAACATATCATAATACATCCTCAAAAAAGAATTAATCAATCAAGATCAACCACTGATAAACCAAGTATATCCACCCAAATAATGACAACACCACCAAAACTATCATCTAATCAACCTTAAACCACTAGGGAGAGAATCAAAACCATGATTTCAAGCAAGATGCAAGGATCATAGTCCATGCACAATATCTCTTCAGTCATTTCCTAAAGTTTCTAATCATCATAAGTTTGTGCATCCAAGGAAACCTATTGAATACATAAGAATAAAACATTCTAAACAAACTGTAGCAAATTATCATTTGAAAACTGATCTTGTGGACCACCAAAACCCATGAGACATGCAAGGAATAAATCATATACATTTTTAACATTTCCACAAGTTCACATGGTCACATCTATCTCACTAGAGGAATGTGGAGCATCTGAATAGTCCTTCGTCAACACTTTATACTACCAAAGCACAAATTAAAACACTATTACCTATAACTTTCACTATAGAAGGCATGATTAATTGAGACCTTAGATATTAAACCTTCACATATGAAACATCTTATCACTTGAACCATAATATAACATCTTAGAATGTGGGGGTATGTGCACCAAAATACTATAACTCTTCCTTAGAATAAACACTATAAATGCTTTTGCAGAATTCTTCAACTTAGCTTAATGTGTAATACACCAAATAGGAGAGATATAAAAGTAGGAATATTGTAATAATATCTAGAATTTTTTACCAATGTCCATAACATACTTAGACATCAATTGAATATTATTCCAACCTCATACTGCACTGTTGCAATTTACTCTACATGCTAACAATCTTTGAAGTATGCACACACTTCAACATACAAATTTGACATCAATGACAACTTATATTGAGTTGACATCAATGATAACACCTATTTCCATTAATCTCAAACATATGCATCTCTCCCCCTTTGACATAAAGGGTAAAGGGAATTATAACTTCTATTTATAATACCCACATAACTATATGAGCTCCCCTGACTATATATATCTCCCCATGAGATAGAGATTCCACAAAAAAGATGCTATTTATTTTCAATAAAAACTAAAAAGAAATTGAAAACATCCACAAAAATATATAGAGCCAAAAAATATTTTATTTATACATTTTCCACTCACTTAGAAGGTAGAATGTTCTTATATATTACCTTAAGGTGTGTCAAAGTTGCAACCCAATTTTCTTTTACTAATACAAGAATATGATTCTAGCAATCATTTTTTTCTGCACAAATCCTCAGTTTCATCTATACTACTTGGAGCCTTTACCTTCAAAATAGTCTCTTTTTCTCCTAAAAGCATCTTAAATAGTGAAACAAATCTTAACTTGACTACTTCCCCTGACAGACCAAACTATTTCTTTAGTTGATGCAATTGATCTTGAAGCAGAGACATCTACACATGAAAATTTTCTAATTGAGCTCTAGTGGATCCATCCTTATCTTCTGATACATCATATAACTTGGCCATTTGAGTGATCTTTGACTCAATGGATTCAATCTTATCCTTGATGCTATTGGTTCAAATTGACCATTTCAAACAAAATATATAAAGTGTAGTGACTTCATTAACACACTTCTTAAACATTTATATATTTTCCTACAATTTATTATATACATTAGAACATTGGTTAGATTCCTTATTCAATATTTTACCAGTTACATTTTTCAAATCCTCTTGTTCTGAATTATAATCAATGTGTGAAGATTGATCCTCAAAATAATCCATTAAAACCTTCAATTTATGTTTTGGAGGCATAGAAAAGTCTATGTTTACCTCTAGTAAACCTTCTTGAATTATCTTTATAGCATCATATAATATTTAAGTCTTCTGCAACTATTCTTGTATAATTTATTTTCATGCTAAAGTATGCAAGATAGCACCAAGCTATAATTTTTGAAGGGGAGAAATATTTGATAGATCTACTTGACCTTCATGAGTGGGGATTTGTAGAAATTGAGGTGTTACCATAGGTTGGAACTACATTTGCAAAGATAATAGGTCCTTAAAAAAATTTAAAGATAAAGAAATCTGACCTTTACCAACATAATAATATTACTTCTTAGCTACCTTCTTTGTATCATGAATAATATCAAGATTATCTCCTCTTCTCTATTCATTATTCCTTAATTTTCTAAAGGAGCAACATTATATTGTTGAGGAGGGACACTAGCTTCACTTTGACTTTTCATACACTGTGCACCAATATTCATCAGTGGAGCGCTCTCCTCATTTTTTTTTACATCACCATTAGTCACATTTCTCTAAAAATCTAATAGATACAAATGTCTTGGGTAAACTTATCAAGTATATCCTGTAGAATAATGTCATCTAGAAGAACTTGATCCTCAGAATTCACCTCAACCATTTTCATTTCTTCAAGGAGCTTGGTTTACTTCTCTTTATACTATTTCTATTCTTATTTCTCTATCTCCATATTGGAGAGTTTTTTCACTTTATGCATACTGGAGACAACTTTTCCTTCTTGCAATCTAGAGGGTCCTTAAACTTCTTGTTTACTATGTGTTTTTATCATTTGTTATTTTTGAATTAGGTACTTGTGGATCAAATTCACTTTGTAGATGATTGATAATTTTCTTTGTTGTCTCCTTATTTTCATTCTAGATCTTATTTGCGATATTTTCATCTAGGGTCATCAACAGATATATTCTCCTTTTCGTGCAAAGCTCCTTGACTTGTCTCTAGAAAATCCTCTATTTTTCTTCCTAAGAGACTGAGATCCTATACTTTTCAACTACCTATTGCTTCATTTCTTCTTCATCCTTCATAGCTTCTTCTCTTCATTATCTTAGATCCTCAATAAGGCTATGAGGAGCTTTGTCAACAATGTTACTAAAGGGAACACTTTGCTTGAGAATATATTCAATGACAATATTTTAAATTGTCTTTTTGTCCTCTAACATCGGACTTTCATATGCAACTCCATTGTACTATCCAAATAATAGTATTCAACTATTCCATTAAATATGGCGCCAAAATCCAAAGGTCCACAAGTAACTGGAAGGTTTTTCTCAGTATTCTCTTCTACAATATTCTTCCCTTTCTTATTTTGCAAAGGAATATCTTCTTCAATTTTTTCAACATCATATGATTCTTCCTCATTTATCTTTTTACTCTTTTCCTTTCATTTGGGCCTAGCATGCCCGACCTTAGTGGCCTTTTTTGTTACAAAGGTTATAGATGATTCTTTTCTTTTACTACTAGTTTTTTGTGTAGACTCAGATGGTTGTGGAGTAGATGCATTAGTAGGAGAGAATTTATTGGATCTTCATAGACCTTGATTGGAATTCACAAGAGGTGATTTGGAAATGGAAACCTTTGTAGAGAAATAGATATTATATATCCTTTGAAGAAGCATCAAATATCTTGTGAATTTCATGTATTTATCTTTTATCTTTGAATATCGTAGATCACCCATCTCCTTAAGCACCCTTTGAAATTTATTTTCACTGGCTTCCTCTATCTCCTTTTGGTAAATCATCCATGATTTCTCTATATGTGCCAAATAGTTTTGATTTGGGATCTTTATGTTTTTACAACATAATTTCTATATAAATTTACACAAATTCATGTTCAATCTCATTAGACGACTTAGGAATCCATGAGGTTCTAGTTTCTACTACTTTTATGAAACAATGATCCTTCTTTACTAGAAACATTATCTCATACTCACACTTTGGGACCAAACTAGGTGGTATCTTATACCTAATTTGCATATAAATTTGTGATTTAGTGAAAAATATTAAATAAAATGTAGTGTATGCTTGTGAAATGAAGGATTTTGGAACCCAAATCCTTCCTTGCTCTTTTAGGGGTTTTCACCTAAAAGGGGAAAGATGGACCAAAATGAACAATGTTTCAATGAAGATTAATACAAGGATGGATGAGATATCGATGTGAAGTGTGTGTAGATGTGTTTGAAATCTTACCAATGAAAATAAATGAATGTAAACTAAATTAATGCAAGGTTCTGAAAGACACAGTGTTGATTGCAAATGTGAATTAGAAACCTAAACAAATGAAAACAAAAGTTAATGAAACTAAACAGAGTGCACCTGGAGGTAGATTAATGTTGTTTGAAAGTTCTGGAATGTTCTAGAAGTCACTGTTAATGGCCACTGGGACTGATTCGCCATGCATGGTGAATTAGTCTTGCTTCTGATGAAAAGTCTAGGAAATAGGTTTCTCACTGTGGGGAGCTAAATTCAGACAAAAAAAAATTCCAGGCCTATAAATGGAACTCATCCACCATGGGTGGTGAATTATTCCACCTATAGGAATCAATAAATTTAGGAGTTGATTCTATGCAGCTAGATATGCACTTTTGCTTCCTATAGGTGTCTGCTTTTGAACTTGTCGAATTCAGGTCTGAAAGTACCTTTTTGTTGATATTTTGACTTGAATAATGAATAAATTACTTGAATGACTTTGGAACTTGATCTCCAATGATTCCCAAGATTCCAAGAGACCTAAATCTACAAATACACAAGAAGAAAAGAAAAAATGTTAATTGTTAGGGCATGGGGGTTTTCCTTAGTCAAACCCCGTTTAGGTAATTAAACCAAAATGATGAAAGAAAGTAATGAAACATGAAATGATGGAATTTATTACCTTTCCATGATGGTTGATCTTGAAATTATGTAGCACAACATGAAGATTGAACCCTTGAATTTCTTTGGAAGCTTTCCTGATATCTTGCAATGATAAAACCTTAAGTTGCTTCACTTCAAATGAAAGGTTTGCAGATGAATGAATGATGAGAGATAAGAGATGGATAAGAGATATAAAATGAGGAGAAAAATAAATATTTATACACACATGTGCCTTAGTAACCCATTAATATCTCATCACAGACTGACATGAAGCAAAATTAAACTCAAATTTCACTTTTTTCCCACTGAAAGGTCAAAATTGGGCCAAATGGGACTCATTCGCCACACATGGTGAATGGGTCCTAGCTAGATGAGACTAATTCACCATGCATGGTGAATGGGCCCCATAGGGGCTAATTTGATAGCTCAAATGTGAAGAGATAAGGAAATAAGGTCTAAAATGCAACCTTGTCATGTGTTTGATCAATTTAATCCTCAGGATGCACAATATGGATTAATAGGGGCCTATTAGTGATGACGTAAATGTAAAATAGGGCTTGGGACACAAAAAATCAATGTAAATGTGTGATTAAGTACACTTTACAACACTAAAATAAGGTCCACTCAGCCTATGAAGTTACAAGAACCAATTTGAATGTGTAAGACACATTACAAGACTAGTTTAACATTAAATTTAATTCAAGAACCTTCTAGATTGATGTAACAATGTTATTAAACACATTTTATAATGTTGAATTAGGCAGAAATAGGTTAATTAAGTCTAAAAAAGCATGAAACAAGTCTTTACAACACCTTTACAAGATGTCATTAAAACATGTTATTCGATTTGGAAGGGTCCAAGACCTAATGTGGATGAAAAAAATTCCTCACAACACTAGATTAAGGCCTCATTAAGTCTAATTTATCATGAATTAATACCATGCCAAGCAAAGGGTCCCTTTTTCTATGACACATTTAGGCCCCACTTTAGTGAGGGGATGAACTTGCTTCAAACTCACACTAAAGTAGAAATTCAAGAGAGATCCAAGTGTAAAGATGCAGATGACAAAGAATGAAAAATATCAAACGAGATGGTCAAGCCCCCATAATAAAAAATCCTAAGTCAAGCCCCCAAGATACAAAATCATGCAAAGGAAAGATGAAAAGAAAGATGTACTCACTCCAGGGCCACAAAACTTTAGGTTTTTTGCATGGTGAGAAAGACCAAAAAGGTAAGATACATACACTAGTTGATATGCACTCACAAACACAAAGATGTCTATGGGGAAAATTCATGTTGCTAGATGGTCTTACCACTCAAACATATCAAATTTATACCTCATGATAAGTTTAATAAGGTGCCACAAAGGAAAAAAAAAATGATTTTGATACTTATAGTTATTGTTAATATAAAATAATTTTAAGGATTGTTCAAAGGGATTTTGCTTAGTTTGTGCAATGTCTCATCTTAGGCAGCATTATGTTCAATGTCTCCAAGAGAGGTTAAATTCAAACAATCTCATCCTAGGAAAAATTGTATCTAGTGCTCCAAGAGATGGAATCACAAGAAAAGAAAATTAAACAATGAAATATGAGTGGTGATGTTTGTCCCCAATTTAAAATGGTTGCGAGCACCCACACTGTGAGAAATTGCTTTAAAGTAGAAGAAGAGAGAAGAATACATGAGATCTTATCAAAAAATCCCTATGCCAAGTCATATGTTTCTGATAAGCTATGTCATAAAAGAGAGAAGTATGTCATATGCATGCCAACTTAAGGCATGTCATCCACATCCCTAGCTTGCTCTTATGTATTCATGAAAGGTTAATGACTATCCCAAAGGAGGAAACAACAAGTGACATATGAAGACAAGGATATCGAACCCCTTGCCCCCACTTAGTGCAGGACAAAGGTGAGCCAAAATTGTTGATGAGATGTATGCTAGAGTGAAAATCAATATCAATTAGAGGAATTATATGCCCCCACATAGGGAAGCATACCAAAATATTGAAAAATGTTGAATTTTATGACTCAAAGCTTTACATTTATAAGTGGAATTTCCATGAACTCTATGATATGCACATAATGAAGTCTTTTCATAATATTTCTTTCGAGTTCTTGGAGGGAGGGTGATCAAGTGATCATGGAGGAGTCTTGACAAGATGCCTTCTTTATCAATGGGAGAAAATGTTCTTAGTCTTGTGCTTTGTTTCAAAGATACATCTTGCTTAGTAGCAGATGTCATACTTATGCAAATGTCTCTAGATTAAAATATTTTATTCTTCCCATTATAGGAGGATACAAAATCTAATGAATTCAAATCATGAACATTTTGTGAGACAACACTGACTTTAAGCGAAGGTGTAGTTGTAGGTGTGTGTTGTATGTTTGGTAAAGGATGATTTTCAAGACCACTAGTTACTAAGGATGATTTAAGAGTGTGTTGTGTGGGTTGTGGATGTTGAGTGAGGTTTTGGAAATCTCGATCATATGACAATAGCCAAGACTATGAGTCATTTTTTGTGTTTTATGCTATATAGGGTTGCAGATACCTTGTTCTCAAGGACCGCAACCTTTTCCATGATATCATTATTGTTTAATGAGTTCATACCCTTTTCCATAAAGCTATTTCATGGCTTTGGAATTAGGTGGTTGTTCATTATTTTATTTGTCAAGGTTATTGTGGAGTTTTCTTTGTTGTCAAAAGTATTTGAGGCAGATGCTTTCAAAGGGTCACCTGAATTTTGTGTTGACATGATGGTTGGTTGTTCTTGCATCTCACCTTTCTTTTGTGTGAATATGTATTCACCCATAAATGATGGTGTGAAATATAAGGATTTCCAATTGTCACCAAATAGTTTAGATGGTGATTCCTCATCATTGTTTTTAATTTAAAAATGGTTGATAGTGGATGTTGGAATCAATATTTTTAGAGGACTTGTAACTCCTTTTTCAAGGTGTAGGAAATTTTCAGGCTCAGGATCTATTTGAACTTGATAAACGTTATTTTTATAGACATATTTAATTATATGATGAAGGGTTGAAGGTACTCCATTCATCTTATAAATCTATGGTCTACCTAAAAGAAGATTGTATGAAAGATCATAAGGCATGACATGAATAGAAGTTTTCAAAGTAACCACTCCAACCGTAATAGGCAAAGTGAATACCCCGAGAAGTGGCATTGTTGTATTGTCAAATCCTTGAATAGAGATGGAATTAGGTATTATTTGTGACCTGTCAACATGTAATCGATCAAGGAGACTCACAATACACACATTAAGGGAAAAACCATTATCTATGAGAGTGCATTTGATACTTGTGCAATTGAATCAAGCAATTATCATAAAGGCATCATGTTTTTTATGCAACTCCAAAGGAGGGAGCTCATGTTGACGGAAGGTAATTTCAAGATTATTTTTGTGCATGAGAGCTGCCATATCATTCAAAGTTGTACCAAGAGGAATTGTGAGCTGTTTTAAGGTTGTTTGAAGAATGTTGTTGTTATTTGGTGAGTTCTAAAGTAAATCCCAAAGGGAAATCTTTGTAGGATTATTCTTTAATTATTCAACAAGATCATACTCCTTTGTGTTTGGTATGTAATGAGGAGCGCTAGGAAGATTGGGTAAAGGTAAAGAGGGTGGGATTAGTTGTGGTGGTTGTAGATTATTTCGAGTATTAGATGTATGACCAAAAATATTATAGCTTAGTTGTCATGATACATTAGTTTGAGGTGGGCAAATAGTGTAGTGAGGTTTATTGGAATGATGAAGCACATGTGAAGGTGGATAAAGTGTGTAGCAAGGTTTATTGGAAGGATGAAGTTTATGCAAGGTTAGGTAAAGGGTGTAGTGAGGTTGAATATTGTTAAGAACCCATAACAAGTGAGATTTTTCATTGTCTTTGAAGGGAATATTATCTTTGTGTTGGATCATAATATCCTCTGTAGGAGGAGAGTTCATAGGAGAACAAAAATCCACATGTTCATGACAATTAAGGTTTGGTTCATCCAAAATAATTTCATTGCAAATAAGGGAGCTATTTATGGTTGAATGTGTCTGATTATTGATAATGGGGAGATTAGTGGAAGACTTGATGCAATCATTTGGTTTATGTAATGTCTCATTCTCTTGTTCTATATTATCTACCCTACTAGGAGAGCTTGTAATATGGTTATTTAAGGTTGAAATGTGTAAGGTAGTTTCATCACAAGTGGGAGAGGCATCAAGAGAAGAAAGAGCATCACATTCTTGTTTTTCAATGATTGGCTCCTTTTGATTAAGTATGTATTCTTGGATGGGGGAAATATTAGGAAAGTGAGCAAGAAGATTCTCATGATTATCTTTGATTACATCCCTTTGTGCCATAATATCTTCAAAAATAGTGGAAGAAAAATAAAGAGGATTGTCATAGGTCTTAAAGATTTGATCATCTAATGACAACATATCCTCCTCACAAATAATGTCATTTCCATGATTACTCACAAAAAAATTCTCACAAATAGGGGAGGAGTTAGGTGATGAATCTATGGTCTCATCATTGTGTTGTGTTATGTGATCGTCATGATTACTTAGTGTGATGTCCTCTTATGTAGTAATGTTATGTCTAATAGGAGAGGTAAGAGGAGAAAAACAACTCAAATTGTCACAACTCTCATCAATTGGTTCGTCTAGCACGAAAATATATGCTTCGCAAGTGCGAGAGATAATAGGAGAAGAAAAAAATTAAGTGTTATGAATATCAAAGGTTTCTTTCACTAAACCAACCTCATCCAAAAAGGGGAACTAGCAAAGGGATCAATGATGAACAAAAAGAGAGGGGAAAGGACCTCATATTCATATGGTTTTAACAAAAGTTGCTTACAACATGCAATAATATCTACAAATAGAACATGGAAGATGAGAACTATAGAATTTTGTAATGAAAAGATGATGGAATGAGTAATATACAATCTTGAAGTGTAACAATGTGAAAGAAAAGATGAAAATGGAGAATAATGTTTCATATTTCAAAGATGACAATTGACTGATTATGAGATGTAATAAGATGAGAATGAAAACTTGAAAGTGAAAACCATGCATGAAATGAGCTAATTAAGGCTAGATTTTATGAAATGCATGCTACAGAAATGCAACTAAATGATATAGATAGGTTAAGGTACCAAACAGAAGCTAAAAAATAGAGTTTTTCAGTTTTTTATAGTGTTGTTTCAAGGGTCAGAAGGGATTGATTCGCCCAGGGTGGCAAATGAGTCCCAGTATGGACACTTTTTATAATTTTCAAAACTTTGTGACTCATTTTTATGAATTATGAGTGCTATCATGTAGAGAAAAATGAAAAATGCTGAATTTTTGAACCTTTTAGTGATTAAGGATGCAAAAATGCCACCTATATGTACATTTTTATGAATGAATTTTTTGAAACCTAGCATGCAAATTGATTAATGAAAACCGTAATGCAAGATCAATGCAAGCTGGATGTATGATGGATTTGTCTAAAATTTTACCCTTAAAACTAGGTAACTCATTTAAGAAGAAGAAAGTAAGGAATATAATCAAAAATCCAAACCTAGAGTTAAAATTGGTTTCTTTGTTCCTCTTAGGTTGTCCATTATTATTTTTTTAATAGCTCACAAAGATCAAATATCGCACCTAGTTTAACGATTTGATGTGTGGTGTAAATTATAGTGGCAATGAAAAAAACTTCTCTATTTGTAAAATTAATATTATATGCAATCCCCATTGATGCATATCAAACACTAAGATTAATTATATCCTTAATTGTTAGTATGGATGTGAAAATCTGCATTTTGGTTAAAATCCTAACACACATAAAGCATGATTAGTATTTAAAAAAAAAAACCAACAATCAACATCCCTATCAAATAACTCCACATGCTAATAATGCAATCAAAGTGAAAAATATTTAGATAGATAAATTGAAAGCATATAATAAAACATGGAGAAAATTATATCTCATAGTTGAT
This sequence comes from Sequoia sempervirens, assembly GCA_007258455.2. Taxonomy (NCBI): domain Eukaryota; kingdom Viridiplantae; phylum Streptophyta; class Pinopsida; order Cupressales; family Cupressaceae; genus Sequoia; species Sequoia sempervirens. The sequence goes on along the minus strand of VDFB02193867.1, from coordinate 645,717,949 downwards.
TGGTGTCAAATGTGCAAATGACCCTTTCCCAGTCCCTGCTAATACTTAAATGACGAAATGCCCTGAAGATGGAGTGATGGTGGGAAAAATCAGTTCTCCTGAAGAGAGTGACTTTGCATGAATGATTGTGGAGGAGACGCTAAGATTGTTGAGTTGTGGAGGATTTGATCAAGAATGAAGCCTTTCATTTATAGATTATTTTTATGAGAGAATGGCCAAATAGATGAATGCGGGACTAAAAAAAAAACCAATGGAAAGAGGCCACTTGTCAACTTGTGACAGGCTTGAGGATGAGCACATTTTGGCTAATGTGCCAAAGAGAGGGGGATTTCAAATTTGAATTTGAGAGTAAATATTGAGTTTGACTTGTGCAAGGGACATGTAAGAGCCATGTAAGAGCTCATAAATGCTTTGTTGGACATACATGTCCACTTGTTTTTGAATTCAAACTTGAGGGAATATTCCTCAAAGATGCCATGTTGATGGAAAATGTTAATTTTAATAAATCAATAAACTAATTTATTTGTGCAAGTGGGAAAAGCTATAGGATGTCATTTTGGTGCTTAAAAAGAATTCATCATTGCTTTGAGGCTTAAAATGAACATGTGTTTTTTGTGTTTCATAATCTCTTATTCAAAGTAATCTCATCTAAAAAGACGTATGCGCTTCACGGTGATCTTGAGAATCAAAAGCCTTTTTGATGACATTAAGTTGCATAAAGGATTTCTCACACACTTTGATTTGGATTTAAAATTGAACAAAATCTTGTGTGAGTGTGAGTGAGCTTATTGCATGTGTTCTCCCTTTGTTTCTAAACAAGGGTCGATCGAACTATGGATAAGTTTATTCACTTTTGTCTATCTTAGAGGACCTACCTCGGGGAAAAAGAACTCACCCAAGGGAATGACTCAACCGGTAACACTCTAAATCCAAGAGTATTTCCAACTGGGATATAAATTTGGATATTGGAGTAAACTCCAATATCACACAGTTGATTCTGACGAGATGGATCTGAAAGGGGACTCTTGCCATATGGGTCAATATCTACGAATAGAAAGTCTAAACTAAAACCCTTGTTTGTAGTAGCCAACCAGTCCATCCAACAAGTTTATCAAAGTGATGCATTGGAACTTAGATTCCAATAAGTTACTTGCCATGTCCGATCTTGGTTGAAATATAGAGGTTAAGACATCATTCTTAACATACCTTTATATTTTTTCCTTGGTTGCATGTAAAATCATCTCTTCTACAAAGGGCATGAGGCAAGCCCAATAAGAAAAATGTACGAATTGAGCTAGGATGTTATATTGCTTGTGAGTCAGTTTGAAAACACAGTGCTTTGATCGAAAACATTGGAAAACCAACATTCAACATTAGCATCAAATCTCAAACCCTTTAGGAGAAGAAAATACCATTGACCAAATTCTTGTGTTATTGCTTGCCCTTGGGATTCGTATTGTTAGAGGCTTCTACGCATTTGGATTTCATCTCAATTTTCTCCTTCTAAGGTCAACAATAGGTAACTCTTGCCTCAAATTTCCTTGGTTTTCACATAATACGCTTTGCGGGATAATGGGAAAGTTGGGACATTAGAAATCTAGATTAAAAATCTAATCAATAGCGTGTTTGTGATAAAAAAAGAAACCATTAAGCAAAGATTAAATCAATTGGACCCCACATATGTGCTTGGCATCTTTTGGTCATATGGTTTTCATGCAAACATTGGTCTTTTGATTTTGAATTACTCTTAGAGAAAGGCATGTTCTTCACTATCTTGGTCTAGTAAACAAGTCCTTCCTAGGTTCATTTAGGATCAAATCAAACACTTCATCCAAACTCCAAACATTTATCATCTTCATCCCACAAACAAATTTGGAGCTTTAGAAACATCATTTTATACTTGGGTAAATCATCAAAATCAAAATCACCTTGTTTAGTTAGGTGTACGGGAATGCATCCTTTCTCATAAATTTAATTGAATTAGCACCCCTTTGAACAAATTCATCCTAAGATAATATCTGACATCTTAGTGTTTACAAGTTCATTACCCAAATCAAACCAGTCAAAATCAAACCCTAAGTCTAGCATTGATCCAAAGTCCCTAAACGTTCAACACTCATATCATTTCCCCTTTTCATCCTTCATCTCGTCATTGGTCCTAAGAACCTTAGAGGTCACTTTTGCAAAAGGTCAAAACACAAGAAGAACATGGAATACAAACTTGATCCATACATCATGAGTAATCCAAGTCAACCAAACTTTCAAAGCCTTACAATGTTGATTGATTATCAACACTCACACTTATACAATACATACATGGGATCATTACCTTCTACAAATGTCAATGGTACAACAAGTGTGAGTATTCCCAAATCAAAGATTGGAACACCTTTCCCGATGGTAGATATAAATCCAAATCTACAAGTTTGTCAACTGAACAATCAATGCATGAGCCTTCAAACAAACGTCATCCCACCAAATCCCTACATCCCAAATAAGAAAGTACCAACTACAAGTTTTCCAAACATGAATCCAAAAAAATTTGGGATAAATATGTTTGGAAATCATACAAATATTGTTAAAAATTGAAACAAAATGTTAATGACTCCATGTCAAGGTAACACCATACAAAATCAAAGTTACCTAAATCAAGGCAATGTTATTCCCAACATCAACAATCTTCAATTTCAACCTATCATGCCAAATCTGAGTGTCATCCCAAATCAAAACATTTTCCAAAATCAAACACAAGTAAACACTCCAAATCTACTTAAACAAAAGTCAAATCAACTATATCAAGGGAGTCAAGATTGAGATCAAGATCAAATTTGGCGAGATCAAATTGCTACACTTACCAAAATAGTTGAGTCATTGCACCAAGATATATCTCCACCATCATTTCCCATATCAACATCATTCCTTGGTTTAGGGCTTCCCCCTTTACCTATCACTGATCACTCCATCCAAATCAATCCACCTAACACCAATCAAGCCATCATATCAAATCCTTTGAATATACCATCGACATCACACCAACAGATGCTATCTAATCAAATGACAACATCAATCCTGACAAATCAAAACACGGTCACCCAAGGACCTATCACCTCAGTCATTCCAACCATTCCTATCACCTTGATCACTCCAACCACCCCTATCACACCCATCACATCTCAACCCACTACCATGATCGCTCTGAACGTATCTCAATGACTTGTCACTACATCCAACACAATTCCGAATCCACCACCACTACCACCCAAACCAAACGCAGCAAGAGAATATAACATTGTGCTAAAATCTCACGAGGCCTACCAAAAGGCCATCCAATAATATCTAGCCATGCAACAAGCAACCCGAGCTCAAAAAGTGCAACAAGCCTCTCAAGCTACCCAAGCCTCTCAAGATACCCAACAAGCACAAGAACAAACATGAAAAATGATAACTATTGGGGACAATGACCAAGATCTATCCATCAATGAACATCGTGAAGATGTTTCCACCTCATCGAATGATCAAATTAACATACATCAAGAATCACTTTTCAATCATGATCAAAATCCACCAGCAATACTCAACAATGATCCAATTCAAGAAATATCAACATCACTTGATCCTATGGTTGAATACATTCATAATCTCTTTGCCAAAATTGTTGAAAATAATGTTCAAAATATCTCAATTAAGGAGTACATTGAGGATGTTTCTACCCCATCTGATGATCAAATCACCATACATCAAGAGCCACTTTTTAGCGATTTATTCCAAGGAGTGTTAGGATTATTTGATCCTATCGACATAATGCATGATCCATCGACCAATGATCATATTGAAAATTTCTCTACATTGCCTTATGAGTTAGAGGACATATCTCAAGAATTTATTCCAAAGCATGATCAAAATCCTTCACCAAAGTCTAGCAATGGTCCTTTCCGAGACATATTAACATCCTTCGACCTCATGGTTACAAATACTGATGGAACCCTAAACTCGACACTTGAGGATATTGAACCACTTACCATTACTAAAGAAGACATCCAAGAACCCTTTGTAAGCAATCCATCCTTTAAAATTGGCCCATGTCAAGAACTTGATCCAAAGCATGTCGAAAGCAACTCTGAAATCATTCAAGATCAAGAATTTGTATCTTCAAGATACTACAATAATCTAATAGACACTCTCCTATCTATGCAAGATGATCATGTGCATGTAGCACATACTCCTCTATCTACCCATGAGATTCTTTTTGGGGATGGACATGTAGATGATCTTCATTTAGAACAAGATTCCCTTACTCCTAATATTATCACACACAAAGAGCAGATTATTGATTCCTATAGTCAAATTGAGTTGTCAACATCAAGATTAGATATATCCCAAATTTAGACTGAGGACATCATTTATGAGGATATCTAACATTATCCACTCATGAAAACATGTTAGATAGAATAGGATATTCTAGAGTTAGTAGAGCAGGAAATTGAACTAATGTCGTCTACAGTGGCTATTTATCAGAGAATGCATTATAAATAAGAGCTCTTAGAACAAGCAAAATCAAAGCATGAAGGTGATATTACCACCATATTGGGGAAAACTTTGTCTCAAGCAAATGTCAACATAGGAAGCATGAAGAATCCTTCTTGTGAAACTGATGTCAATACTACAACCAGCCACATCATGAATCTTCATCCACCCATCACCCCATCCACAAATTGGGACCAACATCAAAGGAAATATTTGAATCAAAGTATGAAGAACGTTATCAAAGAAAAAGAAGCCAAGAAGCATAATGAACAAATAAAATACACATGGATACCAAATAATACAAAGAAAGATCATCCCTATCAAACTCCATCAGTCAATGAAACTATGGGGAAAAATAAAAAAGGGAAAAGTATCCATCAAAGATTTCCACAAAAGCAAAAGAAGGCTTTTCAAGCGACGTACAAAGTGTATCAAGCAGTTGGTCCTAATTCCATGCACACTTTCGTATCCACCCATCATTGCTCATCTTCCCAAGTTTGGAGAGTCAAAGGTTCCAAACTATCAACCAATCCATCTTCTATCCCTAACCACACTCCATCCATGCCTCCACACATGATATCCAATTCTCAAATTGACCATGTATTGGCAATGACCCTTCATCATAAGGATTCTAAAGGCACTCTATCGCGATGTGTGCATAGAGACAAAGTTAACTTTGATATTGATAAAGCAGATCAAGAATCCCAAAAGTTGCATTCAAGTGCATGCATCTAAGCAAAGCACCTTCTTTAGGAAAGATACCGATGGTACATTATGACAAAAGAATCTACATCAACAACACCTTATGGTTCAGCATGAGCTTTAAAATCTTTTAGAAATATATATATATATATATATATATATATATATATATATATATATATATATATATATATATATATATCAAAATGCAGAAAAATCAGAAAAAGGATTGAAAATAGTAAAGAAAAAAAATTTTCCTCCAGTGAAAACCGCATGGGCGGCACTTTGGACAAGACCATGATGAAAACCTAGAAAACGTGAATCATGTGTGGAATCGAGCATCTGCATGCACCAGTTCAGGAGAAAGCATCTCATCCCATCCATAATAAATTCAACATTCCATCCATCTTAGCCATAATAAATCTAGTCACCACGAGCCATTTATCCAATCCATGTGCATATGGCTGCATCAATCATCCAAGTTATCTTGATCTTGCTGAAAATTTGAGGCACACTTTACGCTTGCTTCTGGTAAACATCTTGACATGGGTCATTTTCATTCATCATATCCTATACATTATTATCTGAGACATGAACATTATCCAATGAGCATTCTTTAGCTAAACACCTTATCATATCACAAGATAAACCTTGGCATCCTTTGTGTGCTTACTATATCCATCCATCCAAATGCCTATCCAAGCATCCACCCATCACATTCCCTACATTGCTAGACACTGGGGGCAAAGATTTAGATCTTGCTTCAGGAATAAATATTGATCTATATCCTCAAAATCACTAGCCCATGGCATATTTTGACAAGCAAGAATTTCTTATCAAGCTTCATCTTTCATCGAACATCAATCCAAACAATCACTATCAGTCACATCTAATGTGCACTTTGAATGTCACATCAAATCATTCGAACAACTTTTTTACCAAATCAAGCTTCATCAATCATGATCAATCAAATCCAATCAAAAAATAATCATCTTGGGATATCCTTGTGTTTCTTAACACTATCTGTGCATTGTTGTGTATACTCAACAATGTTATCATCATCAATCCTGATCAATCAATCCTTTCATTTTTGTGCATCCTCAACAATGTTATCATCATCATCAATCCATCGATTCAATCAATCAACCTTAGCTTGGTTTTCAACAAAATCCCAAATGGAGCACTGATAGCATGAGACATATCCATATCCAAATCATCAAAATCATACAAAAATCCAAAAACATTCAAAACATATAAAAAAATCCAAAAACACTCAAAAAATCAAAAAATGTCAAAAACATTGGAATCCAAACTATGTCTTTTCTGAGCTTAAACGTAGGCAAGGCTAATCTATTGATCAGACCTTGAGACATCAAAATCCAAAAACATTTGAAAAACATCAAAATCCAAAAACATTCGAAAAACATCAAAATCCAAAAACATTCAAAAAATGACAGTAGAATCCAAAAACATTCATAAAATCTTAGAAAAGCCAAAAACATCGCAATATTAAAAAATCAAAACATTTGTAAAAATCTCAAAAACACCAAAAATAGCCTCAAAACATTTCAAAACATCAAAAACATCCAAATATTTGAAAAAATCCATCTGTCGCATCTCGCTTGCACCCGCAATAATCAATCATCCATAATAAACTGATCATCACCTTCATCCTTTGGCAAAACAAATAGAAACAATCATGACAATCGGCAAAAGTAAACTTCAATCGTAAAATCTAAATTGAAGCAAAAAATATTTAAAGCAAAAGCAAACTCTTGATCATTTTCAAACATGTCAGTCAACCTTATATCAGTAGCCTATCAATCAACTTATCAGCCCATCATCATCCTATATAATGCATGTCCTAGGATATATCATTCTGACAATGGGCATCATTTTGGAAATCACTTTGGATTCTTATCCTATCAAAACACATCCCTTTAGCTAAAAGTATGAAGAACATTGGCTTGTTTGCATACTTGATCTTTTCTTTTGATTATCTTATTGTGCTCATTCCAGGGATCTCTCAATGATATCTGAACAAAGGATTTAGAGAGATAGGAATGTGGCAACGATCATTATCTTTTTTCTACTGTGCTTGTTGGATGTTCTTGTAAAATAACTTGGCAAATACTTGCTTTGTTAGGTACATCCTAGCAAGGTTTTTGTATGTCAAGTGTGAACAAGAATGCTCATATTTGTTTGTCGAGTCAAATTCCATCACACTAGGTACAACACCATCTTAGTTCTTTATACCTTGATGCATCGTATCTATGTGTGCTATCAAACATAAGGTAAGTAGCCCTTTTAAAATCCCAATCCTTGATAAGAAAATCATCCATCTATCATCATCTATCATCATCAACATCTCTAATAAAGTCTCATCAGATCATGGACTTGTGGGATCCTCTTGTCATCATCTCATTTCTGCACTAACATCATCATCACCAATGCATCCATCATGCATCCATCCTGCATCCACAAACTGTCAGCATACCACAGATCATTCACATCATACATAACAGGAAACACCGATCATTTCACATGCATTGCATAATCATCATCATAATATAGATATGTTAGTCTAAGCATCTCATAAAATCATATATTTGCATAAATCACACATTTGCATAATCATAGTGTATCACATCATCAATCTCATCCATCTCACATCATATCATCATTTAAGTTTTTTAAAATAATATAGATTTGTTATTCTAAGCATCTTAAAATCATCTCATTTGCATCATCATCCATACCCATCCATTTTGAACCTCTTTATCATGAGATTGACCCTCAAATAAAATCTTTTTGCTCGATCTCTTGAGGGGGCAATGCACTAGTGTACTTCTTTCTACTGGGACATCCAAAAAATCAGAAAATTTGTGAATTTTGATCACATAAAGTTTATTCTTTGAACCAACACAACAAGTACATTGCTTCAAAGAGGGGAAAAATGTAGACACGCGAAAATTGGCATAATGCATTCGATTAGGTCATATTCATCCATTCAGAAAATAAATCAAGTTTATTTATCAATCTCCTAAAGTCATCAGTTTAAATTAAAAAAATCAACTTGATCCTAACATCACCCTCCTTAATTAAATAAATCAATCCTTTATTTAATTAAGTTTGAAATCACATTTCATCTCTTTTTTATTTAAATAAATCAAAATATTCAAGTCAAATGGGTCAAAGCATCTAATCATCATTAAGTTAATCTAATCCCGATTAACCTAATCTAGTCACCCATCACATCCTCTAGCTTTTCCCACTTGCACAAATAAATCAATTTATTGATTTATTAAAATCAGCATTTTCCATCAACATGGCATCTTTGAGGAATATTCCCTCAAGTTTGAATTCAAAAAAAATTGGACATGTACATCCAACAAAGCATTTGTGAGCTCTTACATGGCTCTTACATGTCCCTTGCACAAGTCAAACTCAACATTTACTCTCAAATTCAAATTTGAAATCTCCCTCTCTTTGGCACATTGGCCAAAATGTGCTCATCCTCAAGCCTATCACAAGTTGACAAGTGGCCTCTTTCCATTGGTTTTTTTTAGTCCCACATTCATCCATTTGGCCATTCCCTCATCAAAATAATCTATAAATGAAATGCTTCATTCTGGATCAAATCCTCCACAACTCCACAATCTTAGCATCTCCTCCACAATCATTCATGCAAAGTCACTCTCTTCAGGAGAACAGATTTTTCACACCATCACTCCATCTTCAAGGAATTTCATCATTTAAGTTTTAGCAAGGATTGGGAAAGGGTCATTTGCACATTTAACACCAACCCACTATGAGATATAATTTTCTCCATGTTTTAATATATGCTTTCAATTTATCTATGTAAATCTTTGTTGCTTTGATTGCATTATTAGCATGTCGAGTTATTTCATAGGGATGTTGATTATTGGTTTTGTTTTAAAATACTAATCATGCTTTGTGTGTGTTAGGATTTTAACCAAAATGCAGATTTTCACATCCACAATTAGTACTATTTTATCAAATTTGGCATTGGTGAGCTCCATAACTGTTTAATTCTTCATAGATTTTACCACCGAGATTGGTCTTGTTTTCAAGATCTTTCTATAGATCCTAGTTTAGCAGTTCCAATTCTAGACTCAACCCAAAACCATAAACTAGGACTAAATACCCTACTGGTGTATGAGTCCCAGTTTGCATTAAAATTCATAATTCAAGAGTGCATACCTTGATTTAAGCATATTCATTTTTCCAAGTGCCCCTTTGTTCATTCTTAGTTCATTATTCTAATTTTTAGTTTCATATTCTAGATGACATAATTAGTTTTACATATCATTTTCATTTACTTCTCTCCAATACTTTTATTGGTGGTGAAACCCCCTTTTTGTCTTTAATCACACCCAAGGAAACTATCTTAACCATCTAACATATCCCTCAATCAATCCAATTTATTGAGGGATCTTGGTTTCCTTTACTGAAACATAAGTGAAATAGGAGGAACCCTAATACCTTTTAGTTCCATCTCTCAAAAGGTGGAACACTATTTATGATGTTTCATTTTGGTGAATATTCATAGATCTAGCTTACATTAGCTTTGCATTAGGTCTTGCATTAGTTAATTTGCATCTATGGTTTCTAAATCTCGCATTAGTGAAAGTGCATATAGGTTGCATTTTTGCATCTTGCATTAATGAATTTCATTTGGAATCTATAATTGCATAAATTCTAGATAACATTCAAACTAGAAAACCTATCATTCATTGAATTTTCCAAATTTGGTGCAAAAACCCTAATTCAAGACTCATTCACCCCTTTGGATGATTTAGTCCCTATACAGGTTGTTTTCCTACTTTATGCAAACTCTATGTTGTGTATTTTTCAACATTCAAACCATTCAAAATCCCTAACTGGGACTCATTTTCCCTTCTAGATGATTTAGTCCCATATCACACACAAATTTTCTATTGATAACATTAAAGATATCATTTATGTGTTTTTGTTTGCCACTGTTAGCTATCTATTTTAGTTTGCTAAGTTTTTGCTTCATTCATTTTATTAGATCTAGCTTAATTTGGTTCAGTTATTGGATTACTTAATTTTAAATTTACAACATTTCATTTGCATATTGTTTCATACTGTAATTACAAAATTACCTTTTTAGAATCTGAAAATAAACAAGTATACATTTCATTCTGGGTCTTTACTTTGAACTTTAAGTCTTTCCATTTTGAGTTTGTATAGATTGCTTTTCACAAATTTTAGTGTTTATATTTTCCAAGTTTGCAAAGGTAAATTTCATTAATAAGCATGTTAATCATTCATTCAATACATTTCCTAGTTATGAGAGTCTCTTAGTGCAAGAGAGGGAAAATGTTGAGGCTTTCCTTAAACCTACACCCCTCCTATCTCTCCTATTTGTGGGAATGATATGATGGAATAAGATGAAATCATAGAAAATAATGATAATCATAGTTGCTCTTCTCATAATACCTTTCCTATATGTAATGAAGGTATTCCAATGTTAGACGATGGGTGAATCATGACAATGTTGAAAGCTCCTCTTCTATAAAATCTCCTACATTGGAATATATTATAGCAAAAGAGAATGAGATCATATTAACATTTCTAAACATCACCTTACCTAGTTTCCATTCACATCTTGCTTGTGAGAATTTTTTAGTGAAAAAGGATGTAGTTGTAAGAAATCATGGAAATCATACTATTTTTGAGGAGGATATGTTGGTGTTGGATAATCAAATCTTTAAGATCTATGACAACCCTCTTATTTTTCTTCCCCTACCTATCCTATTTTTGAATACATTATGGGAGAAAGGAATTAATCATAGATAACCATGATAATCATTCTTGTTCTTATCCTAGTATCTCTCTTATGTGCAAATAAGATGTTTTGGTGTTAGAAGATCAATCCAATGAGAGTTATGACAATCCTATTTATCTCTCGTATCCTAGGAAAAAAACTATTGAACAATAGAATCCCACCATTGATGAGTCCCCTACTTGTGATGAATTTATTTCAGAAGAACCAAACATTGAATGTCATGAACATCTATTTTTTAGCTCTCCTAAAAACTCTCATACTAGGGAAGATATCATGGTAGAAGAAAATGAGAACATACACACATATCTTTCAAACATTTGTAATGAGGCTTCCTTACATGAAGATGATGAAGTGACATTAGATTCTCCTTCACTAAAAGAAGTTAATATTATCCAGCCTCAACTCATCCTTTACCCACCTTCACAAAAACCTCAAACTTGAAACAAACATGTCATCCTTGAACCACTTAAGAATAATGTTTCACAACAATCGAATTATAATACTATTTCTCATACATATAACACTAGAAAAAATCCCCAACCATGGCAAACACCTTCAACATGCCTCCCACTACTAACCCTATCTTGCCTAGTCCTCTATGTTTTCCTTTACATAATGAAAATGAGTATAATCACATTGAACAACTAAATAATACTCCTACTAAGATATCCCTATTGGATCTTATTTAAACCTCGCCTCATTATCATAACATGATTCAAAGTTCCTTACAAAAAATTCCTACTCCCTCTAATGTGCAATCAAATAATGTAGCAGCCCAAATTCAAGATATAACACCAAACAACATAGACATTAATTTTCATTAACATGAGCTACCTCCCTTGGAGATGAGAAAGAAAAATGATACCTTCATGATCATAATAGCTATATATAATAGGAATGGGATAAAAAGAACCCTTGTTGGAAATGGCTCCTCCTTTAATGTGTGTAGTATAACCCTTTGGGACAGAATTGGACAAATAAAAAATTGAACCAAATTATTTATCAATTCAAGGATTTGAAAATGTAAGAAAACAACCACTTGGTATGATCACTTTTCCTATTATAGTAGGAAAGGCCATGTTACAAACTCCCATCCATATAATCCTTCATGATCTTTCATAAAATCTCCTTTTAGGAAGTTCTTGGATTCATGATATGCATGTCGTGCCTTCAACTCTTCACCATATCATGAAGTATGTTTATAACAATAAAGTGTACCAAATTAAAATAGACACTAAACCATAAAACTTATTTGAACATTGAAAAAGGTAAGTAAAATATTTTGAAAACATTGACACCAACTACACAAGTGGAACCCATGCAATAGAAAGACAAAGAAAAACATATTGAGGAATCCACAAAGATATTATAAGATGATTCAGGTTCCTTAGATTTCTCAACATTCATGGGTGAATACAAGATCATAAACAAAGACTCTGAAAAGGGAAAAGAAAAAATTGGTGATGTCAACACAAAAATTAGACAAACCTTCGAAAACATCCACTTCAACCACTTTAGAACAAAAGACAACAAATTTTAGAACAAAGTTTGATGAAGCTAATTATGAGAAACCACCAAATCCAAAAGAAATGAAAAATACTTATGGAAAAGGTTATGAACTTATGAAGCAACTTGGGTATAGTGGAAAAGGATGTGGTTCTTGAGAACAAAGTATTCATGTCCCTATCAAGCCTAACATGCAAGGAATGACTAATGGTCTTCATTATTGTCCCTCAAAAGAAACAAACAAGCCTTTACTCAATATCAACACACTTACAAAATATTCTCCTAATTCAACTTTAACATTGGTGCATCCTGACCTAATAGATACTAGTGGTTTTGATTGTTATCCTTTGAAAGAAATGAAAGAAATAACGAAATATTTACTTAATGTAAATTTCATCACGCAAAACACTAACGATTGGAGTTCGTTAGATTTTAGATTTTACACCCTCCTTTCGAGGAGAATAAAATATTGTAATCTAAAGAGCCTTGAGTAGGAATGAAACCTTGTACCAAGAAATAGATATCTTTTTTGAAAAATAAAGTACCATATTCTACTTTTGATCAAGAGAGTATCTCGTGGAGAATCCTCCAAGATTGTTTGATATCCCTCCCTCCATGAACATGAAAGAAGTTTTACTACAAGAGATCATTTTGTGCATATCATAGAGTTCATGGTCATTCTACTAATGAATGTAAGGATTTTAGTAAAAAAATTCAACATCTTAAGGATTGTGGTGCTCTTCCTTGTGTTGAAGCTATAACATAGAATTTTGTGTCCACTAGGGTTTAGGACCTAGGGCAACAATCTTCTATACTTCACATTCAAGGATGACCCTAGAGATCTCACCCCAAGAGTGGAATAGAGTAAAGATATCTAACAATAAGGTATCCTAGGATATGATTTCATATTACAAGAGGGGTTCACCACCAAGTTTAAAATTGGAAAAGAAAATGTTAGAGAACACAGTGTGAAATGAAAACTCCAAATGACCTAGAAAAGTAACGGAAATTAAAAAAAAAACTATAAAAATGAAAGTGTGCACCTAGAAATTAGAGAGGGATGGAATGGATCTCTGAAATTATGAAATTGTTGCTTTCTAGGCCTAGTGGGGCTCATTCACCATTCTAGGTGAATTGGTCCCAGTTCTATAAAATTGTAGTGGAGCAAGTTTTGGCCAAATAGGTATCAAAATCTACAAAGATCTTTCAAATAAACCTATAGTGGGACTCATTATCTACTTGTGGTGAATGAGTTTAGTTTGGCTTTTCTAGAAATTCAAAGTTCTGATCTGCACCTCTCAGTCTACTCTTTCTATTACTCTAGGTTCTTAGATCTGAAACTTTATTTTCAAGGTTGTAGATGACCTTCTAGTGAATATTTTCACCTTGAAAATAGGAAGATGACTCTAACAACCTTGTAACCAATTCTCCAATTATTTCCAATCCTTCAAAGCACCTAGATCTGCAATCACACAAAGAAAGAGAGATAGAATGTTGATTGTTAGGGAATGGGGATTTACCTTGGTCAAACCCCTTGTACATGATTAAACCAAATGATGAAATAAGACAATGAAGAATGAAAATGGACTAATGCAATTATAACCTTGCCATGATGATAGATCTTGAAATGCTACAACAATTGATCAAGAATTATACCCTTGAATGCCTTAGAATTGATCTTGAATACTATCTTGATGACCTTGTGAAGACTTCAAGTGCTTAACTCTTTCTTGCTTGAATTGAGAACATGAATCTATGATGATATAGTGATTTTGAAGCATTTTTATATAGAAAATGCACTCAAATGACTGTCAATTTGATCCCCAAGGCTGACATAGGAAAAAATTGAATTGGAAACCCACTTTTCCTACTCAAATCCTTAAAAGTAGGACAAATGAGACTCATTTTCCATCCTGGGTGAATGGGTCCCACATGCGCTAATTTCCATGGTAAACTATCAAGGAATGAGAATTTTATCTTTTTATTCTGATATTGTCAGGTCATTGATCAAAATATGTCTTGGGATGCACAATATTGGGTCATAGGGGCCTATTAATGATGATATTAAAGTCATAAATTCAATAGGGTCCAAAATCCAATCTGAAAGTGTAAATAAATACAATTTACAGCACTAAATTAAGGAAAAATTTGGTCTATTTAGCTTAGAAAGGCTCTAAATCCCATGTGAATGTGTAAAACACATTACAACACTAAATTAGGTCCACTTGATTTACACGCCCCCTAAATTAAATGTGAATATGTAAATAAATACATTTTACAACTTTAAATTAGGGCAATTTAAGTTAATTTAGATTAAATGGGGGCCAAGACCTAATGTGGATGTATAATACACCTCACAACACTGTATCAAGGAAACATCAAGTCCAATTTGTTATATTTTGTATATGTGTTGTAGATATGTGGTTGGCAGTGATGTCAAAATTATTAGAATTTGGTGTACTAGAGGCTGTATATATCAAGGATATTGAGAAAATTGTAAAAGAAAGTGTTCTAGGTTCCCTGATGAACTCTGCAGGTCCTGAAAGTTTTTTTTCTCTATGTTGAAGATTAGTTGGTGTGGATTAAAGGTTTTATTTTTGAGTATATCTAGATCATCTACTAGAAGTTTCGAAGCTCCACATGAAGTTTTGAATGTGTTGTGGTCTGAGAGTGTTTTTGTGGTCTTTGTAAGTGTTCCTGAATGAAGATTGTGTGATTCTATTGATCTTAGTTGTTGTGGATGTTTCTCTATTGTTTCTTGGTGTTTTTATATTCTTCTAAATCATTCTCTATATTTTTTATTCATCCACATTGATTAGTGAGCTCGTGATTGAAGATCTTTTCTTGCGCATGTTCAGTTTTTTATGTTCCTAGCTAACATGTTAGTGGTAGTGTGTTGTGGATCTTTGAAGAGGAATTAATTGAAGTCTTTTTGTGTTGGAGTTTTAAATTTGGGTCTCCACTATGTTGTAGCCAACCATGGTGGATTCACTTTAAAATTTTATTTGTAAATTTGGGCGAACATTGTAAATATGTTCTATTTTCTTGGCTGACTAAGTTGTTGATGAAATCTCATGTAGTAGATATTTAAGAGCGATTGTTTCATTGGTGTTGTGTGTCGAGAAGGTGTTTCGTGTGCTCCTACATGTTTATGTGTGAATATCATTTGATTGCAAAGAAGAGTGTGAAGAAGATTGTGCAAAGCATGGAGAAGTGTTGAGCTTAATTGGAACTATAATCAGGCTTGTGCGAAATCTATTTTCTTAGTTCATACCCTTTGGATTTTTAATCCTATTATATTGGGTAGTGAGCCTCTTTTGTATTTGAGACGTGAGCTCTAGGTAGTGCACCTGAATGCATGTGCATTCCCCTTATTATTATTTTTATACTTTTAATAGAGTATAATCTTGTGGACTAACGTCCACTGTGGTTTTTCCCTTAACAAGGTCTCCATGTAAAAATATTTGGTGTTCTTTGTCTCTCTAATATGTCAATTACATGTGGTTAATTGCTTATTCATTAGATCTAAGATTAAAGTTAGGTTAAGTTGGAAAAGTTTAAATTTTGGTGACAACTAATTCACCCCCCTCTCTCATTTATTTGTCATTTTTTTCCCAACAAATTTATCATTAACTATTCCCATATCAAGTGTGAAAATGCAAAGGAACACATTTTTTGATACTACATAAGCATGTAGCTCCTCTAAATGATATACATTTTCAAGTTTCTCATCAATCATCTTGGATCATGCTTGTCCTACACTAAGTGGGGGAAAGGGGGTTGGGTATCCTTATACTTGTATGACACTTGTCATTGTCTCTTTTGGCTAGTTGGCATTTGGATGACATGCCTTAAGTTGGCACGCATGTGACATACTAAGTTATCTTTAGTTGTTTCATTTTAGGGGAAACCCCTTTATTTCATGATGTATTTTAATTCAAGAACATATTCATTGGCATAGGGATTTCCAATTAACCTCTCATGTCCTCTTCTACATTAAAGCAATTTCTCACAACAATGTTAGCAAATTCTTTAAAGTAGGGGCATACATCAACACTCATGTTTCATTGTACAATTTTTATCTCTTCTTGCAATGCATCCTTTTCTTGGTGGTGTCATTGGGTTTGATTTCCTCCAAGAGCGTGATATTTCTTTGACTTGTCCTCTCTTGGAGACATTAGACATGATGCTCCCTAAGAAGAGAAGTTACATGAACTAAGCAAAATCCCTTTGAACATACCTTACACTATTTTTCATTTACAATAACTATTATATGGCCACCTTGCATAACACACTTTGCTTTCTTGTGGAGCCATCTTGTTTGTTCATGAGTGTCAAGCATACAAAGTTTTCCTTGCATTATAAATCATGTTGTTCATGTTGTGTTGTTCCTTATCAAAGTTATCAAGAGGTATATCTTTGGTTTGGTTAGTATGATGAGAAGCCTAAATGTTGGCATGACTTTCTAATTGTGTGGTGAGAAATTGATATAGAGGCATGACTTTCTCACTAGCCACCCTTTTTGGATACTCACCTACTGGATAGCCTAAAGTTTTGTTACCTCGGAGTGAGTGCATTTTTGGAAAAACAGCTAAGGTTGATCCACATCATGCTGGAAAAACAATCAAAGCTTGATCCACCTCTTTTTATTTTTGTTTTTTTCTTATTTTTTTTTTCTTTCTTTTAGTCATTGACATTGCATGTTTTCTTATCTTGGTTTGTTGCATATCATACACCTTGTGCTTATGTTGGTTTGATGTAGGATATTAGATCCTAGGAGCTTCGCCACCTCCTTTGATCTTTTATATCCTATACCATCCACATTAGTACACTAGGACCCCTCTTGATGTGTGTTTGTCTACTTTAGTGTGAATTTGAAGCAAGTTCCTCCTCTCACTAAAGTGGGGGCTAAATATAGTGTAGGAAAAAGTATGATCCCTTTTTCACAATTAATCTGGGAATAATTAATATTAAATTGAACCTCATATTGCCTTGATTTAGTGTTGTAATGTGTTTTACACATTCAAATTTTGTTTAGTGCCCTTTTGAACAAAAAGGACCTAATTATACCTTACTTAGCATGTTCTAAAGTGTATCTCTACACTTTAAAACTAGTCTAGGGATTTATTAATTAATTGGGGGTTATTTATGCCTAGTTGGTCTTATTTTGCATCCACAATCCTTATTAATTACATCTTTCCATGGATAATCCCAACGCATATCTAATAACCAATCTTAATTTAGTGATTTTGGATTGTATGGCCCAAATTTAGTTATCTAGGAATCATGCACCACCTTGGGCATATGGGTCCCACCTAAGTTTCAAGGCATGGTCCTAAATTTGGCATAAAACTTAACATTTTTTGAAATTTTTGTCCCAAGCTTAACCTACAAGGACTCATATGCCCCAACTGGAATATGAGTCCCAC
This sequence comes from Sequoia sempervirens, assembly GCA_007258455.2. NCBI lineage: Eukaryota > Viridiplantae > Streptophyta > Pinopsida > Cupressales > Cupressaceae > Sequoia > Sequoia sempervirens. The sequence goes on along the minus strand of VDFB02193867.1, from coordinate 645,699,952 downwards.
TTAGCTAGGACCTATTTTAAATTCAAATTCTTGGTGGGATTTTATTCTCCTAGAGCTGATGTTGACTTGTAGTGTTGTAATTTTAGGAAATTTGGCATAAACAAGTATAAATAAAAGGTTATTTCACATATTTTCTCTTAGAGATGTTTGTGATCAAGTGTGATCTAAGCATTCAAGCATTCTATCAATTCAAGAGCATTCAAGATAATTCTAGAGCTGATTATCAAGTGTTTTGGAGCTACTTTCAAGATTAAAGCATCATGCCAGAGTCATCATGCATCATGTTTGTTTTTGAGCTTACATTTGTGATGTAGGTTCTTATGATTCAAGCAAGCATTCAAGTCAAAATCCATAACATACAATCAAGATTCAAGATCTATATTCATGCTAGCCATTACCTACAAGATTATAGCCTTTGTTCTAAGGGTTTGGTGAGTTACAACATATCATATTTGTTCATTCATCATTCCTCCATTCTAATTGATTTCATTTCAAGGTTTGTTTATCAAAACAAGGTTTGACCAAGGAAAACCCCTGTTTACTAACAAAAAAATTTTTTTCCCTCTCTTTGATGTGTTATTTGCATATATAGGTTGAAAATCCATTGAAGAGAAAGATTAGAGAAAGTTTTCAAAGTTGTCATCTACATTGCAAGATTACAGAAAGTCACCTATAGAGAAGAATTCGATGTTTTAAACTCAGAGATTGAAAAGGAGAAAAGTTGTAGAAGATCACTAGAGGATTTCAAAGTTTCAGATCAACCCTAATACTAGGGCTAAATTGCCACTTGTGGCATATGAGTCCCAATATACTAGTTTTCACACTTATTTTGTAGATCTTGGTTTAGCAGTTCTAGATTATAGATTCATCTTGAAACCCTAAAGTAGGATTAAATCACCCTTACTGGCATGTGATTCCTAGTGTGCATTAAAATTCATAATTTTTGGAGTGTATACCTTGTTTCAAGCATCTTCAGTTTTCCAGGTGCCCCTTTGTTCATTGTCAATTAATTATTCTGATTTTTAGTTTCATATTCTAGATTACATAGTTAGTTTTTCATATCATTTGCATTTCCTTCTTTCCAATCCATTGCTTGGTGGTGAACCTCCTTTTCGACTTTAATCACACCCAAGGAAACCATCTTAACCATGTAAACCATGCCTCAATTAAGCCAATTGGTTGAGGGATATTGGTTTATTTTAATGAAACATAAGTGAAATAGAAGGAGGAACCCTAATCCCCCTTTAGTTTTATCTCCCAAAAGGTGGCAAACTATTTTTGAGGTTTCACTCTAACATCACATATAATGACAAAAGAGGGAAATAATTAAAACAATAAATTATTCTTTTGTTCAAAATTTATATCATCAACATGTAAACACTCATAAAATCACTTGAATATATGATCCACTTGAATACTAACTCATGCACATAACTTCCTCTATATCCATCTAATTGCAATAAATAGTAGGTTCAAAGATATTATCCTCAAAATGAATATAACAAAACACTACATGGTCATCATTGTTATCACATGATACATTAATACTCTTTTATACCTACCTACAGACAATCTAATAATAAACTGACATTGTACTCACCTTGAATGTTGCATCTATTTTACTTTTACTCAAACAAAATTATTCATTACGATAAAAATCTACACCTTAGAATTTTTTTGTAATTTAATTATTCCTATCCTTCATAGTATATTTAAATCATAAATAAGCCTATTGAATATTTGTAAACTTAAAATACTTTTGCACTAAACTCAAACAAGTCCTATATTCTTCAAATAACATTAAAATGGAAGTAAGTGTGTTAGGGTTGTATGTCTTTTGGATCCTTGAAAGGGAAAATCAAAACCTATGCTTGAATTTAATACTTGACTCTCAAAACCTATGTATAATTATTTTTTATTTAATTGAATTTTACAAACATGATTATATATTGATAACTATAGGTGGGTTATAAGTTCACCTTATAAAAATTGCACTATGACTCACAAATATGATAAATTAGTAAATATATCCCTTTTAATTTAAAATATTATCACCTAGAGGTGAGAATGATCACCTCCAAGAAAAAAGCTAAGTAGGTATATTTGTTAATATATTATGATTAACGTTCTAAGAAGTAAACCAACTTTGTTAGGGTTAACTACCCTATAAGTGGATTGATCTAACAAATGGACTTCATAGAAATACCTTGAGAAAAGTTTGAATCATAAGATCAAGTTCTATAAGGAGTTACCTAACAGAATCATCTATGAATGAGTTGGTATCTTAATGCAATTATCAAAGTATTCATATGTTTAAAGTCAATCGACCATGGAATATGATTGAAGAAGAGTGTTGATAAGAATCATACGGTTGTTTTAAATGATGAGATGATTCTTAAATGATTAAGTCAATATTTAAAAATAAAAAATAAAAAATAAAAAGATTTTCTGAGCAAAAAATTTGGGGCATGACAAATTTATCATGTTAGTGTTCTTCTCTTGCTCTTTACATCATGATAATGGATAATAGAGTCTGATCCAAAATGTTGATGGAAAAAGTTAAACCTAATCAAATTAAAAAATATTCAATCTCTAACTAGAAATAAAATTTTATTATATTCTATGATAATAAATATATTATATTATTTATAATGTAAATATATATTTGATTTTACTAAATTTTTAAGAACGTAATTCAATAAATTTAATTTAATTTTGACAAAATTATTATAATCATATTAATTTATAATCAAATGTTACAATAATTATTTTTTGAAAATTTTCTCTATCTGTTTTCTTCATTTATATATAGTGCTATCTCATGAATAAAATAGATAATCAATATGAATCAATTAATTTCATTAATATAAATTAGCTATATGTTTGTCAAACAATATGTTGAGTCAAACAATTGTAAAATAAAATTATTGAATAAAATAGAATGAAAAGAAAAGTTTGCACCATTCTCAAATTTCTTTCACTAATGACAATATTCTATTAGTGGTTACAATAGATTTTATTGTATTGGATTCACTAGCGACCACAAAAATTCAAATGTGTTTTGTGAGGGTAGTATACTTAAAGCGACAGGACACCTAAAGGCAGGTTCAACCTGCCTAACAAAAACAAAACTGTTGTATCCTTCGAAAGTAAACGACAGCCGGTATATCAAAGAGAAAAGATGCAGTGAGCATCGGTAATAAGTAATATTAGATAAAACTCCTCCAATTGGCTTAGTGCTGCAAAATATTACTGTCGCTCCACCAACGCTTACAGTCATACACAGAACAAAAAGCCTGTTCATCTGCGTTCATTGATTCCATAATTGTAGCTCCAGCAAACAAAGCAGCTTTACATTCACAGAAATTTCTGTACGTGCAGCGAGGAAAGAAACTTTACTTTCGCAGAAATTTCTATACAACTTCACATTGTAAATGCTTTATAATTGGATTCCATTCAAAGTCTGTAGGCTGCTTGTTACTCTCAGATGGTACTCGCACACGTTGGAGAGAGGGCCCATCTAATCTAAAATATGTGAATTAATAAGAGTTTATCAAGTAACACTGTGGTAGATTTCAGACGATTGCATGATAATATATGTAATTATTTTTGTGTTTTATTCTATGGTTTAAGAAGAAAGAGTTCAAAGTTTAAACAAGTCGTATCTTAGCAAATACGGTCGTTAATCAATTGCCCATAGAAATACCATACCATGTTGAACTCAATTGCCCCTTTGAAGACTTTCCTCTTTCTTTTAATTTTTCCTTTCACATTTGAAACTGATTATGTTTGCACAGACATTATTATTATTGTAACCTGTCATTCACAGAATAATGGTTGTATTAATTCTTTTTAAAAGTTAGTTTTATTATTTATTTAAATATATTGTTTTTTATAGTGTCAGTATTTAGATATTATGTGAGGTTAAGAAGATACATAAATTAATAAATTTATATTAATATTATAACTATTAAATTAAAAAGTATAATTTAAAGTTAAAAAATAGTTAAATTTTTTATGGGTTTAGAGATATTGAGGATAGTAATGTGTTTGTATAATATATTTAGTAACGGCGTTCAATAATATGGAATTTTAGACTATTTGAAATTGTATAATATGTAATTTAGTTTATGGATGCTTTTACCTACTTTGACTATGACCTTTGTTGAATTGCACTTCATAATGTCTTGTCTTTACTCAAACTTACTCTACTAAGATAAATTGTGTGTTAATAAGTAGAAGGAAGTATTAAACACCTTTCATAGTGAGTCAAGTATTAAAAACAAAATAATACATAATGTTTAATGTGCTATTTTTGAATGGTGATCTTGGGATGTATCTAATATTTTTTCATATACTCTTAAGATTATTATTCTAATCTTTGAATGCTCTTGACTAATCCTACTTTATGATAACTATTATCTTATAACCTTATTTTAAATTTATAATTGTGAAGATTAGATTCAAAACATCAAACATACAAATTAACAAATAATAATCATAATTTTGAAAAACCTATTTGAAAAATGAAAAATATAATTATAACTATACTTATAATATAATCTTAAATACAAAATAACCTAACTGATAATACTGTTAAAATCTGCTTTCAATTAATAAAATGTATTCAAAACTGTCTTAACTTATGCACTAAAACATCTAAAATTAAATATCCCAGGTTTATGAAATTCGAGTCCACTACTACCCGGTAAATATAACTATCATATCTCTATCCGATAGTGCAATGGAGCCATTTTCAAAGGATACACCAATTTCTAGAAATTGACAGTTGCTATGAAAAACAAGCGGTCATTTTCACCATAAACGAGTAAAATTTATTCTCGTAAACAACTAACAGTGAAAAACACGACGTGTCTATCAGTGAAGTCATGAGGGATACAAAAGCATATTACCCTGGTCATAGTTTGTAAGGCGGCTGGATTTATGTTTCCATACTCTAAAACGAGTGAGTTCCAGAATTTACGTTCGTATGTAGTAGAGAACTACTCAATGGCTTTTGGAATGACCTCGCGACTATACTCTGGAAAAATATCAAATTCCCCAATTTTTAAAGAAAGAGAATACGAGGAAATAGTGTGAATGTCTAAGAATTTCACTTTGTTTTAAAGAAGATATAATAGAAAAGGTATATCATTTAGGAAATTATATATAATTATATATATATATATATATATATATATATATATATATAATATAATATAATATATAATATGTAGAAGGATTATCAAAAAGTTACTTATCAATTTTATTTAGAGTTAGATTCAGTTCATATTAGATTCAATTTATGTCAAATTTTGTTCTCATCAAAGATCTATTTCTTTGTTTTATCTATTTCACAATATAATAAGTCATCAAGGAAAATATATATGACACTCAATACATAAGGATATCTTAATGATTTTCTTTGAAACTAGACTTTCTCATACATGGTGTAAATGTTTCAAAGGAATTTAATGTTCCTAGTTAGATGCCATGGACTCTCAAAATCTATTTGTCTATTTTTTATTGTCAATTATCTAGTTCCATATATATTAAGGATCAATATTTTTTCATGGCATTCCAAGAGTCAACATCAACGTCAACTATATTTATAGATTTGGTTATACTTTAGCTTCCTATATCTTTTTTCTATAGCCATGAATCAATGTTTGTTAATGCATTTCATTAATCGTTTATAGGAGAGATTTGGTATATAATTAAATTTTGATATAGAATTAAATTTTGATACATTGCTTCATTCAAATATAGATTGATAGATGGACATTGTTAAGAACACATTATTGTAAGTTATGTGCATTTAGAATTGTGAAAACCTATTCAACATATATTCTTATTACAAAATTTATATAAGGGATAGTTCTTCTAGAATATTTGTTTGGTTCTAGCTTGATATGCACCACCTCATGTGTATTTTATCACATGAGAACATGATGTAAAAAATTGCATAAATTATTTTGCAACATATTCAAAGATTTCAATCATGGATATTGTAGATTGACTCATTCCAATTAGAATACTATAAATAATTCCATGAAGCTCACCACATACCACAGTCATTCAAGGTAGGTGAAAAATTTTAATTACATCTTCCAAACTAATACATCAAGAGTTCACATTGGTGAGTTACATATTTGTAGCCTTTGTTCTAAGGGTTTGGTGAGTTATAACATATCATATTTGTTCATTCATCATTCCTCGATTCTAATTGATTTAATTTCAAGATTTGTTTATCAAAACAAGGTTTGATGAAAGAAAAACCCCTATTTACTAACAAAACAAAAGTTTTCCCTCTCTTTGATGTGTTATTTGCATGTCTAGGTTGAAAATCCATTGAAGAGAAAGATTAGAGAAATTTTTCAAAGTCATCATTTACATTGCAAGATTACAAATTGTCACCTATAGAGCAGAATTTGATGTTTTACACTTAGAGATCGAAAAGGAGAAAAGCTGCAGAAGATCACTAGAGGATTTCAGAGTTTTAGATCAACCTTGATACTAGGACTAAATTGCCACTTGTGGGATATGAGTCCCAGTATAGTAGTTTTCACACATATTTTGTAGATCTTGGTTTAGTAGTTCTAGATTCTAGATTTAGCTTGAAACCCTAAATTGGGATTAAATCACCCTTGGCATGTGATTCCTAGTGTGCATTAAAATTCATAATTTTGGGAGTGTAGACCTTGTTTCAAGCATCTCCTATTTTCCAGGTGCCCCTTTGTTCATTCTCAGTTAATTATTCTAATTTTTAGTTTCATATTCTAGATTACATAGTTAGTTTTGCATATCATTTGCATTTCCTTCTTTCCAATCCTTTGCTTGGTGGTGAACCTCCTTTTTGTCTTTAATCGCACCCAAGGAAACCATCTTAACAATCTAACCCATCCCTTAATCAAGCCAATTGGTTGAGGGATCTTGGTTTCTTTTAATGAAACATAAATGAAATAGAAGGAGGAACCCTAATCCCCCTTTAGTTGTATCTCCCAAAGCGTGGAAAACTATTTTTGAGGTTTCAATCTAACATCACATATAATGACAAAGGAAGGAAATACTTAAACCAATAAATTATTCTTTCATTCAAAATTTATATCATCAACACGTGCACACCAATAAAATCAACTTGAATACTAACTCATCCACATATCTTCCTCTATATCCATCTAATTGCAATAAATAGTAGGTTCAAAGATGTTATCCTCAAAATGAATATAACAAAACACTACATGGTCATTATTGTTATCACATGATACATTAAGACTCTTTTATACCTACCTACATACAATCTAATAATAAACTAACATTGTACTCACCTTGAATGTTGCATCTATTTTACTTTTACTCATAGAAAATTATTCATTACGAGAAAAAGCTACACCTTAGCATGTTTTTTTGTAATTTAATTATTCTTATCCTTCTCAGTATATTTAAATCATAAATAAGCAATTTGGATATTTGTAAATTTAAAATCCTTTTGCGCTAAACTCAAACAAGTCCTATATTCTTCAAATAACATTAAAATGGAAGTAAGTGTGTTAGGGTTGTATGTCTTTTGGATCCTTGAAAAGGAAAATCAAAACCTATGCTTGAATTTAATACCTTACTCTCAAAACCTATGTATAATTATTTTTTATTTAATTCAATTTTACAAACGTGATTATATATTGATAATTATAGGTGGGTTATAAGATCACCTTAGAAAAATTGCACTATGACTCACAAATATGATAAATTAGTAAATCTATCCCTTTTAATTTAAAATATTATCACCTAGAGATGGGAATGATCACCTCCAAGAGCAAAGCCAAGTAGGTATATTTGTTAATATATTACTATTAACGTTCTAACAAGTAAACCAACTTTGTTAGGGTTAACTACCCTATAAGTGGATTAATGTAACAAATGGAGTTCGTAGAAATACCTTGAGAAAAGTTTGAATCATATGATCAAGTTCTATAAGGAGTTGCCTGACAAAATCATCTATGAATGGGTTGGTATCTTAATGCAATTATCAAAATATTCATATGTTTAAAGTCAATCGACCATGGAATCTGATTGAAGAAGAGTGTTGATAAGAATCATATGGTTGTTCTAAATGATGAGATGATTCTTAAATGTTTAAGTCAATATTTAAAAAAATAAATAAATAAATAAAAATATTCTCTTAGCAAAAAAATTGAGGCATGACAAATTTATCATGTTAGTATTCTTCTCTTGCTCTTTACATCATGATAATGGATAATAGAGTCTGATCCAAAATGTTGATGGAAAAAGTTAAACCTAATCAAATTCAAAAAATATTCAATCTCTAACTAGAAATAAAATTGTATTATATTCTATGATAATAAATATATTATATTATTTATAATGTAAATATATATTTGATTTTACTAAATTTTTAAGAACATAATTCAATAAATTAAATTAAATTTTAACAAAATTATTATAATCATATTAATTTATAATCAAATGTTACAAATAATTATTTTTTGAAAATTTTCTCTATGTACTCTCAATGCTTTATAATTGGATTCCATTCAAAGTCTGAAGGCTGCTTGTTACTCTCAGATGGTACTCGCACACGTTGGAGAGAGGGCCCATCTAATCTAAAATATGTGAATTAATAAGTGTTTACTAACAGTGTGGTAGATTTCAGACGATTGCATGATGATATATGTAATTATTTTTGTGTTTTATTCTACGGTTTAAGAAGAAAGAGTTCAAGTTTAAACAGGTCGTATCTTAGCAAATACGGTCGTTAATCAATTGCCCATAGAAATACCATACCATGTTGAACTCAATTGCCCCTTTGAAGACTTTCCTCTTTCTTTTAATTTTTATTTTCACATTTGAAACTGATTATGTTTGCACAGACATTATTATTATTGTAACCTGTCATTCACAGAATAATGGTTGTATTAATTCTTTTTAAAAGTTAGTTTTATTATTTATTTAAATATATTGTTTTTTGTAGTGTCAGTATTTAGATATTATGTGAGGTTAATAAGATACATAAATTAATAAATTTCTATTAATATTATAACTATTAAATTAAAAAGTATAATTTAAAGTTAAAAAATAGTTAAATTTTTTATGGGTGTGGAGATATTGAAGATAGTAATGTGTTTGTATAATATATTTAGTAATGATGTTCAATAATCTGGAATTTTAGACCATTCGAAATTGTATAATATGTAATTTAGTTTATGGATGCTTTTACCTACTTTGTCTATGACCTTTGTTGAATTGTATTTCATAATGTCTTGTCTTTACCCAAACTTACTCTACTAAGATAAATTGTGTGTTAATAAGTAGAAGGAAGTATTAAACACCTTTCATAGTGAGTCAAGTATTAAAACAAAAATAATGCATAATGTTTAATGTGCTTTTTTTTGAATGGTGATCTTAGGATGTATCTAATATTTTTTCATATACTCTTAAGATTATTATTCTAATCTTTGAATGCTCTTGACTAATCCTACTTTATGATAACTAATATCTTATAACCCTTTTTTAAATTTATAATTGTAAAGATTAGATTCAAAACATCAGACATACAAATTAACAAATAATAATCATAATTTTGAAAAATAAAAAATATAATTATAATTATACTTATAATATAATCTTAAATACAAAATGACTTAACTGATAATACTGTTAAAAATCTGCTGTCAATTAATAAAATGTATTCAAAACTGTCTTTTAACTTATGCACTAAAACATCTAAAATTAAATAACAAAGGTTTATGAAATTCGAGTCCACTACTACCCGGTAAATATAACTATCATATCTCTGTCCGATAGTGCAATGCAGCCATTTTCAAAGGATACACCAATTTCTAGAAATTGACAGTTGCTATGAAAAACAAGCGGTCATTTTCACCATAAATGAGTAAAATTTGTTCTCGTAAACAACTAACAGTGAAAAACACGACGTGTCTATCAGTGAAGTCATGAGGGATACAAAAGCATATTACCCTGGTCATAGTTTGTAAGGCGGCTGGATTTATGTTTCCATAATCTAAAACGAGTTCGTTCCAGAATTTACGTTCGTATGTAGTAGAGAACTACTCCACGGCTTTTGGAATGACCTCGCGACTATACTGTGGAAAATTATCAAATTCCTCAATTTTTAAAGAAAGAGAATACGAGGAAATAGTGTGAATGTCTAAAAATTTCACTTTGTTTTAAAGAAGATATAATAGAAAAGGTATATCATTTAGGAAATTATATATATATATATATATATATATATATATATATATATATATATATATATATATATATATAATATGTAGACGGATTATTAAAAAGTTACTTATCAATTTTATTTAGAGTTTGATTCATTCATATTAGACTCAATTTATGTTAAATTTAGTTCTCATCAAAGATCTACTTCTTTGTTTTATCTATTTCACAATATAATAAGTCATCAAGGAAAATATATATGACACTCAATACATAAGAGGATCTTAATGATTTTCTTTTAAACTAGACTTTCTCATACATGGTGCAAAGGTTTCAAAGGAATTTAGTGTTCCTAGTTAGATGCCATAGACTCTCAAAATCTATTTGTATATTTTTTATTGTCATTTATCTAGTTCCATATATAGTAAGGACCAATATTTTTTCATGGCATTCCAAGAGTCAACATCAACATCAACTATATTTATAGGTTTGGTTATACTTTAGCTTCCTATATCTTTTTTTTGTAGCCATGAATCAATGTTTGTTAATGCATTTCATTAATCGTTTATAGGAGAGATTTGGTATATAATTAAATTTTGATATACAATTAAATTTTGATACATTGCTTCATTCAAATATAGATTGATAGATGGACATTGTTAAGAACACATTATTGTAGGTTATGTATCTCTAGAATTGTGAAAACCTATTCAACATCTATTCTTATTACAAAATTTATATAAGGCATAGTTCTTCTAGAAGATTTCTTCGGTTGTAGCTTGATATGCACAACCTCATGTGTATTTTATCACATGAGAACATGATGTGAAAATTTGCATAAATTATTTTGCAACATATTGAAAGAGTTCAATCATGGATATTGTAGATTGACTCATGCAAGTTAGAATACTATAAATAATTCCCTGAAGCTCACCACATACCACACTTATTCAAGGTAGATGACAAATTCTAATTGCATCTTCCAAACTAATAGATCAAGAGTTCACATTGGGATGTTAATCTGAATGCTATAAGGCATACACCATTTTGCATGTTGCTATTGAAAAAACCTTAATTCTTAATCACCTACAATAATTTAATTTGCACCTAGTATTCAATATCTATCTCCTCAAGACATTATTTCATCCTATTATTTATCCAAGCTCAACTCAACATCCTTAGGTGTTGAACTTGAGCACCTATAGATAGTTTTAATGCATTAGAACATTAGTGCAACTACTAGGCATTCTCAAGGGACAAGTCAATTCATTTTCTAGGGTGATCTAAGGTAGGGAAATATGTAGGACAATTAAATTTCCATAATCTTCAAGATCATTGTGTTTAACTTTTACATTTCATCGAAGACATGGTCTAACATAAATTTTTTAAGGAATTCCAAATGGTTAGGGCATTATCACGGAATAATTCAATATGATTATCTATTGGTATTCTTCAAATATTTGGAGAGGTTAACATTATAGATTCCCTATTTATGAAGGTGATTAAAATTAATACTATGCTTTATGTGTAAGTGTAGTGATTACAAAATTTTGTTAGTTAGTCAACGAAATTTGTAGAGGCTAAATAAAATGAAAGTGAGGACACATATATTACCCTAATATTAAGACTTTTGTTTGGGGTTGGTAGTTGAAACCATATTCCTTGGATTGGGGTTAAAATCCTATAACAAGGTCTTAAGTAACTTCTAATGAGGAATCATAATGGGATTGTGATTCTTAGGATCTTTAAACATCAAGGAAAAATCCTTAGTGGGGTTTATATAATAAATAAATTAATATATATTTAAGAGTCTCTTAGGAATTTTGTGTATAACCAATAAAATTAGAATTAAATAGAATTTAAAATACATGTCCCACATTACGACTTGCACTCTATTCAATGACACACCTTGTCATTGTTTAATTATTTAGAGTACATAAAAATATACTAGATGTATAGCTTAATGATTCTTAAGTTCATGATATTTTCACCACTATAATAGTTACTTTTATGCCCAATTTTATTATAAAATTATTCATTTTAATTACCACTATTTATAGCTTGGTAATTTTAATAGTACCATTTAGGATAAAAGTCATGATACTTTGTGAGGATTTTTCCATTTGGTGGATGCATTTTCAATATTACAATAATTGATTGCAAAGAAATAAATTTGAAACTCAATAAGTTTTGATTAGGGGAAATAGTGTTTGAATGAGATTGGAATAACTATATGCATATTTCAACCCAAAAAAGTAGAAATAAATCGCATATATGTACATTAAACACTAAACCTTAAACACATTCAAAGAAAATATATATATCTAGTCTTGCATTGCAGTATTTAAATTAATTTAAATGAAATGAATGAGACTGGCATAGTGTTACTTAGAAGAAATATACTATTATAATTAAAAATTCACATAATTATAACTTTCTATCAACCCACTCATACTAAAACATAATAACATATATCATGTCATTATAATTTTTTTATCCAAAATCCATATATTTATCATCATCTATAAAAATTAATAGCATTCACCCATGATCCATGAATAAGAAAATTACACAATGTTTACCATTGCAATAATTATGAGTTTGTTAGTCCTTGGTAAAATACTAAATTGCATAATAAGTACTTATTGAAAGTAGTCTTACATATTAGACTCTATAAAAAATAATTTATTAGGATTTATATTTATTTTGGCTTATCACATACACATGCAAACATCATCTAATTAACAATAATTAATTGAGCACATTTTCATTTCTAGATTGTTAGAGAAAATTGTAACACTTTGTGAAATTATGTGTTTTCTCATTGGATGGCACTCCCACATTGCAATGGTATTCCACAACCCAATAAATTGGAATATTTAACTACTAATTGAGTGAAGAGAAATAAAGGAATGGCAATAGTAACATTATGAGGAAAATAAAATAAAGAGGCTTAGAAAAAATAGAAATAATATTATAAAATATTAATTTTTCTATGTGTTTTAGGTATCTATTAGGTATGTAAATGATTAATTTTTAATATGTCCATGCCAAATGATCTAAAACCTTTTCAAAATAGTGTTTTTTTAACTTGTATTCATTCCCTACAACTCTACACTAAAAATATAGTTGGCTACAAGCCTAATTTACAAATTATATTCATTGTAATATTTGTAAAATGCCTAGTTTCCTCTAAACCTCACAATAATGCATTGTTTTATCCAAGCAAATTGACACCATCCTTTGAATTTGTGTGCATCTTTCCTAATATTCTTGAACAATGGTGAAAAATATGGTTTGTTAGACCACTATTCTCCTATTGGCATTCAATAATGTCCTAGGAACCCAAATTGGATTGACTATCAACCCCAAAGGCTAAGTAAATGATCAATGAAGAAGACCTAGGAAGGGTGTTCTTTTAGATTTGAAGGGTTCACCACCAAGAAAAATCTTGGAAAATACAAGTAAGCATTCAATTGAAAAAACCTAGTAATGCAAGCTAAATGAAGGATGCAAATGATGAAATTATGCAATAGGGAGTTAGGATGTATGTACCTGAGAAGTCTGGAAATGTGATGAGGATTTGGAGATGCAAAGAAGTTGTTAAAATGTGTTGTGGAGGACTAAGATTCCCTTACTGTCTTATTAGTCCCATTGTTGTTTCTTGGGGAAGATCAAGAATCTTTGGATGTCAGAATAGGATCCGAAAGAATCTTTGCAAAATTCCACTTGGAGGACTAAGACACCCATACTATTGTCTTAGTCCCGATCTGAATTTTTGAAATCTCTAAAAATGATCTGAAAGCTCAATGTCTACACTTCCTTCTTCTCTGATCTCAAGTTCTGAAACTTGCAGATCCGACCTATAGGTGAGTTTCCGTGAAGATGAAAAAATTTCAATGGAACTTTGCAACTTTTCAATTTAAATGATCTTCAAGTCTTCAACCTAAATCTACAATGACAAACACACAAGAGGATTTTTTTTTGATTTGGTAAAAGTACAAAGTTGTGTCACACTTTCAACCGAATTATTGGCACAAGTGAATTTTAGTATTTATAACTAAAAATGTTTTTTGCTCAAACATATGTAGTGTTGGTATCCTCTAATGGTTCAATAACTAAGCCCTTGAAGTTGTACTTGGAAATTAGATGTGTACACTAAGTAGTTATCTTGCTCATCATGAAGGTTCATTTCATTGTCATCCCAAGGACATGAACTTGAAATGGGTCAACACTATATGTGCACTAGGACTCAACTATAGTCATCCTTATCCTATAACTAGAAAGGAATTAGTACTACAAAATAAAATGCTTGAAAGGAATTACCATAAGTAATGAGCATGAATCAACAGCTAAACTAAACATCAACAACTAAAGTGAATTGAAATGAATGACAAAAACATAAATATTAGTTAATAGACAGGAAGTTACTCTATTTGCCTTGGCTGCAGGAATAGACATAGAACAAAGTTCCAATGGCTACAAGAACAAATAGCTGCTAAGATTGTAACTTTGGACAATCTTGGAAAAAGAGGAATTCAATTACCAAATAGGTGTTATATGTACGGGAATGAAGCTGAGACTGTTAATCACTTTTTCTTCATTTCCCTTTTGTGTCAAATATTTGGGATAAATTTCTGCGGCTTCTTGATTTGGTGTGGGTTTTCCCTGCTTCTGTCAAAGATTTTTTCAATCAATGGAAAGCTCCTTCAAAAAATCCTTTTGTGAGAAAGCTATGGTCTTTTATTCTTCCTTTTGTGTCTTGGAATATTTGGAAGGAAAGAAACAATAGAGTGTTCAGGGATAAAGAGATGTCGGAAGGGGACTTGTTTGCTAAAATTGTAAGGGCTATAAAGGAAATTTTCTCTTTAATTCCTGGAAAAATGTTCGAGAATGTTTTCTGGTCTCCTTTTGATGTTGCTATGGCCAAAAAGTGGAATTCAAAATTAGTTGGGTCAAATATACTCAAACCTGGAGTGAGTGGGAGAGATAATGCTAATTGGTCTATGCCGCCTTTGGGCTGGGTGAAAGCCAATTTTGATGGTGCGGCTAAAGGTAACCCTAGGAAAGCTGGTAGTGGGTGTGTGTTAAGGGACAACACGGGGGCTTTTATTGTGGCTTTTGTTGTGGACATCAGAATTCAAACTAATCATGTCACGGAAGCAATTGGGACTTTTCATGCGGTTAGCCTAGCCCTCAAGATCAACACGAAACATCTTTGGTTGGAGGGCGATTCCTTGAATATAATAAATTGTATTCTTGGGCTTACCCCCCCTCGTGGACCATAAAAAATGGATCAAAGACACGAAAACTTTATTAACCAAATTTGATAAAGTGAAAGTTTCCCACGCCTATAGAGAAACCAATAAGGTGGCAGATTTCTTCGCCAACGAAGGGGTTAGGAAGGGTGGGGAGAACACATGGAGGAAGAATGACAACCTCCATCCTGAAGTGAAAGCGCTCATTTATTATGATTCAGTGCATGGAAGAGAAGGCAATCTTAGTCATAATGAAATGGATAAAGATCAGGTACATCGATTTCATTAGATTTGATGGGACCAACATCATTTTCCTTTTTAAGAAGGGTTTGCAGCATGCTTTCTAGGTGTTTGACAAAAAATACCTAAATGGGACCCAGGGCAACTGTTCAGTGTTTGTTGACAGTGAGCTGATTATGGGTGGAGAAAGAAAATATGCGAAGCCGAGCAATTTCCAGGAGCACAGAAAGAATGCTAAAGCGTGGGAAAGAATTGAAAAGGGGGGTTTAGTCCCATATATGGAGAAGCTCCATGGTACAGATGAGGGGATACTGAACTATTTTGTTAAAAACTGGAAAAATGGTGAGATCGTGTTGTTTGGCAGGAATGTTAAGCTGAGTGAGGACTTAATAGGTGAGATAACAGGTCTTTCAACTGAGGGTGTTAAATTCTACTGGGACGACGATTCTCTGATGAAGCGGTCATTAAATTTCCCAAAAAAGATAAGGAGAAAGCGAAGATGGTGAAGGTTGCTAATAGCTACTTTGATGTGGAGTCCATCAAATCTATTTGGAGGAAAGTCTTAAGAGTTGTTATGGAATATATCACGTTGACGGGCACTTTACCAGAGTCTATGGTTACCACTTTGCCATTCTTAACCATTTCCAGCATAAGGTTCGTATATCTTTGCCTTTTTACTTATTTTCTTCTTTGAAGAATTGCCTCGATGATGTTGAAAGAAACCCTAGGAGGAATGCTATTATTCACCCTGGTCTTGTTAGGCTCATTTTTGAGTATTTTCAAAATTTACCTGCTTTGCCTAAAACTGTTAATATTGAAGAGTTGGACGATGAGGAGACAGAAAGTAGTAGGGAGATAGAACCCCGGGCCCCCCCAGCTTGTGTTTTTGTTGGCCCTGATACCATTGCTCCCCAGTCCTTGTCTTGTCAGAAAACCCTTAAGGGCTCTACCCCGCCGTCTTGTCCTAAACAGCAACCTCTGCATGAGTGCCCTAGTCTAGGTTTTACCTCCCCACCCTGTCTTAATCCCCAGCCATCTCCTGGTTGCCCTACTCCCAGTTTGTCCCCAGGTTTGAAAGGTAACCCTATTATGAAACTTGTTTCGTATTCAGGGAATTCAATGGAAATACTCTTTGAAAATCCCATGGTCAGTAAGGAATCGGCCCCTAGTGCCCCTGCTTCTGGTAATTTTGGGAATGATCATTTTGAGTCCCCTATTCAGGATGAAATTAATTCTGCCCTGAATAAGCTTAAGCCTAAGGATTTGGTTAGTATAGTAGAAAAAAGTATAGATGGCCTTTTTACCGTTCTCAAATGGACCCAGAAAGAAGTCTATAATTTGAAAGGTCATGTTACTGATCTCAGCAACAAGGTCATGGATTTGGAGAAGAAAATCAGTTGGAATAGTAGAGATAATGATGAATAGGAAACTCCATTACCCAGGAAAAGACAGCAATTATAGGAGGATAGATTGGCTAGCATCGAGTGTAGCATGTCCAAGATTGAACAAAACATCAGGGCTACTATTGCTAACAATCACAAAATTGTAAGGCATAACACCATCATCAATGCGATGGTGGAAAAGCTTGAAAAAAACCAAAAGGGTTCGCTGATTGTGGATTTGGATGCGGACAGGGGAGGCAGCAGATCGGCTGGTGAAGGGATTTTGACTCATACCAGGGCTAACATCAAGAGGAAGACCCCGACTTCATCTCATACGGTCCAAATTCTCAAGCAGGGGTTATAGGACATGCAGAATGTTGAAAAGGAAGCCGAGGATTTACTAAACACCTTGGAGTAATGTGATGTTTTGTTTGCTGGTTTTTTAAGTGTTCCTTTTTTAGGGCCCTGTTATCTTTTGTTGCTGTTGTTTCCTTTTTGGGATAGCTGTCCGGTTGTTTGTACTTTCTCTGTTTATCTCTTGTTGTTTAAACTTTGTGGTTTCAGGTCCCTGTAAAACCTATTTTTTCCTTTTCAAAAACTAATAAACTAAATGGATGGAATTATCACCAAGTGGGCCCCCTTGAATGATTTTTCCTTAAACTAACTTAGATGCAACAAATCAAAGTATCATTTTATTCATTTAAAACATGATTACATCATATCAGCAACATGACTATATTCCATGAAACTAAAAAATGCAAGTACAATATCAAAACATCTAACCTTGTTAAGAGGGACATCTAATCATTATTTATAGGAGAGCTTCTAACTAACCCTAACAAACTAGGTGGTCAAATGTAAAAAACTAGGAGGAAACCTTTTATTGAAAGCATGAAAAATAAGGAGATTATGCATGGGCCAAATTTAGTCAAACCGGACTTGCCTCAATGAGGATCCAACATAACAACACCTCCTAAATCTACTTAACTAATATGCATGATCATTTAAAGCTAATTTACAACTTCCACACTAGCTAGATCTTTCCCTCCATTGGATTTTTTCCCTCCATTGACCTCTTTAATGACCATCTCCTTGACTTCTCTACCAACTAGCCAACTGGAATGAACTTCTTCCACTTTTAAAGCTTCATTTGTATCTGCATCTTAATGTGAACCTGTATAATGACATTAGCATGCAAAAAATATTGTATAAAAATTAATATAGATACATCACATAGCAGGTTAAATATCATCAAAGGTTACAAGGGTAAGTTCATACCCAAAGTTCATAAATTTAGGGAAATAACATAGAGAGTGTCAATAACCAGACACTAAAGTCCATAGTAACAACAACATATATATGATAAACCTTATCAAAATTGAGTCATTATTTCAATTCATCATCTCCCCCCAACCTAATGATCTATTGGTCCTCCAGTAGAGGGAACTCAATTCCTTTGCCTAACCAAAGCCTTGAAATCACCAATTGTTGTATGTCCTTGATCAATCTATGCAGTATATAAATTTGGATCCAAATAGAATCCCTGCTTGCTCTCCAATTTTCCCCACCTTGGCCTCTCTGTATCTACATCATATTGATAGGTTCTATGGTCTAGTACTGGCCATAATAGAATGGGTGGCTGAAATATCAATGAGAGCTAATAGTGTTGTTTCATCCTCCCAAGATGTATATACCTGATACTTCATTTGCAAGCTACATAATAATTTTGTAGGGAATGGGGTTCATCCTATTTTAATTGATCTATCAAATCATTTCGTCTTTGTGATATATATATATATCCCAATACTATCTTTCTTGTAGTAGCAACTACTTGCTCATATTCTAGGTATGCTTCTTCCCTAGGAGGCATGATCCTCTTTTTTTACTCTAGATTATAAAGAAGGTTACATGTGTAGTAGATATCTATAGGATTGCTTGATTTAGCTCTTTGAGATAAAGGGGTATGGAGTTCCCTTTTCCTATATATTTTGAATTGCTACCCCCAGTTGATTTCTTTTTGAATCCATGACATTAATTCCCTAAATTGAATATCCCCAATGTATAAAAATGGATTCCATTCATGCTTATTGGGAATGATATAGTTATGCAAATACAATTCACATCAAAAAAATTTAACTTCAAGAGGGGAGGATGGGTAAGCTTGGAAAAATTCCTATGGTGTTTCAATGGAAGGGCTTAGACGCAAAATGACCCTTGACAACTTAAAAGAAAGATGGCACTCCTTTAAATGCAATGCATATACCCTTGGAGGAGTTCTACATGCCACAATTTGTGGTACTAAAGCCACCACATTGTCTACCTTATCCTTTAATGCAGTGATCTCTACATTCTTCTCCTCACTTTCTTCATTTTTCTTATTGATTTCTTCATATAGCTTAAGTTTTTCTTTATTCCACTCTTCCTCTTTCTTTTGCATTTCTTTCCATAGGTCCAAGGCTACTGAAACCTATAAAAAATTAGGAGTTTTGTGTTTTCCTACTAGGATCTTCCCTTACACTAGTTCTTGATGTTCATCCCACTCTTCGAGGACTGGTTCTTGGTGTTCCATTTTCTCTATTTGCATTGGTTCATAGTTTTCAAGTTGCTTTGCAATAGCAACATGTTCTACCAATCCTATATTTTCTTGGTCCTCAAAAACTTCTACAACTTCTATATTTACCTCCTCCTTAGGACCTTCTACCCTCATCCTAGGTTTCCCTTTAATTTTAGGGCTCCTTTTTGGAGGCATGGCGGTAGTAGACTCGGTTAGTTTTGATTTTTTTGAAGGACTTTCATTTTTCTTAGCAGTTTTAGGATGCTCTATTTCTTCAGTCTTTCACTTCCTAGGTCTAGTTTTTACCTTCCCTAGTATTTTCTTCTTAGCCTTCCCTTTGCAATTTTTTTCTTTTCTCATTTTTACTTCCTTCTTTCGAATGGCAGCCCTAGTACGAACTGGAGTTTTAGGGAAAGTATCAACACTAGGGTCTGAATATGAGCTTTCTTCATCTGTATGCTCTCATTTAGAGGAACAAATTTCTATGATAGGTTCTACTGTAGGAGGGTTTGTGCTAGGTTTTCCCCACAAGTTGAAGCTCCAAGAGTGATTTTAATAACCCCCTCATCCCCACTAACCCTACGAGTTAGGGGTTGACCTCTAGGACCCACATTTTCTAAGATGAATTTCTTAATTTTCAAAAATTCATCCCATGAAATACTTGAAATTTCTTGCAAACATTTATCTACTAGCAATTTAATCAAATAGTGACGGGAAACAGAATTTCTCCTACCATACTGTGTCTTAGAATCCATGATTGCAAGAAGATTGTAAAGTACATTGGGGACATTCATCCTTTTTCCATGTCTCATGTGATTCAAAATATTGAAATGTAAAGAATGAAGACATGATTGGCGACCCTTTCAGGTGATGTATTTAATAATGTAAACAACAACTCATTTCCATTTTTCTGGAAAATAAGTTCTTCACATTCCTTGTTTGTCCATATCAAGTGGAGGGTCACTAGGCTAAATGAATTTTGATCTAGCTGATCTAGCATCCTTAGAAGTAGGCAAGAGTTCTCCTTCAGCAGGTAAACCTAACACTTCAATAATCCTTTCTTCAGTGGCTATAACTTATAGCCCTTTCACCATTTCAATACCATGAGAAAATATTTGTGAAAATTCTAACGAATTATCATTACTAAAACTATCTAGCTTCATAAAGTAATCTAACCATCTGCAATTTCTAAATTCGGTCTAACAGAGTTCATCCTATAGGATTACCTAGTGAACTGTAGGTTCATTTCTAATTAACTAACCTCCCATTGCTTCTACTCACACTATGAAAAATATCTCTGCAAGTACTTCTTTTCTGCAATCCTTCTTTTGAAACCCAATTTTTGCTTCCTACAAATCTTCACCCGTACTAACGCCAATGTCATATGACTTGTCAATTTACCTTTTTAAGTGGCATTATGATTTCAACTAAGGTAGTAAAGAAGACACAAAGAATTGGTATCATGAAAGAAAATTTTGGTGACTTAGTGTCATATCATGCATGCAAGACATCATTTCAACCATATCATTTCAAATTTCAAATTTGCTACCATGTTGGCACATGAAATGCGATTGATGACATGTATGACGCATGGGTTCACACTCCCCACCAACCTAAATAAAATAATGTGTCCACATAGGCTGGGATGGAATTATGATGTAAAAGGGCATACGAATAGGAGTTCCTATGTGAAATATCAATATTAAAGTAGAATATTTAAATAAATGAATGTAACATAATTAAGATACATTAAGTTGTTTTGCACATACCTAAAAAGTTGGAGTGTTTTCTAGAGAGAATGTGGAAGGAAGTACCAGTAACTAAAAAATTATGGTTGAGCTATTAAATGTAGTAATGATGGAGTGAAGTGATGGTGAAATGATGGAAGATAGAGAAAGGATGAAGATGAATGGGTGGGTAGATTTATTGATGGAGAATTTAATTCCCACAAAAAGTGGAAATCTTTATTATGATTGCATGTGTACCTTGAGTAGTAAGAAGGATGGAAATTAGGTCCACTTCCTTTGGATACAAGAACTTTGGAGTTCTAGTATTCAATAAATTGTTGCATGAGCTCTTCTTTTGAGGGTGGTTATGGTATAACCAGAGGATGACCATTAACCAGGAGCTTGAACCTGATAGGATCAATTGTTGTAAGTTGAACAAACCATTGGGGAAGACCTTTGCAATCTCATATGGTCCCAACCACCTAGTTTGAAGTGTCCCTATGTTGTCTTTATACCTGGAATCATAAAGAAGTTCCCAATCACTTGGCTGGAACTTCTTTTCTTTGATGTATTTATCATGACATCTAACTCTCTAGTTCTACACCATCTCATCATGGTGGAGAGTTGATTTCCTCATCTTATTAAAGCATTTAGTTGCATAACTCTATCCTTTTCTACCTCAGATATATCTATTCCAAGGTCTAGTGTTGTTTCTAAGAGTTTCATGTTCAAACTCTATAGGCATCATTGTTGTTTTTCCATATAATAGTTCAAGGGGAGACAAATCAGTGGTGTTTTTCCAAGTGGTTCTATAGGCCCAGACAACTTCTAGCAACCTATTTTCCCAATCTTTTCTATGGATTGCTACTATTTTGGATAGAATAGTGTCTATTTCCCTATTTGTTACCTTAGACTAGCCATTGCCTTGAAGGTGATAGGGTATGTATTTTCTATGGCTGAAATTATACTCATTCACCAATGTTGTGATAGGAGTGGATGTGAATTGAGACCCTTGATCTGTGACTATCTCTATAGGAACTCCATAACGTGTGAAGATTTCTTCATAGAGGAATTCTACAACTTTATTGTCCCTATCATGTTTCATGGCATTGACCTCAACCCACTTAGTCACATAATTAGAACAAACAAAGATGTAATATTTGTCATTTGATGGTGGATCATTTAGACCTAAAAAATCAATTCCCCATTTATCAAATGGTGTGATAACTACTTGAGGGTATAGATGCATCTCATCTGATTTAGTTGGTCAGCCCATACTTTGACATCTATCACACTTCCTAGTGTACTTTCTTGCATCCATATCAAGTGTAGGCTAGTAATACCCTATATTGATAATCTTCATAGTTGTTCTCTTAGATAGAAAGTTCCCCCCATCGGGTTCATTATGGCATGCATGTAGTATATCATAGGTTTTATCCTCTCTTACACATCTTCTCATCACATGATCTTGTCTAGTATAGAATAAACAACCTACAATCCATGAGAATGGAAAATTGTTCTCAATAAGAACCCTTCGCTCTTTTGGAAAGAAATGAGTGGGACTCTCCTTGTAACTAGATAATTAGCTATATCTGTATATCAAGGTGTGTGCACACTAATGGAGAACAAATGTTGATCAATAAATGAGTCATCAATGACTTGAGTGTCCTCTGATGTTGTCAATATGGAGAGAAAATCTGCCACAACATTTTTTTTATTTGGCTTGTCTATAATGGTGATATCAAATTCCTGCATTAATAGCAACCACCTTTCCAACCTTCTTGAAATCAATAGTTTGTTCATAAGGTATCTTATGGCTGCCTAGTTTGTATGGACAAAGATCTAATATCATGTGATATAATGCTTGAACTTGTTGAGAGCATAAATGATTGCCAAAATCTCCTTCTCTATCACTATGTAGTTCAACTCACCTCCTTATAGGTTCCTACTAACAAAGTAGATTTCATTCTCTATTGCTCTCTCTTTTTTTCCCAAGATAGCGCCTATAGCATAATCAGATGCATCTGTGTGAATATGGAAAGGGAGTTCCTAATTAGGGCCTTTCAGCACAAGAGCATGGGTTAATGCTATTTTTAAATAAGAGAATGCTTTATGAAAATCCTCTATCCACTCAAACTCAACATGTTTAGTTAAAATATTATAGAGTGGTGCTGCCATTTTATAGAAATCTTTTATTAATCACCTATATTATCCTGCATGTCCCAGGAAACTTCTAACATATTTTTGCTTGATAGGAATAGAAAGATTAGCAATTTCCTCAATTTTGGTTGGGTCCACTTGAATTCCTTTCTAAGAGATATAATGGCCAAGGACTACTCTTTCCTACATCATCATAAAGCATTTCTCAATGTTCAAGGACACATTATGGTCCTCACATCTCTACAAAAAAATTCTTAGGTTTTCTAATATTTCTACAAAATCAATACCATAAGTAGTAAAATAATCCATGTAGGTCTCCATACAATCATGTGAAATATTTGAGAATATACTAATAATTTCTCTTTGAAAGGTTCCAGGTGGGTATGTGCAGGATCATCATGGAAAAATAGACCCTTAAGTGGCAAAAAATTTAGAATAATTAAAGTTAGGAAACTTCACATATAAATTTGAATAAGTTAACTATATTATTTCAAAAATATGTAAGAATAGAATCTGTAGAAAATTGAATGTAGTTTCTAAACTACTAGGTTTATTTAAAATTTCAATGTAGTAGCACTTACATTTTAGGGAAAAAATAAGAAATAGGTGTCTGTCTGACCATCATAACCACAATAAAATGATAATATATTTTTATAATGTTTTAGATATAAGTAGAGGACTCATGTCCCAATGTGATGCATATTTTTTTCTAATTTTTTTCCAAATAAATAATTAATTATAAAAAAATTATTACAACTTTTTTAAAATAAAAAAAAATTGTATGTCTGGCTGCCTTAGCTTGGTCAAAACTTCATGAAATTCATTTTTTTTAATCCTATAGTATACGAAGCATAGAATTTGATGCATGTTTTAAATTAAAAAAATGTGATACCATTTGAAAGCTATAGATGTTTTTCAACCAGCCTATCAATTAGGACATCAATCGTAACTCAAATAGAAAATGAAGAATAATTATTTATTAAATTCAAAGTAAAGCATAATTTATATTGGTGGATTTAGTTGAGAATCTCCTTTAAAAACCCTTTTTGTTTCATCAATTTTGGGTTAAAAAAAGTCGTCAGCCACATACCGTACACATACATGTCGTATCACAACTCTTTGGCCCATCATGATCCTACACATACCTAGGTGCATTACATAGACCAAATGGGAGTACAAAATAGGCATAAGTTCCCCAAAGATAGGTGAAAGTTGTATTTTCCTGATCTTCAAGTGTAATTTGTATATGATTATAACCACTTAATCAATCTGAAAAAATAATACTTTCCTGCAAGTGAATCCAATACTTGGTCTATAAAAGGAAGGGGAAAGTGATCCTTTTTGGTGGTAGAAATTATTTCTCTATAGTCAACACAAATTTTCCATGTACCTCCCTTTTGAGGCATAATTACCAAAGGGGACACCCATTGGCTATGTGATATAGGGTAGATAAATCCTACATCCAATAACTTTTGTAGTTCCCCTTTCACAATGTCCCTTAATGCAGGGTTGATTCTCCTTTGTGGTTGCTTTACTAGTGTGTATTCATCTCTAATGCATATCGTATGAGTATAGAGTTTGGGATCTAATCCTTTCATGTCATGGTCATCCCATGCAAATGCATGCTAATGCAACTTCAACAGGTTTTTTAGGGACAACTACTGCTCTTGGCTTAGCTTGTTTTTAATATTCAAATATTTCCCCTTTGAAACTTGTACCTATGTTGTCAACTCAATCATGGTTATTTCACTAATACTTCAAATTTTTATTTCATGTGATAACAATGTATGAAGCATATCTATTGTTGTTGGAAATCCAACTGCATGAGAAGCAAGAAAAATATCAGCAATGGAAATGTAAGACTACATTCATGAGTGAGTGATTCTTCATGCACTTCACAATGGTTATGAATTATTTGGGATAATATCTCATCTTCTTCTTGAAGTTGCAGAAAAGGACTTATTCCTATCATCATGAATTGTGCCATTGAATTGAACTCCTCAGCCTCTTCTCCAACATGTGGCCATATGGAGTTGTCCATATCATCAGATGGTTGAGCAGGAGGATAGAGGACAAGATTTTTAGTTCTTCTCCCATCATAAATAGTCATGTCCCCTGACAAACATCCAACCTAGGCATCTATTGTAGCTAACCACGACCTTCCCAGAATAATGGGATACCCTGCTAATGTAGCTTTATGGGAAAGGATCATGAAATTCACTGGATATTCCAAAGATTCTAGAGTAACAACAAGGTATTCTAGTATACCATCTAGTTTGATAGTGGAACTGTTAGCAAGCTACATGATAGTAGGAGTAGGTCTCATATTTGCAACATTTGGTTGCTAGAGGATATCCTTAGTCATCACATTGATAGCTTCTCCCAAGTATATTAGAGCATTCTTTACTTGGATTCCATTTATAATGAATCCAACTATAAGACTACCAGGGTTAGTATATTTAGGAACAATGACTTTCCCAAGCATGATATATGCCAACTACCACACCGTATGAAGGTAGTAGGGTCCTTTTTTTTCCTCCATAGCTTTTTGAGACATGCTTCCTTAATTTTCTTGCTATACATAGGTACATATGGCCCACAAAAAAGGTATCTTAAAACATATGTGTTTCAATATATCCAGAATATCAAAGGTTTTTTGTATATGTGTAGGATCATCATGGAAAAAATAGGCCCTTAAGTGGCAAAAAATTAAGAAAAATTAGAGTTACGCAACTTGACATCAAAATTTGAATAAGTTATCTATATTATTTCAAAAATATGTAAGAATAGAATCTGTAGCAAATTGAATTTAGTTTCTAAACTACTGGGTTTTTTTTTTTTAAATCTATTTGGCAAAAATTTTAAATTTCAATACATTAGTACTTAAATTTTAGGGAAAAATAAGAAGTAGGTGTCTGTCTAACCACCCTAACCACAATAAAATGATATTATAAGATTTTAGATATAAGTAGAGGACTCATGTATGGATGTGATGCATATTTTTTTGTAATTTTTTTCCAAGTAAATAATTAATTATGCTTTTTATATTACAAATTTAAAAAATATAAAAAAATGTATGTCTAACCACCTTAACTTGGTCAAAAGTTCATGATTTGTTTTTAATCCTATAGTATTTGAAGCATAGAATGCGATGAATGTTTCAGATTCAAAAAATGTGATACCATTTGAAAGCTATAGATTTTTTTCAATCAACCTATCAATCAGGAATTTAGTTCCGATTCAAATAGAAAATGAATAATAATTATTTATTAAATTTAAAGTAAAACATAATTTATATTGGTGGAAAGCTAAGAATCTCCTTTAAAAACCCTTTTCATCTCATCAATTTTGGGTAAAAAAAAGTCCTCAGCCACATACCTTACACATACCCAGCATATCACCACTTTTTGTCCCACCATGATCCTTCACATACCTGTTTCCTCCTTTTCTTCCTTTTTTTAACAACCTCTAACCTTTGAGAAAATGATGGGTCTTGATCAAACTATTGTACTAGTCCAAGATTCTTGGGCACACTCGACTGAACAAGGATATTAGATACATTCTAATTCTCCTCTTCTTCCACAGGAAGCTCTGTGATAATAGGAGTGGAAGGAGATGGGAAAGGGGCTCCCGAATGTAGATTAATATCACTCACACTCACACTCACAACATATGTAGGAAATTGATTAGGATCTGTAGAGTAGAATGGATGCTATTGTGGTTTCTTATTTAGCTTAGGTGTGGGTTGAGCTGGTAACTGAGTAGGTCTAAGTGTGCTAGAGTTTGAGCTAGGAGGAGGAGGCATTATGGTAGGCTATTGAGGCTGTGGATGTGGCTACATGTAACCAGTTTCCTAGTTTGTCCATTGTTGTCCTCCCCTCCAGTGGGATGTTTATTGCTAGTTTCTTGGAGGTTGTTGCCAATTCCCCTGGAAATGTTACCATTGAGATGGAGAGTTTTAGTAATTGGGCCAAGTATTTGGAGGTTTATTTTAAAGATGAGGTGGATAGTTTCCAAATTTTGATGGGTATGGGGGTTTCCATTGATTACTAGATGCACAAGAATTCAAATAATGTCCACTAAAAGATAATGTATCTGGTGGCATACCTTGTCTTGGAGCCCCTGGTCTTCTTTGTGCAATGTAGTAAACCTGATCATCATCACCCTAAATTAGCCTAAATTTCAATGGAATTTTCTTGTTGTCAATGTTGGCTACCATGTTGCATCTACAATCCTTCTTTTTCCTGTAATGAGGACAATATTTTTCCAACATTACTTCTACCTCCTCATTTTTCTTCTTTTCTTGAAGTGTATCTATCTAATTGGCCATATTGTTTGTGATATCCTGCTCGAAATCTACAAGCAAATGAGTGATTTTCATCCCTGAAACTCCATTAGTGGAGGATTTATCCATAGAATATTGGTAACCTCTTCCTTCCTTCATAGCTACCTTGGAGTAATTCTGACATATCTTCCTAATGTCATCCCAAGGAACTTGGATGATATCTCTTCCTCCTTTCAAGTCCAAAGCATCAGTGCAAGTTTCAATGATCCCCCTAAGGAAGCAAAACTTTTGAGACTCTTCATTGAGTACATGATGTGGGGATTTCTACAGAGAAAATAGGAACCTTGAAATATAACCCTCCAAACTTTCATCATCCTTCTGTTGCATCTGGAGGATATCATCTCCTCTCATATCACTTCCTCTACAATATTCTTTATCCTTCTCAAGAAACTTTGTTTTCATATCATCCCATGTCTCCAAAATATTCCTACCTAAGCTCATAAATCACCTTAATGCATCTTTCTTTAAAGTAGTAGGAAACAATTTAATCCTATGAGCATTAGTAGTGTAATCATAGCTTATGGAGAGGATGTCAAATTCAAACAAGAAAGTGTCAGGGTCCTCTATTACAAGCCCATAGAATTTAGGAAGAACTGAATCAGGGATGTTCTTGAGGTTATCAACTTCATTATAGTGGGTGACAGTAAATGGAAAAGATGGTTGGTTAGGTCTATTTGGATTTTTACCAACCATAATTTCTTGATGGAGTGGAAAAGCAAATGGATTCTTGGTCAAGTTTTGGGCAACCTGCTTTTTATAGAAAAGTTTCAAAGCTAGTCAAATTGGGAAATGCATCAGCAAGAGGGTTTGCCTCTTCTTCTTTGTCTCTTGGAAGATTTTGAAAATCAACTAGATGGTTATCAAGATTAGGGTCATTAGGAAGGAATTTTCCATTAGTATCTCTTCTCCTGCCCCTATCCATGCGGTATTAACATAGTATCAACCAACTCACACAAAGAATTGGTGAAAGAATAGTATATCATTAATTTTCTCAAATGAAGGGTATGCTAAGAACATCTTTAGAGATACTAAAACAAGAAAGAAATTGGAAATGGCTCCAAAGAACTTCCTAGTTCCACACCATCCCTGGTAATGGTGCCAAAAATGTTGGCCTCCTCTAATGGTTCAACAACTAAGACCTTAAATCTATAACTTAGAGATTAGATATCTGCACTAAGTAGTTATCTTACTCATCATGAAGGTTAATTTCATTATCAATCCATGGACATGAACTTGAAATGAGTCAACACTATATGTGTACTAGTACTCAACTGTAGTCATCCCTATCCTATAACTATAAAGGAAACAATATTGAAAATAAAATGATTGAAAGGAGTTAGCATAAGTACTAAGCATGAATCAATAGTTAAACTCAACATCAACAACTAAACTAAACTGAAATGAATGATAGAAATAAAAATCTCAACAAACAACCAGGAAGTTACTTTGTCTTGGTTGCAAGAACAAACACAGAACAAAGTTCTAATGGTTGCAAGAATAGATAGCTGCTAAGACTATAACTAATTACTGAACATAAATGTAACTACTAAACTGAATGAGGTTTCCTTAAACTAACTTAGATCCAACAAATAAAAGTATCATTTTGTTCATTGAAAAAATGGTTACATCATATCAACAACATGGTTGTATTCCTTGAAACTGAAAATGAAAGTACAATATCATAACATCCAACCTTGTGAAGAGGGACATCTTATCATTATTTATAGAAGGAGATCTTCTAACTAACCCTAACTAACTAGATGGCCATCTCCAACAAACTAGGAGGATTCCTTTTATTAAACGCATGAAAAAGAGGAAGGAGGTTATGCATGCGCTAGATTTAGTCAAACCAAACTTTCCTCAACGAGGATGCAACATAACACCTCCTAAATCTACTCAACTAACATACATGATCATTTAAAGGTAAGTTCCAACTTCCACACAAGCTGGAAGTTTCTCTCCATTGGAAATTTTCCCTCCATTAACCTTTATAATAACCATCTCCTTGAATTCCTTAGCAACCGGCCAGCTGGCATCAATTTCTTCCACTTTGCAAGCTTCATTTATATTTGCATCTTAATGTGAACATGCATAATGAAATTAGCATGCACAAAAAAATTATATATCCATAATCACCTCAGAATAACATTTATTGAATCACATGTAAAATTAATATAGATATATCACATAGAGGGTTAAATATCATCAAAGGTTATAGGGGTAAGTTCATACCCAAAGTTCATAAATTTAGGGAAATAACATAGAGAGTGTCAATAACCTGGTGCTAGAGTCCATAGAAACAACAAATATATGATAAAAACTATCAAAATTGAGTCATTATTTGGACTCATCATGTAGCACCACTTTAAGGCCAAATTACTAAAAAAGTGAAATTATTTAAAAAATTTAATGTTTCAACAACTCCTACTCAAATAAATAACATTTTTAAAAAATGTAAAAAATGCCCTTTTGTAGATCCATAAGTGTAGTTTTCATATATATATATTAGTAATTTATTATCACAAAAATATTAGGTTGATTACCATGTCAAGAAAAATACTAAAACTTATTAAAAAGATTAAAAAAATATGATGACCTAGATAAAAGAATCTAGATTAAGATAGTATAATTTGTTTTCTAGTTTAGATAAATATTTAATATAAAAGTTGATGTCGAGTGGAAACAATCATGTTTTAATACAAACACATTTAAATATTTATTTAAAATTATATATTTGTTAAAATTGAAAAAAAATAATATCCATGCCCTAAAGTTTCAAGTTATAAATATACACAAAAAAAATGAGAGAAAAAAATGAAAATTTACTATATAAATCTTGACATCTCACATAACACCATTTTTTAACATTTTATCAACAACTAAATTATAGTGTTAAGTTATAAAAAAATATATTCAAATAATTTTTTTATTTTTTCAAAATAATACAAACATAAAATATACTAAAAAATACACTTTTATTAGTTTACATCATTTCAAAATTGTAAACATATATGCCACTTTCTATTGATTCAAGTTTAAAAGTTATATCACATTGCTTCATGAAGTAGAAAAAATGCATGAATTGAAGGAAGAAAATAATCTTTCTTCTCCATCTCCTAAGGCATAATGTTCTAAAATTTATCTTCTCATATCATAGAGCCTTCCTCTTTGTGAAGACAAAACAACTGAGCGTATATTGTCCAAACAACTGATGTTAGAGGCAAAAAAGAACTGGGTTTTCCAGTTCGCTGTTCATTCTCAAGAAGACTCTATATAGCTCTTTTGACATAATAAAGACAATATAATAGTAGCACACTAACCCATAATCCTTCATGTAATATAAAAATTGTAAACTATTCCAAAAACACTAGCTAAACGACAAAGATTTGACTATAGTTTATACTTTTAGGGATATTAGATAAAACTTTAAAGCACACCCTACAATCACAAAGATTGATTAGTAAAAAGAAATAGGAGGAAGATCATGAAGACTCCTCCTCATCTAATCAAGAACTTTACAGTCACTTCATAGATATTTCCTTGTGTCCATGAACTAGCAACAACTATTTCTCTTGATTTCTTCTTAATTTGACACCCACGGGCATAAAAAAGAATACAAAAATCCTAATCACATATTTGTGTCACAATTAAAGGATTGTGTTTTAAACTTGTTGCATAATATACATTTGGCAAGAAAATGTTATTACCAAAAACCATTGTTCCTTTTTCCATAAGTTGTATGCAATCCTCATTACCAAACTAAACTAAACCAAAATCACCAAATTCAAGTTTAGTAAAATTGCTTCTATCCCCTGTCATATGATGAGAACAACCACTATCTAAGATCCATGTATTTTCAACTTAACTTTCTTTTGCATAGATGTCTTAGAAAGATTGTTCTTTTTCTTCTTGTAGGAAGAATGTCTAGATCTTCCATACTTAGCTTTTCCTCTTTATGAGTTTGAGCTCATTTTGGATCTTACTAAAGACTTCAAAGACTCTTCATCTTCCCTATTTACATCTTGAAAAATACATGAATCATTCCTATAACCAAGACCTGACTTGTCTTCATAAAAAAACAAATTATTCAAAAGATCTGTAAATTTATCAAACTCCTTTCTTAGATTTATGATTTTAGTTTCTAAGATACAACAATTTTCTTCCTTGAATTCTAAATGCATCCTTGTGACCTTAAGAATTTCAACTTGAAGTTTTAAGTTAGTAATTTCCTTTTTAGTGATTATAATCTTACTTACTAGATTCTAACTATCTCTCTCAATTGAATTTTCTGATATACTAATTCCTTTTTCAAATCTTGAACTTCACTTAGAGAAATTTTCAATTCATTCTCAAAACCTCCCAATTCTTCATTAGAAGTAGAACTCTCTACAAGTTTATTTTCTTGTAGTTCCATTTTATTCATTGTGGCCATAAATATAGTCTCATCTTCTTCTCCACTTGAAGCCTCAATACAACTATCAGTTGCATTAGTTTCTTTAGTAAAAAAACTTTTCTTCTTTTTAAAAGTTTTCTTATTGTTTTATTTCTTCTTATATTGTTTTCTATTGTCTTCTTCATCACTATCTATGTCCTTGTTAGGACATTGGGCTGCAAAATGCCCAACCTTTCCAAAATCAAAACATTTGAAGGGAAATTTTCCTTTGTATCTACCTAAACCTCTTTTTAATTTACCAACAAAAATAGACTCATCTTCATTGTCTAATTCTAAATCTGAGTTTGTGTTAGATTCCCTTTTTTTTGTCTTAAAGGCTGCCTCTTTTCTTGAGGAGGCGTCATTGCTGATTCTCATTTCATAGGCTATAAATATTCCTTGCAACTTTGCTACAGAAAGGGTTGTTGGATCCCTTTCATCAATAGATGAGACTTTTGAATCATATCTAGGAGTTAAAGTCCTAAGAATCTTTATAACAACAATTTTTTCATCTACTGTTTCACCAGCACCTCTCATTGAGCTCAAAATTTCTTGAACTCTAAGAAAGTAATCTGAAACCTTCTCCTCATCATTCATTTTTAATTATTCAAATTGATTTATGAAGTTTTGAAGCCTTGATTCTTTTACTTTATCATCACCTTCATAGATCTTTGATAGTTTATCCCATATTAGTTTATCATTTCTACAATCCATTACTTTAACAAGAATTTCATTACTAAGAGGAGAACAAATTGCATTTGTTGCTCTATCATCATGACCAAAAACTTTCTTGTCATCTTTTGTAGTAGGATTTGTTCTAGATAATGTTTCATTCTGAATTTCCAACAAACAAAATTTGTGCCATCAAAAATAGGTGGTCTATCTATATTTTACATAACAAACAACACTCCAATACCAGGGACCCTTAAGCATATTAGGCTTGTTAAATCAAGGGTTTGGCTCTGATACCACTTGTTGTAGTGGTGAAGACACTAAGAGGGGGGGTGAATCAATGTCTTAAATTACTTTTTCCTTTAACTATCTTCAAACAATGTATGCTTTTAATATTTTCAATGATTAAAACATTCATGAATTGAATGCAATCATAAAACTCAAATGAGAAAAATTAAAGCAATTAAACACATAAGATCGTCATATCAAGACAACAAGATTATAACATTGTTTTTGTCCTAAGTGGAAACCCCTCATGGACTAGAAAAACCACTCAAAAAAATTTCTTCACTGGATTTCTTCAAAATGCCTCATTAGAAAGAATGGCCTCATTGACCAAAGAACCTCACTGATTACAAGAATGCCTCACTGGCATACACACATCTACCTCAATGGCATAAAAACATCTGCCTCACTAGCATACACTTCATGGTTTCACTAACGAATCTCCAATGAAGGAAGAAACATAACATCAGGGGGTTACCCTGTTACAATACAAACCATTACAACTAAACTAATATATCTTATGTCATATTTAGGTTCATTTCATTGGAACCTGAAAAGCACAAAATATATCAATCTATTTTCAACTCCCTTTGTATACAAATTTTACAAGAAAAAGTTATGCATTTTGTCCAGGAATGACAACTCTTACATAGTATATGATATTACAATAAAATCATTGACCTCAGAACAGTTCCAAATCACTATTGTTATAACATCCAAAAATGATACTAACTTCTGTCATCTGTCAACAAAACAACTAAGAATTCCATAACTGCTTTTGTCACCGTATTCTACTATTTTTGAACTTCCTTTTAGTTCCAAACTACCCATATACAACAATAGGTAAAATAATGATGAACTATTATATAATAAAAATGTCATTCTCATTTACCCATTGTCAAAAACAAAAACCTTTAACCACATGGTGAATGAAAACCATAACCCCGAAAACCTAGATAAGGGTTTTGAAAAATTAGATAACATTAACCACTGAAACAAAAATCCATTTCCCAATTTTTTTTGAAGAATCTTAAGCAAAATAAGAACAAAGATATCAGAACTCTTAACACACAACCGACAATGAATACAACCTTCTCTATAATTTTTAATCAAATAAATAACTACTAGTCAACAAAAACAACTATAGAATAATACCTGAGAAAAAGAAGCCTAAAAACTATTATTTTTAAATGGAAAACCACTGTGAACCGAGCATTGTCATGTCCATGCAAACACCATCATCAACTTCCTGCAACCCCTAACTCCTTGTGAGTTTTCTTCACAAAAAATAATAACCAACACAATGTCTTTATGTTCCTTTCTTTTCCATCAAGCCCTAATTCCTTTTGCCATGTCACGCTCAAAAATATGAGTTGACACCTTTATCACTATGTCCCTTTTAAATATCATTGTGTTTCCTTTTTCCATTGAACCAAAAAAATATAATAACCTTGCAAATCAACATGTGCAAGTATTTTGTGATTTAAAGAACCTGTGACCTCAAAAATTCCATGAAAATGTGCTACCACAATAGTGGTTTACAATTTCTGGGAGGAACTAATTTTTGCTGAAATCACATATTTTTAGAAAATATAATGATTTAAGCCTTGAAAAGTTCCATTTAAAGAATTCCAATTGAAGAGGGTTTGATCAAACTACCTTAAATCAAACCCCCTTGGATAGAATCCCGCTAGTTTTAAACCATTCCTATAACAGAGTCTCCTTTACACCTATCAAAATGTTGATAAAAAACCACTTTTGGTTTACCTTTTGGGGGATCAAATGAATTCATTTAAAATTTATTTTTTGCAAGTATGTAGTCCTTTTTATAAGCTTCCCAAAAATTATAATTTTCAATAAATTTAATTTGATTATTATATTTATTTTGTATTTCTCGTGAATGTAGTTTTTTCACCAAAAATCAAGCTCCCTATTATGCACATGTGGAAAAATTGCAGATTATTAAAAAAAATTAAAAATATTAGTGCACTAGATATTGAAGTCCTTGATCCAACAAAGAAAAAAAATTGAATTTCGATGCATACAAAAAAAGTTATGCGTTACACGGTCGTGCTATGTTTGAATTATAATTGGTTTGAATTTGAAACTTGATTAAAGAAAAAATATTCAATAAAAAACTATCTAACCAAGTGGAAGCACTAGATATCGGAGTTGAAAATCTAAATTTGAAATAATTAGAATTTTATTCTTCATGGAAAAAAAGTTATGCGTTATACGGTGAACGTCACTTTTTAAAAATGTTGTTTTCTGAAAAAAACTAGTTTTCGAGGGAGACGGAAAAAGAAGTGCAATCTGATTTCAAAATTTTGAAAAAAATATATTTGGAATCTATAGAAAAAATGTCACGAAACTCTAGTTTGCATCATCTTCAAATTTTGCATGGTTTAGCTGTTATAGGTGCTTGAAAATGAAGTTTTAGTTAAAAAAAAATATTCCAGTGTCCAGTTTGACCAAAAATTGTAAACCACTATTGTGGGATCACCTGCATGGAGTGTTATCAATAAAAAAAGAATAGGTTCTTCCCTTTTTATGCCTTGTAAAGGATGCTATGACTTAAATCTTAGGTAGCAAATAAAAAATTAAATATTTTTCCATATT
Organism: Sequoia sempervirens; assembly: GCA_007258455.2. NCBI lineage: Eukaryota > Viridiplantae > Streptophyta > Pinopsida > Cupressales > Cupressaceae > Sequoia > Sequoia sempervirens. The sequence goes on along the minus strand of VDFB02193867.1, from coordinate 645,664,072 downwards.
AATTCCAATTGAGCTATAGCTAGAAGCCTATCAAATAACCTTTTCTTTTGATCATAAAACAATGAATATAAATACAAGATTAACCATATAATTTGTGGGAATTTTTTTACTGAATTCCTTGCACAAAATTGAACATGTATACCTTGAAACCTTGCATTTTACACAATGCAAAATATAATTCCATTGTAAAACATCAAACATAGTAAAAATTCCTTAGCCATGAAGACCATATAAATATCATCACCATCAGACCTTGCAACCATATTTGACACAATGCCAAAGAAAATACCACCGGAGTCAACATAATGTAAATTCCCCTATTCATGCAAGTAAAAATCTTTGAACCTTCGTATTGGACATGAAATGCACATAACATAGTTCACTTAAATATTATAAATTAGATATGTTCCAAAGCAATGCTTTTTGAATGAGTGGAAGTGTTGTAATTATTAATGTTATAAAAATGTAGTTATTTATTGGATATTCTTCTAAACCATATATGTATAGAGATTGTAAGAAAGTATCACATGATACTGAATGATGTAATATTTCATGATACAATGGATTTAAACTATCATGTATGATTATTAGGAGTGTTTAGTATAACAAGAGGGGTTCATGATGCATTTATGACTAGTAGCACCATTTCAAGAATTTTCTTTATTTTTTTATTACATTTTTATAGATGCATTTGAAAATTGTAGTACATTAGGTGCTATTTATTGAAAATCTATATTGTAAAACACTATGGAGTGTTTGTAGAAATTTCATTCTTAATATAAATAAAGTATGTTTAGATAATAGTGATCTCGCATTTACTACATTCATAGCTTCTAATCATGTTGTTTGTATACATAAATATAGTCTAGTCTTATTTCACACATTCCCTTTTCACCTATTGATTAAGGATTAGCTATTGTAGTGAGATACCATTAGTTTTTAAAGAAATAAAAATTGAAATAAATCATACTCATTATTTCTTACTATAAGATTAGTATTGGTTTCACATGTTCTCATGATTCAATAGTATAACCATTGTGTTATCTCTAGCAAGCACTTGAGTTGATCATATATTGGTAGAATCATGCCAATTTTCCTACAACTTATATGATTGTAAAAACTATTTGGTAATTCATATGTAGAAAGAAAAATTGATATAATATTGCATATGCATAAAATTGGTCATGTCTAATCCTGGCATTTAATTAAATATTTTATTATTTAATTAATCCTCTAAAGTCCTCTACATATGATTAAATTTAATTAATTTAATTATATTTTTCATTCACTTTATTCTTTCACGTAATTAAATAAATTCACTTTATTTAATTATTTCATATGCCTACTTGATTAATTAAATAAATAGTCTTTATTTATCTTAATTATTTATCACCTTTTTTAATTTAATTAAATTTAAATAATTATTTTCTCCTATTCAAAGCTTTCTTCTAATTAATTAAATATTTTATTTAATTAATTGCATCCACATGTCATTTCTTAAACAGTTTAATTCAATATCTTTATTTAATTAAATACCCTTCATATCTTTTCAAATCATAATTAAATATTTTATTTAATTATGAAATCCTCCATTATTATCCAAATCTAAATTGAATATCTTATTTGATTAAGAAAATCTTCCACAGGTCACCAATAAATGAATAATGAATTTAATAATTCATTATTTATCTTCAAAATCTTTCCAAAATCTCACAAAAAGATGATTTTTAGAATTCATCTTTATCATCTCATCTTATCTCTTCTATGAAAAAAAACAAATCTTGCTTTCTATTTTCTTCTATTTTTCTCTCCAGTCTTATCCATCTTTGACCATTTGATCTGCCAAGAATTCTCACAGCTATTGATCACCTCAACAAATTAGAATATTTTGAAAGTTCTATAAATACCCTTGTGAATCCAAGCATTGGTTACACACAAAACACACACATTGGAACTTAATCACATTCTAGCATTCTAGCATTCTAACATTGTCTTTATCATCTTTAGCTTTCATAATCTCATAATTTTTCATTTTAGCAATCATGTTTAGTATCAACATAACCATATCTTAGCATAGCATTGCATGCATTCATATTCAATCTTGTTCTCTAGGAAGACCATTTGTTGAGCCTAGAACATAATCTGAGAGCCAACTGGAATCAACAAAAACACTGGAGATAGAGGATGATAGGACGACATTGAGAACAAAAAAATTAGTTTGCATTTCTTTTATTCTATTTTTTGTTTATGATATAATGTTCTATCAGTGTGTTTTGATTTGTTTAATATACATTTGATACGCTTAAAATCGACCACACAGTTTTGGCGCCCTACTGTGGGGCCTTTGCCCCATTTTTGAAATTTACTTGTAGGATTTATGACAAGATCTCGCGTTTTAGAATTTGAATTTTTGAAAAATTCCATGTTTTAGCGCATACGTGGTTTTTTTTAGCACATACAGGATTTTTAACAATGCTTTTGCAGGTTTTTTGATGCATCTAGGAACTATTTCGGTGCAGATCGAGAACATAACAATGCATCTAGGAAACATAACGACACTTTTAGGGAACAAAATGGCACATACACTCGATTTACTTTATTAAAATTTTGTAAAAATAAAATTTCTTTGCATTTTATTTTAGCACGTTTAAGGTTTTCTACAACGCATTTATTGTTTGTTTAAGCACATTAACTATTTGTTTTAGCACATATGCAGGGTCTTTTAGCGCTTACAAGTTGTAGCTAAAAAAAGTTCTAAGTATGACGCCTTCTGCAGACAGAGCTTTTTTTGGTTAGAAAGAAGTAACCCTAGGGTAGACACATCAATTAAAAATGAACCAATCCTAAGATAGATATGGAATTTAAAAAGAAGAAATCCTAAGATAGCCACCACACATTTATTTTTGTAGTTAAAATGAATCCCATGCTTGTTGTTAAGCAACATTTTCACATAGATTAAATCAGTGTTATTTGGTGCTCTAAAAAGAACATTGTTTGCTTTGTCTATGGCAATAGGTCTATGCTCTCCCCTTAACTAGGTGATTAGAATACCAGACTTGCCTTTTCAATTTCTACAATTTAAATGCTTTATTACATCCTTTAGAGGGCCTTCTCTTGTGGGAAAAAGTACTCACCCAAGAGGAATGACCCAAGTGGGTTCAAGCCAAAGCCAGGCTATTCCACCCCACTATAAAATTTAAAGCAAATCTAGGGAAACCCACTTTTTCTAGTAGTGTGCATGATAGCCATTCCCAAAGCCTTTGTTCTAAAAGTAAGTAGGTCTCTTGAGGGAGTTTATTATTGCCACACAGAACATAAACCCTTACTACGAACCTAGTGTAGTAGCTAGCTGAAGTCAAATTTTGAACATCATAATAATCATAGTGCAAGGGGAGGGAATAATCTGCCCCCAAGGCACTCACCATATAACTGCCAAGGACCATTTGCTTACGGGATGTAGTATCCACTTTCATCACTTTGAGTACGCACCTGGAAAAGACAAAAACATGGGGACCCCTTTGGGGGTGACATGGCTGTGTGAGTCAACGTAGTTCTAAGATGTGGGTTGTTGATTATTAGGATGACCTACTTGAGTACTAAGAGTTAGACTACCTGAATTGTCTGTTATGTACAAAACTAGTGAAAACACTTTTTGAGAAACATTTTTGAACATACACTTGATGTTTAGCATAGAGCTTAAAAACAACTATTTTCAGAGTGTTTGTTGTGTCTTCAATCACATTAATTTAGACAAAGGATCATCCAAAATGAACATGCAAAAATTCACCTGAAAACTGTTCAAAATTGTTTAGAAAATTGCTTTGAAAAACTGTTTTAGCACATCTAGGGTATATCTGAGCGCATATAAGGTTTGTTCTAGTGCATTCACTAGCTAGTTCAATGCATTTAGAGTCTGTTCTCATGCATTTAGTGAATATTCTGTAAACAATTTTTTTCACTGTCACAACATTTTTATGTAGCACATCTAAGGTCTTTCATAGCACATTTGATTGTTTCTCTAGACATATACCTATTTTTGTAGCACATCTAGGACACAAAGTAGCGCATCTATCATTTTCTAGAATTTTTTTTATTGTTGACAGATTTGAGTTTATAACATCTTTGGTCCAGTAACATCCTGACATTTCTCCCATGCTTAGAGAGTGGAAATCAACCAAATTTTTCAAGAAGTCAATTGCCAATAGGATCAAGAAACCTAAGAAACATTTAGGTTACAGTAAATCCTTGCAACGTAGAAATTTTTTGTATAACAATTGAAATATCTTGCATCATTAGTGTTGTGAGTTTCTCCATAGATACCAAGATTTTTCTAGGGGGTTTACTGACAAGTACAATGTAGAGCCTTTATATTCACGAGCATATTTCTAGAGAAGAGCTCTATCTCAATGACACAATCACAATCAACCTCTTGAGTTTGATTATCTACCACAACCTTCTATTGAATATCCAACACATCCCAGTCAAATCCTTCATTGATCTTAATTAGGCTATTTGATATGCTTATCATTCTTTGAAAACAAGGATCAAATCTTAAAAGTACAACTTTCAAACAAATTTTTGATTTCTTGATTAAACTTCCCCAATAGGATTCTAATATCCTTCATCATTGGAAGCCACAATCAAGAGTTAGGAATTTCTTGGATCATATCATAGTATTTTCATCTTATCAGATCAAGACATCATCATTTTCACACTTATCAAACTATGATCTAAGTCTAGAAGAACAATTCAAAATCATATGCCTATTTTTACAAGATCTCAATACAATAAGCTGAAAGAGGATATTCAACAAGAGGATCATACCTAAAGAACTCAAGAAGAAGGTGAGAGTAATAGTCCCCTTTATAGTGTGAGTCGAAATACACTTTTTAACGAAAACATGGGTGAAAGAGAAGAAAATCCATTCCACAAATATAGGGATGTGAGCAAAACTCCTATAGATAGTGATGATGAACAAGATGAAGAACGTCTTAGAGAGGCTGAGCAAGATCCCAAATTTTACAAAGCCTTAGAAAATATTTTGGAGCACAATAAAGAAAAATATTTCTTGTATCTAGCTGAGAAAGGAACTAAATTGCCTCATGAATTTGATATTGAAAACATAAAGACTAATCTTGATGAAATGCCTTTATCTGATATTAGTGTCTTGTCTCAATAGATTAAAGCACTACAAGGACAAATTAAAGATCTACAAGGGGGAGCCACAACAAAGACATATACTCTTGATGACATTTGTCCTTATCCTTTTGACTGATGTCTCAACATGATCTTGCTTCCCAAACATTGTGAAATACCAAAGTTTGATCATTATAATGGGAAATTAGATCTAATCGATCATATTAGAGACTTTTGAAATATGAATTTAGAGTTTTCTCATGAGGAAACATACTTGATGTGTTTGTTTCCTAGGAGTCTTGGAGGCCAATCTATGGAATCACTATCAAAAAATTCACCGCCTATCAAGAAATTTGAGGAATTGATTAACGAATTCATATCGTAATATTCCTACAACATGCAACATCAAATAACCATGATTGATCTTTGCAAAGCTAAATAGAAACCTGGTGAACTATTCATTACATTTCTTCAAAGATGGAGAAGATTGTTCACTAGATATCCGCATCATGTTCTTGAAAAGGAAAAGATCACCACTTTCATAAATAGCCTAGATCAAGAGATGAGCTATTGTCTTAATCTTCATTTTCGTCCCTCTTTCCAGAAATTGATTTAAAATTCCATCACCATTGAAAGTTCCTTGGTCTAGAGACGGATAATAAAACTTGATAAGGACAATCCTAACTCGTCAAATCACCACAATGACAAATCTAAGTTTTGGACTTACAAAAGAAATGTGGCGAATTATGGTGTTGTAGATGCAAATCATTTCTTGACCAAGCCATTTTTTCTTAGTGCTTCAAGTACTCCTCACAACAATAACTATGACAATGTCAACTAGGTCACAAATCAAGGAAACAATCCTCCTCCTCCAAGGAATAACGTGAATCAAAATTCTACTCCCAATCAAGGGAATCCCAACAATCAAGGTTATCATGGAAATGATAACAACAACAATTCCTTAGGCAATGCCTCAAACACAAATCTCAATGATCTTCATTCTTCTATAGCAAAATAACTTTTACTCCATTGGGTCAATCCTTAGAATCTGCATTCAAAGAATTGATGGCTAAAAATGTTCTTAATTTTCCACCTCAATGTAACTTTGCACCCAGTATGAAGCCTCCATCATGGAATGATGCATACTATTGTGATTATCATCAGTGCAAGGGCCATCGCACAATAATTGTCAAGCCCTAAAAAATAAAGTCCAAGACTTAATAAAAAATGGCACCATCACAATAGAAGGACACCAACAATCAAACGAAGACCACCAAGCATTTCACAATCCTTTTCCCAACTATCAAAAGGGTGAGTCTTTTGGAAAAAGTGTGAATCATATCAATCATCATATAATCAATCATATCTACACTGATGATGAGAAGATCAATGTTATAAAAGTTAAGGAAAAGATGGAATATAGAGAAGTTAACCCAACAACAAGGGCACAAGATAAAGTTTTCTTAAAGGGTGCTTCTTCAAAATCAGCTATGCCTCTACCTCAACATCAATATGACTTAGTCAATCAACTTCGAAAAAATCCTGCTTGGGTTTATATCTTAGAACTTCTGAAGATTTCCCTAGCACACAAGGAAATTCTAGAAAAGGCCCTCATTGAAACAACTGTATCCACTACTGATGTGGACCGATTTCAATCCATGGTGGGACACTTGTCCTCACCCACATGCCACTCATTGTAATACCCCTCCGTGTCAGTTGTTTTGAACTTTTGTGTGAGTATTTGTGTATGCTTCATTGATTACTGTGTTATTCGATTGTGTGGAAAATATCATATGTTAGAAATCATGTTTAAATAACTAATTAAATCATAAGTGATTTGCAAGGTTATTTAAAATATGATTAGAAATTAAAAATAATAATCAATTAAATTAAATCAAATGATTTATAACAAATGATCAAATTAAACTAATTTGTTAAAAGCACAAGTGATATTATTAGATAAATTGATTTAATAATAATAATGAACAAAATAATCTTGAAAAGAAAATAATAAAAAGGAAGGCAATTGGAAAATGGAAAGTGAATAGTTTATTAATTAATAAATTGTGATAAGATTTTGGGAAGAGGAAATGGCAAGAAAAGCTGGAAGAACGCTTTAGCTTCCGCTGTCTCATCACCTTCCAGGCAGAGATTTCAATCATTGAACTCATAAATTAGAAGGCAAGAGGCAACTCTGGGGAGGTGGTTCTTTGGGGGGAAGTCGATTCAGATGCGCTTGATTAATTGTGAGTGTCCTGCTCGTACTTTTGGAGGAGGCAGTATTGTTTTAAATCTATATTCCAGACTTTGTGTATTGGATAAGGGGATCCACCGACTGCTAGCGTAATTGACAGGTCCTGTACACTCTCTCTTTTATCACTGTTAAGCTTTCTGCCTTTAAATTGTAAAAGGTCTGTTTGAATCATTGCCAGCATGCCTGTGTTTTATTTTGCATAGATTGGAAGCGTGGACTCAGGTTTGAAGTGCTTCGATTGATATTTGTTTGCATTTGCTCTTTATTCATATTGCTTGTGAAGAAATCTTGGGTGAATGTATTCATTGCAGTCCATAATTTGACATCTAGTTATGCTGTTCCATTCATTTGTGTCTGAACGTTTCTTAAGTTCTTCTTTTTCAATCTGATTCGTGCTTAACCTACAATCACTATATCCCATGAGATGGTGATTGTTTTCTCCTCCTCTTGAGTCACGTATTTGCACCTCCCCTTTCTCTTTCCCTTCAGCTTTGCTGATAACATTTGAAATTTGACAATAATGCAAGTAGATGGCGATATTTCCATATTCCATTATTCACTTTCTGACATACTTGGCAACCTGTCTCAGCCGCAACACTTGAGCATGGTAGGGTGTTTGGATTTAAATTAACTCTCTATTTTTTTTTATTATCAAAATCCCAATGTTATCCGCAAGGCTAGAGGAAATGGCTTCTCACGTTTTTGCAACCGTAACCATCTCAAACTTGGAGGAAGCTTGGTTCGTGTGTCTTCTCTGATGCCGTCAATGAGCAGATTGTTCAAGCGAAGAAATTGAGGACCAATGAGCAGATTATTTAATTCTCTTGGTCTGCGCAATGTTTCAAGCCTTTGCCATTTACCTCCGTTCAGTCGTAGCTGAGAGAAATTGATGTTACTGGATAAAGTGTTTAGCTGAGCTCCTTCGCATAGTCTGGTAATCTAAATTTATATAATTCCCCTGATACCCTTGGCAACCTGTCACTGCTTCAGCATTTAGAGTTGAGACATTATACAGAATTAAATAATCTCCCTGAAATCATTGGCAACCCGTTACAACTGCAACTTTAGATTAGCAAAGATGTAGTAAATTTATTAATCTCTCTCTGTTTTCATAGATAACTTGTTAGCGGCAGAGTGTATAGATTTAAATAAACTCTCTGATTCTGGTTGAAATCTGTCTCAGCCGTCTCACCTGGTCATAATGGGAAATTTAATAGTTTAAATAATCTCTCTAGTTCCATGAATTGATTAGTATGTGTATATGCTTTAGATGATAGTCGTTGTTGCTGAGTTCGTTGTAGTTTTAAGTAGTGAAAAGTTCATGTTGAAGTGATAGTAGAGTTCATAGGCAGTGATCTAAGTATAGTATAGTCCTATAGCCATAAAATATATATATAGGTAATAATCTGGTAGAAGGCATTTCAAACAATAATCTGTTCTTCATAGATATATAAATAAATAACATGTTCTTTTTCTCACCTTTGTTATATTGGAGTGAATATTGTATTTATGTTGTGCATATGAAACTGATTTGTAGCAAAGTGTTTTCCTAGATGAATAAATGAGAAATTCGAATAGCAAGGAAGATAAAATAACTTAGTATATTTAGGTGTCTCTTTGGTAGTTCTTAGAATCTTGGTGTCTCTTGGCTTTAGGCGAAATATGTGGAGGTTGTGTGTTTGTAGAATTAGAGGTTGAATGTTATGTGCATATAGCTATAGGGGAATGGAGTCATTATGGTGATAAATGTGTAGTGAGATAGATATTAAAATATGCCTCTTCGTTTTCTTTAAATGGTTACTTAAATAAAGATAAACAAAGTTAAGTTTCCTTGACACTGAAAATGGAATAAAGGTTTTTCTTTCGTTATTAAATGATTAGCAAATTGTCTAAGAAGATTAAGAAATTTAGGATATTATTTTACTATCAAAATTATTAGGGAATTATTTTGTAGGTAAATATTGTTAATTTATAATCCTTAGAGTAGAATGGTAAGATTAGTGTGTAAGCTAAATAACTAGGAAATTGTATTAAGATTGTCTCAAATATTATTCGAGGGAAATAATCTTTAATTTAATTATGAGATTAATGATAAGGAATATTACTAATTATTGTATCTAATTTTAAATGGAAAGGTAGGTTGAAAATATTAACTTGGGATTTCTTTTAATATAGTGGAAATTAAAATATGAAGTACTTATTTATTTCTTCTTATATGTTCTCTTATTTGGTGTTCTAATTTTATAGTATTAATTTGGTGATATCTTTTAATTCCTTTATATTTCTTTTAGTTTATGAATTAAATAGACATTGTCTTAATATCCAACTCCTCTCATATTATAGAAATTTACTAGGAACAATGATTCTCTTATTTGTATATTCTAATTAAGTAATTGTTGAGTATTGTGTCATGGGTGTTTGTACTGAACGTTATGGAATTGTGTATCCTTGGACATGGTTAAGTATTATAGTAAACTCTTTTTGATTTCATAAACTTGAAGCAACGAAATAAAATTATTCCTTGAATTGAGTTCTCATTCTTAATCATTTTCATTTGGATTGTTAGCTAGTGGATCACTTTATGACAATTCGAGTGTTTAATCGATGAGGTTCTTATATGGATAGTTATTTAGAACTTGAGATTGTAATTGGCCTGTTTATTGAGAAGATTGATTTTGTTCTGATTGATAATGTGAATTGATAATTGTTGTTGTTGCCATGTTTTCTGATTTTTAGGATGGTGATTTACGTACCAATCTAAGGGATTCTTGCGAGGAGAAAATTGAGGTCTCCCGTGGAATACCTAGTTGGTGGCTTTTGGTTTTATTAAGTGATTTTGTTTAAAGGTTGATTTTCTTTTGCGTTTCCCTATTTGAGGTGACACCATTGTTGATTTGTGGATGGGCTTTGATGAAACTTACTTTGTGTAGCTTTTCGGAGTTAATCTCTTATTGGAGGGAAATTTTATCCTTGTGTTGGATTTGTTGGGGAAAGACTTGTGTTGCTTCATTTTACCCTTGATTGTGGGTTTTTCATTATTTTTGGCTTCCAGAGGCTTGAGTTGATTGTCAATTGATGTTCTCTCTTTATGTGCCCTTGATGTGGCAAGTGTTTTGGTTTCATTATTTTGAAAAGGGTTGTACGAGACTTTGTGAGACTCTGATGTTGTACTTATTAGCGAGATGGGTAATGCCTCGCACACTTTTATGTTGTAATTCTTTGTTCAAGTTATGATGGTACAACCCTTGATTGTTTTTGGTTCTTTGGTTTGATGTTGTTGGGTCTCTAGGGAGAGTGGCTCCTCGTGGGGGCCGGCACCCCGTTTAAGGGGAAGGGCACAAGATAACCCACGAGTGAGTTAGTAATTAAGTGAAAACCTAATAATTAACTTAGGTGGGTTGGGTAGTAATATCATTATAAGATTAATAAAATGGATGCCTCGTCTTCATTAGTGCTTCCACAGACTAATGGAAGGCTGAGAAGGCCGTGGTTGGCAAGGTCATGACCTCGTCCTCACGAGAGGTTTATGGCTCTGCATTAGTCACCCTATGGACCGACGCCTCTAGTTTGGGGAGGAAGAGCACAGGACAGCCATAGATGGGACCGGCGCCTCCAGTTGGGAGGAAGAGCACAGGACAGCCCATGTAGGACTATGCGATGACACTCTCCCCTAGTTGCCCATGTGTTTACTTTATTGTGTTCCTCTGGAAGTATTTTATGGGAGATTGGTTAAATTTGTTGTTTATATTAACTTAAATCGATTTATGATTATTGTCTTAACACATCTTTGGTGTACTTTGTGGTTTTGGATGATCTCATTGATATTGATGACTTGTACTCTTTTAGTATTGTGATATGATGTTATTGTATTGTGTAATTGCAATTTAGAATTGTATTATGTTTATTAATTTCAGTTTGACTTGGAAGTGTTTCCATGATCATCTCTTCGCTACTTGTTACTAGTTATCGCTTTTGATCTATGTGGGATGGGTTTTATGAATTTGCCATTATGTTGACTCTTGGATATTGTTGATTTTGTCATTGTAATTCTTGAGTTATATGATACTTTTGTATGATGTGAGTCTTGTGGTTCCGTGTTTGGATGTTCTTGGTTGAGGTCTCTTTCTCGTCAGCTCCTAGCACGGGGGGTGGGTCTTTGGACTCACATGGTCGGGTGGAACGTGCTAAGCACCCCATTGGGTCCCCAGTCGAGGATCGAGAGGTGCGGATTGGTGCTACGGACTCCGGTGAGTTGTGATTTGTCTCTAGAGCGGTTATGATACTCTTTGTATTCATTTGTTTAATTGTATCATGTTATCTTATGTATGGTTTCCATTTATGTTGGAAACACTTTTGTATCATTGTACTTCTTAAACATTGTACTGTAATGTAATGTTAATCTTTGTGTGGATATTGGCCATGGTAGTTGTTATTCAATGCATTAAGTTAATCTTGCTTATGTGGTATTTATGTACACAGATGGTTTCTTATCAATGCTTTATCATGTATGTGTTATATTTGTTAATGTTTATTTTGTTAATGTTTATATCTTGGGCTTTTATTCTTTATTGTTGTTGTGTGGATCTAAATCGCGTAATGACTCCTTGTGTACCCCAAGGGATGTAGGTGTTTGTGAATCTACTTAAAATGCAAATTCATGTTATGACTTAATACATGTATGTTATGTTATTTAAAAAAAAAAAATTGTGCTATAATCATTGTGTAATTATCCTTTGGGGTTCACTTGCTACAACATGGTATCAGAGCCTAGGTTCATACACTGGGCACTATGTGTGCTCACTATGTAACCTTGTGCTTAGACCCGTGAGTCTTGAGTTTCACTTTTGTTTTGTCATAGTTGTGAATTTGAATTTCTTTCGTTTGATGGTGTCGGGTCGATGGTGCAGGAAACTGATGGGAAAGGATAGGACCCTCGGTGTAGTGCATAATGCACCGATATCCTTCCTGTCGGGGATGCTCTATGGACCCTTGAGTTTTAGTGGATGTGTTTCTTTATGTGTGTGAATATGTCAAGTGTGTGTGGATTTTGCGATTTTGTTGTCTTTGAGTGATGAATTATGTTTTCTTGAATCTGTGAAGGTGTAAAATTTTACCCCTTTTTATTGAAATTGATGTGAGTTTTGGTGTTGAATAATGGTTAAAGTGGAGTTCTTTGTGTGAAAATTATGAGTTTTAATGAAAATGTAAGGTTTTGTGGATAATTATTCTATGATTTTAGCAGAATATAGTATCTTGAGGTTAAGTTGCAACTTGAATTATTGGTACTAATGTGCAATGCTCTATGGTAGCTTTTGATTTACAGGAAGTGGGCTTCAGAAAGCATAGTGATGAAGGTAATGTAATTGTAAAATGCAGGTATAGACACTTATAATGTCAAGTAGTAATCAATTTTGATACAGTATAGGAATTAGATTTATGGTTAGTATCCTTATACAAATATTTCCTAACTAATTAGAAGAAAATTGTTTACGAGTTACTAGAATTGTTTTGACTATTATGTGTGGTTGGTGGGAGGGACAGTGTGGTATCACTCGCTCGCGAGTGCCCTACTATGCTGGGAATTCCTCTCACGATGTATTTGTGCTATATATGTACAACGTTTGTTTGCATGCAGGATTGCAGGAACTAAGTCTCGATTCCACCTGCATTGTCAGGACAGGGCGAGCATTATATACACCCAATGGGTTTGACGTTGAACATAGGAGTTGGCAAGAAAATTTCCCCAACCTAGTTCGTCATCTGTCTTAGTGTTGATAAATTGGTCTAGTTGCAACCCCGTCACCATTTTTGTGTTGGTATCCTTTCCTTATTTTTGGTTTGTTTAATTTTCATTGTTTACTTGATGATGTTTAATCGATGTTTTAATTTATGGTGATGATGTGCTTATGATCATTGATATTGTTGTGTTACCATGTTTATGATTGAGCTCGACTTCTAGGAGTAAGTCAATTTTTAAGGGGGGGAGGATGTAATACCCCTCCGTGTCGGTTGTTCTGAACTTTTGTGTGAGTATTTGTGTATGCTTCATTGATTACTGTGTTATTCGATTGTGTGGAAAATATCAAATGTTAGTAGTCATGTTTAAATAATTAATTTAAATCATAAGTGAATCTGCGAGGTTATTTAAAATATAATTAGAAATTAAAACAATAATCCATTAAAATTAAATCAAATGATTTAGATCAAATGATCAAATTAAACTAATTTGTTAAAAGCACAAGTGATATTATTAGATAAATTGATTTAATAATAATAATGAACAAAATAATCTGGAAAAGAAAATAATAAAAAGGAAGGCAATTGGAAAATGGAAAGTGAATAGTTTATTAATTAACAAATTGTGATAAGAGTTTGGGAAGAGGAAATGGCAAGAAAAGCTGGAAGAATGCTTTAGCTTCCGTTGTCTCATCACCTTCCAGGCAGAGATTTCAATCATTGAACTCATAAATTAGAAGGCAAGAGGCAACTCGGGGGAGGTTGTTCTTTGGGGGGAAGTCAATTCAGATGCGCTTGATTAATGGTGAGTGTCCTGCTCGTACTTTTGGAGGAGGCAGTATTGTTTTAAATCTATATTCCAGACTTTGTGTATTGGATAAGGGGATCCACCGACTGCTAGCATAATTGACAGGTCCTACACTCTCTCTTTTATCACTGTTAAGCTTTCTGCCTTTAAATTGTAAAAGGTCTGTTTGAATCATTGCCAGCATGCCTGTGTTTTATTTTGCATAGATTGGAAGCGTGGACTCAGGTTTGAAGTGCTTCGATTGATATTTGTTTGCATTTGCTCTTTATTCATATTGCTTGTGAAGAAATCTTGGGTGAATGTATTCATTGCAGTCCATAATTTGACATCTAGTTATGCTGTTCCATTCATTTGTGTCTGAACGTTTCTTAAGTTCTTCTTTTTCAATCTGATTCGTGCTTAACCTACAATCACTGTATCCCATGAGATGGCGATTGTTTTCTCCTTCTCTTGAGTCACGTATTTGCACCTCCCCTTTCTCTTTCCCTTCAGCTTTGCTGATAACATTTGAAATTTGACAATAATGCAAGTAGATGGCGATATTTCCATATTCCATTATTCACTTTCTGACATACTTGGCAACCTGTCTCAGCCGCAACACTTGAGCATGGTAGGGTGTTTGGATTTAAATTAACTCTCTATTTTTTTTTATTATCAAAATCCCAATGTTATCCGCAAGGCTGGAGGAAATGGCTTCTCACGTTTTTGCAACCGTAACCATCTCAAACTTGGAGGAAGCTTGGTTCGTGTGTCTTCTCTGATGCCGTCAATGAGCAGATTGTTCAAGCGAAGAAATTGAGGACCAATGAGCAGATTATTTAATTCTCTTGGTCTGTGCAATGTTTCAAGCCTTTGCCATTTACCTCCGTTCAGTCGTAGCTGAGAGAAATTGATGTTACTGGATAAAGTGTTTAGCTGAGCTCCTTCGCATAGTCTGGTAATCTAAATTTATATAATTCCCCTGATACCCTTGGCAACCTGTCACTGCTTCAGCATTTAGAGTTGAGACATTATACAGAATTAAATAATCTCCCTGAAATCATTGGCAACCCGTTACAACTGCAACTTTAGATTAGCAAAGATGTAGTAAATTTATTAATCTCTCTCTGTTTTCATAGATAACTTGTTAGCGGCAGAGTGTATAGATTTAAATAAACTCTCTGATTCTGGTTGAAATCTGTCTCAGCCGTCTCACCTGGTCATAATGGGAAATTTAATAGTTTAAATAATCTCTCTAGTTCCATGAATTGATTAGTATGTGTATATGCTTTAGATGATAGTCGTTGTTGCTGAGTTCGTTGTAGTTTTAAGTAGTGAAAAGTTCATGTTGAAGTGATAGTAGAGTTCATAGGCAGTGATCTAAGTATAGTATAGTCCTATAGCCATAAAATATATATATAGGTAATAATCTGGTAGAAGGCATTTCAAACAATAATCTGTTCTTCATAGATATATAAATAAATAACATGTTCTTTTTCTCACCTTTGTTATATTGGAGTGAATATTGTATTTATGTTGTGCATATGAAACTGATTTGTAGCAAAGTGTTTTCCTAGATGAATAAATGAGAAATTCGAATAGCAAGGAAGATAAAATAACTTAGTATATTTAGGTGTCTCTTTGGTAGTTCTTAGAATCTTGGTGTCTCTTGGCTTTAGGCGAAATATGTGGAGGTTGTGTGTTTGTAGAATTAGAGGTTGAATGTTATGTGCATATAGCTATAGGGGAATGGAGTCATTATGGTGATAAATGTGTAGTGAGATAGATATTAAAATATGCCTCTTCGTTTTCTTTAAATGGTTACTTAAATAAAGATAAACAAAGTTAAGTTTCCTTGACACTGAAAATGGAATAAAGGTTTTTCTTTCGTTATTAAATGATTAGCAAATTGTCTAAGAAGATTAAGAAATTTAGGATATTATTTTACTATCAGAATTATTAGGGAATTATTTTGTAGGTAAATATTGTTAATTTATAATCCTTAGAGTAGAATGGTAAGATTAGTGTGTAAGCTAAATAACTAGGAAATTGTATTAAGATTGTCTCAAATATTATTCGAGGGAAATAATCTTTAATTTAATTATGAGATTAATGATAAGGAATATTACTAATTATTGTATCTAATTTTAAATGGAAAGGTAGGTTGAAAATATTAACTTGGGATTTCTTTTAATATAGTGGAAATTAAAATATGAAGTACTTATTTATTTCTTCTTATATGTTCTCTTATTTGGTGTTCTAATTTTATAGTATTAATTTGGTGATATCTTTTAATTCCTTTATATTTCTTTTAGTTTATGAATTAAATAGACATTGTCTTAATATCCAACTCCTCTCATATTATAGAAATTTACTAGGAACAATGATTCTCTTATTTGTATATTCTAATTAAGTAATTGTTGAGTATTGTGTCATGGGTGTTTGTACTGAACGTTATGGAATTGTGTATCCTTGAACATGGTTAAGTATTATAGTAAACTCTTTTTGATTTCATAAACTTGAAGCAACGAAATAAAATTATTCCTTGAATTGAGTTCTCATTCTTAATCATTTTCATTTGGATTGTTAGCTAGTGGATCACTTTATGACAATTCGAGTGTTTAATCGATGAGGTTCTTATATGGATAGTTATTTAGAACTTGAGATTGTAATTGGCCTGTTTATTGAGAAGATTGATTTTGTTCTGATTGATAATGTGAATTGATAATTGTTGTTGTTGCCATGTTTTCTGATTTTTAGGATGGTGATTTACGTACCAATCTAAGGGATTCTTGCGAGGAGAAAATTGAGGTCTCCCGTGGAATACCTAGTTGGTGGCTTTTGGTTTTATTAAGTGATTTTGTTTAAAGGTTGATTTTCTTTTGCGTTTCCCTATTTGAGGTGACACCATTGTTGATTTGTGGATGGGCTTTGATGAAACTTACTTTGTGTAGCTTTTCGGAGTTAATCTCTTATTGGAGGGAAATTTTATCCTTGTGTTGGATTTGTTGGGGAAAGACTTGTGTTGCTTCATTTTACCCTTGATTGTGGGTTTTTCATTATTTTTGGCTTCCAGAGGCTTGAGTTGATTGTCAATTGATGTTCTCTCTTTATGTGCCCTTGATGTGGCAAGTGTTTTGGTTTCATTATTTTGAAAAGGGTTGTACGAGACTTTGTGAGACTCTGATGTTGTACTTATTAGCGAGATGGGTAATGCCTCGCACGCTTTTATGTTGTAATTCTTTGTTCAAGTTATGATGGTACAACCCTTGATTGTTTTTGGTTCTTTGGTTTGATGTTGTTGGGTCTCTAGGGAGAGTGGCTCCTCGTGGGGGCCGGCACCCCGTTTAAGGGGAAGGGCACAGGATAACCCACGAGTGAGTTAGTAATTAAGTGAAAACCTAATAATTAACTTAGGTGGGTTGGGTAGTAATATCATTATAAGATTAATAAAATGGATGCCTCGTCTTCATTAGTGCTTTCGCAGACTAATGGAAGGCTGAGAAGGCCATGGTTGGAAAGGTCGTGACCTCGTCTTCACGAGAGGTCTACGGCTCCGCATGAGTCACCCTATGGACCGGCGCCTCCAATTGGGAGGAAGAGCACAGGACAGCCATAAATGGGACCGGTGCCTCCAGTTGGGAGGAAGAGCACAGGACAGCCCATGTAGGACTATGCGATGACACTCTCCCCTAGTTGCCCAGGTGTTTTTACTTTATTATGTTCCTCTGGAAGTATGTTATGGGAGTTGGATTGGATTGTTGATTTAATGGATTTAAATTGATTTATGATTATTGTCTTAACACATCTTTGATGTACTTTGTGGTTTTGGATGATCCCATTGATATTGATGACTTGTACTCTTTCGGTACTATGATATGATGTTATTGTATGGTTTAATTGCAATTTGGAATTGTGTTATGTTCCTTAATTCAGTTGAGTTGGAAGTGTTTCATGATCATCCTTTGGTTACTTGTTACTAGTTATCGCTTTGATCTATGTGATGGGTTTTATGAATTTAAGTTATTATGTTGACTCTTGGATATTGTTGATTTTGTCATTGTAATTCTTCAGTTATATGATACTTTTGTATGATGTTGAGTCTTGTGGTTCCCTGTTTGGATGTTCTTGGTTGAGGTCTCTTTCTTGTCAGCTCCTAGCACGGGGGGTGGGTCTTTGGAGTCACATGGTCGGGTGGAACGTGCTAAGCACCCCATTGGGTCCCCAATCGAGGATCGAGAGGTGCGGATTGGTGCTGTTGCAGCGACTCCAGAGTTGTATTTGTCTTGGAGCTAGTTATGATACTTTGTATTCATTTGTTTAATTGTATCATGTTATCTTATGTATGGTTTCCATTTATGTTTGGAAACACTTTTGTATCATTGTACTTCTTAAACATTGTACTGCAATGTAATGTTAATCTCTGTGTGGATATTGGCCATGGTAGTTGTTATTCAATGCGTTAAGTTAATCTTGCATATGTGGTATTTATGTACACAGATGGTTTCTTATCAATGCTTTATCATGTATGTGTTATATTTGTTAATGTTTATTTTTAATGTTTATATCTTTGGATTTTATTTATTGTTGTTGTGTGGATCTAAATCGCGTAATGACTCCTCATGTACCCCAAGGGATGTAGGTGTTTGTGAATCTACTTAAAATGCAAATTCATGTTATGACTTAATACATGTATGTTATGTTATTTTAAAAAAAAAATTGTGCTATAATTATTGTGTAATTATCCTTTGGGGTTCACGGCGTTACACTCATTCTCTAAAAAAAATGACATTTCCATGACACATCCACATAATTCATCACTATACTTAGAAGTCATGATCCACAAGTTTCATGTCAGACACGTCCTAATAGATGGAGGCTCTGGTTTGAACATATGTACCACGAAGTTAGTTTAGGATTTAGGATTTTCTTACGATTCCATTGATCCCAGAAGAAATATTAAGTACTATTAAAGCCTATGATGATGAGGAAAGAGAATCCAAGGGTTTAATCATGTTGTTGATCAGAGTGGGATCTATTATCAAGAATACTTTCTATCAAGTGTTAGATCGTGATCTTGCATACAACATCTTGTTGGGTCATCCTTGGATCCACAAAATGCAAGTTGTCTCATCCACATATCATCAATGTCTTAAGTTTCCTTATGATGGACATGAGATCACAATACCAGCTGATAATTCAAACAGTCAAACTTGTGCCAACATCAAAGCTAGTCAAGACACTTTGGTTCCCAACAATTAAGAAGCTCCTGCTAGTACTTCTCTCAAAGTTGATACACAAATCAGCCAGTTAACCAAAAGCTTTGACAAGCAACTATGGTTCAAGGACAATGGAGTAGGGGAGTACTCTCTCTATCTTGCTAATCTACCTATGTCTCCTCGGTCATATGGAAAACCTTTTATTGCACAACAACAACTATGTGTAGCATCAACATCAATGCAACCACCAACAGAGCCAAATACTAAGTTTAATGGATGATTTATCAAGAAAAATTCCCCATGGAAGATTCTGAGGATAGAGAAGTTCTAAGTTGGCTCTATAAATATGAAGATGAAACAATTCTAAATGACCAACTACCTACTAATCAATATGGTAAATGATATTCAATCATCATGCAAAAAATGGGCTATGATGGTAATGATCCTATCAGAAAATGAAAATTCACCTTCTAGGACTTGTTGTAAAAGACAAAATAGGACTAGGCTATCATACTAACTCAAAAAAAACAACATCCATCAGTTTCATGATACTATCCTCACATTGCAAGAAGGGTCTAATACAAGGGAAGCTTGTTTGACAAAAATCCAAAATTTCATGGATAATAAATCCGACACAGACTCTTGTGAATATGAATGGGACACCATCTACAATGATGAGTTCAGGAGGGACAAAAGGGTCGATGTGGTACACAAGCATACCCCAAATCTAATTGAAGGTGAAGGATCAGGGTCCCAATGGCAAGGATATGAACTACAAGGTGACTATGATTCTAGTGATATTGAGTTAGGTTTAGTCGAATAAGACTATCATGAGAACAATATCATTTTTGATCTACCTCATACCTCAGATCCTACAGACCATTCCGTTATGACCATAACCATAGCCAATTTCATACAACCCAATGATCCACTACCTTTGATCCATCCCCATCTCATTAACTGGGATCTATCCGAACCTATCGATATACCTATGTTTCCAAGTGATGAATCTATCATGAAATTTCTTTCTACAGATGCCACAAATGATTGTTCCACTAGTGATTCTCAACATATAGTCTTTAATCAAGAGAGTTTCAAGTCTCCTAGCTACAAAAATAAAAATCAAAAAGAAAGATCTAATGGTGAAAACCATAATCTGGCAGTATTAGATCAAACAAAAGATAAAAAAAGAGTGTATCATATGCTGAAAACCTTTTTAACGTACTAGATGATGGGATACTTGACACTCTCCTGAAGCATTATCATGAGTGATCACCTGTCTTGATTGAGCCTACAAAAGAAGTTAATCTTGAAACTATAGAAAAACCAATTATCCTACAATTAGTTGCATCAATGACAAATAAAGAAGTCCCAAAGTTCATGGAATTTCTAAGATTAAATCAAGTCAAATTTTCTTGGTCTTATGGAGACATGCCAGGTCTTGATCCTAATCTTATAATGAATCACTTGTCCATCAAACTAGGAGTTAAACCTATGAAACAAAAAATCAGAAATATGCATCCTCATGTTGAACTACTGGTTAAATAAGAGCTCAAAAAACTCCTTGATGTGGGATTTATAAGATCGATCAACTATGCATAATGGATCTCCAACATCATTCCTATGCCCAAGCCCGACAAAAGTGTTAGAGTGTGCACATATTTCAGAGATCTTAATAAGGCATGTCCTAAGGATGACTTCCCACACCCAAGCATCGATACTATAGTTGATCTGATAGCTGGCCATGCCATGTATTCACTAATGGATGGTTTTTCTGGTTACAACCAAATCAAGATTACACCTAAAGAGCAAGACAAAATAGCTTTCACCTGTCCATGGGGAACTTACTATTGGAATTTCATGCCTTTCATTCTGAAGAACACTAGGGCTACTTACCAAAGAGCTATGACTACAATCTTTGATGACATGATGCACACATTCATGGAATATTATGTAGATGACATATTGGCCAAATCATACACAAGAGAAGGACATCTTGAAGTGTTATCTAGAATATTTGCAAGGTTGGAAAAGTTCAAATTTTTCCTCAACCCCAAGAAATGTGTTTTCGGGGTCACATATAGGAAGCTCTTAGGATACATAGTGTTAGAAAAAGGAATTGAAGTAGATCCTACCAAGGTACAAGAAATCATGGAGATGCCTCCACCAAGGATTATTAGTTAGTTGAGATCATTATAGGGATGACTTCAATCTATACGAAGGTTCATTGCATAGGTGGAAGATAATAGTATCCCTTTCACACACCTACTACATAAGAATGTTCCTTTCAAATGGGATGATAAATGTGAGATGGCCTTTCAATAGATCAAGCAGTACTTAATGAATCCACCATTTCTAGTATCACCAAATCTAGACAAACCTCTAATCTTATATATTGTCATAATAGAGACATATTTAGGGGAATTATTAGCACAAGAGGACTCTGTAGGAAAGGAACATGCAATTTATTACATCATTCAAATGCTAACAGGTCATGAACTCAATTACACTTTCATTGAGAAGGCTTGTTTGGCAGTAGTATTTGCCTCATAGAAATTTTGACACTACATGTTAACTCATACAATCAATCTTGTTGCAATGATTGGTCCACTCAAGTATCTTCTAAGCAAGGCTACATTGACAGGAAGGTTAGCAAAATGTGTCATGATCCTAAGCAAGTTTGACATTCATTATGTTGATCGCAAAGCAATCAAAGGAAAAGTTATCACTGATCAACTAGTTGAAGCACCACTACAAGCAGAGCATTCCATGCACATTGAATTTTGAGACGATGATGTCTTCACTGCAGAATCAAAGCAACCTTGGTCTTTATACTTTGATGGTTTTTTCATTCAACACAGATCGGGGGCAGGCATACTCTTTGTCACCCCTCAAGGAAATACCATTCCTCAATCACATAGGCTAATGTTTCCATGCATTAATAACATAGTTGAATATGAAGCTTTAATCACTAGACTCAAGATCACATTGGAATGAAGGATCACATAACTACAAGTTTATGGTAACTCATAGCTATTCATTAATTAGATCAATGATGATTATCAGACCAAAGATGAAAATTTGTTGCCATATAAGAAAATGGTGGATGATTTCAAGAATTACTTCATGGATATCAAGTTCATACAGATTCCAAGACTTGATAACAAAGTTTTTGACGCCATGGCCATGATCACATCATTATTGCATCTCCTAGAAAATTAGGCTTGCTATGAAGTTCTAGTGGAATAATCATTTACACCTACCTATGACACACCTAAAATCCAAATCATTTGCCACTCAGTAGGATCCGATTCACCTTGGTATGGAAATATTTATGCCTACCTAAAAGATGACATCTTACAACCTGACTTATCTCATAACCAAAAGTGCAATTTTATTCACCAATCCTCTCGCTATACTCTTATCGCTGACACCCTTTATCACCGTAGTCTTGATGGTAATTTACTTTGATGTCTTGAACGTGATGAATCTAACAAGGCTTTACAAGAAGTTCATGGTGGAATTTGTGGTACTCATTTGAGTGGACTGACTATATCCAAGAAATTGATTAGAATGGGTTACTACTAGCCAACAATGCAGAGGGAATCATTCACTTTTGTGAAGAAATGCTCAAAATTACAAATGAATCATGGGAATCTCATTCATGCCAACCTGGTCATTCTCTCAATGGGGGTTAGATCTATTTGACAAGATTCATCCTTCATCATCAAATGAACACAAATTCATCATCACAGCGACAAATTATTTTACCAAATGGGTTGAGGCTGTACCTCTCACTAAAGTCACCGAGAAACAAATCTCATCTTTCATACTCAACTCTCTCATTTGTCGGTATGGCATTCCCAAATCCATTATCACATATGATGGACAATCGTTCAAGAATCAGAATGTTGATGAACTTTGTGAAAGATTCCATATGCAACACATATATTCAACACCTTATTATCCACAATGGAATGACCAAGCAAAGGCCTCAAATAAAACAATACTGAAAATCTTGAAAAAGACTATGAATGATGTAGGGAAAGATTGGCATGTTCAACTTAATCCTGCATTATGGGCCTACAGAACTAGCATCCAAACGCCAACAGGAGAACCACCATTTGCTCTTGTCTATGGAGTAGAAGCCATTTTTCCACTAGAGGCTGATATTCCATCACTAAGGGTATCCTTAAAGGGTCTCACAACAGATGACGCATACAGAGTTTCTAGACTTCAAGAATTGGAACTTCTTGATGAGAAGAGACAAGCAGCTAATCATTTGAAAGCATATCAACAAATGATGTCTCGTAGCTATAATCATAGAATCAAGCCACGTACCTTTCAGGTTGGTGATATTTTTTTGAAGGAGAATCCACACAATCAGCAAGATAGAGAGAAGAAAGGTATGTTTGAACCAAATTGGTTGAGTCCTTATGTGGTCATCACCATATACGGTTCAGGAGCATACAAGCTATCAATGACATAAGGGGACTTGTTTGACGAACCTATCAACAACATGCACCTGAAGAAGTATTATGTATGAAACAATTATCATCATCCATAAATGTCCTGAAAAAATCATAAAAACAACAAAAAAAGTCCTGAAGAAATATAAAAACAATAGAAAAAGTTTTGAAAAAATATATAAAAATAAGAAAAATGTCCATAAAAAAAGGGAAAAAAAGAAAAATACAAAAATAAATTAAAAGACATTAGAAAAATAAAATAAACACAAATAGTGAAAATCTGGCAAACAGACGCTATTTGTAGCTCTCCATCTATTAGTTCATGTTCTGCACTTAGCTTCTCAGCCTTCATTTCATGCATCTTTCCATCATCTTAGGGTTGTACCAGCATCATGTTGTAATCATGTTCCTCGAGCGACAATGTCCTACCATGGCTTGATAATTGTACATATTCATTTCAGCAAGTTGTGCTAATATTGGGGGGAAAACAATTGATATACTAGGGGCAATCAACTTTTAGATTCTACCAAAATAGCTAGACAATGACATAAAACCCAATCATACGAAAAAACAAGCAAATCCTACAAATAATATCCAATCATTGATC
Organism: Sequoia sempervirens; assembly: GCA_007258455.2. NCBI lineage: Eukaryota > Viridiplantae > Streptophyta > Pinopsida > Cupressales > Cupressaceae > Sequoia > Sequoia sempervirens. Next base: position 645,639,864 of record VDFB02193867.1, on the reverse strand, counting down.
CATCTCATAGTTTTCTTCAAATTTCATAGCATGACTCAAATCTAGATGATCTAAAATTTGAATAATGTTTGGAATAGCAGTATTATATTTTGAACAATGTTTGTTTTATTTTCATTATCATTCCTCTAGAGCACACTCGATGATTTACTAAACTAGAGTGGCAAGGAAAGAGGATGATTTTTCTTTGTCTGCTATCATGAGGTTAACTATCAATCTGGTGCAAATATGTCGTGAGACATGATTTCTACAATGTATCATTGATGACAGTTCCAAATTTGCATTAGAAAGTGGTTAGTCTTTGTTTTCTTATGCAAGAAATGCTTAGGTAATCTCGGTTCAATTATACCTTGATGCTTGTGTTCACTTGCTATATCAAAAATCATGAAAGTTGTACTCAGGTCATCATTGGTGCTAATTTCCCTTATGATGCTTGTACATACTTCCAACATTTTAAAATTCTCTATGATGATTCAAGAAAGCTAACAGAAGGCTCAACAAATAGTTGGTTTCATTTCATTTAGATCATTGTACATATCTACATACTAGATTTGCATCAAAGTTTTAAAAGGTTGAACAAAAACATCAACGGTTGTCATGTCTCTTTAGACTAGTTGTGGAGGACATTTAGACATTTGTTTCATTATCATCTTTTATCTTCATCATCATTTCATTACCATTATCATTACATCCAGGTCATGTACATATCATATAGTTTATCGTTTATCATTCATTTGCATATCATTTCAATCCTTTATCATTTAGTTATCCATCATTATGCATTATCATTTCATTTATCATATCATATAATTTCATTGCATGCCATTGATCATTCTCATTTTATATCATCTTCATATCATTCATTTAGATCCTTTATCATTTTATGTCATATAATTTCATTTAGTTATCCATCATTATGCATTATCATTTAATTTATGGGTGATCCCATAATAGTGGTTTACAATTTTGGACAAACTAGACACAAAATTATTATTTTTAACTAAATCTTCACATTTGGGCACCTACAGCGGCTAAACCATGAGGAATTTGAAGATGGTGCAAACTAGAGTCTCATCAAATTTTGTTTGTAGATTCTAAAAATATTTTTTCAAAATTTTGGAATCAAATTGCACTTCTTTTTCTATCTCCCATGAAAATTGAATTTTTCAGAAAACAACATTTTAAAAAGTGGCCACCGTATAACTCATAACTTTTTTTTCCATGAAGGATAAAATTATAATTCTTTCAAATTTAGATTTTAACTTTGATATCTAGTGCTTCCACTTGGTTAGATAGTTTTTATTGAATATTTTTCCTTAATTAATTTTCAAAGTCAAACCAATTACAATTCCACATCGCGTGACCGTATAATGTGTAACTTTTTTTGTATATGTCAAAATTTAATTTAATTTTTTTGTTGGATCAAGGACTTCAATATCTGGTGCACTAATATTTTTCAATTTTTTTTTGATAATCTTCTATTTTTCCACATGTGAAGAACAAAGAAATTCATTTTCAATGAAAAACTATGTTTAATAAAACTTAACAAAACCAAAAATAACACATATATATTCATATATTGGATAGAGGAATACCATAATCATTTGAAATAAATTTTAAATGAATTCATTTGATCCCCCAAAAGCTAAATCAAAAGTGATTTTTTATCAGCATTTTGATAGGTGTAAAGGAGACGCATTTATAGGTATGGTTTAAAACTAGCGAGGTTCTATCCAAGGGGGTTTGATCTAAGGTGATTTGATCAAACCCTCTTCAATTGGAATCCTTAAAATGGAACTTTTTAAGTCTTAAATCATTATATTTTCTAAAAATATGTGATTTCAGCTCAAATTTGTTCCTCTTAGGAATTGTAAACCACTATTGTGACAACACCCTTATCATATAATATAATTTCATTGCATGCCATTGATCATTCTCATTTTATATCATCTTCATATCATTCATTTAGATCCTTTATCATTTCATATCATTCATTTATCCCTTAGGTATTTCATATCATTTCCATTTTCATATTATTTGTCATCTTCATATCATTAACATATTACTTATTATTTTCATATCCATGTTGTTTTCATTCTACACGGTTGCATCCCATTTACCATCTCCATTTTTTCACTTCATTTTAGCATTTCATTTCATTTCATTTCAACATTTCATTTCATCCCATCTATCATTTCATTTCATTTTATCATTTTATTTCAATTCATTTATTATTTCATTTCATAATCTATTTTCACTTATCATTTCATTACATCTTCATTATCATTATCATTTTATTACATTTCATTTCATATCATTATCATTATCATTTCATCATTCATTTCATATTCATTTCATCATCATTTCACTACATTTCATTTCATATCATTTATTATCATTATCATACATTTCATTATTATTAATCATTTCATTTCATATCATTATTTATATCGTTTATCATTTTACATTCATATCACATCTTTAATCATTTATCATTTATCATTTTCATATTGTTTTTCATTTTTCACACAACATTTGACCCATATCACCTATCATTTCATATCATTTCCTCTACATATTACAAATTCATGATGCATTTCATAGAAACAATCTCCATTTTCCATCACATCATTATATCTTGCATTTGAAAAATAAAAAAACAAAAGTTGCATACATACATTACATCTCCACATCATTTACAAACACATTACAAGCAATCATTTCATAGGTCATCCACCTATATGACATCATTACTACGCATCATAAATCATCATCATAAGCATATCATAAATCATCCTGCATATCATGTTATTCATCAAATCATTAACATGCATATCAAAATCCATAACCAATACATATCCATATTGTCATCACATCAAAGAAACACATCATCAAAATTCATCACCAATACATATCATCGCTCATCAAAAATAAATAAAAATGTCCAATTTTCAATGAAACTGACAAGTCTAGAGAGATACATAAGATATGGTAAAAAATAATGTACATGCTCCAAAAATGATATACATGTGTGAAATACATCAATAATACTACAACAATCAAAATCACATGTCAAGGCTGGCTGGTCGAGGCCCCTGATGGAGCTGGTCTAGCGGATGGTGGTCTTCCACCACCCCCTGCATTAGGATCCAATCAAGGCCTTGTGACCCCTCTACTATATGTCATCATTCATGATATGCTCTTAGTCCTATTGCGGGACCGTGGGTAAGGCTCTCTATGGTCGGGAGGACACAACTCCTCATACCTAACCTAATAATACTCAGCCTCCCTGGCAATCTCAAACCCATCTACAATGACCTCTCGTAAAGATGCACTCTCAATGGTGCCCATAAGTCTTTGTCCCACACCCTTTACCTTTGTTTCCCTCTGTCTGAAGGAGTCCCTCTTTGCTATCAACTGGGCTACCTGTGGATCCAAGATGGGAGGAGGTACCTGTACCCATGCCTCTGCCTATGCCTATGCAATTTGTGCCTTTAACTACACTACAACACTTTGAGCTTGAGCCAATTGGCCCTCCAACTACACCTACTGATCCTGAAGTGTCTGAACTTGGGCCTACATAGTATCTATCTATGCCTACTATGATGTAGAAGCAACCCTTCTCACTGTCCTCTGTCAAATACCAGTCCTTAGCTTCCGCATAATCTGAAAACTTCCCAAAAAGTCTAGCGTTGGTCTCACTGGCATCACTTTCACTGGCCTTTTCTCCTCACCTCTGCCATCTCTGTCATCATCCCTACTCTCCTCCTCATCTCCACTAGTCTCCTCCTCTCCTCCACCAACTTCCTGCTCCCCACCTGCCACATCCTTCTACCTCCTAACCCCTAGCTACAGTGCCACCAAAATGGGAGCCGACTCATCTAGATATGTGAACCACAGAAATGGGTGTGTGTGATAGTAAACTGAGTACTCCTCTGACATTCCTGCATCAACAATATCGAGTCTTCCATCCCATACCTTAGGCTCTAAAGTTGTATACTTTGTATAAACAACTTGATATGAAATGTAGGGTCCCCATCTAGGCTCATCCTTGCACCATCCATAGTGCGCAATGCCCTGAGGCATCCCTTGTGTGAATCTAATCTTCCTCTGTGCTCACAAGGCCAAAAACCTCTCTATGATGAATGGAGTATGACCTATCAAAAAATGGGGTATACATACAAATGACATCTCCAATTGATCTGTATCCCACACCTCACAATCCATGTAGGGCCTCCATATCACTAAATCCATATCATCTAGGGTTCGCCTCTAGTACTCCAACTTTCCCAGCTTGCGATGGACAAGTGAAATAGAATATGCATATACATACGGCCTACCTGGTGGCCTAACTCTTGGACACAATGGTCTAGTCACTACAATATGCTCCCATGCCTAGATTTGGAGTAGTCTAACACCACAAGACAAACTCGCTGAGCCTCTGTACCTCACCTGGTGCAAGTCATGATATAAATGAGCCAACATGCAGCTCCCCCAAGCATATCTTCATGGCTGAACCATCATCTTCTTGGTAATCCTCCCCCACCCAACTAATAGTCCCTTTGACTAGTAGTTTGGACAAGGGAAACCTCCAATAAATGCACCCAAATGAATAGGTAAGGCTGGATATCCCCTAAAAGCTACCCATGGCACCCAATACTGTTCTATCTGTGCATCTCCAAACACTCTTTGTAGTGTGTATGTCCCACCTGGCTCCTTGTGATCATAGAACACAAGGGCATCTACCATTAGAATACCTGAGATCCTATATACGTCCTTAGGGGTAACAGTCATCTCACCTGTCAGCGAATGGAAGGTGTTATGCTCTGAATGCCATCTCTCTGCTAGCACAGTCAACAGTCCCTTGTTGATCTGAATAGGAGGCATAGACAACAAATTTCCCAACCCACATACTACTATTAGTTGGACATCTGTAGGTTTAAGCTCTGGTATCTGATCCCACCTCACAAGGTGGCGCTCTCTAATCTAGAGGTTTTTGAAAACCTCCTATTTTTGGTCATCGCAAAGACAATCAATTATACTCATATCAATGATCCATATCAATTGTTCTATCTAAGTGACTCATATCAGGAAATCAATGCAAAATCTATCAAATCAATCTACTCTATCATCATTTACTCTTTGTTTTCTTTTTTAGGAAAGCAAATTTATCACCAATCACATCATTATCCTATTTGTACTTCAGTCACGAATGCAAATATGTTTTCAATCACATCATCTACTATTTTTTTTCTATTGCAGAAAGAAAATTTATCAGAGGTCATATCAATCATTATACTCTTTGGAAACAAAGTTATCAGCTATCTACTCTTTGTTTCTATTTTAGGAAACAAAGTTATCAATTCATAATTTATCATATTTTCTATCATTTCTATTCAAATCAACATGATGGCAAGACAATTCATCTAGTGATTCACCAATGAAGCAATATACATCATCCATTTTCATCAACAGGGGCATTCTGTCTAATTTTCCTAGATGCGCTACTTTGTGGCCTAAAAGTGTTAAAACCATAAATGCATTGAAGTTTCGCCTGGATGCGCTAAAATACCAAATGTGCCATTCTCTACCTTGAAAGTGCTAAATTACATCCTATATGTGTTATTTCCCTATATTCGCTAAATCTCTAATTGAATGCACCATTTCATTTACTCAATGCACGAAAACCATAAAAGTGCCATTTTGTGTCCTAAATGTGCTAGTGCACCAAATTTTCTATCGACCTCCTAAAAGTGCTATTTCACCTATCGTATTGGCTAAGCTGCCTAAATCCTTAAAGCACTAAATTATTTCCTATATGCGCTAAAAGAAATCATGAATGCACTATTTTATTCCCTAAAAGCACTAAAAGGACCTGCTAAAATCCCAAATCCATGTAAAAAAATCCAAAATCAACTAAAAATGAAAAATTTCAGAGCAAAGGGGGTTGAATTGACTCACCGGTGGTGCATACGCAGCTGGTCTTTCATATTGGCAGGCTCGCTCGAATCTATTCCTGTGATACAAAATCTCCATCTCACCAAGTCACCATCAGAGCACAGTATCAGTAAAGTCAAAAGGTGAAAATGACTTGTCCTTTTTACTCTTTTTACCTTTTAAGGGTCAAACAAGGTGAGTTTTGGTGGCATTTTGTTAAATTTTCAATTTGGGGCAGCTTTTAATCAATTATCGAGAGCTAAATCACTATGTCCATTTGATCTGAATTTAATCATCAAATCAACATTTTCTCATCATCAGTGATTTATCTCCCGAAGGGGCATCATCAATATCAGACACTTTTTGTTTAATCAGGGGCATATCAGTTAAAAATTTTTGATCAGGGGCAAAATCAAACACAATAAAATTTCAAAAGTAGGAATATTTTCTTTGAAGCAATGCATTTCACACATCACTTCAAAGAGGGGAAAAGTGTATAAGCATAAAATTGGTCATGTCTAATCCTAACATTTAATTAAATATTTTATTATTTAATTAATCCTCTAAAGTCCTCTACATATGATTAAATTTAATTAATTTAATTATATTGTTCATTCACTTTATTCTTTCACTATCGCATAAATAGGAAAAATTAGCAACTCAGTAATAAGGGCTGCAAGGGGGTGGATGAAACTCGTGAAGATGAAGAAACCAAATCAAGTGACTTCACCTCATATTGAATTTGAAGGCAAGTGGGCATTCCAAAATTATTTATTCTTACAGATCTCGAGTCAAAAATACAGAGTGACCTATATATAAGATCCCTTATTAGATAGGGTATATATTTTCCTGACCCTAATTTAGTTAGTATTTTTATACCTGTTTCCTTTCCGGCTTTACAACTGGTTACCGTTTTCTATATGCAAGAACCAGTGCATTCGATACATAGTTTCACAGTTTTTTTGTTTTCATTAGAATGGAAAACACATAGAGACTACTCATGTACAAGACGACCTGTCTGCTTTCTTCTAACTTGTGAACGAGGTTTAAAATAATTGATGAGCTTAACAAATAAGTATTTCCCCATTCAGAAACAACACATTCACTTGGTTTTACTTTATTTCTATTTTTTCCCGCAGGTTTGTACGAGAAGGTCTACCAGATGCAACCACACCTTATTATCCCAGATTACAAATTTAACATCTTTCAAACACTCTTTTATGACAAGAAGATGAATAATAGACCTTCTATTTTTCCCTATTTTTAAGTACACATCTTAACCACAAAAATTGTCAATGGAAAGAAAACTTCATTAGAAGCTTGTTGCTTCCATGCCTATATTAAATGGATGTAAAACCCATCTCTTAAACTTGTAGCAATACTCAAATTGATGAAAAATAAGCAATTAATTTACAAGCCAAAAGAATAATGTAGGGCTTGCTCTCCACCCAACCATAATGGCGTCATGGAGCCTCGTGGGCTCTATCCATACCCCCGAGCAAGGAATTTTTTAAGCTCCATAAAAATAAATGGAGTATTTTCTCATTTTTACAAGGGATTAAACTAACATAGCACCAATACATGCATCTAAGTTCTCTACCTTCTATTTACAACCATACACTCATACATTATGTCACTTTCTTACAACTAATCAACAAGGGTAAATGAAAATAGGAGGAACTTATCTCTTTTCTGAAGGGATTGAACACTTGTAACCATCTTTCCTCTCCAAGCCAAAACATCTTGATCACTATCTTTTCCAAGAAGTCGGCTCCTCCCCTCTTCTCATTCCTTCCACCATCTCTACTCAAGTTCTCCTAGAGGAGAAGTGGGTAACACCCTCTTCACTTCCTTTCCAAAATTTATAGAAGTTTCCAACTTGCAACCATTGGATGGGGTGGTGTGGAGTATACCTACCTCCATCAATGAGAGTCTTTTCCTCATTAATCTCTCTACCCCATCTTCTTCTCAAAATTCGTCACCTTCCATTATAAGAGCTTTTTAGGGGTGAAATCATGTCCTAGGGCACTATTATATGCCCACTTGACCCCTACCACTATGGTATAGACCCTAGGGGGTTTATTTATGCACTCCAACCAAAACAAATGACCAAAAACTCTCATTAAAAGCCAACTCAAGGTTTCATCCGAGTTTCCAACTTAGATAGGGGTTTCAAAGACCTAATCCCCACTTTCACCTCATGTAAATCATAACTAAATGGCCTTACAACATTAGTATTCCAATTAACTGAATTGTTCTCTTGATGGTTCTCTCTTCTCATGCTAACTCTATTACTTTCCTGTACATTACCAATACGATCATCAGAACAATCATATATCACATTACTTTGATAATCAAAATAAGATTTGATTGTGAAACCATTCCATTTACACTTTCAATTCATATTCTAGATTTACGAGTCCATAACACCTTCACAACAATGATAATGAAACAAGTGTCAACATTGAATTCAAGAATATTATCATACAATCACATTATGTATTACCCATAGTACAACTATCATCTATTTATGGAAACTTATAACAACTAGATTTAGTATTAATCACATGCAAAGTGGGGTTTGTGGTTCACCACCAAGTTGAGACTTGGAAAGAAAAATGCAATGCAAAGTATAATGCAAGATGAAATGCAAAACCCTACTATGATGCAAAGCTTCACTAAATGATATAGAAATACATATAAATCAAAATAGAAAATAGTAAAATAGGAAGTGTGCTCTTGGAAAGTTGTAGAGGCTTGAATAAAGATTGGAAATGTTGAAAATCCTAAAATTTAGGCTAATTGGGACTCATTCACCAATATAGGAAAATTAGTCCTAGATCTAGGTTTCTATATAGGAACAACTTTCTTGAAAAAGGATATTTGAAACTACAAAATATCAAAATTGACCTAAACTAGGACTCAGTCACCAAAAGTGGCAAATGAGTCCAGTTAGGGTTTTATGGAGCTTTAAAATCTGAATCTATTTTTTATGTCTTCTCTTTCTATTCCTCTTTGTTTTTGGATTTGAAACCTTGTTTTCGTGGTTGTAGGTGACTTTTTGGTGAAGATTGCAACCTTTGCAAATGGGGAGAAAAATCCAACAAATTTCTCCAAGCTTGTAACCTAATATTCAATGATCTTCAAGTCTTCAAAGCACCTCGATCTGCAATCACACAAATGGAGAGAGAAAAAGTGTTGATTGTTAAGGAATAGGGGTTTTCCTTGGTCAAACCCCATTTAGGTAATTAAACCAAATAATGAAACAATGAAACAGGGACATGAAACATAGGACATGAAATATGAACAATGATACCTTGAATGATTCCTTGTAAATGATGTCTTATAAATCTGGAACTCAACATGAAATGGCCATGAAGGATGTAGATCTTGATCTTGACAATAGGTGTAGAACAATGCTTGATCTTGGATCTGTAATGCTACATTACAAAACTAGCTCAATAACATGCTTGGTGCTTTAAATCCTTGACATGATGATGGATCTTAAATTTTTGCAGCAATTGATGAAGAAGTCTACCCTTGAATGCCTTAGAAATGATCTTGGATACTCTCTAGATGATCTTGTAAAGTCTTGGAATACTTAACTCTTGAGTACTTGACTTGATCTCATGAATTCTTTATGAAATAATGATCTGAAAGCTTATTTATATAGCAAATCCATTTAATATCCCATGTATTAGATCCCAAAGGCTGACACACATAAAATTTGAACTTAAAACCTAATTTTTCCCGCTCAAAACCTTGAAAATAGGCCAAATGGGACTCATTCACCCAAAGTGGTGAATGAGTCCCACAGGGCCTATTTTGATTTCTAAAGTGTTAGGGAGTGTGTAAATTAAGTTTATACATTGATATTATCAAGTTTTTGGTTAAAATATGCCTTTGGATATACAATATAGGGCTATAGGGGCCTATTAATGATGGTATTAAGGTCATAAATGCAAGAGGACCCAAAATCCAATGTGAAAGTGTAAATAATACTCTTTATAACACTAAATTAAGGAAAAATTTGGTCCATTTAGCTTAGATGGGCCCAAAAACCCATGTGAATGTGTAAAACACATTAAAACACTTGATTAGGTCAACTTTATTTTGTAAGCCTCTTAAATTTAATGTGAAGGTGTAAATAAATACACTTTACAACATTAAATTAGAAAAGAGTTATGTTTATTTAGCTTAAAAAGGGCCAAAGACCTAATGTGGATGCGTAAAACTTATCACAACATTAGATCAAGGCGATATCAGTTCCAATCTATCATTAATTATTCTCAAATTAAGCAAGGAGATGTGTATCCCTTTTCTGTCATTACACAACTTAATGGGATATTTTATAGCTCTTTAATAAATTAATTATGAATACTAAAGATCAAATTTGTGTCAAAATATTTCTCTTTGAATTTATTTTTTATGACCTCTAAGAATATCCCTTGTCTTAGAATAAGAAGAAAAAAAAAAGAAGTTATTCACCACTCATAAATATTATTATATTATTTCCACTATCTAATCATAATTAGCAAATAGGCTATATGTTTGAAATTTTCATCAAGATTTTCTTCAGCCCATCTGTGAATAGAATTTCTCAGTGCAAAAAATTAATAGTCACTAATAGTCAGTGGTGAGTTTCTTGGGTTGTTTATGATGACATGGAGTTTTCTAATTATGTGGGTTGGCAGTGGTATAGTTGGTTGTCTCGATATGCAGAAGAAGAATGGTAAGTGTTTGCTCACGTGAGGGTTAATGCATCCTGGCACCATTTTACGATGGTGCGGGAGGAAGTAAATGCAATATTCAATGTTGCAATGTGGGAAAGTATACTCTAAAATGTGTGAGAAAATATATTGATTAAGTTGCATTGTTGAAAGAGCCATTGTGGTGTTGGTTTGATATCAGACTATTGTAAAAAATGTCACTTTTGGCTCTGTTTTATAGTAGATTGCAGTGTTTTAAAACTATTATGCTTTGGAATCTATCAGTCATTTTACATGGGTATTTTTCATAAATGATTAATTTATTGTTCATGTCTTTCACTCTTTGCTTATTGTTCCTTGTTATATGTTTGTATCTTTGGCATTATAATCATTTTGTAGACTTCAAAGAGATTATGGATCTATATTGATGGAGAAATTATAGTTAAATCTTCTTTCTTTTGTCAAAAAATATGGTTAGGGTTAATAATTTTTTCTCCCTTCATTTATTATTTGTAGTAATCTCTAAGCATCTTTGGTGTTATACCCATTAACATAGGAGTAATTGCATATATATATGTAGAGGGTTGGTATGAAAGCATAAAGATATTCAACATAAAATTACTTTAGTGGTTGTTAAGTGTTATTCTAATAGCTCTTTTACAATTTCTCTATTTTTCTATAATATTTAGTGCCAAGTAATGTACCTCGAATTTTCAATTAAGTCTCTAGAATTATACCCATTTTTCATAGATTATTACTACCCATTGGCTTTATAAGTTCTATTTAATGTTTGTTTTAATTCATCGGTCATTTACATGTGATTCTTAAATGTTATTCTAATAGCTCTTACAACTATTACATAGACTTCTTGTCTTGTACCAATATGTTTCATGATATTCATTTTTCCTCATCTGTTTGAAGCTCCTTATAACAAATTGTTAATTGTCATGGTTATTTTATCTAGATGGAACATGCTATATGTCTGTTAGAATTTCCCCATAACAAATTGTTCTTCATGATATTTTTTTTTTTAGTTCCCCATAACAAACTAGTCTTTATTGCAGTTTTCCTCTTCTATTATCCATATTTTAAAGTTCTTTTTAATGTGGTTTTTCAAACATCTGTCATTTTCCTATGATTCTTAAGTTTTTTTCTAATAGCTCTTTTCCAATTTCCCTTTCTTTCTATATTAGTTTAGTGGCCCTTTTAAATGTTATTCTAATAGCTCTTTTACAATTTCTCTATTTGTCTATAATATTTAGTGCTAGGTAATGTAGGTCAAATTTTCAATTAAGTTTGTAGTGTTATACCCATTTTACATAGATTACTGCTACCCATTGGATTTACGAGTTCTATTTAATGTGGGTTTCTATTCATTTGTTCTTTACTTGTAATTCTTAAGTGTTATTCTAACACCTCTTACAACTATGACATAGAATTATTGTCTTGTACCAATATGTTTGATGATATTATTTTTTCCTCATCTATTTGAAGCTCCTTATAACAAACTACTAATTTTCCTGGTTATTTTGTTTTCATGGAACATGTTATATTTCTTGTATCAATATGTTTCACAATACTCTTCCTTTCTCATCTTTTTGAAGTTCCGCATAACAAATTGTTCTTCATGATATTCTTTTTTTTCTTTTCAGTTCCCCATAACAAACTATTCATTATCATAGTTTTCCTCTTCTATTCTCCATATTTTGAAGTTCTATTTAATGTAGGTTTTCAAACATCTGTCATTTTCCTATGATTCTTAATTATTTTTCTAATAGATCTTTTCCAGTTTCCATTTTTATCTATAATACTTAGTAGTGAATAAGTGTTATTCTAATAGATCTTTCACAATTTCTCTATTTTTCTATAATATTTAGTGCTAAGTAATGTAGATCAAATTTTCATTTAATTATGTGGCGTTATACCCATTTTGCATATATTATTCCTACCCATTGACTTTATGAGTTTTATTTAATGTGGGTTTCCATTCATTTGTCATTTACATGTGATTCTTAAGTGTTATTCTAACACCTCTTACAACTATTACATAAACTGGTTATCTTGTACCAATATGTTTCATGATATAATTTTTTCCTCATATGTTTGAAGCTCCTGATAACAAAGTATTAATTGTCATGGTTATTTTGTCTGGATGGAACATGTTATATGTCTTGTAGCAATATGTTTCATGATATTCTTTTTTTCTCACTGTTTGTACCAATATGTTTCATGATATAATTTTTTCCTCATATCTTTGAAGCTCCTTATAACAAACTATTAATTATCATGGTTATTTTGTCTGGATGGAACATGTTATATGTCTTGTAGCAATATGTTTAATGATATTCTTTTTTTCTCATCTGTTTGAAGTTCCCCATAACAAATTGTTCTTCATGATATTTTTTTTCAGTTCCCCATAGCAAACTATTCATTATCATAGTTTGCCTCTTCTATTCTCCATATTTTGAAGTTCTATTTAATGTGGGTTTTTGAACATCTATCATTTTCGTGTGATTCTTAATTTTTTTTCTAATAGATCTTTTCTAGTTTCCATTTTTGTCTATAATATTTAGTAGTGAGTAATTGTTATTCTAATAGCTCTTTTACAATTTCTCTGTTTGTCTATATTATTTAGTGTCAGGTAATGTAAATTGAATTTTCATTTAAGTCTGTAGCGTTATACCCATTTTGCATAGATTATTCCTACCCATTGGCTTTACGAGTTCTATTTAATGTGTGTTTCCATTCATTTTTCATTTACGTGTGATTCTTAAGTGTTATTCTAACACCTCTTAAAACTATTACATAGATGGCTTTTCTTGTACCAATATGTTTCATGATATTCTTTATTTCTCATTTGTTTGAAGCTCCTTATAACAAATTGTTAATTACCATGGTTATTTTGTTTGTATGTAACATGTTATATGTCTTACAATATCAATATGTTTCATGATATTCTTTTCTTCAGTTCCCCATAAAAAATTGTTCATTATCGTAGTTTTCCTCTTCTATTCTCCTTATTTTAAAGTTAGAACTATTTAATGTGGGGTTTCAAACATCTGTCATTTTCCAGTGATTCTTAATTGTTTTCCTAATAACTCTTTTCCAATTTCCCATTTTTTCTATAATATTTAGTAGAAAATAAGTGTTATTGTAATACCTTTTATACAATTACTCTATTTGTCTTCAATATATATATATATATGCATATATGTATCTTTCTATATTGTGAAGCATTAATTTTCAAATATAGTTCACATTGCATACCATTCTCTTTGGAAGGATTTGAAGTTAAATCTATCAGAAACATACCAAGCAACAAACTGTGCAAAATGCATATAATACCAAAGATACACAGAGTATATATATATGTATATATACATATCTGTGTGTGTGTGTATACATATATGTATATATATATATACATATATGTATATATATATACATATATGTATATATATATATATACATATATGTATATATATATGTGTGTGTGTGTGTGTGTATGTTTGTGTACATGTGTATAATATAGACATATAATTATATGTATATCTATGTATGTATGTTTTTCTAATATTTCTTTTACAATTTCCCTATTTTTCTATAATATTTAGCGCCAGATAATGTAGCTCGAATTTAGAATTGACAAGCAAAATGCTTCATAGATTGGTTGTCTTGTATCAATATGTTTCATCATATTCATTTTTCCTCATTTGTTTTAAGCTCCCTATAACAAATTATTCTATTATTCTTGTAACAAGAATTTTTTTCAATTTTTTAAATCCTAAAATTTTTGGGTTTTCAATCATTAGTCATTTTCCTATGATTCTTAAGTATTTTTCTAATAGTTCTTTTACAGTTTCTCTATTTTTTCTATAATATTTAGTTCCAAATAATGTAGCTTGAATTTTGAATTGACAAGCCAATGATTACATAGTTTGCTTATGTTGTATTAATATGTTTTATGATATTCTTTTTTTTAGTTCCACAAAGAAAACTGGTCACTATCATAGTTTACCTCTTATATTCTCCATATTTTAAAGTTCTATTTAATTTGGGTTTTCAATCATGTATCATTTTCTTGTGATTCTTAAGTGTTTTCCTAATAGCTCCAAATTAAAATTTCCCTATTGATCTATAATATTTAGTACCAAATAATGTAGCTTGGATCTTCAATTGACAAGACAACTATTACATAGATTGCTTGTTTCAATATGTTTCATGATATTCTTTTTTTTTTTCATTATCCCATATAAAACTATTCATTATCATTAAAATGTATGATGTACCTTCAAATCTATGGTGAAAGATATGATAGATAATCTCTAAAATGTTTATCTTCTGTGATATTTTTCATTACAAGATCTTTGATCTTCATTTGAGGATCAACATACAATATTGAAGATTTAATTTTTAGTAAGGTCTGCTATTGCAACCTTTTTAATGTCAATAAGGTATATTCTTTTATCATTTCTATAGTGGGTTTATTTGGTGTTGTATTTTTCTTGTTGTAAATGCAAAGTCTTACTGCTTAATTTATCTTAATTTGACATATAATTTGACCTAAAATCTAAAATTTAACAACCATTATTCTATCATAATGACAAATGGTCTAGATCAATCCTCTATTTATTCATTTTTATGACTTGGATTTATTGCAAGTGAGAATATGTCCTCTTTATTGTCCATCTTATGATCTTGTCCTAATTTAAACCTCTTTTTTGTTTCTCGAGTTGAATATTTCTCCATATGTAAAAGCTCTATTTAATGCTAGTTTTCAATCATTTCTGGTGTAGTACAGGTTTCAATTCCTTCTTACAATTCCAAATTGACCATAATAAAACAATCTACTATTCCCAAAACCTCAACACATAACCTTTCATAATTTCGACCTACCTCCCTAGTAGCATTGCAAACCATGGAATTTCAGCATATTTCACAAAAAAATCCTCAAACCCACCAACCGTCAGTATTTTCAAGCACCCATTAGTGCATTATTTAACATGTCACAAAATCCATATGACTCCCTTGAATCATCACCCTCAAACTAGTGCATCAACGTTGTCTTAGACACCCAAATAGGTCTATTTTTCAAAGTAAGTGCAACCTAAATCATCTTCCAACCCCCAAAACCTACAAATAGTCATTTATTAATCTTCAAAACCACTAAACCAACCATTTTTAACATCAAGAAAACCCTCCAAGTCTTTGGTTCACCAAACCCTCATTTTTTGCTTGATTAGAAGGGAGCTTATTGTAACTCTACTTTTCCAACCTTTTCTCACCCTAGAAACACATCCAACATGTCCAAAAATTTATGGTTTTGCTTGAATAACCTTCAAATCTTTCTTCCCCAAGGATTCACAACCATTTCCTACTTTAAATCTCCAAATTTCACTCAAAACATACAATTCTCCTATCTAGGGCATCATACAAACCCATATAAAACCTCACTCTGACTCGTAAAACATACATAATGTCAAATTGGCCATCCCAAATATTGTCATTCTACCAGTTTTGGAGCGATTTTGGAGGGTAAAATCAAACTTATATAATTTTGATTGCTCACGGGTTCCCTACTTAGAATTTCTGGACAAGTTTTCAAATAAATGCCATAACTTTTTTGTTTCACAATGAAATTCAACAAAACCAACTGTAAAATGATATAGACTCATATTTTTACCAATTATAATGACTTCCTCTCAATAATATGACTTTATGGGGCCATATAGTGCTCTACAACACAAATTTACCAGTAAAAACATAGAATTTTGCATATAAAACAAGGTTTCTTTATTGATTTTCCTTTGTTTACATTCCTCCAAACTCTTCTTCGAGGTTTGCCACCATTTTAAAAAATTTCCACCCTTTACACTTTTTGAATTTTACAATTTTTCCTTTGACAACTTTTTAGCAAATTTTGCATTTTGCAACCTTTTGAACCCCACAATGCGTAAAGACCTCTAAACTCAATACATGATAAAATGGTGTAATAAGACCTTATCCCATTGAAAAAACACCTAAAACCTATTATGGATCCCATTTGAAATTTTTTTCATAAAATTCCCTTGGTGCCCGTGCACCATACACCTGACCTAAAAAGAATTCCAAGTCCCTTGGAATTTGTATGGCAACTTGTAATCTTCATCTTTGTGGTCTTCAACATCTCCTCTTTGAATTCTTCTAAGCTTTGCTTCTTGGAACAACTCCATTTGATCTCCATCTTCAACTTGTCCTTGCAAAGTATCCCTCTTTTTTCCTTATCATTTTGAATCTGCACCTTCTTGCTCTGATGTGTCACCACCTCACTATGTCCTTCTTCGATCTACTTCATCTTGACTTTTGGTTTGTTTCCCATCAAAATTGCTATCACAACAAGGAAGTGATAGATGATCTCCTTCACCTTTTTCCTTTGCCATGTAGCAATGGTTTCTTCATCTTTGTTTATCTCTTCTCCCATAAGATATTTTTCCTCACTATATACTTCTTTCTCATGGATACTAACCTATGATATGAAAGAAATACAAAAACTACTATCCTTCTTTGCAAATAATAAAGAAAATATGACATCATCGTACCTTTTGCAATACCATCTCATCCTTGACCTTCTCTTCAACATGAGGTCTTCACTCCAACCCATCATTTCCCTCCAAAATCAATTCATCCTTCAAATTTGTTGTCACAACTTCTTCAAGTCTGGAAGTGGCTGCCATGTCCATGAATTCTTCTTCCACATCTTCAAATTCTTCTTCTTCTTCTAGTATCTTCAGTTGTCTCCTCCTTTGAACTATCTTCTTAATGGGCCATACAACTTTCTTTTTCATTGTCAAGTGCCAACTAAGTACTCTTCTATGTAATTTCTCCATCTCATCTTCATGTCTTCTTATCATCTCTTCCATAGCTTGCCTTATTTCTCTTATCTTTTTCTCAATCTCTCTTTTCCTCATCTTTTCCTCTTTCCTCTTCCTATCTCTTTCCACTCTCTTTTGTGAATCTGCTCCCTACAAGTTCCTTCTCAACAAATCCTTCTTTTCCTCAATAAAATCCCCTTAACCTTGCTTCCATTTTGATTTTCCTCACCTAGGTCTCCTCTCTTTTCCTCTACCTAGTCTCTTGGAAATTAGGTTTTCTCTTCAACCTACACAAACACAAAAATCTCTTGCCCAAACCTTATGAACTCTAATACCGATTGATGCAGTATAGGGTTCAATTGATTCTTACAATTCCAAATTTACCATAATAAAACAATCTACTCTTCTCAAAACCTCAACATAATAACCTTTCATAATTTCAACCTACCTTCCTAGTAGCATTGCAAATCATGGAATTTAAGCATATTTCACATAAAACTCCTCAAACCCACCAACCATCATTCTTTTCAAGTTCCCATTAGTGCATTATTTAACATGTCACAAACCCTATATGACTGCCTTGAATCATCACCCTTAAACTACTGCATCAACACTATCCTAGACCCCTAAATAGGTCTATTTTTCAAAGCAAGTGCAACCTAAACCATCTACCAACCCCCAAAACCTAAAAAATAGTTATTTATCATCCTTCCAAACCACTAAACCAACCATTTTTAACATCAAGAAAACCCTCCAAGTCTATGGTTCAAAATGGTTGGTAGATTATTAATATTTCTAAGTTGTCTGCCAGCTGCTATTAGACGTTGCAATACATTAATCTCTTATTTTTATTGTGAAATAGAGCTCCCAATCAGACAACTAAAATTGCAACATTTCCTCCCTATAAAAGTTCCCACAACTATGTCCATGAAATCGGGCTTTGTGGATGGGTCTCAAGAGCCCCTAAGATTGATTTTGTGATTGATTTGGTGACATCCCCCACAGGTTCCATTGTAGAGTTCAGCTTTGAGGGTGCCAGTTGCCAACCTCTTGTAGACATGCAAAATTAGCATCATGCATTCAATTAGGTCATTCATCAAGTAAACCAAGTTCACATTCATCTGCTCATAAAGTTAATCAAGTTCATTAAATCCATTCATTAGGAAAATCAGGTTCATTTAATTCAATCTCCAAGGATTACCCACTTAAATTGAATAAATTAACTTTATTTAATTTAAGCCTATCATTCCCTCTTTGATTAAATAAATCAATACTTTATTTAATTAAATCTCAAAATTCATATTTCTCTCTTTTGATTTAAATAAATCAAAATATTTAAGTCAAATGGGTGAAAATCCCTAAACATCATCTAAGCTAATCTAATCCTGATTAACCTAATCTAACCACCCATCACATCCTCTAGCTTTTCCCACTTGCACCAATAAAGCATTTTAATTCATTTATAAATTCATCTTTTTCTTTCAACTTGGCATAAAAATGGAATATTCCCTCAAGTTTGAATATGAAGACAAGATTGACTTGTCCCTTCCAACATTGCAATAACTTCTCTCTTTCATGTCCCCCTCTCAACATTTAATTCACAATTTTAAATTTGAATCTCCCCCTCTTTGGCACATTGGCCAAAACTTGCACATTCCTCAACCTATCATAATGTGACAAGTGGCCTCATCTCATTGGTCCAATCATTATCCCACATTGCTCTATTTTGAGCTCTCTTCCAATTTGAAAATCTATAAATAAAGGGTTGATTCTTCATCAAATCATCTACACTCTCATGCAAAGTTACTCTCTCAAATTGAGAACTAATTTTTCCCATCACCATTGCATTGCATCTTGTGAGTTTTAGCAAGGATTGGGAAAGGGTCATTGGCACATTTGACACCAATCCAATATGGAATAGGTATAGATCATGTTTGCTTCTTTCATGTTTTTAATTGTTTATTAAAGCATGATTTATTATTCCATAGAAGTATTTGTAGGTATGCAGGGCTTGAACTAACCCATTATTTAATGTGTAGTTGAAGTTTAAGTGTTTGCAGATTTGTAGAGCTTCATCATGGTGCTAGAAGGAGGGTTGTTCATAAGTTATTATATTTTATTCAATGAATACATGTAGAGCTATCGATTTATCTTAGTATTTTCTTACATAGCTGACCTCT
This sequence comes from Sequoia sempervirens, assembly GCA_007258455.2. Classification (NCBI taxonomy): domain Eukaryota; kingdom Viridiplantae; phylum Streptophyta; class Pinopsida; order Cupressales; family Cupressaceae; genus Sequoia; species Sequoia sempervirens. The sequence continues at coordinate 645,620,190 of VDFB02193867.1, read as the reverse complement.
CTGCACTTGTATGCATCTTTTAATCATGCCCATTTTTTTTATCATGGTTTTTTAGTAAGAAGCCCCTTATTTGCCAATATTCATGGACTATTGCATAGTTGATCCACACATCTGAGCTTAATTCTTTGAATACATCATTTCTTAGGTGTATCTTGCACGCTTTATGGATTTGAGCTTATATGCTTTTAAAATAGATTCATCCACCATTTATTTGCATTGGTGTGTTCATAATACTTGATCAAGCTGAATGATTGACTGTAGGTTCTTGAATCTGCTGCAACATTACACTCAATTATTAGCTGTTAATTTTCTTATAAATGTGAAATGAATGAAACATCATGCTCATATTCACATTAAGGATTGTTGTCTTTACTACCCAATAACAATGGTATTGGTAATAACTACTGGCTTAAAATAGAGCAGCTGACTACATCTAATTACATCTCTTAGTAATGTTGTTACTAGGCCATGGGTTTAAATAAAATTTGCAAAGTCTCTCTAGAAGAGTCCAAACAAAGTCATAGTCTCATAACTATGATTTTAAGCTTAGAGCACTGAGTTTTAATCCAATAACAAGTCATAAAAGTTTTATTTCATAATGTGCTGAGCTGGGAAGTTTTAGAACATATAGACATAAATCAAGGCAGGAAGGATGGAGTAACTTTGTTTAAAATTGTGGTTTCCTTGATGCCAATGTGTGGAAGTTGAAATCAGGTGGGAAACTTAGGACATGGTGCAGCTTCAAAGCCTTCATAGCAGGAATGATTTAAAAATGTGTGCAAAATGGATTCCTTGATAAGAATTTAGAAACTTTAAAACAAATGCAATTAGCAGGTGTAAAGTGAGCTTCTGCAACCTTTACCAGCATCCTACCTATCATGCTAAAATAGCTCTGAAAGAAAGGCATGTTTTCTATCACACCATTAACAATAGAGCTATCATTTTAACTTCTATGGTTGACATGCATGCTAAATAGGAAAGCATAGACCCGCACCTTATTTCCTCTTACTCACAATCTACTCTTTTTTTGGGCAATTTTCTCTTTGTTGACGCATTCTATTGGTAATGGTTGTGTTTGAGATAGCACAAGTTAAGGGAGTAGTCTACTGATTTGTTCTCATTATATCACTATCTCAAGATTCCAATAAATCAAGTTGACATTAAATAAATTAGTATTTGCTCTGTCAAGTAGCTACGCACCAACTTGGAGAAGTGAAATCATTTGAATGTACTTAATAGGGTTGCTTCTCATCATCAATGTCATAACTTATATTCTTTACATTGTTGTTTGGTATCATTCCAAATCCATGTTAAGCTCATTATTGTGCATTGTATCATGTACTTTTCTATTTATGATTTTTGTGCTTTGGTTCATACTTTGGGTAAACATGCATAATCTATGGTGCTGGTGATAAGAGAAGGTAATGTGATAATGAATACATTGAATGTGAATCATGAGCCAGCTTTCAAAAGTGTTGGAGTGCATGTCAACTTCCATTCACGCAAAGGTAGGGAGGATGTTGGAACGATTGGTGAATCTACTTTACACCCACCAATTGCTTTCTCTTGAAATTTGCTCCATGTTATTTGAAAGTTTTAAACTAAGGTTGTATTTTCCACTTTTTACTTACCAATTATTTTGTTACAAATATAAGCTCAAAAATCTAGCTGAAAGTTAGGCTATCTCTTTTCTTAGTAGCGCCATCCCTCATCATTATGCTAGTAAGTTTTTTTTGTAGTGTTAGTTGGCTTGAGCACATAATTTATTGGCCTAAAACTGATCTAAGACTGTCCCCCAGTAATCTCTGCAAGTGCATTAATATTGCATTCTATCTTGGTCTACTGCATTATCAAATCCATGCCATCCATTATATTTTCCTGCCTTTTCCTTTTATCTACTCCTATGCATCCTACATTAACATCACACCTTGTCATCCTAATCACACCATTTATGCCATTTGACCCATGTCTTTTGAGAGGATTGAGTAAATCTACAAGTTGTACTTTTTATACTAAAAATGGGATTGATATTTCTCTCATTAATAGAGTTGTTTGATCATTAATGAATGGCTACATAAGATGGACATGTACATGAATGAGGAAATTGACATTGACTATTTTATAAATCCAAATCACTGTCATACAATTTCTTGCTATTCACAAGGTTTCTTTTCCCATTGTCCCTCGAGATGAGGCATACTTGATCCTATTACCCATGCAGATAATGGGGGAAATTGTCATTTGATGGCATCTGTACGATCTGACTATGACCTTCATTGCTACATTGATGGACTGAGTTTTATCTCCAAGTTGTAGTGCATGTGTACATTTACGTTGTAGCTTTTGAATGACCATGGTTTGAAATGTTCGTTTTCTTTGCTAGATGAGATCTAATCATGAGCATTTTCATCTACATTTCTTATCAAGGGTTTTTTTTAGATTCCTAGATATATATGAACTTTGTTTACCATGTGATAATAACCTCTTGAAAGCTTCATACAGTTTGGAAGGAAATTAAGGGAGTGAAAGACATACTAGCTGTGATGGTGACAAATAAAAGTCTTTGCTTATTGTTGAAATACATTTGAAACAAGACTGATTTAATAGATTCATTAGATACGTGCTAGTTGGAGATTTTGTTGAAAATCCACACTCTTTTAATCACAAAGTTAGAATTAATAATGGCATATCAAACTTATTGATGCTTCATTTATTAATAATTAGTCTTTAGAATCATTTTATTATTTGAGGTTAATATTTAAAATGATTTTAATTAAATAATCCAATTTTTGCATGGTTGTTTTTATAGGAAAATGAGGAAAATGAGGAAGCTGAAAATGAAGGAAGCTGAAGGAGGAAGACGAAGGAAAATGAAGGAAAACAAAAGGAAAATGAAAGAAAGAGAAGCATAAGGAAGATATTTCGCAAGATCAATTTTTTTTTTAACACTTTAGTGTTTGTTTAACACTTGTTCAAGAAATTTTTATCTCTTCTTTCTTAGGACACTAATTTTTCATTTGGGTTTAAAAAGAATCTTTCCAATTTTTGCAAAGGTTTAAAACAAACATTAGGAATACAACTTACTAAAGTTTTTTTTTGGTTAAAAATTGAACAAAGTGTCTCTCATTTGTCATTTGGTGTTTTAAAAAGAGATCACATTTTGCTTCGTGGATTTAAAAAGAACAAGTACAACTTTGTTTTTCATGAAGGCTTACTTAAACTAAAGGCATTGAAAAAGGATGTATGTGCTTCTCTCCTGCTTTATAGCGATCTTGAGAATCAAAAGACCTTTTTCATGACTTTAGGGTGAGATAAAGAAATCACCTCCACACTTTAGTTTGGGTTTAAAAATTGAACAAAATATTTTGTGAGTGTGAGTAGGGGAATTATTATGCACATTCTCTCTCTTTGTTGCCAACAAGGATTGATCGAGTTACAGATATTGTCTTTATTCACTTTTGTTTATACTAGAGGGCCTGCCTTGGAGAAAAAGTACTCACCCAAGGGAACAACTCAACCGGTAACACTCTCAAGCCAAGAGTATTTCCAACCGGGATATAAATGTGGGTATTGGAGTAAATGCCAATATCACGCAGTTGATCCCGACAAGATGGATCTGAAAGGGGACTCTTGTTGTATGGGTCAATCTCCACGAATGGAAAGTCCTTATTAAAACCCATGTGCTAGAATTTTCCAAAATCCTTTAATCTATTTGTTGGTGCAAGAACAGTCATTTTGAAGCTGCCCCACTCTTTTACAGTCTTTTAGTAGAAATGGAAAGCATGCCATGGGAGTTTCATGGGTGTTGATGCTTGGCTGCCCTGATTGACGTTATTGAGCCGTGGAGGGGATCTAACCATTCTCTAAAGATAAATGTAGCTAGACTTGTCCAAGTGAGAATCCAACAAATATTGTCTTACACATCCATAGGCTTGTACTTATTCTTGGGTTACAAAATGCATTGCTTGATTGAAAACATCTTGAAAACAAACACTTAACATCATCATCCAAATTTCAAACCCTTTTGGAGACAAATAAAATTGACTTGATCCATATGTTATTGATTTCCCTTGGGATTCACATCCTTAAAGGTTTCTAAACATTGGATTACATCTCAATTTTTCTACCTAAGTAAAAAATAGGTAAACCCTTGCCTTGAGTTCATCAAATTTCCACATAACATACTTTGTGGGGTTTGAAGAAATTAAGACATTGGACATCTTAGTTTGAAAACTTAATCAAAGAAAGTGTTTTTGATAAAATAAAGCAATTAAGAAAATCTAAGCAAAATGAATTATCATGTGTGTTTAAGCCTCACAAAGTTCAAAGCCCAAAACGAAAATCATTGGTTGTAAATGTATGTCCAAATTGAATCATTCTTTGATTATAAAGGTCTGTAGGAAGCATTTGCATGTTCTTCAATACCTAGGTCTAGGCAAACAAAGTGTCTTTTTTAGGTTCATCTTAGGATCAAAGGAAAATCAAAATATTTTTTCATCCATCCTTCAAAACATCAAAACAAACATCATCTCACTATCACCTTGTGGAAAATCTTGAAATCATCCTTAATGCTAGGCTTTTTGGCAAAATTAAAATCATCAAAATCCTTGAGATTAAATCCTTGAAATCTTTATCAAAATCACCTTTGGCTAGGTATGTGTAGATGAGTCCTTTTCCATAGGCTTATCCAAAGTCATCAAAATCATCTTGTTTAGTTTGGTATATGAAGATGCATCCTTCTTCGTATTCTTGGATAAACTACCATCTTGTTTGAATAGGTGTAGGTAGATGCATCCTTCTTCCTGCACATATTCAAATTATCATCCTCTGAACGAATCTATCCCTTAGATAATCATCCAACATCCTAGGGTCTATTTGTTCAAAATAAAAACAATCAAAATCAAAATCAATCAAGGACAAATCCCAAGGGAAAATCAAAATCAAAATTAGAAACATATATGAAAGTCCCAAAAGCCTAGTATCTCCTTCAAGATTTACCAAAGGATCATAACATCCACATCATCCATCCCTTGCATCATCATCATATCACCTTTCGATCTTCAAGATATCCTAAAATTTTCCACTTTGAGGAATAAAATAAAGATCAATCCAAAGAATTAAGAGATTCATCTCCCATTCTTAAAATTTGATCCTTGTTTTATGGTTCAAACTAGATCTCCATACAAGAAGAGCATGGAAGCCAACAAAGAAACACCTACTTCAAGTGATTTAGGTCATACCACTCCTGAAATAAATCCCATTGGGTCTAAAATTCTCACAGTTAACCTTCTGACATCATTGCAAAACCCACAAGAAGAAGCCCAAGGAGAAGACCTCACCATTGGGATGTCTCACAATGAAATAATTGAAATGCTTCAAAATTCGAAAAACCATAAGATCGTCAATATCATGATGAGGCTTAACCCTTCATTATACATGCTTGAACTAGAAAAGAAAGGGGCCAAATTACCTTCAGATTTTGACATGAGTACCATAGTGGAGACATATTTTCTCTAATCTCATCCACACCCCCATCCCACAATATCACTCAAAACATTTTGCAAATCATGATATCTTTTTCTCCAACCCAACCTAACATTAATAAGGGAAATGCATTTCTCAATGCTATTCAAACACACCCCCTTGTTAATCATCAAAACTTGGATGCAAATACCACCTTGGAACAAAACATACTCAAAAGCCCATTACATAGGAATGTTCCTCTCACTTTCCATCATTATCCATCATCATCATTTTTCCACGCAACACCTCATACTTCCCTCCTCACAAATTCACAAGAGGAAGGAGACATGTTCAAACCAGGGGGTATTTTTGACACCGCAACATTTTTGCAAGGACTCATGCCCCATACATCTCCACCACTTCCACATTTTCCATCATCATCAACACCACTCCTTGGTTTGGGGCTTCCCCCTTTACCAAGTATCAATCAAACCAACATCCCAAATATCAATCAAAACATTTTTCCAAACGCTCAAAATTTGTCATCAATATCACAACAATAGATGTCAACTACACAAGCATTCACAACATCATCAAACACCCCCCTAACATCACAAAGAATGGTCTCTCAAGGACTAATCACATCAATGGAATCACTTATCACTCAAAAAACCACATCAAAAACACCATCCACCACTTAAATCATCAACACAACATCACCACTCACTACCTTCACAAACACCATTCTGAATCCACCACCACCCCCACCACCACCAACTTCCACCACATCAAAGCAATACAATGTAGCAATGCAAGCTTCTTTTCAAAGGGGATTCCAACAAGTGCAGAAACAAAAATTTGTACAACTAGTTGCTCAGCAAGCTGCTCAAGCTGCACAAGCTTCCCAAGATGCACAAGCCGCATTACAAGTGCAACAAGCCGTGCAAGCCCAAGCTTTATTGCAACAATAAAAAAAACAAGCCACCCAAGCTGCTCAAGCATTGCAAGCATTACAAGCACAAAAGGCTGCTCAAGCACAAATTCTATTACAACAAGTGGTACAAGGAAAAGCCAAAGCACAAGCAGTGCAAGCACAACAGCAAGCACAATAGCAAGCAAAAATCTTAGCACAACAATAGCAAGATCAACAACAAGCATTGTTCATACAAAAGCAGATGGAAGCCTACCTATCTCGGCAGAACATATAGATACCATCAAACAACACACCGACCAACCCACCCATTCAACCCACAATCAAAACACCCCAAAACACCTTCATCCCACCACCTGATCTACAAAATGATGTAACGACACAAATCAGGTTGCTCTCACAACAAGTGCTCAATCTTCAATCAGGACGAACAACAAAGACACCAAGCAACTTATGTACATATCCATTTGACAGGAGTCTAGTGATGAAACCATTCCCCAAGGGATTTGAGATCCCCAAATTTGACAAATATTGTGGGATGGGAAACCCTAAAGATCACATTAGGGAATTCCAAGTTCATTGCATGGAAGTCACATATGAAAATACTTATTTGATGCGGCTATTTCCTAGGAGTTTCGCTGGCCACGCTATGGAATGGTTTTCTTTCCTACCTTCAGGAATTAGAACATTTCAAGAAATTATAGACGCATTCATAAAAAACTATGCATGCAACATTGCAATGGATGTTAATCTAGAAGATCTCTCAGCTCTGAAACATGGTAAGCATGAATCATTCACTTCACTCTTACAATGATGGCGATCCAAGGCCAATCAGAGCAAGTGGACCATGCCCGAAGAACAAAAATTTTGCACCATCATAGCCAACCTTGATGGCCTCTTGGAATTTCATCTCAAGGTTCAAGGCATCACCACATATGACCAGTTTATCCCCAAGGTGCTTAGTATCGAACGAGCCCTCATGACACAACCTGCAGGATCAACTTCATACACCGAACAAAAAAACAACCACCCACCCTCCAATTACAATGATAAATCTCACACGTGGGAAAGGAACAAAAACATTACTAATTATGGTGTCATCGATGCCAAGGTGATCATTAGTGTCCCTCACTAACATACACCTGCACCACCAATCCAAATCAAACACCAAAACAATCATCACACGACACAACAACCGAACAACAATCCAACAATCAACAATCTCAATGATCAAATGGGACCACCCCAGTGGAACAAGAATTATCCCAAGTGAAAATACACCACTCTAGGGGAACCACTTGAAGACATAATGAAAAAAATGATAGACGAAAAACTCATCAAGGCCCCTACCTTTGAGAATTACCAAGAATCAGATGTAAAATATCCTTGGTATAATGAGAATCAACTTTGTGAGTTCCATAAAATCAAAGGCCATACAACAAACACTTGCATGAGATTGGAAAACATTGTTCAAGATCTAATCGATAAAAGAATTATAAACGTGGAACAGCCTACAAGAAATTAGGATCTTAAGATATATACGAATTTGATGCCAAATCATGGCAATAAATGGAATAAAAATGATAAAGGGAATGGAACCCACTCAAACATAAACCATGTGTATGAAATAGTCATCACCTCTCTAGATGAAAACTACATGGTCATCACCATCAAAGGAATACATGCCAATTGTGGAGTCACAACAAGAGGAGAAAAAGTTACCATCACAGGATCATCCCAACCAAACAAAGTCCCTGCATCTAGATCTGTTCCTAATGGCTATAATGTCCTAGATCAACTCAAGATAACACCAGTGTAAATATCCATCATGGATTTGCTAAAAATATCATCTGCCCATAGGAAAATCCTTGAAGAAGCGTTGGCCTCATCCACTGTCCCCATAGATCTTGATGCGGAACAATTCCAAGCTATGGTCAAAAATATCATTACGCCTAATCTTCTTACATTCTCTGACCAGGATTTCCCTACTCAACCATCTCACAACCGTGCACTTCACTTAGAAGTCATAGTACATAAGAGCAAAGTCAAAAGGGTCTTGGTGGACGGAGGTACAAGCTTGAATATATGTTCTCTCAGCCTCATCAAGCAATTCAAAATATCAGAAGATTCTATCGACAAAGGGAAGGCTATCACAATAAGAGCATATGATGATCAAGAAAGAGTGTCTCAAGGCATGATCAAACTCCCTATTCAAGTAGGGCCTGCCATCAAGGAAACCACTTGTCAGTTCTTGGACCTCAACTTGCCATATAACATCCTCCTAGAATGCCCATGGATTCATGCAATGAAGGAAGTAGCATCGAATTTCCACCAATGTGTGAAATTTACACATGAAGGACAAGAAGTGACCATCCATGGAGATCCTAAACCCTTCACTTATTGTAAAAATCTTGAAGCAAAGTATTACAAAATCCCCCAAGTACCAAAAAATGATGAGGGTCCATGCACACCATACATTGATCCTACCACTCTCACATCCACTTCTATGATAAAGACACCCATCACTCCCGCCATTCCCACCATCTCTAACATCAAGATCATTATCCAAGATAATGGCTATGGAAACTACAAGCTCCCTAGTAATCCCTTTGTGGTAGGAGAGTTACCACAATCTCCTAGATCATGGGGATGCCCACAAATGAATGAGGCTTCCACATCCCAAACATCTCCTAAAAAATATCCCACCTTCACAAGATGGGGAGATCTTGTACGAGAAGTTACTGAGGAAAATCCATCTCACATGCTATATCAAGATGAAAGGCCAATGGTTGATTTACCAATGGATGACAGAAGCAAGGGTCTGCAAATAATGCTCGCAATGGTCTATGACAAAAATCAAAGACTGGGACAAAATGACAATGGGCTCATAATACCTATCATGCCATAGACGTGACCAATAACAAATCTTAACCTTGGATGTACCCTTCCGAGTATAACCATACATTGCCGAAGTCCTCCAGTTAGAATGGTTAACAATCCTCCTCAGACAACCCCAACAAAACTACGCTTACTAGTGTCTACAGGTAGAGTCATAGATAGCTTTGGATTTGATATAACCGACGTCTATAGTAGTAGCAATGATGAGGATCACCTAACTAACTTACCTAGGCTATTTGAGGGTACCACTCTTTCCATGATTAGCACCCTATATTTTGAAATAAACCATCAAAATCATGAGATCTTTCTAGTATATCCCCAACTCATCGACTATGACCAATGAGGACCACCAATTCTTGATACATTCAAAAATGATGAGGCACTTTCAGAATTCATGGGATTGTAGGATAACATTCCAGATGGGGATCACAAAGCAGGGTTTATAATGGAGTTGGACACACATGCCTATTATGGGGAAACGATTGAATCCTTCAATCGCAAAAGCGAGAAATTAGGAATAATATCCAAGTCCTTGAGTGAAAACCACACTGTGGCACTCTCTAACAAGAAAAAAGTAAAAGGAAAGGATGCATCTAATGGTGAAAACCTCTTTGAGGTGCTTGAGGATGGGGGATTCAATCTTCCTTTAAGAGTTGTTCATCAGGAAAAGTTAGAAGTCTTAGCAAAAAAATGCAATCTAGTCAACCTAGGAATAGAGGAGACCACACATATCACATTCTACGCGGAATCACTACTATCAAAAGAGCAAGAGCTCCTAGCAACATTCCTAAGGGAAGACAGATAAAATTTACATGGAGTTATGCTGACATGCCGGGACTTGATCTAAAGACTGTGGCTCACCACTTAGTAGTGTATCTAGAGGAAAAGCCTTTCAAAAAAAATATTCAAAAAATGCATCCTTAGATTGCCCTACTAGTCAAAATGAAGATAAAAAGGCTATTAGATGCAGGATTCATCCAACTGATAGACTACCCAAAATGGGTATCAAACTTGGTACTTGTTTCAAAACCTGATGGAAATATCAGAATCTGCACAGACTTTAGAGATTTGAACAAGGCATGTCTAAAAGATGACTTCCCACTTCCCAACATTGACATGATAGTAGACATGAGAGTGGGACATGAGATGCTATCACTAATGGATGGATTCTCAGGGTACAACCAGATCATGATAGCTAAAGAGGACCAACATAAAAAAACTTTCACTTGTACATGGGGGACATACTATTGGAACATGATGCCATTTGGCTTAAAGAATGTAGGAGCAACATATGAAAGGGCCATGACATTAATATTCCATGACATGATTCATAAGATAGTTGAAGACTATGTTGACGACATTCTAGCTAAGTCCAGAAACAGAAAAGATCACATAGCAACCCTAAGTGCCATCATTGATAGACTGGAGGAGTACAAGGTTAGACTAAACCCAAAGAAGTGCATCTTCGGTGTACAGTCAAGAAAGCTCCTAGGATATATAGTGTCAATGAGGGGTATCGAGGTGGATCCAGAAAAAGTAAAAGAAATCCTCGAGATGAGGCACTGAAAACATTAAAACAACTGAGACGTCTCCAAGCCAGACTACAATCCATTCAAAGATTCATATCATAGCTGGTGGACAAACAGAACCCATACTCTCACCTACTCCACAAGGGAGTAGCGTACAAATGGGATACCAAGTGTGAAGAGGCATTCAACAAAATCAAAGAATATCTACTGACACCACCAATCCTAAGAAAACCATTGATTCTATATGTGTTAGCAACAGTAGCAACCCTTGGAGCTCTTTTAGCTCAGCATGATTAAAATGGAACAGAAAGGGATATGTATTACATCAATAGGACAATGGTTGGGCATGAGCTAAACTATTCATTCCTCGAGAAAGTATGCCTTGTAGTAGTGTTTGCATCACAAAAAATTAGACATTACATGTTGGCACATAAAATAAAACTCATCACCAAAATTGATCCTCTCAAGTATCTACTATCAAAGGCAATGCTCACAGGAAGAATGGAAAAATGGGTGATGATAGTGTCAGAATACAACATCAAATATGTGGAGTGGAAGGAAATCAAGGGCCAAGTCATCGCAGATCAATTGGCAGAAGCACCAATCTATTCAGAGAACCCTCTTGTGTTAGAGTTTCTAGATGAATCCATTTTCAATCTCAATGTAGCTAACCACTGGAAATTGTACTTTGATGGCTCATACACATAGCATGGATCAGGAGCTGGTGTCTTCTTCATCACCCCACAAGGGGATTGCATACCAAGGTCATACAAACTAGCATTTCCTTGCACCAATAACATTGCAGAATATGAGGCTTTAACCATAGGTCTCAGAATAGCAGTGCAGTGGAAAATCATGGCTCTCAAAGTGTACGGAGACTCCCAATTGATCATAAATCAAGTGAATGATGAATACCAAACCAGGACAACAAGCTCACTCCATACAAGAAATTGGTGGAGACTCTCAAAGAATCCTTCATCGAAATTACATTTGAGTAAATACCTAGAGCCAACAATAGAGTAGTAGATGCCATGGAAACAATTGGGTCCTTACTGGACATCCCCAACAATGTTCCAAAATATGAATTCCTGATAGAGCAGTTTCTCATACCCACATTTGAGGTACTAGAATTAGAATTTGTGTGTGAAATCATTGGTCCCAGTGATCCTTGGTACCATGAAATTTACACATACCTTCGAATAGGAGTCATACTTGCTGACTTACCATCAAACCTAAAATGAACCTTTATCAAAAAGGCATCTAGATTTGTCATCCTAGGAGATACCCTATATCATAGGAACATAGAAGGAACCCGACTACACTGCTTAAACGTTGAGGAGGCATTGACTGCTCTAACTAAAGTACATAACGGTATCTATGGTTCGTACTCAAGTGGAATGACCATAGCTAAGAAATTGCTAAGGATGGGGTATTACTAGACCACAATCGAACGAGAAGCACATGATTATGTCAGAAAGTGTCTACAATGTCAGTAGCATGGGGACCTCATCCATGCTCTAGCTCAAGAGCTTCATCCCATCGCCACACCATGGCCCTTTTCATAGTGGGGACTTGATCTCATTGGAAAAATCATGCCCACTTCAGCTAACAGCCACAAATTCATCATAACTACAATAGAGTACTTTACTAAGTGGGTGGAGGCCATACCCATGACGTACATAACTAGAAAGAAAATTTCAAAGTTCATTCTGAACTATCTCATTTTTCGCTATGGTGTTCCACAAGCCATTATCTTAGATAATGGGACACCATTTAAGAATCAGGATGTCTGTGACTTATGTGAAAAATTCAATATCCAACATCACTTCTTGACCCCATACTATCCCCAAGGCAATGGCCAAGCAAAACCTACAAACAAGACCATTCTAAAAATCCTCAAGAAAATAGTCAATGACACAGGTCATGATTGGCATCTGCAACTTAATCCCACCCTCTGGGCCTATCGAACCAGCATCTACACACCCACTGGCACCACCCTCTTTTCCCTGGTCTATGAATCAGAAGTAGTACTCCCCATTGAGATCAAGCTCCCATCCCTCAGGATATCACTGCAAAACATCATCACTGATGAAGACTACCAAGTGTCAAGATGGAATGAGCTAGAGCTACTAGAGAAGTGGTGGATAAATGCTTTAAATCACTTGCAAGTTTATCAGAATAGACTCAAAAGGAGCTACAATAAGAAAATCAGAAGCATGATGTTCCAAGTCAGAGAACTGGCATTAAAAGAAAATCAGAAGAATGTCCCAAACCCAAGCAGCAAAGACAAGTTTGAACCCAATTGGTTGGGACCATTCATTATCACAACAAGTTACAAGTCAGGGGCATATCAATTACCAACACCCGAAGGGGAACCTCTACAAGAGCCCATGAATAGCTCTCATCTCAAAAAGTTTTATGCCTAAATCTTTCAAGGTATAGAACCAAAAAATCCAAAAAATCAGAAAAAGTCCTAAAAAAATGGTTACCTTGGCAAAAACCTGGCAAACAGGCGTGTTGATAACAACAAAAAAATCAAAAAAGCAAAAAATCAAAAATCAAAAAATGTCCTAAAAAAATGGTCACTTCGGCGAAAACCTAGAAAACAAGTGTCGTGGTGACAACAAAAAAATCAAAAAAGCAAAAAATCTAAAAAAATTAAAAAAAAAGGATAAAAAATAGTAAAGAGAAAAAAATCGTCCTCTAGTGAAAACCACTTCGGTGGCACTTTGGACAAGTACCTTGGTGAAAACCTAGCAAACAGGTGCCTTGTGTAAATAAGCACTTTCCATCCACCAGGATCTTTATGACTTGTTCTACATCATCTATCTATTACACATCCATCATCCATCGCATCCAGATCTCAATCCATCACTCATCCACTTACATCTGCACCATAGGTTGGTCCTATTTTCGTATCATGATCCCTCCTAGTACTACTCGGCCCATCCTCAAGGTCTGTTTGTCCTGCCTTTATCGGAGTAGTCTATTGCATCATGCTAGGGGCATGTTCTCATCGGATTGGATTCGTGTATATTCTTAAAGTCCTCAAATTAGACAATCCAAAAACATCAAAAAATCAAAAAATCCAAAAAAATATAAAAATCAAAACAATCCAAAAATATCAAAACATATAAAAATCCCAAAAATAGATCAAAAAGTCATTCAAAAATTCAAAAACAAAGTCCTCTTGTCGAACTATGGGTCTCCTAGCCTTGAACATAGGCAAGGTTGATCTTTGATCATCCCCTGAGACACTTAGGTCAGTCCTTTAGGAGTCTATCATAATAAACTAACATTTCATCATGTATATCTTCATCTGTAAATTGGTCAAGTTGTCAGTTGAACTACATGGTCTCTGCGTGTATAACGTAGGAAAATCTAATATTTGATCAACCCTCGAGGCCCCTAGGATAGGTCTTTAGGTTAGTCTCTTGGTCACAATCTCAGAAAACCCCAAAAACATTGGAAAATAAAAATTCAAAACATTTGCAAATCTCAAAAAATATAATAAAATAGCCTCAAAACATTGGAAAAATTCAAAAACATCCAAATATTTGAAAAAAAATGCATCCACCTCATCTCACTTGCACCCGCAATAACACCATCCATAATAAACTAATCATCATCCTTAACCTTTGGTGAAACAGTTAGAAACAAGTCTAGCAGCTTAAAAGTAAAACTTAAAAATGTCAAGTAACGGGTTTAAGTCAGTACGTAAACAAGTTGGTCAATTCTTTGTGTCGATAGTCCATCATCAAAATAGTCCCATATCAATCATTTGATAACACCATGTCCTTGGATGAATCCTTCCTACAATGAGCATTATTTATCAGAAAGAGCACTTTGGATAAACGAAAAGGCGTGTCACCATCCACTAACATGTCCTAGGATGTATCCTTCCCACAATGGGCATTATCTTTTGGCAATAGTTTCGGTTCTTATCCTTGAAAACACATTCCCTTTTGGTTAGCAGTATTGAAGAACATCAACTTGTTTGTGTGCTTTATCTTTTTCTTTTGACTTATCTTATTGTGCTCATTCCAAGGACCTCTCGATGATATCTGAATGAAGGATTTAGAGAGATAGGAATGGGGCAACGATCATTATCCTTTTGTTTGATGTGCTTATTGGATTTTCTTGTAAAATAACCTTGGCGAATACTTTCTTTGTTATATATGTATAGAGGGTGTTTTGGACAACTTGTTGACTATTGCATTGATTGGTTATACCTTTCTGTGTTTTGGTCCGAGATGTTTGAAACTTCTAAGGTGCATCCTAGCAAGGTTTATGTATGTCAAGTGTGAACATGAATACTCCTATCTATTTTTCGAGTCAAAGTTCATCACACTAAGTACAATGCCATCCTGGTCCTTTATACCTTGATGCATTGTGCTTATGCATGTTATCATACATAAGGTAAGTGACCCTTTTAAAATCTCAATCCTTGATAGGCAAATCATCCATCTATCATCATCATTTCCAATCATCATCTCTCATAAATTTGGCTTGTTGGATCCTCTTGTCATCATCTAATGTCTTCTTTTCCACCTTAACATCACATCATGAATAGTTAATCATCATCACCACTACATCCATCTTGCATCCACAAACCATCAATAATCTACATATCATCTGACATGCATAATCATCATGTAACGACCCGTCAGTCAAACCCCAAAGGACAAAAATCATAGCACAATTTTTTTTTTAAAGGTAAACATAACATACATGAAAAACACATTAAGTCATAACATGAATTTTCAATTAAGCAGATTCATTAACACATACATCCCTTGGGGTACACGAGGAGTCATTACGATACTAAGATCCACACAACAACAATAAAGAATAAAATCCAAAGATATAATCCATAACAAGATAAACATTAACAAATGTACATATACATGATAATCATTAATAAGAAACCATCTATATAAATACAACATATGCATAATTAACTCAACACATTGAATAACAACTGCCAATAGCCACATAAGGTTTAATGTTACATTACAATAGAATATTCAAGAAGTACAATGATACATAAGTGTTTCCAATATGCATGGAAACCATACAACAAGAATCATGATACAATGAATAGATGAAAACTGGCTCCATGATGGGTACAACTCTGGAGTCACTGCAATAGCACCAATCCGCACCTCTCGATCCTCGACTGGGGACCCAATGGGGTGCTTAGCACATTCCACCTGACCATGTGAGTCCGAAGACCCACCCCTCGTGCTAGGAGCTAACAAGAAAGAGTCCTCAACCAAGGACATCCAAACACGGAACCACAGGACTCAACGACATACAAAAGTATCAGAAAACTCAAGGATTACAAGAGTCAACATACTAACTTAAAATCATAAATCCCATCACATAAATTAAAGCAATGACCAATAAACAAGTAACCAAAGGATGATCATGAAACACTTCCAAATCAACTGAATTAAAAACATAATACAATTCCAAATAATACAATAACATCATATCACAGTATCATAAGATACAAGATTGTAAATCAAATATATATGATATCATACAAGACCGCAAAACATACTAAAGATGTATTAAAACAATAATCATAAATCAATTTAAATCAATTCAAACAACAATCTAAACCAACTCCCATAACCTACTTCCAAAGGAACACAATAAAGTAAAACACATGGGCAACTAGGGGAGAGTGTCATCACATAGCCCACATGGGTTCTCCTGGCCCTTCCTCCAAACTGAGGCGTCGGCCCCCATATATGGATCTCCTGGCCCTTCCTCCTACTTGAGGCGCCCACACCAAAGGGTAGCTCATGCGGAGCCTATAACCTCTCATGAGGATGAGGTTACGACCTTGCCAACCACGACCTTCTCAGCCTTCCATTAGTCTGCGGAAGCACTAATGAAGATGAGGCATCCATTTTTAAAAAAAAAATCTTATTATGATGTTACTACCTAACCCTCCTAAATTAATTATTAGGTTTTCACTTGATTACCAACTCACTTGTGGATTCTCCTGTGCTCTTCCCCTTACGTGGGGCACCGGCCCCCACGAGGAACCACTCTCCCTAGAGACCCAACAACATAACAACCAAGACACCAAGGGTTGTACAACATAACAAGAATATTAGATCACAACTGAGAAGCATGCGAGGCATTACCCATCTCGCTATAATACATAATCAAAGTCTCATCAATTCCCGTACAACCCTTTCAAAATCATGAAGCCAAAACACTTGCCACATCAAGGGCACATAAAAGAAGGGACCTTGGCCAACAATAAAAAAATAAGCCTCTGGAAGATTCTCATAAAGTTTACACTAGGGTTTCCCCATCAAAGAACTGACAACAATAATTGCAAGGCCACAAGACTAATTACGATTCAAATATAATGAGAGAATACATCAAAATAAGATCAACAACTCCATTCAAACAACATCAACAACTTCGATATGAACTAAATCAGAAATCCATGGGAGACCTCTATTTCCTCCTCTCAGGATACCCAACCATACATTACACAACAATCTTACAATTTGACTCAAAACGACTCAAACAAAGTCAATGACTAATACAATAGAACGACCAACCAATGCACAAACTTAATACGAAAATTGGTCCACTCAAATAAAGAAATCAATCCAACACTGGCATCCTATATAACTATCCCTATAAAAGACTTAAAATCAACCACTAAGAGAGATCAACATTTAGAAGTTCACATAATTTTACTTACATAATGCAAGCACACATTTGAACAAGGCACCTATAACATGCAAAACTCCACTTTTCCAATATTTCCAATTTAACTATTCCACTTGGAACTAACCAAATTAAGAATAAACTAATCTATCAATATTTACACAAATTATCAAAAATTTGACATAAAGAAATCTCCCTCTATATAACTCTCCAACTTAACTACATAAAAATTTAATTTATTCTCTTTTTCTAATTTAATTTCAACTATGTTTATCTACCTTACCACATAATTATAAAGCACAAGTTATTCTATTTCTAACACTATAATTCAACACATGTATACATTTATATAACAATAACTTATTACCAACACCATTTAGAACATATAAAGATCCCCTCAAAATCAAATCAACTCAAGAGGAAACTACATTGGAATGGACTCACAAAAGATATTCAACCTTTAATAATTAACTAATACAATCCAATTGATAAATTTCCAAGAACGTTTATTACACTTTATCTTTCCAATTAGTTAAACACAATAATAATTTAATTTTCTCCTATTTACTTACATTCAACTATCTTATGTAATAAATATCCCAAATTATTTTATTATATTTTAGTTTTAAAAGAACATAAATAAATAACACAATTTACTTTTTCCTAATTTAAATTAACTTCTATAATTATTAAAAGAAATAAAATCTAAGAGAATATGTATATTTCTCTCTTAAAAACAAAACCAAAATTCCATCTTAACTTTCTACTTAATTATAAAGCCATCCTTTAAAAGGTCAAAGAAAAGGGAGAGAACTTAATAAGCTATGAAGGAAATTTAAAGCTAAACTTTTTAAGGACTTTGTTTTTGCGTAGACCATGCAGTGAAGCTATCAGTTGACCAAGAGAATAAAGCAGACTACCCTAAATGCATGATGGCAAGCCAAAGAATTGCAAAGGCAACGACAGAGGTGAAAACAAGATATCTATGCAAAAATATAGAAGAAATTGGGTTGGCAGATGAAGATGAGAGAGACGGGTTGACAAATGAAATAAGGCAGAATATTTAAACTTTTAAACTTCCTATTATGGTCAAGTACCACAGCAGAGATAGGTTGACAAAGAAATCAAAGGGATTATTCAAATCTATACACCCTACCATGTTCAAATACGCCACTGACAGGATATCAATGAAACGAGTGAGATTATTAAATTTACACCTCCTTTGCAAGTCTAAATGTTGCATCTGAGATGGGTCGCCAATGGTTTTAGGAAGACTATTTAAATTTATACATGATCCAAAGTCTAAACACTACAACTGCGATAGGTTGCCAACGGTATCAGGGAGATTATATAAATTTAGATTACCGGACTATGCGAAGGAGCTCAACTAAACACTGTATCCAATAACATCAATTTCTCTCAGCTTCGACTGAACGGAGGTAATTGGAAAAGGCTTGAAACATTGCGTAGACCAAGAGAGTTAAATAATCTGCTCATTGGTCCTCAATTTCTTCACTTGAACAATCTGCTCAATGACGGCATCAGAGAAGACACACGAACCAAGCTTCCTCCAAGTTTGAGATGGTTACGGTTGCAAAAATGTGAGAAGCCATTTTCCTCCAGCCTTGCGGATAACATTTGGGATTTTGATAATAAAATCAAAGAGTTTATTTAAATCTAAACACCCTACCATGCTCAAGTGTTGCGGTTGTGATAGGTTGCCAAGTATATCAGAAAGTGAATATTGGAATTTGGAAATATCACCATCTACTAGCATTAATATCAAATCTGACTCAACAGAAGGGAAGGAGAAAGGTGAGGTTCAAATACGCGACTTAAGAGTAGGAGGAATAATGTGCAACATTTGCTATTTCGAACAGTTTAGAGCCAAGTTTCTAGAGATGCGCCCAAGTTGAAGTTAGAAGTTAAATTTCACCACGACGAAGGGTGAGCTCTCAGTATGTTAGAATTTTTAGAATATTTATTTTCAAGTGCTGCAACTGTGATAGACTGACAGGAGAATCAAATAGTTTATTTAAATCTATAAACTTCCTATCAAGTCCAAGTGCGTGGCTGAGCAGATTGCTGAGGATTCAAGGAGGTTATTTAAACTAAGACAATATTTTGTTTCCAAGTGTTGCAGAGACAGAGTAAAGGATATAAGTTGGGATGGAAGAAGAAATGACACAAAATTAAGACAACTATATCTCCTGTGAACTATGCTTATGAAACCATTGCCTAGACAATAACTGGAAGAGAAGGATTAAATGGGTAGCTTGCCTTGTCAGTTCAAGTAACGGACTTCGTTGCTTACCTGTCTCCTTGACCGTATGAAATCTTCCACTTCTTCCAGTCCTCTGGCAAAGAGAGTCCACATCCTTTTGCTCAAATTTTTTGAACGACTAAGAGAGGCAAAGAATGACCATCTATATCAAGAGCTCCATTGAGGCAAAACAATTCTCCAACAACATCCCCGACCGTCTCCTTCATCACCATTTTCTGAGGGATTATCCAATCTTCCGGCCAGCGGATAAAAGTGCACCATAGTGTTTGAGAGACTCCTCTCCATCAAAATCATGGAAAACATTGGGAATGGAATAAACGATACCCTTCTGAAAGTATTTGTAACCCAGCAGCTGCATGCCTAAGTGGTTTTAGAAAGCAATGTTATGGCTTCCACGGGCTCGCTAGCAATATCCTTTCCTTTCTATCGAACCTTACTAGTAAAATGTGTGAGGGCTGAACAACTTTGGAGGAGAAAATTTTGTAGACAATACTCTTCCCTTTCACCTTATATCTTTCCCCCCCACACAAAAGCTGAATAAAGCTATTATTTATTTAGTTAGCAATAAACTATTCACCTTCCATTTTTCAAGTGCTTTCCTTGCATTCAAAAACTTTAGCTTCCTATCTATTTAAATTCCTTATTACAATAATTATTTTTATTAAATTCATCTACTTACAATTTCTTTCATCTTAAATAAGAAATTTTCAATGATAATACAATCAACCTTTGTTATTAAATCTAGCTCTTTATTTGATCCCAAACCAAATCAAGTGACCTTCAAAATTAGATTAATTTGATAAATTACTTCTAGTCATAAGATTAGTGATATTGTCTAATATAAAAAATCAAATTAAATGATGCAATCCAAAATACCTCATGACCTAGCAAATTACCAACCACAAGCAACAAGTGAAAAAGACATGGTCACCAAACAACCAACTTCCCCAATTTCAAGAATGACCAACACGGAGGGGTATTACATCCTCCCCCCCATAGACATCGACTTACTCCTGGAAGTCGAACCCAAGCATATACATGGTAACACCATAAACTAACAATAATGTTAATAATCATAAACACATCAACACGTTAAATCATCAATTAAATGCCATGAAGTAAGCAATGAAAATTAAACAAACCAAAATAAGGAAATGATGCCAAAACAAAAGTGGTGATGGGGTTGCAACCAGACCAATTTTCCAAACACAAGGACTAGTGATGTACTAGGTTGGGGAAACTTTCTTGTCAGTCCCTATTTTTCCACGTCAATCCCATTGGGTGTTTATAGTGCTCGCCCTGTCCTGACAATGCAGGTGGAATTGAGACTTAATTCCTGCAACCCTGCATGCAAACAAACATTGTGCACAATACATATATATCACCAATACATCGTGAGAGGAACTCCCAGCATAGTATGGCACTCGCGAGCGAGTGATACCACACTGTCCCTCCCACTAAACAACACATAATAGTCAAAACAATTCTAGTAACTCATAAACAATTTTCTTCTAATTAGTTAGGTAATATTTGTATAAGGATACTAACCATAAACCTAATTCATCTACTATATCAAAATGAATTACTACTTAACATTATAACTATCTATACCTACATATTACAATTATATTACCTTCATCAGTATGCTTTCTAAAGCCCACTTCCTGTAAATCAAGAGCTACCATAGAGCATTGCACATTAGTACCAATAATTCAAGTTGCATCTTAACCTCAAGATACTATATCCTACTAAAAATCAGAGAATAATTATTCACGAAACCTCACATCTTCGCTAAAACTCATAATTTTCACACAAAGAACTCCACTTTAACCATTATTCAACACCAAATTTCACATCAATTTCAATAAAAAGGGTAAAATTTTACACCTTCACAGATTCAAGAAAACATAATTCATCACTCAAGGACAACAAAATCGCAATTTCCACACACACTTGACATAATCATACACATAAAACACATTACCAAGAAACACATCACACTAAAACAAGGGTCCATAGAGCATCCCCGACAAGAAGGATACCAGTGCATTGCGCACTACACCGAGGGTCCTATCCTTTCCCATCAGTTTCCTGCATCATTGACCCGACACCATCTAACAGAAGAAATTCAAGCTCACAACAATGACAAAAACAAAATGAAACTCAAGACTCACGGGTCTAAGCGTAAGGTTACATAGTGAGCACACATAGTGCCCAGTGTATGAACCTAGGCTCTGATACCATGTTGTAACGCCCCGTCATGCGAACCCCAAAGGACTAAAATCACAGCACAATTTTTTCTTTTAAAGGTAAACATAACATACATGAAAAACATATTAAGTCATAACATGAATTTTCAATTAAGCAGATTCATTAACACATACATCCCTTGGGGTACACGAGGAGTCATTACGATACTGAGATCCACACAACAACAATAAAGAATAAAATCCAAAGATATAATCCATAACAAGATAAACATTAACAAATGTACACATACATGATAATCATTAATAAGAAACCATCTATATAAATACAACATATGCATAATTAACTCAACACATTGAATAACAACTACCAATAGCCACATAAGGTTTAATGTTACATTACAATACAATATTCAAGAAGTACAATGATACATAAGTGTTTCCAATATGCATGGAAACCATACAACAAGAATCATGATACAATGAATAGATGAAAACTGGCTCCATGACGGGTACAACTCTGGAGTCACTGCAATAGCACCAATCCGCACCTCTCGATCCTCGACCGAGGACCCAATGGGGTGCTTAGCACATTCCACCTGACCATGTGAATCCGAAGACCCACCCCCCGTGCTAGGAGCTAACAAGAAAGAGTCCTCAACCAAGGACATCCAAACACGGAACCACAGGACTCAACGACATACAAAAGTATCAGAAAACTCAAGGATTAGAAGAGTCAACATACTAACTTAAAATCATAAATCCCATCACATAAATTAAAGCAATGACCAGTAAACAAGTAACCAAAGGATGATCATGAAACACTTCCAAATCAACTGAATTAAAAACATAATACAATTCCAAATAATACAATAACATCATATCACAGTATCATAAGATACAAGATTGTAAATCAAATATAAATGAGATCATACAAGACCGCAAAACATACTAAAGATGTATTAAAACAATAATCATAAATCAATTTAAATCAATTAAAACAACAATCTAAACCAACTCCCATAACCTACTTCCAGAGGAACACAATAAAGTAAAACACATGGGCAACTAGCGGAGAGTGTCATCGCATAGCCCACATGGGTTCTCCTAGTCCTTCCTCCAAATTGAGGCACCGGCCCCCATCTATGGATCTCCTATCCCTTCCTCCTACTTGAGGGGCCGGCACCATAGGATAGCTCATGCGGAGCCGATAACCTCTCATGAGGATGAGGTTACGACCTTGCCAACCACAGCCTTCTCAGCCTTCCATTAGTCTGCGGAAGCACTAATGAAAATGAGGCATCCATTTTTTTTAAAAAAATATTATTATGATGTTACTACCCAACCCTCCTAAATTAATTATTAGGTATCCACTTGATTACCAACTCACTTGTGGGTTCTCCTGTGCTCTTCCCCTTACGCAGGGCGCCAGCCCCCAAGAGGAGCCACTCTCCCTAGAGACCCAACAACATAACAACCAAGAAACCAAGGGTTGTACAACATAACAAGAATATTAGATCACAACTAAGAAGCATGCGAGGCATTACCCATCTCGCTATAATACATAATCAAAGTCTCATCAATTCCCATACAACCCTTTCAAAATCATGAAGCCAAAACACTTGCCACATCAAGGGCACATAAAAGAAGGGACCTTGGCCAACAATAAAAAAATAAGCCTCTGGAAGATTCTCATAAAGTTTACACTAGGGTTTCCCCATCAAAGAACTGACAACAATAATTGCAAGGCCACAAGACTAATTACGATTCAAATATAATGAGAGAATACATCAAAATAAGATCAACAACTCCATTCAAACAACATCAACAACTTCGATACGAACTAAATCAGAAATCCATGGGAGACCTCTATTTCCTCCTCTCAGGATACCCAACCATACATTACACAACAATCTTACAATTTGACTCAAAACGACTCAAACAAAGTCAATGACTAATACAATAGAACGACCAACCAATGCACAAACTTAATACGAAAATTGGTCCACTCAAATAAAGAAATCAATCCAACACTGGCATCCTATATAACTATCCCTATAAAAGACTTAAAATCAACCACTAAGAGAAATCAACATTTAGAAGTTCACATAATTTTACTTACATAATGCAAGCACACATTTGAACAAGGCACCTATAACATGCAAAACTCCACTTTTCCAATATTTCCAATTTAACTATTCCACTTGGAACTAACCAAATTAAGAATAAACTAATCTATCAATATTTACACAAATTATCAAAAATTTGACATAAAGAAATCTCCCTCTATATAACTCTCCAACTTAACTACATAAAAATTTAATTTATTCTCTTTTTCTAATTTAATTTCAACTATGTTTATCTACCTTACCACATAATTATAAAGCACGAGTTATTCTATTTCTAACACTATAATTCAACACATGTATACATTTATATAACAATAACTTATTACCAACACCATTTAGAACATATAAATATCCCCTCAAAATCAAATCAACTCAAGAGGAAACTACATTGGAATGGACTCACAAAAGATATTCAACCTTTAATTAACTAATACAATCCAATTGATAAATTTCCAAGAACGTTTATTACACTTTATCTTTCCAATTAGTTAAACACAATAATAATTTAATTCTCCTATTTACTTACATTTCCATATTCGAATATCCCAAATTATTTTATTATATTTTAGTTTTAAAAGAACATAAATAAATAACACAATTTACTTTTTCCTAATTTAAAGTAACTTCTATAATTATTAAAAGAGATAAAATCTAAGAGAATATGTATACTTCTCTCTTAAAAAACAAAACCAAAATTCCATCTTAACTTTCTACTTTATTATAAAGCCATCCTTTATAAGATCAAAGAAAAGAGAGAGAACTTAATAAGCTACGAAGGAAATTTAAAGCTAAACTTTTTAAGGACTTTCTTTTTGCGCAGACCATGCAGTGAAGCTATCAGTTGACCAATAGAATAAAGCAGACTACCCTAAATGCATGATGGTGAGCCAAAGAATTGCAAAGGCAACGACAGAGGTGAAAACAAGATATCTATGCAAAAATATAGAAGAAAAAATGGGTTGGTAGATGAAGATGAGAGAGACAGGTTGACAATGATATAAGGGAGAATATTTAAAATTTTAACTTCCTATTAAGGTCAAGTACCGCAGCAGAGATAGGTTGACAAAGAAATTAGAGGGATTATATAAATCTATACACCCTACCATGTTCAAATACGCCACTGACATGATATCAATGAAACCAATGAGATTATTAAATTTACACCTCCTTTGCAAGTCTAAATTTTGCAGCTGAGATGGGTTGCCAATGGTTTCAGGGAGACTATTTAAATTTATCCACGATCCAAAGTTTAAACACTGCAGCTGTGGTAGGTTGCCAATGGTATCAGGGAGATTATATAGATTTAGATTACCAGACTATGCGAAGGAGCTCATCTAAACACTGTATCCAATAACATCAATTTCTCCCAGCTTCGACTGAACGGAGGTAATTGGCAAAGGCTTGAAACATTGCGCAGACCAAGAGAATTAAATAATCTGCTCATTGGTCCTCAATTTCTTCACTTGAACAATCTGCTCATTGACGGCATCAGAGAAGACACACGAACCAAGCTTCCTCCAAGCTGAGATGGCTACGGTTGCAAAAAAACGTGAGAAGCCACAGTCTTGCGGATAACATTTGGGATTTTGATAATAAAAAATAGAGAGTTAATTTAAATCTAAACACCCTACCATGCTCAAGTGTTGCGGCTATGACAGGTGGCCAAGTATATCAGAAAGTGAATATTGGAATTTGGAAATATCGCCATCTACTAGCATTAATATCAAATCTGACTCGACAGAAGGGAAGGAGTAAGGTGAGGTGCAAATACGAGACTTAAGAATAGGAGGAATAATGAGCAACATTTGCTGTTTTGAACAGTTTAGAGCCAAGTTTCCAGAGATGCGCCCAAGTTGAAGTTAGAAGTTAAATTTCACCACGACCAAGGGTGAGCTCTCAATATGTTAGAATTTTTATAATATTTATTTTCAAGTGCTGCAACTGCGATAGACTGACAGGAGAATCAAACAGTTTATTTAAATCTAAAAACTTCCTATCAAGTCCAAGTGCGCGGCTGAGGATTCAGGGAGGTTATTTAAACTAAGACAATATTTTGTTTCCAAGTGTTGCAGAGACAGAGCAGAGGATATAAGCTGGGATGGAAGAAGAAATGACACAAAATTAAGACAACAACTATATCTCCTGCGAACTATGCTTATGAAACCAGCGCCTACACAATAACTGGAAGAGAAGGATTAGGATTTGACTTTCCACTTCTTCCACCAAGTAAAGAGAGAGTCCACATCCTTTGCTCAGGATTTTCTGAATGACTAAGAGAGGCAAAGAATGACCATCCATATTAAGAGCTCCATTGAGGCAAAACAATTTCTCCAACAAATATCCCCAACCGCCTCCTTCTTCATCACCATTTTCTCGAGGGATTAGCTAATCTTCTCCGCCACGTGGATAGAAGTACACCATAGTGTTTGAGGGACTCCTCCATCAAAAATCAAGGGAAAACATTGGGCATGGAATAAATGATACCCTTCTTGAAGTATTTGTAACCCAGCAGCTGTACCTAAGTGGTTTTAGAAAGCAATGTTATGGGGAGCTTCCACTGGCTCGCTTAGCAATATCCTTGGGTTTCCTTCTATCGAACCTTATTAAAATGTGTGAGGTTGAAGAACTCTGAGGAGAAAATCTTGCAGACAATACTCTTCTCTTTCACCTTCTATCTTCCCCACAAAAGCTGAATAAAGCTATTATTATTTAGTTTAGCAATAAACTATTCACCTTCCATTTTTTTCAATTGTTTTCCTCGCATTAAACACTTCCTATCTATTTTAAATTCTTTATTACAATAATTATTTTTATTAAATTCATCTACTTACAATTTCTTTCAGCATCTTAAATAAGAAATTTTCAATGATAATACAATCAACCTTTGTTATTAAATCTAGCTCTTTATTTGATCCCAAACCAAATCAAGGACCTTCAAATTAGATTAATTTGATAAATTTCTAGTCATAAGATTAGTGATATTGTCTAATATAAAAATCAAATTAAAATGATGCAATCCAAAATACCCCATGACCCAGCAAATTACCAACCACAAGCAAATAAGTGAAAAGACATATCACCAAACAAACTAACTTCCCAATTTCCAAGAATGACCAACAATGAGGGTATTACACATCATCATTATATAGATCTGTTAGTTTAATCATATCATAAAATCATACAATTGCATAAAACACTCATTAGGCATTATCACATCATCCATCATCACATTATATCATCATTTAAGTTGTTTAAGATAATATAGATTTGTTATTCTGGGCATCTTAAAAATCATCTCATTTGCATCATCATCCATAACCATCCATTTTGAATCCCATTTGTCGCATTAATTCCACCTTCAAATAGAATTTTTCACCGACCCCTCGAGGGGGCAATGATACTAGTGTATTTCGGCTGGGGCATCCAAAAAATCATTTTTTGAATTTTGATCGCTGCAAGGTATTCTCGGAACCAACGCCAGCAAGTACATTGCTTCAAAGAGGGCAAATGTAACATGCAAAATTGAAGCACCGCATTCAATTAGGTCCATCCATCAAGCAAACCAAGTTCACATTCATCCTCATAAATTTAATCGTTCATTAAATCCATTCATTAGGAAAATCATGTTCATTTAATTCAATCTCTAAGGATTATCCACTTAAATTGAATAAATTAACTTTATTTAATTTAAGCCTATCATTCCCTCTTTGATTAAATAAATGAAGACTTTATTTAATTAAATCTCAAAATTCATATTTTTCCCTCTTGATTTAAATAAATCAAATTATTTAAGTCAAATGGGTCAAAATCCCTAAACATCATCTAAGCTAATCTAATCATGATTAACCTAATCTAACCACCCATCACATCCTCTAGCTTTTCCCACTTGCACCAATAAATCATTTTAATTCATTTATAAATTCATCATTTTCTTTCAACTTGGCAGAAAAATAGAATATTCCCTCAAATTTGAATATGAAGACAAGATTGACTTGTCCCTTCCAACATTGCAATAACTTCTCTCTTTCATGTCCCCCTCTCAACATTTAATTCACAATTTCAAATTTTAATCTCACCCTCTTTGGCACATTGGCCAAAACTTGCACATTCCTCAACCTATCATAATGTGACAAGTGGCCTCATCTCATTGGTCCAATCATCATTGGTCCAATCATTATCCCACATTGCTCTATTTTGAGCTCTCTTCCAATTTGAAAATATATAAATAAAGGGTTGATTCTTCATCAAATCATCTACACTCTCATGCAAAGTTACTCTCTCAAATTGAGAACTAATTTTTCCCATCACCATTGCATTGCATCTTGTGAGTTTTAGCAAGGATTGGGAAAGGGTCATTGGCACATTTGACACCAATCCAATATGGAATAGGTATAGATAATGTTTTCTTCTTTCATGTTTTTAATTGTTTATTAAACCATGATGTATTATTCCATAGAAGTATTTGTAGGTATGCAAGGGTTGAACTAATCCATTATTTAATGTGTAGTTGAAGTTTACGTGTTTGCAGATTTGTAGAGCTTCACCTCTAGATCCTAATTTTGTAACTTTATATATCCTTTTTCTTACACCTATTGCAATTTTTTTGTTATTGTTTTCTTCCTCTTTTGTATTCAACCTGAACATTTCCTTTCAGTTTCTTTAATTTTATGATTCTCAAACATAGAAACATGGAAAAAAAACCCTTTCTTTTTTATGTTTCCATTTTTTTTGGCCTTTAGCTATATACACATATGGTTGAACCTAGTAAAGCATATAGATGTGGAAGTAGATACGCATTGATCTTTTCTAGCACATAAAAATATCTCTTTGTAGCCTCTATTTTCCTTAGTCCTTTGATCCATTTGGTGTGATCAAGTACATTTTCCTTGATTGAATTTGTCTTTGTAGGCTACAAAGAAACAACCAACTTTGACTTCATTTATAATTTGTTCCATAAATGTTGGAGATGTCATTCCCTCTCTGGTCATTTTCCTCTTGTCCTTTAAAAAATTTGGTGGTGATGAAGGGTTGGTTGAATGATACAAGGTTGTCTCATCTGATGAAGACCATATGGAAATAGGAATTGTGCCTTCCAAATGTGATGACTTATTTTTTCTGGCGCCTTGAAAATAGGGTCCCTCATATTTTTGGGAGACTAAATTTGTAGAAATTTCCATGATTCAAGGCGGGCTATGTTGTTTCTTTTGTATTTTAAAAAATTATCTTTATCCTTCATATGTGCCTAATATAATGTGTCCAATATATTATTTTCCTTGTTTTTCAGGGACTTAATGATATTCATCTTTGTTTTCATTATGTTAGATTTTCAAATCATTGGGACCCCTAGATATCTCCTCAAGCCCCAAGAAGAGAAAATATTAGGACCAAAGTCACCTTCTCCTTCTAAATGGACCCCTAAATTTAGTGTGCAGGTGTCCCCTCAACAACAAAACAGTCCTCCAAATATCAGCCCTATTAAAGCTTTGAATATTTATCAAAATGTTTAGATAGCCAAAGGGTGTGTAACACATATTAGAGATATGTACTATTTTCATAAACAAAGAGGTGAAGGAAAACTTTTCAATTTTGACATTATAGATATGGAGGGGACATAAACTCATGTTACTTGTTTTGACGATATTGCTAAATTGCATTATGGCAAAGTTGAGATAGGTGCAACTTATTTAATATCAAAAGGATTGGTAAAGGAAGCAAATAAAAAATTCAATAGATTAAATAGTAATCTGGAAATTATCTTGGATGAAAATTCAACCCTAAAATGGTGTGAAGATGACATCTTTATGCCAAAAAAACCTCAACCTTTGTGCGAGTTAGTGAGATAACCAATTATAGTGATAATAGTTTGGTTGATATTATTGGCATTATAGTCCATTGTGACTACATATCAACTGTTCATGGGAAAAATGGATCTAAAACAATCCGACGAACTATTAAACTATATGATATCTCTACTTGTTTCGTTGATGTTAATTTATGTGTCCCAAGTTGGCAAGAAAAGCATGATGTCTTTGAGTGAATCTATCTTTCTGGTGATATAGTCATAGTTGTTGTGTAGGGTGGCCATGTAGGCTACTTTAATGGAAAATTTATCAACACATCAACAACAACACTCCTCACCATTAACCCTTCTATTCCTAAGGAAAACACTATCAGATCCATGGGACCAATCAAAGTAGAACATATTGAAACCATTTTTGGACCCCAACATATTCCTCAACATATTCCTAAGGCAAGCACTCTTAGATCCTCGACATTTTGGACCCCATAGGCTTCATCATTCAAATGATAGAGTTACTATTGCATTCATCTTGAACAACTTCCTTGGATTTCTAGAAACTATTGAATCCATTTTTAAAGCAACCATTGAAACTGCAAAAACCAAGTCTTTTTGTTATCCTACTTGCCCCCTACTGGTTAATGGCAAAGAATGAAAAAGAAAATGAACATGCCCCCAGACTGATGTCTGGTTTTGTGATCGCTTCCAGATGGAAATCAAGGAATACAATTATCACTACCTTCTCCAATTAAAGTTGCAAGACCATTTATCCATCCTTTGGTGTATTGCTTTTGATGAAGCTGCCACTAGTTTACTGCAAATCCCAACAAAAGACTTCTACATGTTGCAACATAGCTCAGACTCTACAACAAATCTTCTTGTTGTTATTAAAGGCCTTGTTTGTAAACCTTACATCTTTACTACCTTGATCAGAACAAACAATTACAATTCTAAGGAATGGCTTAAAACAACCATTGTGAAAGCAACAAAACTTGATTTCCAAGCAGAATGTAAATTGTTTCTTTAAGATATATTGAAGATATTTTACCCTATTTTAGAAAAAGGATAAACCATTGAGCCAACTCTTTGACTACTCTTTTCCACTTTTGAACATTTATCTTTGTCTTTCCTTTATTATGCTTAGTATGGGATACTAAGACTTGTGTTTTGCAAATATGAACA
The DNA here is from genome assembly GCA_007258455.2 of Sequoia sempervirens. Classification (NCBI taxonomy): domain Eukaryota; kingdom Viridiplantae; phylum Streptophyta; class Pinopsida; order Cupressales; family Cupressaceae; genus Sequoia; species Sequoia sempervirens. The sequence continues at coordinate 645,589,068 of VDFB02193867.1, read as the reverse complement.
TACTTTATTCCTATGTGTGCATATACATATATATATTCATACATTCATTGAGCTCTCATGTACTTGATCTTAATATGGTGCCACATTTTTTTTAGTCTACATTGTCACTATGATTCTTGATTCTTGATATATGTTGGGATTTTTAGTTATTGCATGCCTATTCTAAATTCACTTGTTCCCTTCATAATCATTGAATAGCAATATTATCTCCAATGGAAAAAAAAAGACCCATTCTAGGGATCTAACCATTGCATACATAAACTAATACATTCATTATTTCATTTTAATTACCAGCATAATAGGAAGGATAATTTTAAATGGTTTCCTTAAATTATAATCATGTGCTTTGAAGCTCTTACCATAGTTTTGTGCACTATTTTGGGTGTCTTTAAATGTATTTATTTTTTATAGACACATTATACTAGCACACTCCAAACAATTTTTCAACTTTCCTATGAACATATTGCACATACTACATTGTAAAATGCTTTGTTATTAAAATCTAAATGCTATACTGTTGAATACTATAGTTGAATTCTATTGGGTTGTTTTGGAGTATTTTGGGGTCTAATCAACATAATGCCAAACAAGTGTAGATATGACAACTAATTGTTTGAAATAGTTCTATGCACTATTTTTTACATTTTCAATGTTTATAGTTATGATAAATAGATTATTGTGGCAAAGTATAGACAATTTTATAGCTTTTCTATGAACATGTTCCACATACTGCACTACTAAATGCTTGTTATTAACAACATCTTATTGCAATGTTGTAGAATGCTATCTCTATATCCTATTTATGTTCTTTCTCAGTATGTTTGGATCTAACCAGAACACCACAAAAGATGTGCAGATATAACAAGTCATTACTTGGAATAGTTCTATGCATTGTTTTGGGTATTTTTCAATGTATTCAACTATGATAAATACATTGTGTTGGATGGCTACAAATAATTTTATAGTTTTCCTATGAACATGTTCCATATGTTGGGCTATTAAATGCTTTCTTATTAACAAGAGCTAAATGGATTTTTTTTTAATACTATGGTTGAATTGTACCCATATCCTGGAAACCTAAATAGTAGTTCTAGATGCTATTTTTGTTAGTCTTCATTATTTTCCTGTTTGATCGACATAATGCCAAAGATGTACACATATAACAAGTGATTAGTAGAAATACCTTGCAATTTCCATTGATACACTAATAGAGATGAAAAATGTAGGCATATAAACATTGAATATCTTTACTTTTTTATACTCACCCTTTGCACATACATATATAAGTGACTGCTCCTATAGTGTTTTAGTTTTAAAGAATGATATGTGAGCACAATCATATGTATATTTTTGTGTACCATGAGAATCAAAATGGTGAGATTTATTATCACCCTTTACACATACGTATATAGGAATACAACAAATTTATCCATGGCTAGTAATTCACCGATGGAAAATTCATTGTCAACAATTCAACACTGTGAAAAATTCACTAATAGAAAATTTAGCACCAAGTAAAATTCATTGTAGCAATTCACTGAGGTGGAAAATTAACCACATTAATATTTTTTAATAAAATCAAACTTTTCAAAATATATATCAAAAAATATTAATGTGGTTAATTTTCCACATTGGTGAATTGCTAGCGGTGAATTTTCCATGGCGGTGAATTTTTTGTTGGTGATTTCCTGGTGGTGAATTTTCTTAGAGCCACGTATATATGCAATTGGTCCTCTATATCTGTGGTCTTTAAGAAAATATCATATGTGGGGGAAATTGTATGTGTATGTGTGTGCAACATGACATTCAAAAGGGTAAATTTTTTTAAATAAAGACACTCAATTTAATAGCAAACAAAAGCTTAGGATATATAGGCACAAAAAATGCACAATTGAAGATAGCTACACATCTTTGGTCTAATTAAATGTGTCAAATAATATATTCTCATAATTATCAGATACATGAAATGTGCAACTGTAATGTTCAAAATATGTTATTGTTCTCATAGGAATCCATACATATAAATTTATATACACATCGATGGACATATATATGTATATAGTTATCCATGTGTATGTGTGTGTATATTTATACATACACACACATAGATGTATATATATATATGTATGTATGTATGTATGTATATGTATGTATGTATATATATGTATATATTTATATGTATATATATGTGTGTGTGTGTATGTATATATATGTATATATCTATATATATATGTATGTATGTATGTGTGAATATATGTATATATCTAGATATGCATTAATTTGTAGAAATTTTAACTTTATATTTAGAATACTATGTGTTTGGATGTCATATACGCAAAAAACAAACCAGTCAAATGTTCAAAAGGAATTTTTGTAGATTAACATTGTTGTGTGCATATTTGCATGTTGAATTTAAAACAAATTGTATTGCTAAGAATAGAAAACCTAGCAAACAAACAATAAAAAAATCATCTTCCATGTCAAAAGTTGAGAAGGATGCCAAACAAATGGATAACTCTAATGCTACACGTAATTCAAGTTGCATTATTTGGTACTAAATATTATAGAAAAATTGGGAAATTATAAAAGAGATATTAGAAAAAAACTTAAGAATCACAAGAAAATGATAGATGATCAAAAACCCACATTAAATAGAAGTTTAAAATATGGAGAATAGAAGAGGTGAAGTACGATAATTTTTATGATGAGACTCCATAAAATTACTCATGGGCGTTTCATACTTTTCTTGCTTAGGGGTTTGGCTAGAGCACACAAGGCTTCATGATGCCAATATGGTAGGGAGGAGAATGAGCGTTGGTTTTTTCCTTTTTCCTTTTACGTCAAATATTTCTTGCTAGAAAGATAGATATGTACACAAATCCTTCCATACACTTGGCTTCCAGAAACATACTCTATTGTACCCATTAGATTTCTCCATGTGTGTACATTTATCCTTTTAGCTTATCTGATTGATTATTTATATAAAGTTCTTTACTAGGATGCCAATTTCCCCTAAAATTATCACAAAATTTGCATTATGTTATTCTAAATGTATTTGTATAAAATATACCATCACTCTTTTCCACTTTTCTTGCTTGGGGATTCTGCTTAATCCCATGAGTCTTCATGATTTTCACATAGGGTTCACATTGCATACAATTCTCTTTCAAGAAATTTTAACATGTAGTATTCTAAACATACAGTTGCAATAGTTAAAAATTAATACATATGCACATACAAACAACATTAAGTGTCAAAGATGCATACAGATACCAACCAAAAATAAGTAGAGGCCAAAAGTTATATAAGTCAGTAACATTTTTTGAACATTCCAGTATATTAAAAAATATATGCACATACTCTAGAAACATTTTCAAAAAATTTGTGTTGCATTTGACTAATAAGTTTGAAATTCTGCAACTATGTTTTGTTTTCCACTTTTTGTGCCTATATACCCTAAGTTTTGTCATTTTTCCTTCATTCTTTTCTTGCACATATTCTTATGTGTTTTTTTCTAGCAGAATGGTAAAATCCTGCCATCCACCTCCATTAGATAGCATATTGGAGGGTTTTACAAGTGTTGTGCTCTGCAATCTATAGTGTTTTCCCTCCTGTTGTTGTTGTAAGTTGTTTTGCAATGTATTTTTTCATTCCATACACATCTGACCAGAGACATATATCTTGATAGACTCAAATAAAATGTTGCTTTTTAGTAATATCATGTTGGTCTCAATGCAAGCATAGATGGGCAAGGATATATGATTCCCATTTGTGGGACAATTGGTACCTAAAAGATGACCATAGTTGTAAGCATAAACAAGATTTGTTTTATAAATTTATATTTTACTAAGTTATGCACTCAACCCTTTTATTCATGCTTGGCTAGATAGGCTCTAGTACATAGCAAAATTAGGTATGTTTATAAAGTTATTTGTATGCATTCTATACTCTAAAGCAAAACCTTTGGTATTTCTTTAGTGTCTTCATTTCAATGATATCTAGGTATTTCATCCACATAATTGGTATTTTCTTTTAACTTAGTAGCTGTGGATGGTGAAATTTGCATTTTTCTCAAAACAAACAACACACATTAGCATGTTAGTTTAAAACAAAGCAAATAACAACATCCATATGAAATGGTACATCAATGCTTTCAAATGCAAACAAATGATAAAATAAAGCTAAATAAGCACATGAAAAACATGAAGTAAGTCATCTCATATTGGATTGGTGCTTCTATGGAAAGAAGCCCTTTCCCAACCCTAGATCAAGTTAAGCTAAATGATGAAATTGCTATGAATGTGATATGAAGATGGTATGGGAAAAATCAGTTCTCAAGGAGAGTGACTTTGCAAGAGATTGTGGAGTTGTGGAGGATTTGCTTGAGGATGAAGACTCTATTTAAAGATTTTCAAATACTAAGAGTGCCAAACATGGAGGATGTGGGACTAAGATTGGACAAATGAGAGGAAGACACTTGTCAAGTGGTGAGTGGTTGATGCATGTGCAAGATTTGGGAAATGTGCCCTAGAGGGGGGAAATTTCAAATTTGAAATGAGAGTTAATGCTGAGTTTGACTTGTGCAAGGGGACATGTAAGAGCCATGTAAGAGCTCATAAATGACTTGTTGGATGTACATGTCCACTTGTTTTTTATTTCAAATTCTAGGGAATATTCCATGTTCAGTGAAAATGTTGGATTTAATAAATCAATAAATTGATTTATTTGTGCAAGTGGATATATCTAGAGGATTTGACATGCATTAGATTAGATTTAATCAAGATTAATTAGCTAGGATGATGATTAGGATGCTTTGAATTTTATGACTTAAATATTTGATTTATTTAAATCAGAAAAGGGTGGAAAAGGTATTTTGGGATTTAATTAAATAAAGGGCTTGATTTATTTAATTAAAAGGAGGGTGATGGGATCAAGTTGATTTATTTGATTTAAACTGATGAATTTAAGAGATTGATAAATAAACTTGATTTATTTTCCAAATGGATGAATATGACCTAGTTGAATGCAGTATGCCAATTTTGTGTGTCTACATTTTTCCCCTCTTTGAAGCAATGTACTTGTTGTGTTGGTTCAAAGAATAAACTTGCCACGATCAAAATTCAAAAAATTTCTAATTTTTCAGATGCCCCAGTGGAAAGAAGTACACTGGTAGATTGCCCCCTCGAGAGATCGAGTGAAAAGATTGGATTTGAGGGTCGATCTCACGATAAAGAGGTTCAAAATGGATGGTTATGGATGATGATGCAAATGGGATGATTTTAAGATGCTTAGAATAACAAATCTATATTATCCTAAACAACTTAAATGATGATATGATATGATGATGGATGAGATGGATGATGTGATATGCTATGATTATGCAATGGATGATTTATGCAGATGCTTAGACTAACAGATCTATATTATGATGATGATTATGTAATGCATGTGAAATGATCATTGTTTCCTATTATGTATGATATGAATGATATGTGGCATGCTGACAATTTTCTGGATGTAGGATGGATGCATGATGGATGCATTGGTGATGATGATGTTAGTGCGGAAATGAGATGATGACAAGAGGATCCAACAAGTCCATGATCTAACGAGACTTTATTAGAGATGATGATGATGATAGATGATGATTTGCTTATCAAGGATTGGGACTTTAAAAGGGCTACTTACCTTATGTTTGATTACACATGTAGATACGATGCATCAAGCTATAAAGAACCAGGATGGCGTTGTACCTAGTGTGATGGACTTTGACTCGACAAACAGATAGGAGTATTCTTGTTCACACTTGACATATGGAAACCTTGCTAGGACATACCTAACAAAGCAAGTATTTGCCAAGTTATTTTACAAGAACGTCCAACAAGCACAGCAAACAAAAGATAATGATCGTTGCCCCATTCCTATCTCTCTAAATCCTTCATTCAGATATCATCGAGAGGTCCTTGGAATGAGCGCAATAAGATAAATCAAAAGAAAAGATCAAGTATGTAAAGAAGTCAATGTTCTTCATATCTCTAGCCAAAAGGGATTTGTTTTGATAGGATAAGAATCCAAAGTGATATCCAAAATGATGCCCATTGTCGAAACGATATATCCTAGGACATGCATTCTATAGGATGATGATGATTTGATAAGTTGATTGATAGGATATTGATATAAGGTTGACTAAAATGTTTGAAAATGATCAAAAATTTGAATTTTTTTTATAGGTATGTTGTTTAAATTTTTGATTTTACGATTGAAGCTTGCTTTTGCTAACTGCTATGATTGTTTCTTTTTTTGTTACCAAAGGATGAAGGTGACAATCAGTTTATTATGGATGATTGATTATTGCGGGTGTAAGCGAGATGGGACAGATGGATTTTTTCAAATATTTGGATGTTTATGACATTTTGAAATGTTTTGAGGCTATTTTTGGTGTTTTTGGATTTTACAAATGTTTTGATTTTTTATTTTTCAAATGTTTTTGGATTTTGGATTTTTTGAATGTTTTTGGATTTTGATGTCTCAGGGGCTGATCAAAGATTTAGCCTTTCCTACATTTAAGCTCAGAGATGACGTAGTTCAGATTCCAATGTTTTTGACATTTTTTTTTTACGGATTGTTTTGGATTTTTCAATGTTTTGGATGTTTTTGAATTTTCTAATTTTTTGATTTTTTTGGATTTTTGCATGATTTTGATGATTCGGATATCGATATGTGTGATGATATCAGTTCTCTGTTTGGGATTTTGTTGAAAACCAAGCTAGGGTTGATTGATCTGATTGATGGATTGATGATGATGATAGCATTGTTGAGGATGCACAACAATGCAATGATTTGATTGATCAGGATTGATGAGGATAACATTGTTGAGGATGCACAACAATGCAAGGATTGATTGATCAGGATTGATGATGATAACATTGTTGAGGATGCACAACAATGGAAGGATTGATTGATTAGGATTGATGATGATAACATTGTTGAGGATGCACAACAATGCAAGGATAGTGTTAAGCAACACAATGATTGGGAAGGATATCCCAAGATGATGATGGATTGATGATGATGATTTGATTGGATTTGATTAATTAGGATTTTTCAAGCTTGGTTTGGAACAAAAAGATGTTTTGGATGATTTGATGTGATGTTGAAGGATGTGTTAGATGTGACTGATATTGATTTTTTGGATTGATGTTTGATGAAAGATAAATATTGATAAGGAAAATTTGCTCATCAAAATGTGCCATGGGCTAGTGATTTGGAATTTTACTCATAAGTGGTTTGACCAATTTGGTTTTACATTTTCCAATGTTCAAATCACCACATAAGTTGGAGGATATAGATCAAGATTTATTCTCGAAGCAAGATGTACATATCTGCCCCCAATGTCTAGCAATGTATGGAGTACAATAGATGGATGCTCAGATAAGTGTATGGATGGATGGATATGGATTATCTTGCGATAATGCTTCATGGCTTAGATAACATTGGATAGCATAGGATCAATGAAAATGGCCCATGTCAAGATGTTTACCATAAGCAAGCGTAAAGTATGCACCAAAGTTTCATCAAGATCAAGATAACTTGGATGATGGATACAAATGAGCGAAAATGGATTGGATCAATGGTTTATGGATGAATGGATTTATTATGGATGGATGGAATACTAGATTTATTATGAATGGGATGAGATGCTTTCATCTGAACTGGCGTACGTAGATGTTCGATTCCACACATGACGCCTATTCGCTAGGTTTTCATCATGGTCTTGTCCAAAGCGTCGCACATGTAGTTTTCACTAGAGGATAATTTTTTCCTCTTTACTATTTTCAATCCTTTTTCTTATTTTTTTGGATTTTCTTGCTTCTTTTTTTAAATTTTTTTTCTAAAAGATTCATGTTGAACCACCTGGTGGTGTTGACGTAGATGCTTTTGTCATAATGTGCCATCAATAGCCTACTTGAAGAAGTTGCTTTGCTAAGATATGTGCACTTGAATGCAACTTTTGGGATTCCTAATCTACTTTATTAATACCGGGGTTAACTCTGTCTCTATGCGCACATCGTGATAGAGTGGCTTCTAAATCCTTATGATGAAGGGTTGTTGCCAATACATGGTCAATTTGAGAATTGGATATCACACGTGGAGGCATGGATGGAGTGTGTTTAGGGATAAAAGATGGATTGGTTGACAGCTTGGAATCTTTCACTCTCCAAACTTGGGAAGATAAGCAACGATGGGTGGATACGAAAGTGTGCATGGAATGAGGACCAACTGCTTGATATGCTTTGTACGTCGCTTGAAAATCCTTCTTTTGCTTTTGTAGACATCTTTGATGGATACTTTTCCCTTTTTTATTCTTCCCCATAGTTTCTTTGACTGATGGAGTTTGATAGGGATGATCTTTCTTTGTATTCTTTGGTATCCATTTGTATTTGATTTGTTTGGTATGCTTCTTAGCTTCTTTTGCTTTGATAACGACCTTTGTGCTTTAATTCAAATCTTTCTTTTGACATTGGTCCCAATTTGTGGATGGGGTCATGGGTGGATGAAGATTCATGACGTGTCTAGTTGTAGTATTGACATCAGTTTCATCATAAGGATTCTTCGTGCTCCCTATGTTGACGTTTGCTTGAGATGAAGTTGCCCCCAGTATTGTGGAAGTCGTACCTTCATTTCTTGATTATGCCTGTTCTGAGATGTCTTGTTTAGAATGCACTTTTTGATAAATGACCCTTGTAGATGACGTTATTTCAATTTTCCGCTCTACTAACTCTAGATTATACTGTTCTATCTGACTTGCTTCCTTGTGTGGATAGTGTTCAATATCTTTATTCATGATGTCCTTAGCTTGAATTTGGGATATATCTGATACTGTTGTTGACAACTCTATTTGACCGCAGGAATTGATAACCTACTCTTTTTGTGTAATAATGTCAGGAATAAAGGGATCCTGTTCTGAATGAAGATCATCTATGTGTCCATCCATCGAAAGCATCTCATGGGTAGATGGAGGAGTATGTGTTATGGGGATATGATCATCTTGCATAGATAGGAGAGTGTCCATTAGATTATTGTAGTATCTTGAAGATACAAATTCTTGATCTTGAATGATTTCAAAGTTGCTTTCGACATGCTTTGGATCAAGTTCTTGACATGGGTCAATTTCAAAGGATGGATCGCTTATAAAGGGTTCTTGAATATCTTTATTAGGCATAGGAAGTAGCTCAATGTCCTCTTGATCTTTGAGTGAATTGGGATCAAGTGTTGAGTTGAAGATTCCTTTAATATCGGCAATCATGAGGTCGAAGGATGTTAATATGTCTTTGAAAGGATCATTGCTAGAATTTGGTGAGAGATTTTGATCATGCTTTAGAATAAATTCTTGAGATATGCCCTCTAACTCATTAGGTAATGTAGAGACATTTTTAACATGATCATTGGTCGATGCCTCATTGGATGAGGCAAAAAAATCTCTATTGATGGATAGATCTTGATAATTGTTTTTAACAATTGTGGTGGAGGGATTTCCAATGTCTTCAACCATAGGGTCAAGTGATATTGACAATTCTTGAATTGGATCATTGTTGGGTATTGTTGGAGGACTTTGATCAAAAAGTGACTTTTGATATATGTCATTTTGATCTTTGGATGAAGTAGACACAGCTTCAAGGTGCTCAGTGATGGATTGATCTTGCTCCTTGTTCTCAATAGTTGTGGTGGAGAGATTGCCAATGCTATCATTGTCCCCAATAGTGATTATCTTCTGATCAATCAGGTCTTGGATGAGTTTATTGAGTCAAACACAATCTGATGTTTTGTGTCCCTTTATTCTATGATAATCACAAAGGTGCTTCTCATTGAACCCTAGCGATTTTATGGATGGTTCTTGATAGTTCACATAAACGGGGATTTTGATGAGATTTTCTTGTACCAATTGTTGCAGGACTGATTCGATTGGTCTCCCATGTGGTGTGTATTTTTGCTTGTTTCCTTGTGAGATTTTCATTTTAAATTGACCTTGTGGTGATTGATTTTGGAGATGTGGTGATTGGTTTTGTTGTTGATGTTGTTGATCTAGATATCTGACTTCTTGCCATTGGAGATGTTGTTCTTGATGCAGTTGTGGACATAACTCAATGCTTTGATGACATGGTTCAACCAATGGAGGAATGTATTGATTTTGGAGAGAAGATATCTCTTGGCTCAATAATTCAATTAATTTGGCATGTGAAGCAAGTTGCTCTAGTGAAATTTGATCTTGATTTTGAATTTGACTCCCTTGATTTGGCTTTTGTTCAAGTAGATTTGGGATGTACACTTGTGGTGTTTGAATGGGATCATGAACAAATTGATTTTGGACAATGTTCAAATTTGGGATGGCATTCAGATTTGGCATTATAGATTGAAATTGAACATTGTCTTGATTTAGGTAACTTTTATTTTGCATGGTGTTACCTTGTCTTGGAGTCGCTAACATCTTGTTTGGGCTATGAACAACATTTGTGTGATTTGTAAACGTATCTATCCCAAAGTTTGCCAAGTTTGGGTTCAAAATGTTCATGTTTGGTAACGTTGTACTTGGTACATTCGCATTTCGCATATAGGGATTTGATGGGATGATGTTGTTCATTTGAAGGCTCATGCATTGATTGTTTGGTTGAAAAACTTGTACGTTTGGATTTAGATCTACCATCAGGAAATGTGTTCTAATATTTGATTTGGGCATACTCACACTTGTTGTGCCATTGACATTTGTAGAAGGTAAAAATCCCATGTACGGTTTGTATAAATGTGAGTGTTGATAATTAATCGGCGTTGTAAGGCTTGGATGGCTTAGTTGACTTGGATTACTTATGATGTATGGATCAAGTTTATATTCCATGTTCCTATTGTGTTTTGACCTTGCTGCAAAAGTGACCTCTAGGGTTCTTAGGACTAATGATGAGATGAAGGACGAAAGGTGTAAATGATATGAGTGTTGAACGTTTAGGGACTTTGGATCAATGCTAGACTTAGGGCTTGATTTTGATTGGTTTGATTGGATAATGAACTTGTAAACCCTAAGATGTTGGATGTGATCTTAGGATGAACTTGTTCAAAAGATTTCTGATTTAATTTAGAGGTATGAGAAAGGATACATTCCCATACTCCTAACTAAACAAGGTGATTTTCAGTTTTGATGATTTATCCAAGTCTAGAATGATGTTTTCAAAGCTCTAAAGTTGTTTGTGGGATGGGATGACAATTTTTTTTGAGACAGATGAAGTGTTTGATTTGATCCTAAATGAGCCTAGGAAGGACTTGTTTAGTAGGCCAAGATAGTGAAGAACATGCCTTTCTCAAAGAGTAATTCAAAATCAACAGACCAATGTTTGCATGAAAACTATACAACCAAAAGATGTCAAGCACTTTGTGTGGGGTTCAATTGATTTAATCTTCCCTTAATGGATTCCTTTTACCACAAACATGCTTTTGATTATATTTTGAATGTAGATGTCCAATGTCCTAAATCTCTTCCATCCCACAAAATGCAGTATGTGGAAATCGAGGAAATCAAGACAAAGGTTACCTAAAGTTGACTTTAGTAGGAGCAAATTGAGATGAAATCCAAATGTTTAGAAGCCTCTAGGGACACGAATCCCAAGGGAAAGTAATAACATGTGAATTTTTTCAAGGATATTTCCTTCTCCTAAAGGGTTTGCAATTTTGATGATTCGTTGAATGTTGGTTTTGATGTTTTGGATCACACACTGTGTTTTCAAACTGACTCACAAGCAGTATAACATCCTAGCTCAATTGGTGTGTTTTTCTTAGTGGGCTTGCCTCATGCCCTTCGTAGTAGAAGAGATGATTTTACATGCAACCAAGGACAAAATATAAAGGTATGCTAAGAATGAATTCTTAACCTCTATATTTCAACCAAGATCAGACATGGCAATAACTTCTTGGAATCTAAGTTCCAATGCACCACTTCGATAAACTCATTGGATGGAATAGATGGCTACTACAAACAAGGTTCTTAATGACACAACATCGGGGACATGGCACCTTGCGAGCGTCCAGCAAGCCACTAAAGGCTTTAATCAATCCTACTAGGGGCTCTTATACATTTTATGGTAGTACCCCATTCTGAAAGAAACTATACGCCTAAGGCCTACATACCATGAGGACTTGACAGTTTAGTCTTATCCATTTATATATTGGGCTGAATGAAAAACTGGTTGGAGTCGCCTTTGAGTTCTCCTTTCGGATGTGTCTCTTAGGTAGGCCCCTCTAAAGGTGACAAAGCAATAAAATGCATTTTGATTGTTTCTCTGCACCCTAGATCGCGCGAAGCGCAAGGGGAGGGGATACGCATTCAAAATACACTAAAGACAGGATCACACTGTACCAATGTACTTTCCATTGGGGCATCTGAAAAGTCAAAAAAAAATTAAATTTCGATCACGACAAGTTTATTCTTTGAACCAACGCAACAAGTACATTGCTTCAAAGAGGGGAAAAATGTAGACATGCAAAATTAGCATTATGCATTCATCAAGTAAATCAAGCTTCACGTGCATCCACTCATTCATTTAATCAGGTTCACCTTCATCCATTCATCAGGTAATCTCATTAATCTCCCAAGGTCATTTATTTAAAATCAAATAAACATTATCATCAACCTTTTTAATCAAATAAATCAAACATCCATCATAATGCATTTCCATCCTTTCTGATTTAAATAAATCAAATATTTATCTCAAAAAGGTCAAACATCCTAATCATCATCCTAGCTAATTAATCCTGGTTAGCATTTAATCAGGAATAATTAGCTAGGATGATGATTAGGATGTTTTGACCTTTTTGAGATAAATATTTGATTTATTTAAATCAGAAAGGATGGAAATGCATTATGATGGATGTTTGATTTATTTGATTAAAAAGGTCGATGATATTGTTTATTTGATTTTAAATAAATGACCTTAGGAAATTAATGAGATTACCTGATGAATGGATGAAGCTGAACCTGATTAAATGAATGAGTGGATGCACGTGAAGCCTGATTTACTTGATGAATGCATAATGCTAATTTTGCATGTCTACATTTTTCCCCTCTTTGAAGTAATGTACTTGTTGCGTTGGTTCAAAGAATAAACTTGCCGTGATCAAAATTTAATTTTTTTTTGACTTTTCGGATGCCCCAGCGGAAAATACACTGGTACATTGCCCCCTCAAGAGATTGAGTGAAAAGATTCGATTTGAGGGTCGATCTCATGATATGATGTGATGATGGATGAGATGGATGATTTGATATGTTGTGATTATGCAACAGATGATTTATGCAGATTCTTAGACTAATAGATCTATATTATGATGATGATTATACAATGCATGTGAAATGATCAATGTTTCCTATGATGTATGATATGGATGATATGTGGTATGCTGATAGTTTTGTGGATGCAAGATGGATGCAAGATGGATGCATGATGGATGCAGGATGTATGGATGCATGATGGACTATTCATGATGCGATGTTAATGCAGAAGTGAGATGATGACAAGAGGATCCAACAAGTCCATGATCTGATGAGACTTTATTAGAGATGATGATGATGATAGATAATGATGATGATTATGATGATTCGCTTATCAAGGATTGGGATTTTAAAAGGGCTACTTACCTTATATTTGATTACACACATAGGTACGATGCATCAAGGTATAAAGAACCAAGATGGCATTGTACCTAGTGCGATGGACTTTGACTCAACAAGCAGATAGGAGTATTCTTGTTCACACTTGACATACAAAAACCTTGCTAGGGCATACCTAACAAAGCAAGTATTCGCCAAGTTATATTACAAGAACATCCAATAAGCACAACAGAAAAAATATAATGATCGTTGCCCCATTCCTATCTCTCTAAATCCTTTGTTCGGATATCATTGAGAGGTCCTTGGAATGAGGGCAATAAGATAAAAAAAAAGAAAAGAGATCAAGTACACAAATAAGCCAATGTTTTTCATACCTTCATCCAAAGGGATGTGTTTTGATAGGATAAGAATCCAAGGTGATATCCAAAATGATGCCCATTGTCGAAATGATATATCCTAGGACATGCATTGTATATGATGATGATGGTTTGATAAGTTGATTGATAGGCTGTTGATATAAGGTTGACTAACATGTTTGAAAATGATCAAAAGTTTGATTTTGTTTTAATGGTTTGTTGTTTCGATTTTGATTTTACGATTGAAGCTTGCTTTTGCTGACTGCTATGATTGTTTTTGTTTGCATTGCCAAAGGATGAAGGTGATGATCAATTTATTATATATGATTGATTATTTCGAGTGAATGCGAGATGAGACAGATGGATTTTTTCAAATATTTGGATGTTTTTGATGTTTTGAAATGTTTTTAGACTATTTTTGGTGCTTTTGAAATTTTACAAATGTTTTAATTTTTGAATTTTGCGATGTTTTTGGATTTTGTGTTTTTCAAATGTTTTTGGATTTTGATGTTTTTTGAATGTTTTTGGATTTTGATGTCTCGGGGGCTGATCAGGGATTAGCCTTGCCTACATTTAAGCTCAGAGACGACATAGTTCGGATTCCAATGTTTTTGATGTTTTTTTAATTTTTTTAGTGTTTTTGGATTTTGCAATGTTTTGGATGTTTTTGGATTTTTCGCATGATTTTGATGATTTGAATATGGATATGATATCAGTGCTCTGTTTGGGAGTTTGTTGAAGACCAAGCTAAGGTTGACTGATCGAAACGATGGATTGATGATGATGACAACATTGTTGAGGATACACAACAATGCAAGGATTTGATTGATCAGGATTGATTAGGATTGATTAGGATTGATGATGATAACATTGTTGAGGATGCACAACAATGCAAGGATAGTGTTAAGTAACACAAGGATTGGGAAAGATATCCCCACAATGATGATGGATTGATGATGATTTGATCAAGACTAATGATGATAACATTGTTGAGGATGCACAACAATGCAAGGATAGTGTTAAGCAACACAAGGATTGGGAATGATATCCCGAGATGATGATTTTTTGATTGGATTTTGATTGATCATGAATGATGAAGCTTGGTTTGGAACAAAAGTTGTTTAAATGATTTGGCGTTACATTGAAGGATGCGTTAGATGTGACTAATATTGATTGCTTGGATGGATGTTTGATGAATGATGAAGATTGATATGGAATGTGTTCTCGTCAAAATATGCCATGGGCTAATGATTCAGATTTTTGCTCACAAGTGGTGGACCAATTTGATTTCATGTTTTCTAATGTTTGGATCACCACTTAAGTTGGAGGATACATATCAAGATTTATTCCCGAAGCAAGGTGTACATATCTGCCCCAAATGTCTAGCAATGTACGAAATGCGATGGGTAGATGCCTGAACAGGTGTATGGATGGATGGATGGATATGGAAAGCATGCAAAGGATGCCAAGGATTATCTTGTGATTAGATAAGGTGTTCAAATAAAGAATGCTCATGTGGATAATGCTTCATGGCTCAGATAATGCTGCGTAGGATAGGATTAATGAAAACAACCCATGTCAAGATGTTTACCATAAGTAAGTGTAAAGTGTGCCCCAAAATTTCATCAAGATCAAGATAACTTGGATGATGGATGCAGATGGATAAAGATGGATTGGATAAATGGTTCATGGATGGAAAGCTCGATTTATTACAGATGGGATGATATGCTCTCAACTGAACTGGCACACATAGATGCTCGATTCTACACATGATGCCTATTTGCTAGGTTTTCATCATAGTTTTTTCCAAAGCGCCGCCCATGCGGTTTTCACTAGAGGATGATTTTTCTCTTTACTATTTTCAATCCTTTTTCTGATTTTTTTTATTTTCCAAAAGATTTAAAGCTTATGCTGAACCAGAAGGTGTTGTTGATGAAGATGATTCTGTCATGATGTGCCATCAATATCCTACTTGAAGGAGCTACTTTGCTAAGATACGTGCACTTGAATGCAACTTTTGGGATTCTTGATCTGCTTCGTTGATACCAAAGTTAACTTTGTCTTTGTGCACACATCGCGATAGAGTGCCCTTTGAATCCTTATGATGAAGGGTCGTTACCAATACATGGTCAATGTGAGAATTGGATATCATGCGTGGAGGCGTGGATGGAGTGTGTTTAGGGATAAAAGATGGATTGGTTGACAGTTTGGAACCTTTGACTCTCCAAACTTAGGAAGATGACCAATGATGGGTGGATACAGAAGTGTGCATGGAATTAGGACCAACTGCTTGATACACTTTGTATGTCCCTTGAAAAGCCTACTTTTTCTTTTGTGGACATCTTCGATGGATACTTTTCCCATTTTTATTTTTCCCCATAGTTTCTTTAACTGATGGAGTTTGATAGGAATGGTCTTTCTTTGTATTCTTTGGTATCCATTTATATTTGATTTGTCCATTATGCTTCTCAACTTCTTTTGATTTGATATCGTTCTTCGTACTTTGATTCAAATCTTCCTTTTGACGTTGGTCCCAATGTGTGGATGGGGTGATGGGTGAATGAAGATTCATGGCATGCCTGGTTGTAGTATTGACATCAGTTTCATCATAAGGATTCTTCATGCTCCCTATGTTGATGTTTGCTTGAGACGAAGTTTCCCCTAGTATGGTGGTAGTAGCACCTTCGTGCTTGGATTTCGCCTTTTCTAAGAGCTCTTGTTTAGAATGTATTCTCTTATAAATGACCACTGTAGGTGACATTTCAATTTGCTGCTCCGCTAACTTTGAAATATAATGTTCTGTCTGACTTGCTTCCTTGAGTAGATAATGTTGGGTATCTTTATTCATGATTTCCTCAGTCTGGATTTGGCACATATTTGATCCTGATGTTGATATCTTCGTTTGACTATACGAGTTAATAATCTACTCTTTTTGTGTAACAAAATTTTGTTCTAGATGAAGATCATCTACGTGTCCCTCCATAGAAAGCATCTCATGGGTAGATGGAGGAGTATGTACGACATGAATATGATCATCTTGCATAGATAAGAGTCTCCATTAGATTATTGTAGTATCTTGAAGATATAAATTCTTGATCTTGAGTAATTTCCGAGTTGCTTTTGACATGCTTTGGATCAAGTTCTTGACATGGGTCAGTTTCAAAGGATGGATTGCTTATAAAAGGTTCTCGGATGTTATTAGGCATGGTAAGTAGTTCAATATCCAAAATTGTTGAGTTCAAGGTTCTCTCAGTATCTGTAACCATGAGGTCGAAGGATGTCAATATGTCTTGGAAAGGACCATTGCTAGACCTTGGTGAAAGATTTTGACCATGCTTTGGAATAAATTCTTGAGATATGTCCTCTAGCTCATAAGGCGATGTAGAGACATTTTCAACATGATCATAGGTCGATGGATCGTGCATTATGTCAATAGGATCAAATAATCCTAACACTCCTTGAAATAGATCACTAAAGAGTGGCTCTTGATGTATGGCGATTTGATCATCATATGGGGTGGAAACATCTTCAAGGTGCTCAATGATGGACTGATCTTTCTCCTTGTTCTGAACAGTCATGGTGGAGAGATTGACAATCCTATCATTGTCCCCAATAGCAATTATCTTTTGATCAATCAGGTCTTGGATGATATTTTTTAGTCAAATACAACTTAATGTTGTGTGTCCCTTTGTTTTGTGATAATCACAATGGTGCTCCTCATTATACCCTGGTGGTTTAACTAAGGGTTCTTGATAGTTCCCATAGATGGGGAGCTTGATGAGATTTTCTTGTACCAATTGTTGCAAGACTGATTCAATTGGTCTCCCAAGTGGTGTGTATTGTCACTTGTTTCTTTGTGAGATTTACATTTTAAGTTGACCTTGTGGTGATTGACTTTGGAGATGTGGTGATTGATCTTCAAGATGTGGTGATTGATTTTTGAGACAAGGTGATTGATCTTCAAGATGTGGGGGTTGGACTTTTTGATGTGGTTGATCTTGATATCTAACTTCTTGACATTGGAGATTTTGTTCTTGATGCATTTATGGACACAACTCAACACTTTGATGACATGGTTCAACCAAAGGAAGAGTGTACTGATTTTGGAGTGAAGATATCTCTTGGCTCAATAATTCAATTATTTTGGCATGTGAAGCAAGTTGCTCTAGTGAAATTTGATCTTGATTTTGCATTTGGTTCCCTTGTTTTGGATTTTGTTCAAGTGGATTTGGGATGTACACTTGTGTTTGATTTTGGACAATGTTTTTATTTGAGATGACACTCAGATTTGGCATGATAGGTTGAAATTGACCATTGTTCATGTTTGGAATATTCGTATGATTTACAAATGTATCCATCCCAAAGTTTTCCAGATTCATGTTTCTAAAACTTGTGCTTGGTACATTCTCATTTGGCTTGTAGGGATTTGGTGGGATGACGTTGTTCATTTGAAAGCTCATGTTTTGATTGTTCGGTTGACAAACTTGTAGGTTTGGATTTAGATTTTCCATTTGAAAATGTGTTCCAATATTTGATTTGGGAATACTCACACTTGTTGTACCATTGACATTTGTCGAAGGTAATGATCCCATGTACGGTTTGTATAGATGTGAGTGTTGATAATCAATCGGTATTGTAAGGCTTTGAAAGTTAAATTGATTTGGATTACTCAAGATGTATGGATCAAGTTTGTATTCCATGTTCTCCTTGTGTTTTGACCTTGTTGCAAAAGTGACCTCTAAGGTTCTTAGGACCAATGACGAGATGGAGGATGAAATGTGTAAATCATGAGTGTTGAACGTTTAGGGACTTTGGGTCAATGCTAGACTTAGGGTTTGATTTTGATTGGTCGATTTGGATAGTGAACTTGTAAACCCTAAGATGTTGGATGTGATCTTAGGATGAACTTGTTCAAAGGATGGTTGATTTAATTAAATGTATGAGAAAGGATGCATTCCCACACACCTAATTAAACAAATGACTTTGATTTGATTTAAGGATGATTTACCCAAGTCTAGAATGATGTTTCCAAAGTTCTAAATTTGTTTGGTGGGATGGATTTTGATAAATGTTTGAGATGGATGAAGTGTTTGATTTGATCCTAAGAGACTCAGAGAGAATTTTTTTACTAGGCCAAGGTATTGAAGAACACACTTTTCTCTAAGAGCAATCAAAAAACCAATATGACCAAAAGATTTCAAGCACATGTGTGGGGTCCAATTTGTTATCTTTGCTTAATGAGTACTTTTTACCACAAACACACTTCTTGATTAGGTTTCAAACTGAATTTCCAATGTCACAACTTATTTTCATCCCACAAAGTGCTATGTGGAAGTTCCAAGAAATCAGGACAAGTGTTGCCTAATGTTGACCTTTGTAAGAGCAAATTAAGATGTAAACCCAATCACTTAGAAACCTCTAAGGACATAATCCCCAGGGTAAGCAATATTTCTTAGATTTTGTGAAAGGTATTTTCTCTCACTAAGGGGTTTGAAGTTTTGATAATGATGTTGAATGTTGGTTTTCCAATGTTTTCGATAAACGCACTGTGTTTTCAAACAAGCAATGTAACATCCTATTTCAATTGGTACATTTTTCTTGGTGGGCTTGCCTCATGCCCTTCATAGAAGAGATGATTTTACATGCAACCAAGGAAGAAATATATAGGTATGTTAAGAATGAAGTCTTAACCTCTATATTTCAACCAAGATCGGACATGGCAAGTAACTTCTTGGAATCTAAGTTCCAATGCACCACTTTGATAAACTCGATGAATGGATCAATAGGCCACTAAAAACAAGGGTTCTAGTTTGGACTTTCCATTCATGGAGATTGAACCATATGGCAAGAGTCCCCTTTCAGATCCATCTTGTCAGAGCCAACCGCATGATACTGGCGTTTAACCAATACCCACATTTATATCCCAGCTGGAAATACTCTTGGTGTTAGAGTATTACCGGTTGATTCATTCCCTTGGGTGAGTACTTTTTCCCCAAGGCAGGCCCTCTAGGATAAACAATAGCAAAAAAACACACTCCTAGTTCGATCAACCTTTGTTTAGAAACAAAGGGAGAACACATGTTGTATGTTTAATCACACTCGCACAATATGTTGTTCAATTTTAAGCCCAAATCGAAGTGTGGAGGTGATCACTTTATCTTATGCCAAAATCACCAAAAAAGCATTTTGATTCTCAAGATCGCTTCGAAGCACGAGAAAAGTGCATACGTCCTTTTCAATGACTTTAGTTTAAGTAACCACAAAACAAAGCAAACACACATTCATTTTATCCTTCCAAAGCAATTGTGAGTTCATTTTAAGCACCCAAAATGAAGTGTTTGAAGTTGTTTTGTTCAATTTTAGCCCAAAAGTAAAGTTTAGTCAGTTTCTAAGGTCCAATTTTAACCCAATTTGAAGAGATTAACAGCTAGTGAGTTGGCATAAAATAGAAAATTAGATCAGTAAATGGACACTCTAGGTTATTTCAATAAGCATTAAGAAATGCTTTTTCAAGTTCAATGTCCACTTTGTTGACTCAATTTTGCTTATGATTCTCACGTGAAAAGGACCACCACAGTTTCGTGATGCAAACACAAAATATTTTCAAAATATCTCAATTTGTACGCACTTGGCATAACCCTACAAAAGAAAGAAATTTTGTCACTTTATAAGATGGATTGTTAGTTACACCATTAACGCTGATTATAGTACCAAAGAGCAACATTTATTAGTGATAAAAAAAGGATGCCTCATTTTTTTATTGCATTCATATGATTCATTAATCAATTATTGTAGCTACCTTTTTACCTAGCTGTAGAAGCTTTGTTCAATGAATACGACGCAATAGCAATAAATGTTCAAAGAATTTGACTGAGATGCATTGAAATTTTCAAAGCATACTGCGTAATGGCACTTAATTACTACGTATCATTAGACCTGCATCAGTAGTAACATGTATATCCAACTAACATCAATAATCACTACGCATTAATATCGAAGCACATGCAACAGGTATTTTACCTACTGACAAACATAGTTTGCTAAAGTTTCCTTATCTCAATAACGGGTTTTTGAATCAATGATTTCAATAATAAAAGAAGAAATAATCATAAGATATCTTCTAGAATCCTCCACTCGATCGTAATATTAATTACACTTTCAATCAAGAGGCTTTCTTCTGGATATAACCCTAAATCTTTGAAAGAGTGGATGCATGTATTTGTTGTACATGGGCTGGTGGTGGATTTAGTGTTTACTAAAATTGCCTATTGTAGCTCAAAATTCAGACCTATGGTATGGGCGGCAAACTATTTAGCACAGGTATTGGTTTATCCCTAGCGTCTAAGTATAGAAACTGCATGCTAGACCTATCAGAAACATTGAATCAATCATTAATTAATGTTTTAAATTGGTTAGAAACTTTTCAAATCTGAGTCATCATACACAATATGTGATACCCAGAGTATCCAATAAATAGATAACAATAAGAGAAGCAGCAACATTTAAGAGAGCTCATGTACAGCATAAATTTTTTGCTAAGCTATACTATAAACCTGCAATCTCTATTTTGAATATCATACAAAAAGAAAAGAAATCATGTTTGGATTGCAGTCGGAGCTGGAGGGTATTATGTGAGCAAAGAACTCCATTCAACGACCGTGCAATGTACTCAACAACACAGTAGAAGCCATGGCGACATCAGTAGCAGTTAACGCAATCCAAAATGAGTCAATTTCCTTGGCAGGCACATACCCATCATCCAAGAATGGCTTGAGCTCATCCGAAGATCTCACCAACCGCATCAATAGGTAAAGCTTATCTAGAAAATGCACATGGAGTATACGGGTACGTAGACCAGGAAAATGAATTGTTTTGACAAAATCGCTCAAAGAAATTTCTTCTCATGAAATGCCATGATTACAGGATATGCACTGAATCTATTTGACAGTATGCATTAAAGCAATGTAGTCTTTAAGGAACACAATAATTGCATAATATGCGTAGAATTTGTAGGATCTATTCAAAGAGATTCAACAATCTCTGACAATGTCCTTTCTGTCTATTTCAAAATGCCAGAAGAAAGGCCTTAAAAACTTTCAAGCTAACTGCAATTTGGCCAGTGAAAAATCACGTCCATGTCCCTTCTATGAGCTAATGCAACTAGTAGGTGTAAAGAGGAAAATAAAGGCTTTAAAAAAATTTTCCAGCAAATGCATTTGGCAGGTTAAGAAACAGTGCTAATGCCTGGGCACACAAAAACCAAGAAGACATTAGTGGACTGTCATATCTTGGGGAGATATGTGCTCAAAAACTTGAATTCATTGACAAGGAACGCGAACTGCTTGACAAACTGCCTCTCCGAAATGTTATCTTATGGAATACAATGTTTGCAAGATAAGCACCAAATGGATTTAATGCAAATGTCATTGGTAGGTGTAGGACTGAATCCCACAACCTTTGCTAGCATCCTCTCTGCCTGGGCACAAATGAGAGCATAGAACAGCATGCGAACTGTTTAAAAGAATGCCTGAGAAAAGCACGTTAGCTCAGGGAATACATTGATTGAGGGATATGCATCAAATAGATGTGGGTTCACAGAGAAGGCACGCAAACCTATCAGAAATTGTAGGATATGCATCAAATAGATGTGGGTTCACAGAGAAGGCATGCAAACAATCGACAGAAAGGCCTCCAGATGAGCAACATACACTTTCAGACCCACACGTATAGTTGTAGTAGTGCCTTGCAAGATGAAATAAGGCTTACGCTAGGGTAAATGGACTTACGTTTTTCCTCAAACACACTCACACAGTTAGCAGATGTTACCATGAAAGCTCACGCCATCTACCATAGACCCCATGATTTACCTCAAACTCAATTGTAGCAATAAGAAGAGGTTTATTAGGAGTGAAATTAATGCTATGCACTAATAATATGTCTCACGTTGAATATTCATAGTTCAAAACAAGTTGTTACAATAGATAGTATTAAGTTCAAATGACATCTACACCCTTTAATCAAGCTGAAACTACAATACCAGTGGCGTCCAAGAGAATATATGCGAACATACCATACAATGATCATGCCTAAACCTATTCTTTAGCACTCACAAAGTCGTCCAGCCAATAGAAGATTGACCAAAAATATTTTTCCATTAAAAAACACATCCATAACCTGAAAGAAAAACAAAACTACAGAAATGCCATGTCTGATAAACCTAAACGAGTTCTAAAGTAGGATAAAAGAAATTATAGCATAGCATGTCTGATAAAGTCTGAGAGTGACTTGCAACAAAACATTATGTCCTCATATGCAAAATGATGAACTGAAGATCTCTTGGAAATAGTGGTGAAGTAGGAATTTTTAGAAGAAACCAACAAAGTTATGAACAATGAAACACCTGCAGTTTCAAAAATAAAATAAAATACATTAAAATAGGGGTGGCCCTCCTTCTAGAGCCATTATGTGAGCATCCATTAGAAATATGAAAATAACTAAACTTCATGCAAGGGTTAGTATTTCACAAATCCTTCAAAATGCTCCTATGAAATACCTTGTAAATGCTTCAAAATGCAACAAATGATAAGAAAAGACTAAAAGCATAATGAAAGCAATTAACAAGTTACCTATTCCATAGTGGATTGGTGTCACATGTGCAAGTGACCCTTTCCCAACCCTTGATCAAAGCTTAAGATGATGCAAATGCAAATAGGATGAAGAGCAAGATGAGTTCTCAAACAAAGAGAGTAACCTTGCATAAAAGTTGTGGATGATTTGCTTGAGGATGAAGCCTCTATTTGTAGATTTTCAAATGTTGAGTGTTGAAGAGGGACCAATGTGGGACTAAGAAATAGGCCAATGAAAAGAGGCCACTTGTCATCATGTGAGTGGTTGATGCATGTGCAAGATCTGGGAAATGTGCCCAAGAGGGGGGAAATTTGAATTCAAATTTTGCAATAAATTTAGAGAGGGGGAAAAGAAAAAAAACAATAAATGCAATGTTGGAGGGACAAATCAACTTGTCATGATTTTCAAACTTGAGGGCCATGTTGAGTGAAAATGAGGCTTTTAATAAATCAATTTATTGATTTATTTGTGCAAGTGGCTAAATCTAGAGAATGCAAGTGGTGAGGATTAGCATTTAATCAGGATTAATTAGCTAGGATGATGATTAGGATGTTTTGACCTTTTTGAGATAAATATTTGATTTATTTAAATCAGAAAGGATGGAAATGCATTATGATGGATGTTTGATTTATTTGATTAAAAAGGTTGATGATAATGTTTATTTGATTTTAAATAAATGACCTTAGGAGATTAATGAGATTACCTGATGAATGGATGAAGGTGAACCTGATTAAATGAATGAGTGGATGCACATGAAGCCTGATTTACTTGATGAATGCATAATGCTAATTTTGCATGTCTACACACACAAATCAAACACTTTTTTCGTTTTATAGCCTCAAAGAAAAGATGAATTCATTTTAGAGCACCAAGCTAAATGTGAAGTTGATTTGTTCAATTTTAGTCCAAAAGTAAAAAACTAGTAGGTTTCTAAGGTTCAATTTTAATCCAACATTGAAAGAAAACAATGATCTAGTTGGGTTAAAATAGAAAATTAAAGCATGAAATAGAAGCCTTTAAGCATTAAAAAATTCTTTGTGAGTTTCAAATTTGATGCTCAATTATTCAACTTCAAGATTCTTCAAATATTGCCTCCAATGTTTCAATTTTTTCAAGTTCCATGTGCAAACAGGATCTGCAAGATAATATAAAAAAAAACATGAAAAATAATTCCTAAGAAACAATTCAAGATATATATATTTAAAGAAAATCAATTCCAACAAATGTGTAGTCAATCAAAATTTAATGATGATATCTAATTGATAATCTTTCATTCTCCTTTCTAGCAAGATAAGATTGTAAGATCTAATCAATGCAAAGAAATTTTAAAAATTTTGCAAACCCCTCAAAAAGTCATAAGAGTATATATCAATGTATTTTACTTCTCTATAGTTTTAGACCATTGGATTCGAAATCTTCCATCAATACTCTGGAAATTCTTCACAGCCTTTAAATATTTCCCCTAATATTCATTACTATGTGGAAACATAAAGGATGACGTTGAAGCTAAATGCAGAGAAGGATTTGCTATGGCTATCAAATGTTTAAAATAAAACAATTAGACATCTACTTTATTCTTTGATTTGACCATAATCTCTGCAAAAAGAACTCTTACCTTCCCCAAATAATGTTTGCATTTAAATCAAACCATGTGAAAGATTTAGTATTAAATACCAAAACAAAATTCATGTCTGTCAGAATTCGTAGTTAAATCAAATCAGGGTCAGGTTATCACACATCAAAATAAATGCTAATGTTTCAAATGTACACTTGCTTTAAATATTCCTTGATTCTTTGGCAAGTCATCGATCTCATTTCATCGAAATATCTCTCCTGTCACAACATGCTATAAACAATAAATGTTGTCACATGCTTCTTAAAGAAAACATACTATTCTCTATCAGCCTGCCTTCAATTTGTAGTCACTTTCCTAATAGTGGTTGATGGTTGTCCCCTCTGTCTTTGCTTTATGAATGATCTGTGCCCAATTTTCACAAGTTGTTCATAGCTGCTCCAAATATGGGATTAATGATTTGAACCATCCTTGAGAATAGTGTAATGAATGTTTGACTTTTTCGACGGATGGCTTCTTGGCATATCATGAGAGGATGGAGAACATCCTACGTGGTAACCTAGATGATCATAGTCCCAAATGTCCTGCCCTCAAAGGATTCATGCGCCCTAGAGAGAAGAAAGCTTCTGCTCAAGTGATTCGAGAGCATATCGTTCAGGCTTAGGGTCTCTTTGTCTTCATAATATTATTCTTCTTCTTACTATGCTGATGATGCTCCCTCGATGATATAAGTGCTCATCTTTGACCGAAGCTCGGACACCCTGGATAGTGCCATTGCAATATCCCCTAGTTCTAGATCAATTATATACTTCAATTGTTGACATTCATTTCAAACTACTATACATAGCAGCTTTATCAGAATCATGGGATGAATTAAAGCAAAGACACAACCACAGTCACACAGAGAGTAAAAGAAAAGAACCTTCCTTGCTTTCTGCGGTAGCACTCTGCAAATGTGCTCGGCGATGAATATATAGAGCTTTAATGCGGATGCATAGATAAGGCGTACGAACTGTTTGATAGAATGCCTTATGTGGTTGCATAGACAAGGCATACGAACTATTTGATAGAATTCCTAAAGAACTGTGTTCTCATGTTATGCAACGTTCGTAGGATATGTATCAAATAGATTCGTTGAAAAGGCTCTAGAAAATTTCAAGAAATTGCAATCTGTTGGTAGATGTATATGTAGAAAATGGATGCATGGACAAGACACGTGATCTGCTTGGCAAAACTTCTGAAAGAGATGTGTTTACAGAGGTGGCAACATTACCAGAATATTTTGAAGGAAAAACAAAGAGGAGCCCAAGGAAATGATGATATCATAGAGGACAGACCTACAGAAGAACCAAATCAAAATTATCAGCGATTCAGTTTGGGCATGAATACCAAGAGTGCAAAGAAGAGAAACCTCTCACCATTGTCTGAGAAAGAAGTTGAAGAGGGAGAACTCCCTGAGGGTGATGATTATGCATTTGAGCCTACTATTAGTCAAAGAGCAGAAGATTTTGAAGCTTCTGATGTGGATACAGTTATGGAGTACAAGCCATCAGCCCAGGGAAATGGAACAATGCATGTTGAAAGAAATGAACCGGATGACATGGTAATGAATGAAGAAATTCACAGTAGTGGAGAGGAAGATATTGATGTTGACCATGAAGATTTTTATCTGGAACACTCATAGCATGAGGAGAACAAGGAATGGCAATCAAATGTAAGAAGAAGATAAAATCATTAAATACGTGGGAGGAAGTCGAGTAGATAAATTTCTTCAAGCACTTCAAAAATATCTAAAAAAAAAGCAATTGTACCAGACAATGTTAATGGAAGACAAGAAGGCGATGATGAAAAGAGAAAGATCAAAATGTGATTAAAACCGGTGATTTGGACAGCTTACCTAGGCATATAATATATTATCCTTTTGTTTTAGAATAAGGCCGATTCAAAACTATGTAAGAGATGGTTCAGCATATTTAACGTGAATTCAGTAAAATGACAATGCAAACTAATCATAAATACGTTTATCTAGCATATTGAATGCGAATGGAATATTGAAAATGGACGCTACTCAATGATAAATACACCTTTTCATTCAATATACAATTGGTACTTCTCTCTGTAAGAAGGAAAGATAGACAAAAGGGGCCCTCCTTCTAACACCATAAGGGTGTGTGCAAGAAATTGAGTCCACCAAAAAGTGGAAGTGTTTTCCCTGATTTTCAGCATTTGACACATTTGACCTTAAAATTTGAAGCACTTAGAGATGGAATCCTCAAAAAATTCACTAATCATCAAATGTAGTACATAGAGTCTAGTTTCCAAATATATAATTTATTTCAATACCCAGATTGTAAAAATTGAGTTTCAATAGGAATTTCTAAAAACCACTGTTTAAAAGTCACTTTTTTTTACCATACCATGCACATGTACAACATCCATATTTTGACCTAAATTATCATATTTTTCTAAATCCTTTTGGGAAAAGATTTGTGACTCACTGAAGCTTGTTCTCGATATTTTTTTGTAATTTTTTATTGAATAGTTTTTTTTTTGTTAATTTTTTATTAGGCATATTTGTCGTTTTGAAAAATTGTCATGTACGACAAGCATAAGATGACCTTAACTTATCATTTTTTGAATTTTTTTTTTTTTAAATTTGAAAAGAACTGTCTGAAGTTTGTTCTCGTGCAATCCATTCATCAAAATGTTATGTTGATCAAAAGTTATTAAAATATTTAAAAACCCTAATATTTTAAGTTTATGGACTAGTTTCATTAGAAATTAATTGAAAAATAGAAAAAATAATCCAATTGTAATAAAAATTATATATTTGGAATCTACGTTGTCTCATCTAAAATGGGTTTTAATTTCGTCAAAAAATTATGCAAAAAACGTTGTCAGCCATATGTCCAAACTCGGTATTTTTCTCTGACATTGTTAGGACCTTCAACTTGCAGGTCAAACCAGGTTGAAGGCCTAGGCTCGGATTCCCAATGCTTTTCCCGAACAAAAATACAAGGCAAAAACCCGCCTACAAAGAAAACCCAATTTCAATTTTTTTGGAAATGGGATCCCGTTTTGGTTCTACAAAACGGGATCCCATTATTTAAAATGGGATCCCATTTTCAAAATCGCCAAAAGCTGAAATTTCCATTTTGGAATTTAAAATAGGATCCCGCTTTGAAATTTTTCCAAAAGCGAAAATTTCCAAAATGGGAAATTTTCAAATTGGGATCCCATTTTGAAACTTTCCATTTTGGAAAATTTCTTTTGGAAAATTCTCAATACGGGATCTCGTTTTGAAAATTTTCCAAAAATGGAAATTTTAAAAAACAGGATCCCATTTTTTTAAAAGTGGGATCTCGCTTTTTAAAAAATGGGATCCCGTTTTTTATTTAGGCTTGGGATCCCGAAGCTAGACTGCATCTCATTTTTTAAAAACGGGATCCTATTTCTTAGAAGCGGGATCCCGTTTTTGCAATGCCGATTTTTTTTTTTTTTGGCTAAGGCAAAAACTTCCACGTTTTGTGGACTCAACTTCTTGCACTTACCCATAATGTGGATGGTGAAATCTACATTTTGCTCAAAATAAACAACACACATTAGCATGTTAGTTTAAAACAAAGAAAATAACAACATCCATATGAAATGGTACATCAATGCTTTCAAATGCAAACAAACATGATAAAAGCAAGCTAAATAAAAACATGAAAAACATGAAGTAAGTCATCTCATATTGGATTGGTGCTTCTATGGAAAGAATCCCTTTCCCAACCCTTGATCAAGCTTGATAAGATGCTATGAAGATGATGATAAGATGGGAAAAATCAGTTCTCAAGGAGAGTGACTTTGCATATGATTTGAGGATGAAATTGTGGAGGATTTGCTTGAGGATGAAGCCTCTATTTAAATATTTTCAAATGCTAAGAGTGCCAAACATGGAGGATGTGGTACTAAGATTGGACAAATGAGAGGAAGACACTTGTCAAGTGGTGAGTGGTTGATGCATGTGCAAGATTTGGGAAATGTGCCCAAGAGGGGGGAAATTTCAAATTTGAAATGAGAGTTAATGTTGAGTTTGACTAGTGCAAGGGGACATGTAAGAGCCATGTAAGAGCTCATAAATGGCTTGTTGGATGTACATGTCCACTTTTTTTTTATTTCAAATTCTAGGGAATATTCCATGTTCAGTGAAAATGTTGGATTTAATAAATCAATAAATTGATTTATTTGTGCAAGTGGAGATATCTAGAGGATTTGACATGCATTAGATTAGATTTAATCAGGATTAATTAGCTAGGATGATGATTAGGATTCTTTTACTTTTATGACTTAAATATTTGATTTATTTAAATTAGAAAAGGATGGAAAAGGTATTTGGGGATTTAATTAAATAAAGGGCTTGATTTATTTAATTAAAAGGAGGGTGATGGGATCAAGTTGATTTATTTGATTTAAACTGATGACTTTACGAGATTGATAAATAAACTTGATTTATTTTCCAAATGGATGAATATGACCTAGTTGAATGGATTATGCCAATTTTGTGTGTCTACAGTAGCAAATTAGGGTATGTGTAGGATCATCATGGAAAAAATATTCCCTTAAGTGGTGAAAATTTCAAACAAATAAGAGTTAGGAAACATGAGGTAAAATTTTGAATAAGTTATCTATATTATTTCAAAAATATGTAAGAATATAATCTATAGAAAATTGAATGTAGTTTCTAAACTACTAGGTTTATTTTTATTTTTAAAAATCTATTTAGTGAAAATTTGTAATTTTAATGCAGTAGTACTTAAATTTCAGGGAAAAAATAAGTAGGTGTCTATCTAACCAACCTAGCCACAATAAAATGATAAAAAAAAAGTTATAATATTTTAGATATCAGTAGAGGACTCATGTCCTAATGTGATGCATATTTTTTATAAATTTTTTCCAAGTAAATAATTAATTATGAATTTTTTATTACAACTTTTATAGAATATAAAAACTCATATTTTTGACCACCTTAACTTGGTCAAAACTTCATGAAATTATTATTATTATGATTAATCTTATTGTATGCAAAGCATAGAATGTGACACATGTTTTGGATTCAAAAAATGTGATACCATTTGAAAGCTATAAAATTTTTTCAATCAACCTATCAATCAGGACTTTAGTCATAATTCAAATAGAAAATGAATAATAATTATTTATTAAATTCAAATTAAATAATAATTTATATTGGTGAAAAAATGAGAATCTCCTTTAAAAACCCTTTTTGTTTCATCAATTTTGGGTAAGAAAAAGTCGTCATCCCCATACTCTACACATACCCATCATATCACCACTTTTTGGCCCATCATAATCCTGCACATACCCATAAGTGTTATTCTAAGACCTCTTATACAATTTCTCTATTTGTCTTCAATATTTACTACCAAAGAATGTATTTTGAATCTTGTATCAATATATTTCATGATATTCTTTTTTTATCATATGTTTGAATCTCCCTACAACAAATTGCATGGGGTTGTTTATGATAGTGGTGGAACTTGCTAATTATGTGGGTTGGCAGTGGTGGAGTTGATTTCCTCGATATGCAGAAGCAGAATGGTAAGTGTTTGTTTGCATGATGGATTTTAAATTCACAAGCCAACTCTTACATAGACTTATTATCTTGTATCAATATTTTTAATGTGGGTTTTCGATCATCTACCATTTACTTGCAATTCTTAAGTGTTTTTCTAATAGTTCTTTTACAATTTCTCTATTTTTTCTATAATATTTAGTGCCAAATAATGTAGCTTGAATTTTAAATTGACAAGCCAACTATTACATATATTTCCTATGTTGTATCAATATGCTTTATGATATTCTTTTTTCCAATTGCATAATGTAAATTGTTCATTAACAGTTGGTAGTCTATATAACAGTTGGCTTGTAAATTTCATGACCATTTTTATGATATGCTTCCTTAGATTGCAATTGTATTTTTTTATATAAATACATTTACACTCGCATAATATAAATGTTGTTATAACTTTAGGGAAAACTTCCATCTTTATAAACAACTGTATGTAAATAATCTTTTAGATAAGATAAAAAGATAACTATAAAAACATGCAAAAATGCAATGGGTGGAGTAGAATATCTTTCTTGAAGTCAAATGTATGATTATTTTTCCACAAAAACATTTCCATTTAATAATTCCCCTTTTATAGCCATTATAGATTGTGGTTTATGTGATTATGGAGGGAAACCACACACGATTGTCATGTGTTTGTGAGAGGACAAACAATTTTTTGATTATATCACGTTGTAATGGTGTGTGTTTCTCCATTCAACTAACCCATTTACAATGTCATCGTTGGCCTAGATTTCATTTTGTACATAACTACATGTTTTTCCTTTCTGGTTATTGGTTGTTATATGTTCCCACGTTTCACAAACACATTTTTGCATATTCATCTTAGCCATGCAATGCAAATATAAGAACTTGTAAAATAAAATCTATACCAATATATATGTTTGTGAAGTTAGATGCATCTTTTTAGTTATTATACACTCTTCTAAATATTCCATCTATCCATGTTTCTCCAACCATCTTCAAATCCCATGATGTCAATTCTTTATCAGGATACTTGTTTTCATCAAGTTGTCACATAAAAAAAAGACTACAATATTAGAGATCTTGTATGAGAAAACTCGTTTTTCCCCAACTTTTTTATTGTGTGATATATGATAAGAGTCAATGAGATTTTCCATGGAACTTACATGCCTTTCTTGCTCGAGGGTTTGGCTGGAGCCCATGAGGCTTAATGATGCCAATATTGTAGGGAGGAGAACGAGCATGGGTTTAGTTCTTTTTCCTTCCATTGTCATATATTTGTTGTTGCTTACATACATGGACACACAAATCCTCACATCCAATTGTCTACCAAAAACATACTTTATTCTTTCCATTGTATTTGTCATTGTTTCCACAATTCTCTTTTCAACTTCTCCAATAGATTACTTATACACAATTTTTTACCAAGATGCCACGTATTCAAAATGCTCCATTTTATCTCTTTCTTTTTACAACAAATAATTTTAACTTGTTTTATTGTATATCTATATTTTTTCCTTTATAATGTTGCACATATACAATAGACATTCAAGAAAATTAGTGTATTGTAAATTGTCTATTTCAAATTCTTTCATGGTCCAACAATTCGATCTAATATTGCTCACCCTTGTTAAACACCATAAACAGTACATGTAAGTACAAAATTTTTCCATTATTAATCAATAGATTCAATAAACCAATTGTAAATATTATTAATTAATTTTAGTTTCGCATTGTCTATATTTATTTTACACATATACTTACTCACTTTTTATGTTTCCTTTTTTATTTTTCTTGCTCGTCCACTAACATACCCCTATCTTCTATTTGTAGGACCTAGGCTAAAGCATGCAAAAGCATTCAAAAATTAGGATGTCTATTTTTTTAAGGCTACCAAAACAAAGAAAACACTACAATATGAAAGATCATCAATGAAAACACCAAATTTTCCCCAACTTTTTTATTGTGTGATGTATGATGGAACTCCATGAAATTCCTCATGGATGTTTCATACTCTTCATGGTTGATGGTTTGGCTAGAGTCCACGAGGCTCCATGATGCCAATATGGTAGGGAGGATAATGAGCGTGGGTTTTGTGCTTTTTTTTTAACACAATATATTTGTTGTTACATAGACACATGTGTACACAAATCCTTGTATACACTTGGATTCTAGAAACATACTCTATACTAACATGTTTCTCATGTCACAGCAAGTGGTGGGGAAGCACTTGACACTTTGGTTATGTCATCTCAAAACAAGGAATACCTTTTAATTCAATTATTCTAAAAATGCAAAATATGTGTATCATGTCATCACATTATTCTTTTGGTGAGGTTTGTTTATTTGTTTTGGATCAAAGATGTTGTGAGTGATTCTTTGATTGGACTATGAAAATCTTTACTCTGTAAGTGATATTTTCCCATAGATAATCATTTTTCCTCTAATCAAATGGTATAAAATTTATCAATATAATATTTTTTGTTTCTTCCTAAATAAATGCATGCATTTACATATTTTTTTTTATTTGGACAACAATTCAATTTGTTATTGGACTATGAAAATCTTTACTCTCTAAGTGATATTTTCCCATATATAATCCTTTTTGTGCTAATCAAATGGTATAAAATTTATCAATATAATATTTTTTCTTCCTTCCTAAATAAATGCATTTACATTTTATTTTTTTATTTGGACAACAATTCAATTTGTTATACTATTTGGTCATCCATTTATTATTATTTTTTATCTATGTCCTTTTTTATTTTTTTCAAAATTTCTTTGGTGTTAGGACATCTATTTGCTTCCATTTGTTAAAATTTTTAATATCTAAAGAATCAAATCATAATTCTTACACCAATTAAGGAGAATTTTTTTACTAGAAGCAATTCATAAAAACTGATATTTTTATTTTCAATTTCCTTGTAATTGACTATATTTGAATCCTTTCTACTTGTCTCCATCTTATTTTACTACTACTAACCCATAAATCACATGCATAATAATGCTTTTATTTCCAAAATTATCGACTAAATACTAATAAAAGTATTGAATATTAAAGATCTTTCCTTTTTGAAAAAGTCATTAGTGATGACCATCATAACTAATATTCAAATAAAAAATAATCAAAATAAATAACATCAAAGTAATAAATTATCTAGTACAACATAAGCATTGCAAAAAATATGCCATACATAAAGTTATGGACTAACTTTTTTAAAGAATACTTTTTTATTGACTATTAGTAATTAAATGCATGAATAATAACTCTTTAAAAAAGGAGAATCCTTTGATGTTCCATACTTTTCATAAATATTATTTAATCCACAACTTCAAGTTTGCCATGTATTTGTATGCATATGTATCTTAAGATAATTAAATAATAATCAATCAATTGATTGATTAAACTAGACAAAAAAGTAAAATATAGATGTGCACCTAGGTCTAATAAATATAAAACTAAAATAGAGATAAAATTATATCATAACATAAATTTTGGAGCGAAATTATTATTATTAAAAGAATTAATTATCTAAAAATTTAAATTTTATTTAATTTTCCATTTGTAATTTTTTAAGAATAAATTTATTGAAAAATATTTTTTGTTGAAAATTAATTTTGATGCAGGAGCATCTAGTGGTGTAAGGGCAATCTAGCATCACCCAAAAATAGTTAAATTTCAAGTTTCTCAGTTTTTAGATTTTTTAAAAATTTTGGATACCCTTTTTGTCATAATGAAATTCCCAATTTACGGTTTTTATTTTCTATTCCTTGGTGGAAAGATATTGTAGTTTTAGTTTCTCAGATTTGCACCTGAAAAATCTTCCGAGTTATATTTGAGGCACTTAGAGTTCCCAAAATGGCCCCAAAACTTGCTGAAATCGCCAAAGCGGATTTCAAGCACATTATTGACTTTTAGACCTTTCCAACGGTTTAAACAGTTCACGAATCGGAGTCCCGAATCAAAAGTTATGGCCCCGGGAAGTTGGCCCACTTTCTGGAAGATACAATTGCAAATGCTCTTTAAAAATTTGAACTTCATGTAATTTTCGGCCCCAAACTGCCTAAACTCAAATTTGAATATTGTTTTGGCTCCAAACTAAGGAGGAGCTCTATTTCTGGGCGGGTTTCTAATTTTTGGGTAACTTTTTGGGGACAAGCTCGCATATTGCGAAAGGGTTATTTTGTAGCTTGCTGTAACTTGCATGTGCTGTAGAACTTGGGGATTGAGATCCTCTACATGTAAGAAGCTCCATTTTCTGAATAATAAAATTATTCTCTTGTTTGTGGTTATTTTCTATGTCTCGGTCAGGCCTCATCAAGTGGTATCGTGAGCCGGTTTTCTGAGCATGTGAACAGATCATTGAGAGGCGCCGCCGTGGATCGTGGTTGTGGGTCGAGGTCAAGAAAGATGCCTCCAAGAGTGATGCCCGGTAGGCATGGTGGTGCTAGAGGTGGTCGAGGCAGCAGCAAATTCTGGTGGAACAGATGCACCGCAACCCTCTAGAGACAAATTGATGCTATAATAGCAGTTGAGAAGACGTTAAACCCGAGGGAGGAAAGTGAGGATGAAGGAGAGGAAGAAGGTTCAAATGTAGAAGAGGAAGAAGAAGCAATTGATCAAGACCAAATGCGCTAATAAGGGCCATTTCTAAAGATTAAAAAGACCCAGAAAGCAAGTCCCTAGTTATTCGGAAGTCTCGAATCGTAAGAGTTGATCAACTGGAACGAGCTAGAAGAATATTTTGAGTATGAAGAAGTAGAGGACCTAGATCAGGTTAAGTTTGCAAAAATGAAGCTGAAAGGCCATGCCAATATTTGGTGGAAAGAGGTCCAGTTGGAAAGAAATCGAAGAGGAAAAGGAAATATCACCAGATGGGATCGCATGGCAGAGAAATTGAAGAAGTAGTTCATACCAGTGGACTACAAGTTAGATCTGTTGAAGAAATTGCAAGGGTTGAAGCAAGGAAGCTGCATCCGTGAAAACATATTGAATATTTCACAAGATAATCATCAGAACGGGTCACACGGAGGCCAATAAGGAGAAGGTAGCCGAATATCTTAATGGGTTACGACCAAGTATTCAAGAGGAGTTAAGCCTAGTCAGAATGACTACCATTGAGGATGTGTATTAGTTTGCTCTAAAGGTGGAAGAGAAGCTGAACAAAAGATTTGATGGCAAGCAAAAAGGACGAGGAGGTCAAAGCGGAAGGGGTAGTGGAAGACCTTAAGGAAGTCAAAATGATGATGAAAAGAAAAGTGAAGATGTGGGTACCAGCCGAAGCCAAAGGAATGACTTCTACCGCGGATCAAGCGGTGATCAAAGAGGCAAGAGGACGAGGGAGATATGGACAAGGATCTCGAAGAGGTGGTTTCAAAGAAAACGTGTTTCCAAAGGTGGTGAAGAAGGGGCATCGAACCCATGAATGTCCACAACACCAAGGAAGGGTAGACAAAGGCCAAGGTCATGAAGGTTGCTCATGCGCATGAGGAGGCCCAATCTAAAACATTCGGGACAGATACAAGGGAGAAGTTCTAGGTTAGGAGAGCTCCGTGATCGAGGAAAAGGAACCAAATGGTGAGGAAGAATCTGTTTCACACAAGGTGCAAGTGTGAAGGAAATGATGTCATTATTGATGGTGGGAGTTCATAATCTGCGTCGAGGAGATGGTCACAAAGTTGAAACTGAAGAGGGAAAGGCACCTACATCCATATCAGATTGCCTGGTTGCAAAAAGACCACAAAGTTTTGGTCAATGAGCAATGCCTAGTAAAGTTCAAGATTAGGAGCTACCATGATGAGGTACTTTGTGATATCATCCCCATGGATACATGTCACATGTTGTTGGGGAGCCTGTGGCAGTTCGATAGGTGAGCTATACATGATGGCCATGCAAACATTTATTCCTTGACAAAGGATGGGGTTCATCACAAGTTGAAACCCCGAAGGAGATCAAAGAAAAGGTATGCAGTAGTGCTTGAATTTGTTATGTAGATGGAAGAAAAATTTTAGAAGGTATGAAGCATGAGCATGTGTTATGCATTGATTCCTAGAGTGAGTAAGGAGGATAGTGAGAAGGTTCCAGAAGAAGTTTATGGGATGTTGGATCAGTTTCAGGATATTGTTTCTGATAATGTACCCGAGGGTTTACCACCAATAAGGAAGATCAGTCATCAGATTGACTTGATTCCTGGAGCTAGTTTGTCAAATAAGGCAGCTCATAGAATGGCTCCAACAGAAAATGAGGAGTTGAACAGACAAGTTCAAGAGTTGTTGAGAAAGTGTTTGATATGGGAGAGTTTGAGTCCATGTGCAGTACCTGCAGTACTAGCACCAAAGAAGGATGGGGAGTGGAGGATGTGTACAGATTCCTGAGCCATAAACAAGATAACAATCAAGTATAGATTTCCCCTGCCAAGGATGGATGACCTAATGGACTGTTTGAGTGGAGCTCAGTACTTCACAAAGATTGATCTGAAGAGTGGATATCACCAGACCCAGATTCGAGAGGGAGATGAATGGAAGACTACCTTCAAGACCAAAGAGGGCATGTACGAGTGGTTAGTCATGCCTTTTGGGCTAACCAATGCACCGAGCACATTCATGCGACTCATGAACGAGGTACTAAAAGAATTTCTAAGAAGTTTTGTTATTGTGTACTTAGATGATATTTTTATTTTCAGTAAGACGTTGGATGAGCATCTTATGCATATTC
Source organism: Sequoia sempervirens (assembly GCA_007258455.2). Classification (NCBI taxonomy): domain Eukaryota; kingdom Viridiplantae; phylum Streptophyta; class Pinopsida; order Cupressales; family Cupressaceae; genus Sequoia; species Sequoia sempervirens. The sequence continues at coordinate 645,551,553 of VDFB02193867.1, read as the reverse complement.
GGAGAGCCTTTGAGAAATTAAGAGAAGAGAAACTATTGATTAATCTAAAGAAGCACAATTTTGAGAAGAGGGAGTTAGTGTACCTGGGGTTTGTTGTCTCAGCAAAAGGTCTCAAGATGGACCCAAAGAAGGTGAAGGCTATTCTGGAATGACCTACCCCAAGAACTGCTACCGAGGTGAGATCTTTCCATGGTTTGGCTAGTTTTTATAGGAAGTTCATTAGAAACTTAGTAGTATTTGGACCCCTAATTGGAAACAATGAGAGGGATAAAAGAATTCAAGTGGAGCACTGGAGCGGCAAAAGTTTTGAACTGTTGAAGCATAAGGTGACAGAGCAACCTGTTCTAGCCCTCCCAGATTTCAACAAGGTGTTTCAGGTGGATTGTGATGCCAGTGGTTGTGCCATTGGAGCAGTGTTGAGCTAAGAAGGTAAGCCCATTGCCTATTTCAGTGAAAAGTTAAATGATGCCAAGAGAAAGTATTTTGTATATGATCAGGAATTTTATGCAATAGTTCAAGCATTAAAGAAATGGACACATTATTTGTTGCCGAAGAAATTTGTTCTATATACTGATCATCAGGCCTTGCAGTACATAAATAGTCAGGGAAAATTAAATTAGAGGCATATGAAATGGGTAGAGTTTTTGCAGAGTTATACCTTTGTTTTGAAACATAGGAGTGGGAAGTCAAATAGGGTTGCAGATGCCTTAAGTAGGAGGCATACATTGATGACAAAGATGCAGATTGAAGTGGTTGGGTTCAATGAACTCAAGACACTGTATGCAGAAGATCCTGATTTTGCAGAGGCTTGGAAAGCTTGCAAGGAACCTGTTATAGTGGACAGGACAAGGTGGTTGGATTTCATAATCTAGGATGGCATGTTATTTAAGGGAAGTTAGTTGTGTATCCCGAGGAGTTCCATGAGGGAGAACCCGATAAAGGAGAAGCAGTGGAGGAATGGCAGGACATTTTGGTCGGATAAGACCATTGCCATTATCGGGGAAGCATTATTATTGGCTTCAGCTTGTCAAAGGACGAAGAAGTTTGTACAAAGTTTTAGGGTAAGTCGATGGCTAAAGAAGTGAGCCAGAATACAGGCTTATATCAGCCCCACCTATACCAGAGAGGTCGTGGGAGGATATAAGTATGGACTTTGTTCTTGGTTTGCCAAGGACACAACGAGGGAATGATTCAGTCTTTGTGGTGGTTGATAGGTTTTCAAGATGGAACATTTCATTCCATGTCAAAAGACCCATGATGCAGTCCACATTGCGACTTGTTCTTCAAAGAGGTGGTGAGGCTACATGGTCTACAAAGAGTATTGTTTCAGATCGTGACACCAAATTTGTGGGGTACTTTTGGAGGACCTTGGAAGAAGTTGAAGACGAGTTGAAGTTCACACACCATCCACAAACAGATGGGCGCAGTGAGGTTGTTAATAGGAGTTTGGGTAACCTACCGAGATGTTTGGTAGGAGATAAACCCAAGGGATGGGACTTGATCTTACCCCAGTAGAATTTTCTTACAACAATACCGTAAGAACTGGTAGATCACCATTCCAGATTGTGTATGGAGGTAGCCCCAGCAGCTCCAGAATTGAGGAAGATGGACCAAGAGAATAAAATAAGTGTTGAAGCTGAAGATTTTGCAGAACACATCAAGGATATACATGAGAAGGTAAGAGAACATATTAACAAGATGAATATGCAGTATAAGGCTAAGGCAAATTAGAAGAGGAGGTATAAGGAGTTTTAGATTGGTGATGAAGTGATGGTCCACTTGAGGAAAGAAAGGTTTCCAGTGGGAACATATAACAAATTGAAGATGAAGAAGTTTGGTCCCTATAAAATTTTGAAGAGGCATGATTTAGGGAATGCATATGAGGTAGAGTTGCCAGATGGATTCAACATTTCCCCTGTGTTCAACATTTCAAATTTGACAGAGTATCATGAAGGTGGGGCAAAGGAAGTACCAACGACGGAACAATGTGGGATTCCAGCACCTACTTCAGAAAAGGAGGAGATTGAAGAAATCTTGGATAGTCATGTGGGAAGGAGTACCAGGAATAGGCAGTATGAAGAATATCTGGTGAAATGGAAAGGAAGGCCTGTTGAAGATTCATCCTAGTTGCCTAAGGCAGAGGTTGACCATTTGGGTTTTCCTTCACCATCTGAGACATGACAGGGTCAATTCTCAAATTACCCTGGGTGTCTGATGCAGGAGCATCCAGTGGTGTAAGGGCAATCTTGCATCACCCAAAAATAGTTAAATTTCATGTTTCTTAGTTTTTAGATGTTTTTACATTTTTGGATACCCTTTTCATCATAATGAAATTCCCAATTTATAGTTTTTATTTTCTATTCTTGGGTGGAAAGATATTACAGCTTTAGTTTCCCATATTTGCACCTGAAAATCTTCTGAGTTAGATTTGAGGCACTTAGAGTTCCCGGAACAGCCCTGAAACTTTTCGAAATCGGCGTAGCAAATTTTGAGCATGTTATTGAATTCGAAACCTTTCCAATGGTTCAAACGGTTCACGAATCAGAGTCGCGGATCAAAAGTTATGGCCCCGGGAAGTTGGCGCACTTTCTAGAAGATACAATTGCAAATGCTCTTTTGAAATTTGAACTTCATGTTGTAATTTTCGGTGCCAAACTGCCTAAACTCAAATTTGAATGTTGTTTTGGATCCAAACTAAGGAGGACCTCTATTTATGGGCGGGTTTCTAATTATTGGGTAAGCTTTTTGGGACAAGCTCGCATATTGCGAAAGGGTTATTCTGTAGTTTGCTGTAACTTGCATGTGTTGTAGAACTTGGGGATTGAGATCCTCTGCATGTAAGAAGCTCCATTTTCTGAATAATAAAATTATTCTCTTGTTTGTGGGTTATTTTTTGTGTCTCGAGCTGTGCCCTCATCAAATTTACTATGGATTCCCAATTATCTATCATGTACTTGTGATTCCTAAGATTATTAATTAAAATCAATTTTAATTAAATGTTGTAATTAAAATTATTAAATATTACATATTAATTAAAAAAAAATTATTGATTATTAATTACGTAAAATTAAAATTAATGGATACATGGAAAATAATGAAATTCATTCAACATGACCTATTTTTTTATTTTAGATTTTCATAATCAATTTTCAACTAATAAATATTGATGTGGAAATAGAAAGATCAATTTTTTGTTTTATGCAAATGGTTCTTTATCTTGCATGCATTGCATGTGAGATTAGAATGGAAAAGTGGACTATAACATGAGGTTTAAAATTCTTTACAATGCTCAAATTAAATGAATACATAAAAAATAATCTCTATACCAAAATTAAGTGATTTATAATGTGTTCAAGTTAGGTCATTCAAATTGATATCTTTCAATGCACACATAGGTTGGCTTTAACTTTAATACATATGTATCGATATGCTTGATCTATCCATCTAGTTATCCATAATAATATATGAGTTGATTTTCCAACATCTCTCTTCATTATGATCTATTCTACCTATTTTATCCTAGGTAAAGTCCAAAATCATAAGGTTCACCTCCTACTATGAACTAACCTCATGTTATTTCATATTGTCTTATTAACACACTTTCCATTTCTCGAATCAATAAAAAAATTGCAAATATTACTGATTATTTATGTTTCACATTGCATTTGAGAAAAAAATTTGTTTCTTGCTTCCCATTGGAGAGCCATTTGTGGTGGACCCTATTGGCTAATCATTGCATGCCTATGCATGTGACTACTAGTTTTAGTATATAACCATATATTGACCATCTATGTGCTTAGAGTTCGACATCTCCTTGATAATTTATGAATAAATAACTTTTACAATTAAGAAAAAATGACATTATTGAAAACGGATGGATAGCTAAAGGAAAAGTTCAACATGCCCCAAAAATACAAAAATGTTGTATATTTTGAAAGTAAATGGAAATCTATAAATCAATGAAAGGAAACATCAGCGAGCATCACTAATTAGTTATATAAGATAAAAATTCTCTCAATCAGCTTAGTCCTACAAAATATTATTGTTGCTTCACCAACCCTTATAGTCATACACAAAACAAAAATCCTATAAGCAAGTGAGAAGCAAAAGTATCCTCGTGGCCAGAATAGTGAGGAGCTACCATGAGAAAAAAATATTGTAATCTAACAAGCCTTGAGTAGGAATAACACCTTGTACCAAGAAAAATATTTATTTGTTGCAAAATAAAGCACCATATTCTACTTTTGATCAAGAGATTATCTTATTGAGACTCCACCAAGATTGTTTGATATCCCTCCCTCCAAGAACATGAAAGAAGTTTTACTACAAGAGATAATTTTGTGCATACATGGTCATTCTACTAATGAATGTAGGGCTTTGAGTAACAAAATTCAACATCTTATGGATTGTGGTGCTCTTCCTTATGTTGAAGCTATAACATAGAATTTTGTCTCCACTAGGGTTTAGGACCTGAGGCAACAATGTTCTATAGTTCACATTCAAGGATGACCCTAGATATCTCACCCCAAGAGTGAAATAGAGGCAAGAGATATGAAAATAAGGTATCCTAGGATATGATTTCAGATTACAAAAGGGGTTCACTGCCAAGTTTAAAATTGGAAAAGAAAATGCTAGAAAACATAGTGTGATATGCAAACTAACTCTAAATGACATAAAAGTAAATGAAAAAAAATAGAAAAATATAAAACTAAAAGTCTACACCTGGAAACTGGAGAGAGATGGAATGAAGCTCTAAAATCTTGAAATTGATGCTTTTTAGGCTTGGTGGGGCTCATTCACCATTCTGGGTGAATTGGTCCTAGTTCTAGAAAACTATATCAGAGCAAGTTTCAGCCAAATGGGTATCCAAATCTGCAAAGATTTTTGAAAGAAACCTATAGTGGGACACATTCACCACTTGTGGAAAATGAGTCCAGTTTGGCTTTTCTGGAAATTCAAAGTTTTGATCAACACTTCTTAGTATGCTCTTTATGTTACTCCAGGTTCCCAGATCTAAAACTCTATTTTTGGGGCTATAGATGACCTTTTAGTGAATATTTTGACATAGAAAATAGGGAGACAACTCTAACAAACTTGTAACCTATTTTTCAATCATCTCCAAGACCTCAAAGACCTGGATCTACAATCACACAAAGAAAGAGAGAGAAAATGTTCATTGTTAGGGGATGGTGGTTTTCCTTGGTCAAACCCCTTGTAGGTAATTAAACCAAATGATGAAATAAGATAATGAATCATGAACATGAAGTAATGCAACTATACCCTTGCCATGATGATAGATCTTGAAATGTTGCAACAATTGATGAAGAAACTTTCCCTTGAATGCCTTAGAATTTATCTTGAATGTTATCTTAATGACCTTGTGAAGACTTGAAGTGCTTAACTCTTGCTTTCTTGACATGAGAACATGAATGTATGATGATATAGTTATTTTGAAGCTTCTTTATATAGGAAATGCACTCACATGACCATCAATTTGATCCCCAAGGCCGACATAAGAAAAATTTGAATTGAAATCCCACTTTTCTCGCTCAAAGCCTTAAAAATAGGCCAAATGGGACTCATTTTCCATCTTGGGAAAATGAGACCCATCCGGATGGGACTCATTTTTTCAAGGTGGCGAATGGGTCCCACAGGGGCTATTTTCCATGCTAAAGTGTCAGCGAATGAGTATTTTAATTTTTTATGTTGATATTGTTAGGTCTTTGATCAAAATATGCCTTGGGATGCACAATATGGGGTCATAGGGGCCTATTAATGATGATATTAAAGTCATAAATGCAATAGGGTCCAAAATCCAATGTGAAAGTGTAAATAAATACACTTTACAACACTAAATGAAGGCATAATTGGGTCTATTTAGCTTAGAAGGGCCCTAAATCTCAAGTGAATGTGTAAAACACATTAAAACACTAAATTAGGTCCACTTTATTTGCAATCCCCCTAAATTCAATGTGAAGATGTAAATAAATATAATTTATAACATTAAATTATGACAGAGTTAAGTTAATTTTGCTTAAAAAGGGCCCAAGACCTAATGTGGATGTGTAAAACACCTCACAACACTAGATAAAGGAAAAGGTATGTCTAATTTATCATTAATTATTTCCATATCAAGTGTGAAAATGAAAAGGGACACTTTTTTTGACACCATAGAAGCACGTAGCTCCTCTAATTGATACTGATTTTCAAGTTTCTCATCAATCATCTTGGATCATCCTTGTCCTACACTAAGTGGGGGAAACGGGGTTAGGTATCCTTGTCCTCATATGAAACTTGTTGTCATCTCTTTTGGATAGTTGACCACCATCCATGTATATATAAGGGAAAGCTTGGGATGTAGATGGCAGGCCTTAAGTTGGCTTGCATGTAACATACTAAGTTATCTTTAGTTGTTGCATTTTTGGGGCAACCCCTTTATTTCATGATGTAGTTTCAGTTGGGAACATATGACTTGGCATAGGTATTTCCAAGTAACCTCTCATGTCTTCTTTTGCATTAAAATTTATTCTCACAAGAATAATGTTAGAAAATGATTTAAAGTAGGGGCATACATCGAAACTCATGTTTCATTGTGTGTTTTTTCTCTCTTCTTATGATGCATCCTTTTCTTGGTGGTGTCATTGGGTTTGATTTCCTCTGAGAGTGTGATATTTCTTTTACTTTCCCTCTCTTGGAGACATTAGGAACGATGTTTCCTAAGAAGAGACATTACATGAACTAAGAAAAATCCCTTTGAATGTACCTTATAGTATTTTTCATTTACAATAACTATTATATGGCTACCTTGCTTAACACATTTTTCTTTCATGTGGAGTCATCTCGTTTCTTCATGAGTGTCAAGCATACAAAGTTTTTCTTGCCTTATGAATCATGTCATTCATGTTGTGTGGTGCCTTATCAAAGTTATCAAGAGATTTAGGTTTGGTCTGGCTAGTATAATGAGAAGCCTAAACGTTGGCATGAATTTCTCATTGTATGGTGAGAAGTCGATACAGAGGCATGACATTCTCACTAAGCCACCCTTTTTGGATACTCACCTAACAAATAGCCTGAAGTTCAATTGCCTCAGAGTGAGAGTGCATTTTTGGAAAAATAGCTAAGGCTTGATCCACATCATGTTGGACAAACAATCAAAGCTTGATCCACCTTTTTTATTTTTTCTTTTTGCTTGTTTATGTTTTTCTTTCTTTTAGTTGTTGACATTGCATGTTTTCTTATCTTATTTTGTTGCATTTCATACACCTTTTTATTATGTTGGTTTGATGTAGGATATTAGATCCTAGGGTCTTGACCACCTCCTTTGAGCTTTGTTATCCTATACCATCTACATTAGTACACTAGGACCCCTCTTGACGTATTTTTGTCTACTTTAGTGTGAATTTGAAGCAAGTTCCTCTTCTCACCAAAGTGGGGGATAAATATAGTGTAGGAAAAAGTATCCATTTTTCATAGTTAATTTGGGAATAAATAATATTAAATTGAGCCTAATATTGCCTTGATATAGTGTTGTAATGTGTTTTACACATTCACATTAATTTTAGTGCCCTTTTAAACTAAATGGACCTAATTGTACCTTATTTAGCTTGTTGTAAAGTGTATATCTACACTTTCAAACTATTTTATGGCTTTATTAATTAATTGGGGGTAATTTATGCCTTAGTTGGTCCGATTTTGCATCCACAAGCCTTATTAATTGCATATTTCCATGGATAATCCATACACTTATCTAATTTAACCAATCATAATTTAGTTATATTGGATTGTATGGCCAAGATTTAGTTATCTGGGACTCATGCAAAACCTTGGACATATGGGTCCCACCTAAGTTTCAGGACGTGGTCCTGAATTTGGCATAAAACTTAACATTTTTTGAAATTTTTGTCCCAAGCTTGACCTACAAGGTCTCATATGCCCCAACTGGCATATGAGTCCCACTTAGCTAGGACCTATTTTAAATTCAAATTCTTGGTGGAATTTAATTCTCCTAGATCTGATGTTGACTTGTAGTGTTGTAATTTTAGGAAATTTGGCATAAACAAGTATAAATACAATGTTATTTCACATATTTTGTCTTAGAAATTTTAATGAGAAAGTGTGATATAAGCATTGAATAATTCTAGCAATGTAAGAGTACTCAAGAGAATTCCAGAGCTAATTATCAAGTGTTTTGGAGCTACTTTCAAGATTCAAGCATCACGTCAAAGTCATCATGCATCATGTTTATTTTTGAGCTAACATTTGTGATGTAGGTTCTTATGATTCAAGCAAGCATTCAAGTCAAAATCCATAACATCCAATCAAGAGTAAAGATCTGCATTCATGCTAGCCATTTCCTACAAGATTGTAGACTTTGTTCTAAGGGTTTGGTGAGTTACACCATAGCATATTTGTTCATTCGTCATTCCTCCATTCTGTTTGATTTCATTTCAATATTTGTTTACCAAAATGAAGTTTGACCAAGGAAAACCCCTATTTACTAACAAAACAACATTTTTCCCTCTCTTTGATGTGTTATTTGCATATGTAGGTTGAAAATCCATTGAAGAGCAAGATTAGAGAGTTTTTTCAAAGTTGTCATCTACATTGCAAGATTACGAAAAGTCACATACATAGTAGAATTAAGTGTTTTAGACTCAGAGATCGGAAGGAATAAAAGCTAAAAAAAGATCACTAGATGATTTTAGAGTTTTAGGTCAACCTTGATATTGGGAATAAATTTCCACTTGTGGCATATGAGTCCCAGTATACTAGTTTTCACTCTCTTTTATGGATCTCGGTTTAGCAGTTCTAGATTCTGGATTCAACTTGAAACCCTAAACTGGGAGTAAATCACCCCTACTATAATATGAGTCCTAGTGTGCATTATAAGTCATAATTTTTGGAGTGTAGACCTTGTTTCAAGCATATTCATTTTTTCAGGTGCCCCTCTTTTCATTCTTAGTTCATTATTCTGATTTTTAGTTTCATATTCTAGATTACATAGTTAGTTTTGCATATCATTTACATTTCATTCTTTCCAATCCTTTGCTTGGTGGTGAAACTCCTTTTTTTCTTCAATCACATCAAAGGAAACCATCTTAACCATCTAAATCATCACTCAATCAAGCCAATTGGTTGAGGGATCTTGGTTTCTTTTAATGAAACATATGTGAAATAGGAGGAACCCTGATCCCCCTTTAGTTCTATCTCCGAAAAGTTGGAACACTATTTTTGAGGTTTTACTCTAACATCACATATAATGAGAAAAGAGGGAAATACATAAAAAAATAAACTATTGTTTTGTTCAAAATTTATATCATCAACATGTGCATACAAATAAAATCAACTTGAATATATGATCCACTTGAATACTAACTCATTCACATATCTTCCTCTATATCCATCTAATTGCAATAAATAGTAGGTTCAAAGATGTTATCCTCAAAATGAATATAACAAAACACTACATGGTCATCATTGTTATCACATGATACATTGACACTCTTTTCTACCTATCTACATATAGTCTTTAAATAATAAATTGACATCGTACTCACCTTGAATGTTGCATCTATTTTACTTTTACTCATAGAAAATTATTCATTACAAGGAAAGTTACACCTTAGCATTTTTTTTGTAATTTAATTATTCTTTTCATTCTTAGTATATTTAAATCATAAATAAGCCTATTGAATATTTGTAAATTTAAAATCCTATTGCGCTAAACTCAAGCAACTCCTATATTCTTCAAATAACATTTAAATGGAAGTAAGTTTGTGAGGGTTTTATTCCTTTTGGATCCTTGAAAGGGAAAATCAAAACGTATGATTAAATTTAATACTTGACTCAAAACCTATGTATAATTATATTTTTTTGAATTCAATTTAACAAACATGATTATATATTTATTAATAATGGTAGGTGGATTATAAGATCACCTTATAAAAATTGCACTATGACTCACAAATATGATAAATTAGTAAATATATCCCATTTAATTTAAAATATTACCACCTAGATATGGGAATGATCACCTCCAAGAGCAAAGCCAAGTAGGTATATTTGTTAATATATTACAATTAAAATTCTAAGAAGTAAACCAACTTTGTTAGGCTTAACTACCCTACAAGTGGATTAATGTAACAAATGCAGTTCACTGAAATACCTTGAGAAAAGTCTGAATCATAAGATCAAGTTCTATAAGGAGTTACTTAACAGAATCATCTACAAATGGGTTGGTGCGTTAATGCAATTATCGAAGTATTGATATGTTTAAAGTCAATCGACCATGGAATCTAATTGAAGAAGAGTGTTGATAAGAATCATATGGTTGTTTTAAATGATTAGATGATTCTTAAATGTTTAAATCAATATTTAAAAAAAATAAAAAAATAAAAAGATTTTCTTAGCAAAAAAATTGGGGCATGACGAATTTATCATTTTAGTGTTCTTCTCTTACTCTTTACATCATGATAATGGATAATAGAGTGTTATCCAAAATGTTGATGGAAAAAGTTAGACCTAATCAAATTAAAAAACATTTAATCTCTAACTAGAAAGAAAATTCTATTATATTCTATGATAATTGTAGACATGCAAAATTAGCATCGTGAACTTAATTAATTCATATTGATTCAATCATTAAATAAGTTCACATTCATCCATTCATTAGGTAAATTAAACTCATTAAATTCAATCTCCTAAGGTCATTAATTTAAAATTAAATAAATTAACTTTATCATCATCCTTTTAATTAAATAAATCAAACCTTTATTTAATTAAATCTAGAATCGTCTTCCATCTATTCAAGTCAAATGGGTCCAAATCAACTAATCATCACCTAAGCTAATCTAATCCCAATTTACCTAATCTAACCACCCATCACATCCTCTAGCTTTTCCCACTTGCACCAATAAATCATTTTAATTCATTTATAAATTTCTTATTTTCTTTCAACTTGGCATAAAAATGGAATATTCCCTCAAGTTTGAATATGAAGATAAGTTGACTTGTCCCTTTCAACATTGCAATAACTCCTCTCTTTCATGTCCCCCTCTCAACATTTAATTCACAATTTCAAATTTAAATCTCCCCCTCTTTGGCACATTGGCCAAAACTTGCACATTCCTCAACCTATCATAATGTGACAAGTGGTCTCATCTCATTGGTCCAATATTTACCCCACATTGCTCTCTTATGAGCATTCTTTCAACTTGAGAATCTATAAGTAGAGGGTTGATTCTTCATCAACTCATCTACACTGTCATGCAAAGTTACTCTCTTAAACTGAGAACTAATTTTTCCCATCACCATTGCATTGTATCATTTCAGTTTTAGCAAGAATTGGGAAAGGGTCATTGGCACAGTTGACACCAATCCAATATGGAATAGGTACTTGTTATGCTTTCGTAATGTTTTTTTTTATCTCTTTTGTCATTTGTTGCATTTTGAAGCATAACATGTTATTTCATAAGAGTATTTGATGAATTTGTATGCAACTAACCCATGTTTGAGGTTTTAGAGTTTCTGCAGATTTTGAGAGGTGCTTCAATAATAAATATATTATATTATTTATAATGTAAATATATATTTGATTTTACTAAATTTTTAAGACCATAATTCAATAAATTAAATTTAATTTTAACAAAAATATTATAATCATATTATTTATAATCAAATGTTACAATAATTATTTTTTGAAAATTTTTCCTATGTATTTTCTTCATTTATATATAGTACTATCTTGTGGATAAAATAGATAATCTATATGAATCAATTAATTTCATTAATATAAATTAGCTATATGCTTGTCAAACAATATGTTTAGTCAAACAATTGTAAAATAAAATTATTGAATAAAACAGGATGAAAGGAAAAGTTTGCACCATTCTCAAATTTCTTTGTGGTCCATGATCAACATCTGAAAGCAGTGTACTTAAGAAAGAACAAAAAGTTAATGATTTTTTTCTTAACATAAGACAATATTCTATGACTGGTTACAATAGATTTTATTGTATTGAATTCACTAGCCACCACAAAAATTCAGATGTGTTTTGTGAGGGTAGTATAATTAAAGCGACAGGATACCTAAAGGCCAGTTCAACCTGCCTCAAAAAAACAAAACTGTTGTATCCTTCAAAAGTAAATGACAGCCGGTATATCAAAGAGAAGAGATGCAGTGAACATCGGTAATAAGTCATATGAGATAAAACTCTTCCAATTGGCTTAGTCCTGCAAAATATTAGTGTCGCTCCACCAACGCTTACAGTCATACACAGAACAAAAAGCCTGTAAACAAGTGAGAAGCAGAAGTATCCCCGTGGCCAGAACAGTGAGGAGCTGCCATGAACGAAATATATATTTGTTTCCGTACTCCTTCGCAGCAACACTCCATCTGTTGTTATAATACTCGTTGACGTCCGCTATCACTTGGTCCAAATATCTAACTCGCGTCAAATTGACGCATTTACCCAAGCCGTTCCACAGGCTTGCCACTTTCCCGTCATCTGCCGGTGATTGTAGATAATCCCGCTCTTTCTCAGCAGCCGAACATCTTCGTCTGTGTCGATGATGCCGTTCATGAAATCTGTGTAGCGAGTGAAGATCAAAGCACTGGGATCCGCCGAAGCTTCGAACGCCACCAGATTTTTGAGAACTACTTCGGTGTTGGAATCCAGCGTCAATTTGGGAAGATAAAGAGTTTCAGTGGTCTGGTCGAAGCGAATTGGGCTGGCATCTCCTTCGGTTGGAAGGAATTTTACTCCTGCCGAGTATAAATCAGAGACGGAGGGAATCGCTAATTCGTCGCGTGTAGGAGGAGTTTCAGTGGAGGAATACCCTCCCTCCTCGTCTTTTTCCTCATCCTTCTCATCTTTGCGCTTAATTGAAAGAGTTTTAAAAGCGGAAACAAGATGCGCAGACAACTGTGTCACCAACTGGACAGGCCTTCCTTCCAAGACACGCTCAGGGAGTGCCGAGATAAGCTGAACAAGGCCGATTTTTAACGAGGAAAGAGCTTTGCATAAAACTTTCAGAGCACGGGTTAAGTATGTTGCTTTCGGCAATGGGACAGCTCCGTCCTCATTCTTCTTAGAAATGGTATCCTCCATGGCTGCTGCAGGGACAATGGAGTAGTAGAGCACCTCCAATATGTGACTCCTCTCTTTTATACGCAGCCTTGAACTATCCGGCATCCTCGACATAAACGGCGACCATTCTTTACAGGCGCGAGTCATCAAATTGCAGAGCCCTTCCTCCGCCTTATCTTGAGAACCCAACTGCATTTCCAAAAGCTTCTGCAAGAGGAATAAAGGTAACTGATTCTCGAGCATAAACAGATCTCTCATAATGGCATTGTGGATTGCGCTTCTCCCAGATAGATCTAAAACTCTACTCCGTCGCTTCACCTGGGAAGACACTTGTGAAGAAGCCTGGTCCTTCTGTTTGACTTGAAACTGTAAGTACTCCAGCACGAAGGAGGCGTCCAGTGCCATAAGCCATGCCAGGGTTTCCTTCTTGTAGTCGAGGTATTTGTGATAGCAGTTCCTGACCAGCCAGTCGTACTTCTTCACCTCTTCCACCGCAGAGTCGAATTTGAAGTCACCGATCATTGTCTTCTGAAATCTTTGTGCAGCAGCCACTTTATATCTTTCCATTTCGTACAGTTGGGATCTCCAATGGTGATATGGTCCAATGGAGACGCACTGCGGAATATATGCTTCTGGCTTCACTGCCAACAACTCGCTGGGCACACCAAAAATGGATACACAAATGCCATTTTCTTATTCCTCATCTTCAAGAAATTGCAGGCCTTCCTTAATTTGGATAAGCCAGAGATCATGATCGAACTTTACTTCATCGGCGTTCATTGATTCCATGATTACAATTGGAAATGAATGAGAGATTACAGAAAGTAACTGGACACAGGGGATGAAAAATACGGGATTGAAAGCTCAAATATGGGAAACAACTAGGCAGAGGGTCATATTTGTAGCTCCAGCAAACAAAGCAGCTTTACTTTCACAGAAATTTCTATACAACTTCACATTGTAAATACTTTACAATTGGATTCCATTCAAAGTCTGAAGGCTGCTTGTTACTCTCAGATGGTACTCGCACACGTTGGAGAGAGGGCCCATCTAATCTAAAATATGTGAATTAATAAGAGTTTATTAACAGTGCAGTAGATTTCAGACGATTGCATGATGATATATGTAATCTTTTTAGTGTTTTATTCTACGGTTCAAGAAGGAAGAGCTCGAAGTTTAAACAGTAGCAAATATGGTCGTTAATCAACCCCATTTGTCTAAAAAATATTGTCTATTGCTTATGTGGGGAGAGGGCCCATATAAATACCTTACAATGTTGAACTCAATTTCCCCTTTGCAGGCATTCTGCACATTATTTTTGAATAAATTACTCTCAATAACAATATAAAATACATCAAAAAGAAAAGATAAAAGAGAAGTGTAAACTTAAAAGTGCTTGTAAGCCAAGATATTTTCCATACAAGTCATAAGTGCTTTATAATTGTTCATTTTCAAGGTTTAATTGTACTTTCAAATCAAAAGTTTGGCAAATCATAATTACGTGAAATATTTCATGTTCTCTTTCTATTAATTTTTCTTTCCACATTTGAAAGTGATAATGTTTGTACAGACAGACATTATTATTATTCAAAGACATTAGATTTTTAGTCTATATCAATAAAAATTTGCTACTTCAGAATTAAATTATGTGCTAGCTTTTAAATTCAAAAATAAAAAATTCTTATTCTTCTTATTATTTTAATCTGTCATTCACATAATAATGATTGTATTAACTCTTTTTAAAAGTTACTTTACTATTTATTTAAATATGTTATTTTTTATATTGTCAGTATTTAGATATTATGTGAGGTTGAGAAACTTACAGTTAATTATGTTAATAAATTAATATAAAAATTATAATTATTAAATTAGAAATTATAAAATGAAGTTAAAATTAGTTAAATTTTTATGAGTTTGGAGATATTAAGTATAGTAATGTGTTTGTCTAATGTATTTAGTAATGGACTTCAATAATTTAGAATTTTAGATTATTCCAAATGGTATAATATGTGGTTTATTTTATAGATGCTTTACCTACATTGATTTTGACGTTTGTTCAATTGTACTTCATAATGTCTTGTCTTTACTCAAACCTACTACTAAGAGAAATAGTGTACTAATAAGTAGTTTTTGGATTTGTTGTAAATAGAAGGAAGTATTAAACACCTTTCATAGTGAGTCAAGTCAATTTGTCTATTCCATAATAATAGAAGAGTCAAAAACAAAATAATGCATAATGCCTAATGTGCCATTTTTAAATGGTGAGCTTGAAATGTATGTAATATTTTTTAATATACTCTAATATTATTATACTAATCTTTGAATGCTCTTGACTAATCTTACTTTATAATAACTTTTATCTCATATTTTTTTTTAAATACATAATTATAAAAATTAGATTCAAAATATTAAACATATAAATTAACAACTAATCATAATTTTTTAAATACCTATTTCAAAAATTAAGAACTGATAATCAAATTAAGTAACAAAATCATAGCGAATATTATAGCTCTACTTAAAATATAATCTAAAATACAAAACGACTTAATGATAATACTGTTAGAAATCTGCTCACTTAATAAAATGTAATCAAAACTGTTTTAACTTCTGCACTAAAACATCTAAATTAAATAGACAAAGTTTATGAAATTCGTGTCCACGACTGTCCGGTACATATAACTATCATACCTCTAGCATGTTACCGTGAAAAACAATTAACAGTGAAAGAGACGGCGTGTCTATCAGTGAAGTCATGAGGGGTACAAAAGCATGTTACCGTGGTCGTCAAAGAGATGTAGAGTGAGAACGTGAATTGTGAGTCGGGTCATAGTTTGTAACCCGGCTGGATCTGTGCTTCTGTAATCTAAAACGAGTGAGCTCTGGAATTTCGTATTTTATATGACGGTATTTATCAATTAATTGAAAATAAAAAATAATTTATTTTTATTTTAAATTAATTAATAAATACAGTCAAACGTGCATTCTAATGGCTGTACAGATGTCATCTTAAAATTTAGCATTCATAATTTGTAGTAAGGAAAATTATTCTACAACTTTTAGAATGACCTTCGATTTTGACTTATCATAGAAAAATATTATGAACTGCTTCTAAACATATCTTTACTTTTATTTTCAATGTAGAAGGATTATCAAAAATTCAGTGTTCAATGACTCAATTTATATTAGACTCAACTTGCATCAGACCTAATTCTCATCAAACATCTATTTCTATACTTTAACTACTCAACAATATAATTAACCTTGGGTTTGATTGTCATCAAGGAAAATAAATATGTCACTCAATACATAAGATGATCTTAATGATTCTCTTTGGAATCAGACTTTCTCATACATAGATATTTACCTAGTAAGAAATAATTTGTAGGTACTAAAGCAATCAATTTATTGTAGCTGATCACATGGTGAGAAGGCTTCCAAGGAATTTAACTTTTCTATTTAGATGCCTTAGATTCTCATAATCCATTCATCCATTTATTCTTGTCATTTATCTAGTTTTATATTTATTAGAGATCAAAATTTTGTCAAGGCATTCCAAGAGTGAACCTCATTATCAACTATATTTATAGTTTTGGGTATACTTTAGCTACTTATATCTATTTTTCATGGCCACAACTAATGCATTTCATTAACCCTTGTAGGAGAGATCTGATATATAGTTAAATTAATCCACATCCTTTCATTCAAATTTATATTGATAGACGAAATTAGTTAGGAACACATTATTTTAAATTTTGTGCATCAAAATTGGGAAAGCCTATTCAATATCCATTATTATTATAAAAGTTATATAAGGAATAGTTCTTCTAGGACAGTTCTTTGGCTCTACCTTGACATGCACCACCTCGTGTATTTTCTCACATGAGAACATGATGTAAAAAATTCAATAATTTGTTTAGAAACACATTCAAAGAGTTCAATCATGGATATTGTAGATTGACTTATGCCAATTAAAAATTTGTAAAGAATTTAATGAAGCTTAAAATATACTACAATCATCCAAGCTAAGTGAAAATTTCTAATTACATCTTCCAAACTAATGCATCAAGAGTTCACATTGGGAGGTTAAACTCAATGGTATATGACATACACCATTCTACATGTAGTTAATGAGAAAAACTTAGTTCTTGATCACCTACAATAGTTCAACTTGTACATAGTATTCAATATTTATCTCCTCAAGACATTCTTTCATCCTATTCTTTATCCAAGATCAACTCAACATTCTTAGGTGTTGAACTCAACAACCTATGGATATTTTGAATGGATTAGAATAATAGGAAAACTACTAGGCATTCTCAAAGAAAAAATCCAATTATTTTCTAGAATAGTCTAAGATAGGGAAATATGTAGGACAATTAAATTTTCATAATCTTCATGATCTTTCTATTTAATTTTTTGTGTTTCATTAAGATATGGTTGGACATAATTTTTAAGGAAATCCAAATGATTAAGGAATTAACATGCACAATAATTAAATATGATTATCAACTAGCATTCTTCAAATGTTTGGAGAGGTTAACATTATAGAAGCCCTATTATGAAGGATATTAAATTTAATACTATCATTTATGTGTAAATGAAATGATTACAAAAATTTGTTAGTTACTAAGGGAAATATGTGGAGGTTAAAGAAAATAAAAGTGAGGACACAAATATTACCCTAAACTTTAATACTTTTGTCTAGAGTTGGTAATTGAAACTTTTCTTTGGATTATGGTAGAAATACCATAGTAAGATCTTATGTAACTAGTAAGGAGGAATCATAATAAGATTGTGTTTGCAAGGATCTTAGACATAAATAAAAAATCCTTAGTGAGGCTTATAATATATCAGTGAATATAACATTTAGAGTCTCTTAAGAATTTTATATATAACTAATAAAATTAAAATTAAATAGAATTTAAAATACATGTCCCATATTGTGACTTTCACTTTATTCAATGGTAAGCCTTGTCATTATTTAAGTATTTAGAGTACATATAAATATAATAGGTGGATAGCTTAAGGGTATTTAAGTTCATGTTATTTTCACCACTATAGTAACTATTTTGATGATCGCACTTATTATCGAACTATTCATTCTAATTTCCACTATCAATATCTTGGTAATTTTAATAGTACTATCTAGTCAAAAATTCATGATACTTTGTGAGGATTTTTCTAATTGGTGGGTGCATTTTTAGCTTTGCAATAATCGATTGCAAAAAAGGAATGAAAATCTCAACAAGTTTTATTTAGAGGAAATAGTTTTTGAATGTGACTTGAGTAATTATATGCATGTTTCAATCCACAATAGTAGAAATAAATCAAATATATTTACATTAAATGTTAAACCTTAATCCATTGACAAAAAATATATCTATCTAGTCTTGCATTATAATACTCAAAGTAATCAAAATGAAATGGATGATACTTACATACTGTTACCTACAATAAATATTGTATTGTAACGAAAAATTCATATTTTTATAACTTTCTATCAACCCACACTTACTAAAATATGATAACATATATCATGTCATTACATATTTTTATGAAAGTCCATTTATTGATCATTATTCACAAGAAGTTAACACCATTCACCCATGATCCATGAATAAGAAAATTACACAATTCTCACCATTACAATAATTATATGTTTTTGTTACTCATTGCTAAAATACTATATTGCACACTGAGTACTTATTGGAGGTGGTCTTATGTATTAGATTCTATAAACAATAAATTATTAGGATTTTCTAGGCTTTAGATTTATCTTGACTTGTCACATATGGATGACAATCTCATCTAATCAAGAAGAATTAATTGAACATATTTTACTTTCTAGATTGTTAGAGCAACTTGTTATACTTTAGAAAATTATGTTTTTCTTATTGGTTGATACTCGCATATGCCAATGGTAGTCCACAATCCAATAAGTGAGACTATTTCCTTATTAATTGAGCTAACATAAAAAAAAGGAAGCAATGATAATAATAAGAATATCACATGGTAAATTAAATAAAGAGGCTAAGCAAAAATAGAAATATTACCTTTTTTCTAGGTATTTTAGGTATCTCTATTAGGTCTATAAATGATTCATTGTTGATAGGTCCATGCTAAATCATCAAAACCCTTTGCACAATAGACATTTTTTCACTTGTATTCATGCCCTACAACTCTATACTAAATATTTTGTTGGCTACAAGCCTAATTTACAAAATGTATTCCTTGTAATATTTTCAAAATTCTTAGGTTCATCTAAACCTCACAACGATGTGTTTTTCTATCCTATTAAATTGGCACCATCATTTGAAGTTGTGAGCATCTTTCCTAAGATTCTAGTCCCATGACAATCATTTTATATGCTTATTCATTGATTCCATAAATTATCAAATATAAACATAATCTCACACCCCATAATCCCATTATTTTCATAAATTAAGTATCATCTCCAAATGCTTTTAGAGAATTTCATTTAATGATCTTGCATGGATATAAATAGGCTTGAGATATGCTAAAAGTAGATCCTAGGGAGGCATTTCTTCATGTGCAATAATCTAAAAATATGAGGTTATCATAAGCATAATGTGAAATAGGGCACATATCCATATTTTGTAGTCCTATAATTTGATGTTGTGAATTATATGTGTGAATTTGGACAAGACTTCAGCTTTCTCCTATGTATTTAAAAATTAATTTAATTTAAATTTCACCATAATTTATGTAATTGAAAATATTTGAATCTCAATATTTGACAATAAATGCACATCACATAGTTGACTTTAAATTTTAAATTGGATATGTTTCAAAGCCAGGTTTTTAGAATGAGTGGTAATGTCATTTATTAATGTTATAAAAATGTAATCATTCCGTGGACAGTCTTCTAAACCATCTACATTCGAGATTGTAAAATAGTATTCTAAGGTATCAAATGATGCATTTTTTCATAATATAATGGGTTCAAAATATCATGTATTATTATGGGTGTTTGGTATAGCAAGAGGGGCCCATGATGTATTTATGATTAGTAGCAGCATTTCAAGGAATTTCTTGAGTTTTTAACTAGATTTATGTAGTTGCATTTGACAATTGAAGTACATTTGGTGGTATTTAATGACACCATATTGTAAAAAACTATAGAGTGTTTGAAGCAATTTCATTCTTAATATAAATAAGATATATTCCAACTAATAGTAATGTCACATTTAAAAGATCCATAACTTCTAGTCATGTGGATTGTATACATAAATATAGTATAGTCTTATTTCACATATCAGGTCTTTTAATCTATTGATCAATGATTAGCTATTGTGGTGAGATACCAATTGTTTTTAGAACAATCAAAATTGAATATATATTACTCATTATTTGCATACTATAAGAGTAGTTTAGGTTTCACATGCTCTCATGATTCTATAGTATAAGTAATGTCTTATCTCTAGCAAGCACTTCAACTGATCATATATTGGTAAAATCATGTTAGCGTGCTTATAACTTACATGATTTCAAGAATATATGGTAATTCATATGTAGAAAGAAAAATTGATATAATATTTTGGTACATGTATAAGAATGTAATTGTTTTCTTAATGTAGTTCTTTTAGATCTGTTACAACTAATAATAACATGAGCTTAGTGGCATATTTTATAGTTCTATAATAAATTAGTTATGACTACTAAGGGCCTAATTTGTGTCAAAATGTTTCTCTTTGAATTTATTATTAATGACCTCTAAGAATATACCTTTATGTTAGAATAAGCTAAAGAAAATATGTTATTTAACACTCATATACATTACTAGATTATTTGAACTATCTACCCATAATTGTAGTATACCACCATATATCGATCTTCCATATGCTTAGGCTTTGACATCTTGATGATTTATGAATATCTAACTTTTAGAATTAAGAAATATGACATTATTGTTTAAGAGATACAAGAGATCATTTGTAGAATTGCATATGCCATCAACCATTGAAGAATTTGCAAAAGGTGGAGAGTACCCAAACATAATTTTTCCCCTAAAGATCCATAACTATTTAACGTTTCTTCATTAGTTTGAGATGGTGACTCCAATATATTAAATCCATGTGTTCATTCCACTATAATTTATGATTATTTTGACTTTACAATGGAAACTTTAGAAGAGTGGCAATTGGTGTTGAGGTAGAAGGCAATTTTATTCCTTTTAGATTGAGGATGATGTTCTATTAATGTGAAGAGCTTAAGTGTATATGAATAAATAGTTACTTTTCAACAATATTATAATTTGTATGAAACAACAATTTTTTTTCTATGAATTCAATTCTTTATCATTTCCCTTTTATGTATAATGTTATTCTTCTTGTCTTACATTTTATTATCCTTCATATTTTATTTATTTATTTTTATTTAAGTACTCTCTTATAAATAGAATAGATAATCTATATGATTCACTTAATTTCTATAATATAAATTAATTATAAATTCTTAAAAAAAAATGTCTTTCACAAAAGAATTGTAAAGAAAATTTATTGAATAAAATAAAATTAAAATAAAACTTGGACATCCTTCACATATTTCTATTCATTCCATGACTAAACTCTTGAAGCTGTGAACTTGAAAAAAATAAAATATCACAGATATTTTTTTTATAAAGATAAGACGATGTTCTACAAGTGATTAGAACATGTTTTATGTTTTTGAACTCAATAGACACCATAAAATTTCAGATAAAACGACAGGATAGCTAAAGGCAAAGTTCAATCCGCCTCAGAAACTCACAGTTGTTGTATCCTTCGAAAGTAAATGGAAACGGCAGTGAGTACCACTGTTTCAATTGGCTTAGTCTTGCAAAATATTATCCTCGCTTCACCAACCCTTACAGTCATACACGGAACAAAAAGACTGTAAGCAAGTGAGAAGCAGAAGGATCCCCGTGGCCAGAACAGTGAGGAGCTGCCATGAGCCAAATATGTATTTGTTTCCATACTCCTTAGCAGCAACGCTCCATCTGTTGTTATAATGCTTGCTGACGTCCGCTATCACTTGGTCCAAATATTTAACCCGCGTCAATTTGACGCATTTACCCAAGCCGTTCCACAGGCTTGCCACTTTCCCGTCGTCTGCCAGGTGATTGTAGATAATCCCGCTCTTTCTCAGCAGCCGAACATCTTCGTCTGTGTCAATGATGCCGTTCATGAAATCAGTGTACCGAGTGAAGATCAAAGCACCAGGAGCCGCCGAAGCTTCGAACGCCACCAGATTTCTGAGAACTACCTCGCTGTTCGAATCCAACCTCAATTTGGGAAGATAAAGAGTTGCAGTCGTCTGGTCGAAGCGAATTGTGGTGACGTCTCCCTCGGTTGGAAGAATTTTTACGCCTGCCGAGTATAAATCGGAGACGGAGGGAATTGCTAATTCATCGCGTGTAGGAGGAGTTTCGGCAGAGGAATACCCGCTCTCCTCATCTTTTTCCTCATCCTTTTCATCTTTGCGTTTAATTGAAAGAGTTTCAAAAGCGGAAACAAGATGCGTGGACAACTGTGTCACCAACTGGACAGGCCTTCCTTCCAAGACACGCTCAGGGAGTGCCGAGATAAGTTGGACAAGGCCGATTTTTAACGAGGAGAGAGCCTTCCATAAAGCATTCAGAGCACGCGTCAAGTATGTTGCTTTCGGCCACGGAAGATTCGCGTCCGCATTCTTAGAAATGGTGTCCTCCATGGCTGCTGCAGGGACAATAGAGTAATAGAGCAATTCCAATATGTGACCCCTCTCTTTTATACGCACCCTTGAACTGTCCGGCATCTTGAACATAAATGGTGACCATTTTTTATAGGCCAGAGTCGCAATATTGCAGAGACTTTCTTCCGCCTTACCTTGCGAACCCAACTGCATTTCCAGCAGCTTCTGCACGAGGAATAAAGGTAACTGATTCTCGAGCATCATCAAATCTCTCATAATGGCATTGTGGATTGCGCTCCTCCCAGATGGATCTAAAACTCTACCCAGTCGATTCACCTGGGAAGACACTTGTGAAGAAGCCTGGTCCGTCTGTTTGACCTGGAACTGCAAGCACTCGAGCACGAAGGCGGCGTCCAGAACCATGAGCCATGCCAGGGTTTCCTTCTTGCAGTCGAGATATTTGTGGTAGCAGTTCCTGACCTGCCAGTCGTACTTCTTCACGTCTTCCACTATAGCTTCGAACTTACAGTAACCGGCTAGCGTCTTCTGAAACCTTCGTGCAGCAGCCACTTTAAATCTTTCCATTTCGAGCAGTTCGGATCTCCAATGGTGGTATGGTCCGATGGAGACGCACTGCGGAATATAAGCTTCTGGCTTCACGGTCAACAGCTCCTTGGGCACACCAAAAACGGATATAAAGATCTCTTTTTCTTCTTCTTGCTCGCCATGTCTTTGCAGGCTTTCCTTGATTTGAATAACCCAGAGATCTTGATCAATGACTACTTCATCTTCATTGATCAATTCCATGAATCCAAATCGGAAACAGATAAGGGATCACAGAATGCAGCTAGCGAAGCAGGGGATGAAAATAAGATAATCGAAAGCTCATATATGAGAAACAAATAGGCAGCGGGTCGTTATATATAGCTTCATCCTCGTCTCTTGCGAATAAGCACCTTGATTTTCACAGAAATTTCCATACTTCTGGCGAGAATTTGAAAAAAATTTCTATCCCCATTGCTTCACATGATAAATGGTTAACCGAAAGGATTCCATTCAAAGTGCGCAGGCTACTTGTTACTCGCACACAGTGGGAGAGGGCCCTCTGATAAGGCCCATCTAATATAAAATACTAAAAAGTAATAACTTAAATTAGTAGATTTCGGACGATTGCAAGATGAAACATGTAACTTAATTTTATGAGTCTTGTTCTCCGGCTTAAGAATTAATAGTTGGAAGTCTAGTCCTCATCTTAACAGATATTTTCCTTATGCAGCACTGTTTCTCTAAAAAATCTTGTCAATTGCTTATGTGGGAAAGGCCCACCAGAATACACTGCCACTTTGAATACAATTGCCCCACGTTTATATTGAAAGATTTGAAAGGCTTTAATCCCGCTTTAAAGATTTCTTGAAAGACATTTGAAAGTGATAATGTTTCCAGAAGTCACTGTTTATTTTTAGCTTCTTTATTTGATTCACAGATTAATTCTTTGCATTTTTTTATTTGGTTTCAAAATTTGTAGTTGTAGTAAATATCCTCTACATTAATATCTATATTAGAGATTTATTTTATAATAATAGTAACGATCTACTATTATATAATTAATAATAATGGTTTACTAAGTAAATTATATAAAATAACTTTTAAATATATTTAAATTAAAATAAAAATAATTTGTAATATTTTTTTTCTTAATAATATGAGATGGGTAAGTGAAAATAAAGTAAACAATGTATTTAAAATAAAATTATTTTTAAATAAGGGGTCAAAAGGTAGCATAGTTGGTGTGAAGGGGAGTCGTGAGACATAGTGTTAGGCTTATGATCTCAGTGCTATGCATCAACTCCGATTTGATTCTCACTGTGTTTATTCTCATAGTGTTATACATCTATTTTGTGGTGTTTATAAGATAGATGTATTTAATTTCTGTTAATTATTTTTTTATATGCAAATATTTATTTATTGTATCTAGATTAAGAAAGGCTTTAATTAATTTGTAGTCAAAAAATTAAAAGTAGTGATAATTATATGAGGTTATAATAATAAATATAAAATGAGGATGTAATTTAATTTAATTAGTTTTGATTTTATAATGATAAGATGTGGTTGTATAATGTATTCAACAACTAGGCTCAACTATTTATTATTTCATTAATTGTGTTTATCCTAATATTTTATTGCTTGTGCCTTTCAAGGTATTATTTTTTAAAAACCCAACTACTAATCATAATTACATACTGTATGCATATTAATCTATAGATGCTTTAAATGATTACAATTACATTCTTTTAGAAAATACATAAACTAGGATAGTTTAACTTTGATTTGAAATTTGATGGTAACGCTTTCCTACCATATGAAAATTTTATGACTATAAGCTCAAAAAATAGTCTTTACATTAACATTTTAAAATATCAATATTTCCAAACTAATTTTTAGTTTATAAAAGTCAATATATTTTTTTCATATAAACCAACTATCAACAAACATTTTGTGTGGGTTAATTTTTATTTTCAATAATCATATTTTCTATAGTATCCTTCTTGTATCATCTTTTTTAGTTGTGCATTAATTTTCTCTATAGCATTTAAAATTCAAAAATTGAAATTAGTCTTATTACTACTCATTGCAAATATGTCCTTTTTAGTTGAATTTAAATTTATCAAGAACCATGCCAATAAATATAGGGAAACTAATATATTGATCTATTTACAAAGTTTTATTAGATGTTGACTTAGATAATATTGATGTCTCCATCACAATTTATTTCTATAAGAATAGAGTGGCATCCTTGTTAAACATCATTTGTTTTGATCTTAGAAAATATATGATTGTGGATGCTTAGAATGAGAAAGAGATGAGTGTGTTTTAACAAAATTTTGAGTTATCCATTTTGATGTAGAGAGTTTTTTTTGAGTTAGGTGGGAATTGTTTTGTTTGGGTGACACTCTAAAAATATGTAGACAAATTTATTTACAATAAAACATCATTCAAACTATGGAACTTTTTATAGTGACTAATATTGAACTCACTACAAAAAAACAACTTCTAATTCCAATTAAAATTATACAACAATTTTTATTGTTTTTAAATATTTTTGTTTGAAAATTGAACAAGTTAAGAGCATGATCTAGTAATGCGAAGAATTTGGATATCAATAGAATATTTGTTACCATAAATATTATTTTGTCCATTAAATTGTAATTTTATTTGTTATTAAACAAAACAAATAAATCAAAAAATTAAAAATAAATTAAAATATGACTATATTATGTACATGTTATAGTTTAGAAACAATTCTATAATTCAACAATTTTTCTTTATCTTTCTATAATTTAATTTAGTGTTAATTAAAAAATTACAAAATATATAGAAATAATATAATTGTATTACTTACAAAATATAGTTTTAGACAAACTCTTTTTTATCTTTCTATGACTTAACAATTATGTTTAACTCACTTAAACTATCATCACTTCTTTATCTCTCACTTATAAAAGATATATATCCAAAAAAATTAAAATGAAAATATAAAAGAAAATATGATTAGTTTTTAAATTCACACACAAATAAAAAAATCTCAAATCTACTATTTGATTAAAAATAAGTATATGAATTGATATGAAATTTTTTAAGATAATCTTATTTTTAGATTAGAAATATTATAAAAAAGATCATTTAGATTCTAGCTTTTCAAAACATTCTGAATTAAAATTATTATAAATTAGAATATTATATATTTAATTATATGAAAATATAGTATGTAAAATTATATGATTCAATAAATTTTAATATTTTTGAAGTATAATATAAAATTTAAACAATGATCTATAGACCATTAATTTGTCTTGTGCTATTCATAAATTTCATTGTTGTAAATTTGCAATTGCTTCATTCAATATAGAAAAATTCGATCACACCTACTTCTCACATGAATAAAACTCACGTGAATAATTCTTTTAAAAAATAATAAAGTCAAATCCATTTAATGACTTTGTAATAGAAAAGAAAAAAATAATTTTAAAATAAAAGTTGTTGATATCGATTTAGTTGTTCCATTTCAATTTGGGAATTCGATGCTTTAGAAAAACCCTAAATTTTATTTTGGTGAAGTTAGTTGCGGAGAACACGAGTTAAAAATGTGAAAGTTGATAGTTTCGGAAATGCCGGGTCAAATTTGGTTGCGTAATCGAATCGAATTCCCCAAAATTTGGTTGGGCTATATATATGAAATTAACTTCAAAATATATTTGGTTGAAAACTTAAAATTATATATTTTTTGAATGATAATTCAAAAAAATGATTTTTATTTATTGATGTGGATATCAAAATTTTCAATTATGTATTTAAGGTTGTCAATTTAAGGATATCATCATAAAACACATTCAATTGTAAAACAAGATGAGACAAAAAATAAGTATCTCTGTCAATATTAGAGAAAATAGTTTCATTCAACATTATTTATAGTTCAATCACAATTGATGTCAAAAAAATTTGTGAAAAAAAATAATTATGTTTATCACTTCTAAACATATCTATCTTCTAATCTTCATAATCCAAGGATCATCAAAATGCCAATGATTAATGTGAATTTTTTATTCAACTCAACTTGCACTGGTTTTAATTTGCATTAGAACAACAACTAGTTAGTCTCAATTTCTTTCTTGATATTACCAATTCAACCCAAGGGCTCAAATGCTATTGAGGAAGTTTTATACTTCCCTTAGTGTATAACAGGTTCTTAATGATGCTCTTTAACACTTCACTTTCTCAGACACAAATAACCACCTAGAAAAAAAGAAATTTGATATTGAATCAAATATTGTTCTATAGATGGTTATGTTGTGAATGCATATCGTGATTGTTCTGCCAGAGAAATCTCTTTGCCCAAAAGATATCCTTGAACAAAAAAAATACTAATTCATACTTCCAAATCACCACAAATAGAGAGTAGATGCAAGCAAGATATTGCGAGCATATAGCAGCCATACAAACACTTCTCAACAACTAATTATGTATATTTATTGATTTAGCATCCTAACAAAAAAATTACCAACAATCATCAATATGAACTTTTGACATGCAACATGATAAGTAGAGGGGAATATAATGATACTTCAACTTGACATCAAACTTCTGACTGCATCCTTTGACATCAATGCCAACCTATGTTCAACAATCCCCCCTTGTCATTGACGACAAACACAAGAATGCTCGGCCACTAAAAAGGATCGTTGGGCCACCAAACAAATGAACAACACACAAAGATGATTACTTTCCCTTAGAATGACTTCTCCTCTATCATTTTGAGTCCATTTTTCTTTCTGAGCAATTTATAATTTTGAGTTGACTCTCCACCGCTTTGACATAAATGACAAAGGGTCAACAATCTCTCCCCCTTTGAACTCACCTTATGTCCTACTAATGCCAATCTCTACGAACAAACTGTTCAAGCTACTAAAAAATAGCTTCATTGATGGATAATTATGGAGCATTTCTCTAAAAATCCTTGACTATGAAACCACTTCTTTCTCCTCCTTTTTTCAATTCTGGTACCCTGCGTAATCTAGAAACTTTCTTTACGAATAAACTCCCCCTAATTCTTTGCTTTAACACCTCTGAAAATATATCGCAAGACCTCCAACCTTCTTGTGGTAGGGAGACGAAGCTCCTCCTCAACCTATGCTTCCTATTGATTGAAGAGGAGGGGACAAATCCTAATTTCTATCTTGAAGAAACTCAAATGTCTCCTTAGGAAATGGATTTTTGAATATATCAACAACTTGCTCCTTTGTTTCAACATATTTCAACTTTACTTCCTTCTTTGCAACCTTCTCCCTCAAGAAATGGTGTGTTATTGCAATGTGCTTTGTCCTTGAATGTATCAATAGATTCTTTGAAATATTTATGGCACTAGTGTTATGACAAAGAATAGAGATAGTTTTAGGGTATGTACAGGATCACCATGGAAAAAATATGCCCTTAAGTGGTGAAAAAATTCAGAAAAATCAAAGTTAGGGAACTTGATGTAAAAATTTGAATAAGTTATCTATATTATTTCAAAAATATGTAAGAATAGTATCTATAGCAAGTTGAATGTAGTTTCTAAACTACTAGGTTTATTTTTTTAAAAAAATTGATTTGGTGAAAATTTAAAATTTCAATGAAGTAGTACTTAAATTCTAGGGAAAAAATAAGAAGTAGGTGTCTATCTAACCACCCTAACAACAATAAAATAATAATATTTTTTTATAAAATTTTAGATATAAGTAGAGGACTAATGTCGTGATGTGATGCATATATTTTTTGTAATATTTTTGCAAGTAAATAATTAATTATTAATTTTTTATTACAACTTTTAAAAAATATAAAAAATCGTATGTCTGACCACCTTAACTTGAATCAATTTTGCTTCTGGCTTTGATTGTGTTTGAGCTTTTCTCATCAACGTATGTATTTGAAATGTTGATGACAAAAAACTCAAACACAATCAAAGCCCAAAGCAAAATTGATTCATGATTATGGATTGTGGAAACTTGATATCTCTCACCTTAACTTGGTCAAAACTTCATGATTTTTTTTTAATCCTATAGTATGCAAAGCATAGAATGTGACACATGTTTTGGATTCAAAAAATTTGATACCATTTGAAAGCTATAGATGTTTTTCAATCAGCCTATCAATTAGGACTTTAGTCATAATTCAAATAGAAAATGAATAATGATTATTTATTAAATTCAAAGTAAAGCATAATTTATATTGGTAGAAAGATGAGAATATCCTTTAAAAGCCATTTTCGTTTCATCAATTTTGGGTAAAAAAAGAGTCATCAGCCACATACCCTACACATACCCATCATATCGCAACTTTTTGGCCCATCATGATCCTGCACATACTCTTCATAAAACTCAATATTCATTTCCTTCAAATTTTGCTTCATCCAAAGCACCTTAGTGTAGCATGATGCTACAATAATATATTCTAATTCTACTGTAGATAAAGAAATTGATTCCTATTTCTTACTCAACCAAGACACGAAACTTCCACCAAGAAATAATGCTCCTCTACTTGAGCTCTTTCAATCATCAACACATCTTGCCCTTTCTACATTTGTATATGAAATTAGAGTAAAAATTTTACTCTTTGGATACGATAATGCATGTTAGAGTAAATTACATTTATGCTTAAGTTTATGTAGGAATTAGTTTTACATTTATTTAGTTGGGTGGGTTTTTCCTATTTCAGGTAATTTTACACTTGCCACATATTTTCATGCCTTTATAATGAACTTTGTACATTGTGTAATATATCTCATCTCAATGTATTTTCTTTGGTGAAATAGCCTGGTTTGCTTCTCTCATATTTTGTGGAGGATGTATTTGTAGATGATTTACCCGGGTTATTTTATCTAACATGGTATTAGAGCCACCCATTCTGCACTCCTTCCCTGAGATTTTTCATTAGAAGAGTTTTAGGTCATTTATTTGCTAGAGATTATTCAACATTTGAAATTTGTTAAATTTCAAAGTTCCCTCATTTCTTATTTTTGATGCGTAATACTGGTTATGGGCTGAGTCATGCTTGATCCATGAAGAATCGAAGCATAACAAAGCTACCAATACTCAAATCTCAACAAGATCAATCAATAAAAATTTAAAGTAAACATTTTATCAAAAAACTAACATGCTAAATTTATGAAAGCTTTAAAGAAAATATCTACTCTAATCTATTGAAACTTTATTTTGTTGTGGAATTGGTGTCACATTGATGCAGACAAACGACCGTTTCCCAATCCCCTGATAGCGAGCTTGTCTCAACTGATTCTATGGAAGAGAATTGATGAACCATGATGTTTGGTGTATGAAAAACCTAAATTATGCACAAAATGAACATGATGCAAGCTAAGTTACCATAATTTTATGCTATAAATGATCTAATCATGCAATTGCTAAGCTAATCTAAGCTAAAATGATGCTAAAAGATGAAAACCCTAATTTATTTACAAATTAAGATGGATGCATGGAAACCATTAATGAAAGATTGAAGCAATATGCAACTAAAATATATTTAAAATAAGATAAATGTATGCAAATTGAGAGTATGAATGTGAGTAAATTTAACAGCATAAGTTTGCAATGAAAGATGGATCCAATTATCTCCAAATAGTGATCTATTTATAGGAGAGTAAATGAAGAGTGGATGGTTGAGATAAAAAATCTCAATCAACGGTTCAAGATGAAGAGGATGAGAGGCATGGATCATGGATTCCCATCAACGGATGAGAATGCAACATGAAGATTAATCAAAGGCTCACAATTTCCTCAAACAAACACACTTAAAGATAACTTGTTTAGGAGGTTGAAGGGTTAATTTTCTTTTGAAGCTAAGTCAGTTGACTGGAGGAGAGGGAATATTTCTTAGAATGTTCAATTAGGGTGAGGAAAAAGGTAATATTACAAATGAGAACAAAATTTTAATTGTGCAAAAAGGATAAAGAATATTTCATGGGAATATTCCCTCTGATTAGAGGAATAATAGTTTAATTGCTAATTAAAAAGGTTTAATTTATGCAATTAAGGAATTAGAAGACTTAAAAGATATTAAATTAGATGATTTAATAAAATAGGGGAGGGTGAAATGATATTTAATTAAATGACTAAGGGTTATTTAATTAAATAAGATAACTTAGAAGATTAAATTAAATATTTTGATGTATTTAATTTAATGAGATGAAGTGTTAGTGCAAAAAGAGATGAATTAACCCAATTTAATTAATTAGGACAATTAGATGAAAATAATGTAATTAATTAATTATCTAGGTTAATTAAATTAATTAAGTGGAAAGAGGATAGATAATGAGGAATTGATGTTAATAAACCTAATTTAAGTGTATGACATCGATTAGGACATTTTCCAATGTCTACATTTTTTCCCTCTTTGAAGCAAGGTACCTGCTACTTCGGTTCAAAGAATAATGCCTTTCAGATCCAAATCAAAAAATAAAAAAAAATTGATTTTTTTGATGCCCCAATAGAAGGATAAAGCTGACTCCCTACCCACTCGAGAAATCAGATGGAAATTTCAAATTTTTCGTTGATTTCTAGATAAAGGTTCAAAAGCTACCCCAATGGTTTAGAAAGGATCCGGGATGCAAGAATAATGTCCAAAATGCAAAGAATGATGTGAAATTAGGTTTAGATTGGAAAAATTAGTGAAAATGATAATAAACCCCATTATTAAGGTTAAATTAGGGTGGAAAAACCTAATTTTCTAGCTTAAATAGGTCAAGAGTGGTCATTTTCAATTCATTTGTGCATTCTCACTTAAGGATTTCTTGTGATTTGAGCTCTGACCCTTCTATAAAATGGCATGACATGAGCTTCCCCGACACATCTCTGATCGAGTTCATGAGTTCTAGTAGCTTCTAGGTGCAAGACCGCAGGTATGTGCTTTGAAAACCGATTTGAAATTTGAAATTTTGTTGCACTTATTATGCATTAGAATTTAGAATTTAGGGGCGTTGCTATATAGCGATGCACAAAATTTAATCGGTGACACCCAAATGATATATTGTGAAGCATATGTCTAGGGCAATGCTTTTCCATATTTGATTTTAGGGTTTCAAATTTTAAATGGCGACGTGTTTGTATTTGGTGATGCATTTGCTGATTGGAAATCTAGGGTTAGGTAATGCAAAATTCTAAATTGTGACGCCATCTTGTATGGTGACGCATTTGTCAATTTTAATTTTAAAATGCATCGAGCGTTGTTGTTTGGATTTTGAATATAGTGACGTATTTGTAAAAAACAATGTATTTGTGATTTTCGAGACAAAAATCCCAAATGACTTTTTTTTATGATTTACTGACACCATGTGCTTCGTGAGTGTGGGAGGTCTTCCCACCATTGATGTAGAGAGAGCACATGCCCATAGTACTAGAGAGATTGGGTGATTTTTCTGAGTTGCACAAGGAGCACTTGTGAGAGATCAAATTGTGGTACATCCCATATGCACCTATTGTGAGGACACATTTGGCTATGATGACAATGTTGTGTGAGAGATGGCACAGCGAGACCTCATCCTTCCACCTTCTGATGAGAGAGGCAACAATTACATTGGAGGATGTGTGGTAGATATTATGGTTTCCTATCCATAGTGATCGTGTGATATATGATCCTGATGCTAGACTAGATGCCTACTTTGAGGTGATGGAGATTAAATAGATTGCTTTGGTCACATCTCAGATTGATTTAGAGACATACAAAGGTCATGTGCCGACCTTCAGATTGATCATTACAACCATCATTTTAGGTTTGGTGGCTCCAAATAGATGTGACCTATTTTTTAGTCCAGGATGGGGCTTGGCTTGGCAGCAAATACTTTATCAGAGGACACTTTTTGCATGGGGGGCCATGATGTTGGCCTCCTTGTACCATGATTTGCATGATTTCATGTATTGCGATGGGAGAGCTATTGGTGTAGGGGTGGCATTCCTTCATATTTGGGTATGGGAGCACATTGCAGTGCTTCGATCAATTGTACAAATGGAGGACATGGAGCCAGATGATCCTGTTGTATGGAGATACCGAGGTGCCATCACACTCAAGCACATATGATAGATTGGGCTCCCATAGTAGCGACAGGTGGTAGAGGATATGACCATGTTTCAGTGGTGGCCATGGCTTCAGATGTCAGCCTAGTTCAATGATTTTCAACAAATTTACTTCACCTAGAAGACCTAATATATGCATGGTTAAGAGCATACCATGGTTGAGCAGTACCTTCCTAACAAAGTGGCCAGACAGTTTGGCAATGTCCAGGATAGGCTTGATGATGTATACAGGGCCATTTTTGCATGATCTACAAGAGAGGTTCCCACATGGGGACCAACAATTTTGGTAGTAGAGGTTGTTGAGAGATTTTTCCAATTGGTTATCTAGCCTTGGGCATATGATCAGGGTTAGCCCATAGCTCAGATTACTCCCTCTTATGATGCATGGTTTGTCCCTCCAAGGTGACCCACAAATCCTATAGGTGCTCCTCCTAGAGGGAGGCTATGAGGCAAAGGTGTTAGGTGTAGAGGATAGAGAGGCCAGGATGGTCATGATGAACAGGTTCTAGGGGCTCCTCCTATGAGACAAAAACCTCCTCAGTAGCCTCCAGTGGTGCAACAATAGCCAATGCCACCAACACCACTGCATGATGCCAGAGATTTAAAGGTACAACAGCTACAACAACAGGTGCAGGTTTTGACGTGTGAGTGGGCCCATGCCCCACAATAGATTTTGGCTTTGACTATTGAGCGAGACCAAGCTTGGCAACAGATAGTTGCTATGATAGCCAAGAGGGATGTTAATCTATAGAGAGTTTAGGCAGTCATAGTTGAGAGAGATCAGGAGGTGGCTCAATGTCGGCAGATTGAGAGCCTTATGACATTCACCCATGGTTGGATAGTTTTTGCTAGATTGTATAGAGAGGTTGTTACACAGGCTATGTATTACAAATAGCACTACCATAGGTATGTTCAGGCAGCTCTTTAATAGCCTAATTTTTCACAGTGGAGCGATGCACACCCCCAAGCAGAGGATCAACTTGAATGGTAGGATGGAAAGGGTAGCAGCCACCAGGGCTAGCTTAGTGATATATAGACACTTTTTGATTTTTCCCCATTCTTTATACTAATATACATTCATGGGCTCCTTTTTCATAGCCTCATGGATATTGTACTTATTATCGATGTACATACACTGATTTAAATTTTGTACCATGACACATTTATATATATATCTATATATATATATATGATACAAATGATTTATGTGATTATGTGTTGAATTTATTTCATGTGTGGATGATGTGATATGGATGCTTATATATGATCATGTATAAATGCATTTTTTTTTTATGCCTATGTGATATGCAATGATTATGCTATGGATGGATGTAGTGATATGTTTTTATTCATTATCTTTTCATGATATGATATGGATGAATGATTATGTTATGCAAATGATATGGATGCATTTCTTTTCTTATATTTTCTATGCATGTTTTATGATGATGATGATGTATGTATATGGATGTATGAATGAAAAATATTTATGATATTCAATGATTTAAAATGCTTAGAATAACAAATCAATATTATTCCTTACAACTCAAATGATGATGCAAAATGTATGATGTGATATGATTATGATTATGCTAATGGATGTTTTATGATTACCATATGATTATGAGATGCATACATGTCGATGGTTTGTGGATGAAGGGTAGATCCATTGATGATGTTTTTGAGTG
The DNA here is from genome assembly GCA_007258455.2 of Sequoia sempervirens. NCBI lineage: Eukaryota > Viridiplantae > Streptophyta > Pinopsida > Cupressales > Cupressaceae > Sequoia > Sequoia sempervirens. Next base: position 645,516,486 of record VDFB02193867.1, on the reverse strand, counting down.
TCATGATACTAGGTTAACGTGAAGAGAATATAAAAGAATAAAGAATGAATAACTGTTGTTGATGATGATTGCTTCAAAAGATCCAACAAGCCCATGATCCATCAAGATTTTATTAGAGATGGTGATGAGACAATGCAAAATAATGCAGGATGAAATGTAGGATGGGATGCTCACACTTTGCAATTGTGATTTTCCATTGTTCCTTATTGTTTGATATAAAACATAGACATGATGCATCAAGGTATTGATAACCAAGATGACATTGTATCTAGTGTAATGGACTTTGACTCAACAATCAGATAGGATAGTTCCTATTCACATCTTGACATATGGAAACGTCATTGGACTGTAAGTTAGAATCTTAGAACATATTGGACAAAAGCATATGCAATAGTCAACAACATACCCGAAATGACATTCCTACACAACTAAGTAAGTATGCACGAAGATTATTTTACAAGAGTATCCACAAGCATAATAAATGAAAGATAATGATCAATGCCCCATACCTTTCTCTCTAAATCATTTTAGATAGACATCATCGAGAGGTCCTCAAAATGGGTCATTAAGATAAATCATAAGAAAAGATCAAAGACAAATAGTCAATGTTATCTATAGCTCCTTCCTAGTTTAAGTTTAGCTTAAAGTGATATCTGATGTTGATGTCCATCGTAGGAAGGATACATCCTAGGACATGTTGATCAGTGGGTTTGTTTGATGTTAGGATAATGATGCTAATATGATCCATTTCCATAAACTTCACTAACACATTTTCCTATGATTTTGACTTTTGGGTTCACACTTTACGACTTGCTATGTTTTCTTTCTACTTGTTTCACCAAAGGGTGAAGGTGATGATCATTTATTATGGGTGAAAGTTTATTGCGGGTGAAAGCAAGATGGGATTGATGGGTTTTAGATTTTTTGGAATATTTTGAGTCTTTTTTGGGTATTTTTAAAATGTTGAGGCTATTTTTGGTCTTTTTGAAATTTTATATGGATTTTTTTGTTTTTCAAATTTCCAGGGCTATTTAGGATTTTTTTTGCATATTTGAGTCTTTTTAGGTCTTTTTGAATGTTCTCTATTATTTTTGTGTTTTCTATTTTCAAATGTTTTTGCGTTTCTAAGATATTTGAATGTTTTTGGGTTTTTTGAATATGTGGATGTTTAGGGATTTTCAAGAGTTTTACAAATGTTTAGGGGTTTTCTTAGTTTCTAAGTTTTGACCAAGAACCTAACCTAAATACCTATCCTAGGAGCCTTGGGGGCTGATCAAAGATTAGCCCTTCCTACATTATACATGCAGAGACCATGTAGTTCAACTGGCCCCACAAATTTATAAGACAAAGGTATGAATAGATCAAAGATGACAACTAATTACAATGAATTTCTAAGGATTGACCTAGGGTGTCTCAAGGGCACATCAATAATGGCCTTACCTATGTTCAATCTTAGAGACAACATAGTTTGAGTACATGACCCTATTTTTTAGATTTTTGATGTTTTCTAGATGTTTTGGATTTCTACAATTTTTTGAATGTTTGTTTATTTTTGTTATACAGGATTTTGCAAGTGTTTTTGGATTTTTTGGATAGTATTTTATGAATGTTTTTGGTGTTTTTTGATAAGATGTCCCATGACCAGAAGATATACAAGAACCTAATTGTGACGCATAACGAAATGCCTCCAGTGTGATATGTTAGCTTGCTTTGATAAAGGAAAACAAATTGACCTTGAGAATATGCCAAGTAGTGCTAAAGAGTTAATGATACTTTACAGTTACAAGCCATGATAAGGACACAGATGGGCAATGAATGGAAATGTAAAGAATGATAGGTCAAAAGAGCCAAAGAATAGATGGAGATACCTTATTTATGGAAGGTGCCTATTTTACAGGTTTTTGCCAAGGTACTTGCCCAAAGCATCACCGAAGTGGTTTTCACTAGAGGATGATTTTTTTCTTTACTTTTTTCAATCCTTTTTTCTCATTTTTTTGGATTTTGATAATTTTTATGAATTTTTTGTATTTTTTGATTTACACCCTTCATGTTTAGGCATAAATTTTTTTGAGATTCAAGTTGTTCATTGGCTTCTGCAAGGGTTCACCTTCAAGGGTTGATAGTTGGTATACTCCTAATCCATAGCTTGATGTGATGACAAAGGGACCCAACCGGTTAGGCTCAAACTTTCCTTTGTTGTCTTGATCTAGAAGGTTCTTCTGATTTTTCTTTAAGACAAGATCACCTACCTGGAATGAGTGACATTTGATTCTCTTTTTATAGCTCTATTTTAGTGAGTTTATATACACTTGCAAGTGATTAAGGGTGTCAAAACGATGTTCATCCATGAATTCTAGCTCATTCAGTCGAGACACTCCATACTCTTCCTCAATTATCAAATTCTTTAGTGACACTCGCAATGATGGGAGCTCACCCTCAATAGGAAAGATGGCTTCTGATCCATAGACTATGGAGAAAGGGGTTGCTCCTATAGGTTTGTGGATACTAGTTTGATGATCCCAAAGAGTAGGATTTAGCTACAAATGCTAGTCACGACCAGCATTAACTATTTTCTTTAGGATTTTCAGGATAGTTTTATTCATTGCTTCTGCTTTGCCATTGCATTGGGGATAGTATGGGGTAGAGAATTAGTCTTGGATATTGAATCTTTGGCACAACTCTTCAAGATCCTAATTTTTGAATGGTGTTCCATTATCTGAGATAAGGGTTTGTGGTATACCATAACAACAAATTATGTAATTTAGGATAAACTTGGCTATTTTCTTCCCTATTATGTAGGTCATAGGAATGGCCTCAACCCACTTAGTAAAGTACTCAATGGCAATTATGATAAACTTATGGCCATTGGATGAGGCTGGAATGATTTTTCCTATTAGGTCAAGTCCCCACTATGAAAAAAGCCATGGTGTAATCATTGGTTGCAACTATTGAGCTAGAGCATGAATTAGATCCCCACGTTATTGACACTAGATGCATTTCCACACATATTGATGAGTTTCTTTTTCCATGGTTGGTTAATAGTACCCCATCATCAATAGTTTCTTAGCTAATGTGACACTGCTAGAATGGGACCCACATATTGTTGAATTTTGTGGTTGTTTTTTTGATATGTGGTTTTCATTGATGTCAACACTATTAGCATTAATGCATTAGAAGTTGTATATGTCAAGGATATTAAGAAAATTGTAATAAAAAGTGCTATAGGTTGTTAATGGTGAAGTGAATTTTAGTCTATTGATGAACTCAATATGTTGATGTTCAAAGGTTTTGGACTAAAGGGTTTCTTCCTAAGTATATCTAGTTTATCCACGTCAAGTTTTAGAGATCTACATGAAGATTTGATCAAGTTATGAAGATTTGTATTCTGATAGTTTTTTTGTTACTTCAGTTTGTGTTCCTGAATGAAGATTATGTGATTTCTATTAGTTTAGTTCTTTTGGATGCTTCTCTAGTGTTTCATGTTTTTGGATGTTTCTATATCATGCTTTATCTATGTTGTACATCCACATTGATCATTGTGATCGCGATCCAAGAATTTCTCTTGCATGTTCATGGTTGACTAGGTGTTGACGCGTGTTATGGATCTTTGAGGAGTAGTTAATTGAATTTTTTTGTGTATGAGGATGTTATTTTTGGTCTTCACTATGTTGTGGCCAACCTTGGTTGATTTTCATGAAAAATATTTATTGTTTTGGGCTGACTATTTATATTCTCTTTGTTATGTTGTTGAAGCCGACTTGTAGCAATATAATTTCTTGTTGCAGATATATATAAGATATTGCTTATATCATTTGAATTATGAGATGTGTGAATAATTTCCTAATCATTCGAAGGTAGAGAAAAGTGTGAATAAGAGTGAAGAAGAGTGAAAAAGAGTGAAGAAGAGTGAAGAAGTGTTCATGTGCTTAACCAGAACTGTAATCAGGCATTAGGAGATGCTATTTTTCTTAGTTTAAAATCTAATGGATATAATCATAAAGTTTTTGTAAGGCATTGTGTCTTCATTTGGGTAGTAAGCCTATTTGTAATTGAGCAGTGAGCTCTAGATAGTGTGTCTGAATGCATGTGCATTCCCCATTCATATTTCCTTATACTTTTAATAGGGTATAATCTTGTGGACTAACCTCCACCATGGTTTTTCCCCTAACAGGGTTTCTACGTAAAAAATATTGGTGTTATGTGTACTTCTGATGTGTTGTTCATTTATTCTTTCATGATTAATAATCAAATCTATGAATAAGGCTAATTAGTTGAATAAGTTTGAAATTTTGTGACAATTGACTCACCCCCCCACTCAATTATTTTCCCTTTTGTTTCCAACAATTGGTATTAGAGTAGGTTCCTTGGAAGAATTTTAATAGCTTGAGGTGATCCAAGATGGCGACTTATAAGAAGGATAGTCCTAGATTTGATGGAACAAATTATTCTTTGTGGAAGACTCAAATGGAGTTCCATCTGAGATGCATTGTTGAACCCTATTGGAGCATTACAAGTAATAGGTATGTTATTCCACTTAATGGGCCTACTGCTACTACTGAGATTAGAGATGTTGAGTATAATATCAAGGCTAAGGAGGCATTGTTGAGTGCTTTGACTGATATTGAGATGACAAATGTGATGGATCTGAAGACCGCTTATGAGATCTGGAAAATGTTGGAGACCCTGTATGAAGGTGATACTAATGTGAAGATTGCTAAGCTACAAAGTTTGGAAGGGAAATATGAAAAGTTGAGGATGGGTGATGATGAGAAAATTACTACTTTCATGCAAAAAGTGAATGAACTTGTGTGTGGTATCAGATGTGGTAGTGGACAGATAAAAAAATCAAAGATTATTGCTAAAGTGCTTAGACCCTTTCTTGATTCTTACAAAGTCAAAGCTAGTGCTATTGAAGAGCTCCTGACTTTGACAAATATTACCAAAGATATGTTGATTGGTAAGCATATTGTATTTGAGTTGAGTGAATTTGGTGATTCCCTTCCCAAGGTAGAATATGCATTTAAGGCCACTACTTCTAGAAGAGATAAACAAAGATATGACCCAGGTGAAAGTTCATCGAGAAAGAGAGCTAGAAGAGATGGAAGCACTAATTGTGAAAAGAGAAGAAAGAGGAAAAGGTAAGTATAAAGAGAAGTTTCCTATTAAATGTTTCTCTTGCAATAAAATAGGTCATTTTCCATCAAGGTGTCCTGAAATAGTTTCCAAGCCATGATATAACAAGCCTAAATTTCAAAAGAAGTGTTACTATGTTGTTGATGAAGGTGCGACATATGATTCACGAGTCTGATAAGGGAAATACAAGTGAAGATGAATTTGTATTTTTTATTATCAAGGAAAATAATCTTGTGTCTATTGAATTTGCTAATTGTACAAATGTGGAGAAAGCTCTAGCTGCTCAAGTTGAAGAAAAAGATGAATGGGTAATTGACAATGGTTGCTCTCATCGTATGATAGGAGATAAAAGTAAGTTTGTGAGTTTGGAAAAGTATGATAGTGGTATTGTGAGATTTGGTGATGACAAAGTTGGTGTGATCCATGACAGAGGATGCATTTCTCTTGATGGTAAGCATAATATTGATGATGTCTTGTATGTGGAAGGTTTGAAGCATAATATCTTAAGTGTTGGATAGATGGTTGATAAGGCATACAATCTTTAGTTCATGGATGGTAAGTGAAAAATATTGGGAAATTCTAGAAATGTGATTGCATCAGGTACAAAAAAAAAAGGTAATATCTTTCACATGAGTGTTGTTAGTAAAAGTTGCTTGATTGCTCAAACTAATGAAATTTGGTTGTGGCATAGGAGAATGTGTCATGTTAACTTTGATAATATTGTAAAGATAATTTATACTAAAGTTGTGAGAGATCTTCCTAAGTTGATGAAACCTACTAATGCCATATGCAAGGAATGTCATTCAAGAAAGAAAACTAGAATTTCATTTCAAAGCAAACAAGAAAATTCAAATATATTGTTGAAGCTTGCACATACTGATTTGTGTGGTCCTGGTAGAGCCAAAAGTTTACAACGATACAGGTACTTCATGTTGCTTATTGATGACTATTCAAGAATAATGTGGGCTACTTTCTTAAGGGAGAAATTTGAAGCTTTGGAAAATTTCAAGATCTTTAAGGATATGGTTGAAATAGAGATAGGTCTGAAGATTAAATGTCTAAGATCAGATAGAGGTGGTGAATTCACTTCCGGTGAGTTTAATTATTTTTGTGAAGAACATGGAATAAGGAGACAATTATCTGCACCGTGGACCTCTCAACAAAATGGAGTTGTGGGAAGAAATAGCAGAGCAGTTCTAGATGTTGCTAGAACTATGATATTGGAAGGAAATGTACCTCATATCTACTAGAGATAAGTTGTGAGTATTGTTGTGTACACACTTAACTAGGTACAAATCAAAGGTGATACTGGTAAGACCCCTTTTGAGCTATGGAATTGTCAAAAGCCTACTGTTAGATATTTCAAGATCTTTGGAAGCAAGTGTTATATCAAAAGAGATGAAGATATAGGAAATTTTGATGTTAGGAGTGATGAATGAATCTTTTTTTTAATTCTACTAAAAGAAAGGCCTACCAATGTTACAATAAGAGATTGAAGAAAATGATTGAAATTGCAAATGTCAAGGTTGATGAAGACATAGTTGCACCATTAAGAACACGTGTATATGATTCTAATGATCAAAATGAAAGTACAAACTAAGGAAAGAAAGTTGAGACTTCAAGTCAAGTTCAAATCATTCTGGTGAATCAAGGAGATCAAGAGGAAGGAAAAATTGGTAAAGTATAGAAGAGAGACTAGAAGAACTTGAAATTCAAGAACACCCTAAGACTCTGAGGTATGTAAGGTTGAATCATGCAAAGGTTTTTAGACTAAGAGGATGATTGCAGAAGAATATTCTTTAATTTCAAAAACTGAGCCTAACAATGTGAATGAAGCATGCAAAGATGAACATTGGATTGAAGCAATGAAAGAGGAACTACAACTAATTCAAAAGAATGATACATGGATAATTGTTCCTAGACCTAAGGATAAAAATGTAATTGGAACTAAATGGGTCTTTAGAAACAAATTGAATGAGAAAGGTGAAGTGTTTAGAAAAAAGGAAGTTTGGTATGTAAGCGATATTCATGGATGTAAGGTATTGATTTTGAAGAAACCTTTGCCCTTGTTGCTAGAATTGAAGCTATGAGATTGTTTCTTGCTTATGCTGCTTACAAAGACTACAAGGTTTATCAGATGGATGTCAAGTCAAATTTTCTAAATGGTGATTTGGAAGAAGAGGTGTATGTTGAATAGCTAGATGGATTTCAATTGAATGATCAAAAAGATATGGTTTGTCAATTGAATAAATCATTGTATGGAATCAAGCAAGCCCCTAGAGAATGGTATGCTAGATTGGATAAGTACTTGTTGAAGCTTGGATTTAACAAAGGTATTACTAATAGTAATTTGTATTTCAAGATTGATCATAATAAATATTTCATTGTGGAAGTCTTTGTTGATGATATCATATTTGGAGGAGATGATAGCTTGTGCATGAAGTTTTCTAGTGAGATGCAAAATGACTTTGAGGTGTCAATGATTGGAGAGATGAAATTCTTTTTAGGATTACAAATTACTCAATTAGATAAAGGGATCTTTATATCTCAGTCCAAGTATGTGAAAGAATTGCTAAAGAAATTTGGTATGGAATATTCAAAGCCAGTTGGTACAGCCATGGTGACTGGATATAAGTTGACAACTGATGGTGATTCTTTGAAGGAAAATCGGACTAGATATAGATCAATGATTGGTGGATTGCTCTACTTGACTCAAACTAGGCCTGATATCATGAATGTTTTATGTATTCTTGCAATATTTCAAGTTGATCCTAAAGAATCTCATGTGACTGTTGTGAAGAGGATTTTCAAATACTTGAAGGGGACATTTGACTTTGGCCTATGGTATCCTAAAGAAGATGATCTTAATTTGAGTTCCTTTACTGATGTTGATTGGGTAGGAGATGTGAATGATAGGAAAAGTACTAGTGGTGGAGCATTTTTCTTGGGAAAGAAGCTGATTTCATGGTTGTAAGTAAGAAGCAGAATGCTATTTCTTTATCTACTTCTAAGGCAGAATACATTGCTGCTGCTAATAATTGTACTCAAGTACTATGGATGAAGAAAATTTTGAAGGATATTAGAGTTGTATATACTAAGCCTATTGTTATATTCTATGATAAATCAAGTGTTATTAACATTTCTAAGAATTTGGTGTTGCATTCCAAGACCAAACATATATCTATCAAGTTTCAATTTTTAAGAGAGAAAGTAAGTGAAAAAGAAGTAAGATTAGAGTATGTGCCTACTAAGCAGCAAATTGAAGACATATTTACCAAGCCAAATGTTGCCTAAGGATACTTTTTAGTATCTTAGAGGGAAGTTAGGGGTGATTATCCCTCCTAATCAAAACTAAGATGCATTGTTTTACATAAATCCATGCATTTCATGATTATATTTTGATCTGGATTCATGTTGTGATGGTTGCTACTTAGGGGGAGTAGTTAGATGTTTAGGATTTTAGATATGTGGTTCAAATCTTGTATAGAAGAGATCTTTTTCATTGATGTCAATGGGGGAGAACAGTAATGTGAAAAAATTTCTACGTGAGAACCTAAGGTAGAGTAAGTGTAATTGTGTTGATGGTGTTTTTCATATCATTTGTTGCCATTAAAGGAAAAGGGGGTGATTGTTGGATGTTTTGGTTGTGTTTCTAATATGCGGTTGTCATTGATGTCAACACTATTAGCATTAATGCATTAGAAGTTGCATATGTTGAGGATATTGAGAAAATTTTAATAAAAAGTGCTATAGGTTGTCAGTGGTGAAGTGAAGTTTAGTCTGTCGGTGAACTCAGTACATTGTTATTCAGAGGTTGTGGCTAAAGGGTTTCTTGTTGAGTATATATAGTTTATCGATGTTGAGTTCTAGAGATCTGCATAAAGATTTGATCAAGTTATAAAGATTTTTATTCTGACAATTTTTTTGTTACTTTAGTTTGTGTTCCTGAATGAAGATTATGTGATTTATGTTATTTCAATTGTTTAGATGCTTCTTTGATGTTTCATGATATCTTTGGATGTTTCTAGATCATGCTCTATCTATGTTGCACATCTATGTTGATCGTTGTGCTCACAATATGATATTTTCTCTTCCGTGTTCATGGTCGACTATGTGTTGAAGCATGTTGTAGATATTCAAGGAGTAACTAATTAAAGTGGTTCATGTTTGAGGATGTTATTTTCAATCTTCACTATGTTGTGGCTAACCTTGGTTAATTCAAATGAAAAATATTTATTATTTTGGGCCGACTGTTTATATCCTCTTTGTTATTTTGTTGAAGCCGACTTGCAATAATGTAATTTCTTGTTGTAGATATATATCATCAATTGCTTATATCATTTGAAGTATGATATGTATGAATAATGTCCTAATCATTCAAAGGTAGAGAAAAGTGTGAAGAAGAGTGAAGAAGTGTTCATGTGCTTAACCGGAACTGTAATCAGGAATTATTAGATGCTATTTTTTTCAATTCAAAATCTTATGGATGTAATCAAAATATTTCTATAAGATAGTGTGTCTTCCTTCGGGCAGTAAGCCTATTTGTAATTGAGGAGTGAGCTCTAGGCAGTGTGCCTGAATGCATGTGTATTCCCCGTTCATATTTCCTTATACTTTTAACAGGGTATAATCTTGTGGTTTGACCTCCACCATGGTTTTTCCCCTAACAGGGTTTCCACATAAAAATATTTGTGTTATGTATACTTCTTATGTGATGTTCCTTTATGCTTTCATGATTAATGATCAGATAAGAGAATAAGGCTAATAAGTTGAATAAGTTTGAAATTTTGTGACAACTATTTCATACCCCCCTCTCAATTGTCTACCCTTGTATTGTGAACACATATGCCATAGTGTATTTTTTTTAAGGAAATTAAGGATTCCTCTTGGTTAATACATTGAAGTAATATCCCTTCGATGCTTCAACGGTAAAGGGTATCACCTAGGATCACAAATCAAGATGCCTTTTTGATAAAGGTCTTTTTAAGTTTTAGGTTAATGTTTGATGGAAGGGCTCATCTGTTAAGGTAAGTAAAAATTTCATGGTACCAAGGGGATCCAGGAGTAACAATGACACACACAATTTTAGATTCAGGCATTTCAAAAGTTTGTACAAGAAGCTATTCTACCAAGAATTCACATTGAATAATGTTGTTTGGCATGTCTAGTAGTGATTCAATTATTTCCATGGTGTTTGCTACTCTATTGTTCATGCAAAGAATATGCTCAAAATTTATGTCTATAAAAATATCTTTGAGATTCTCCACCATCTTCTTGTAAGGAGTAAGCTTGTCATCTTTGAGTTGGTTGATAACTAGCTGTGAGTCTCCATAGACTTTCATTTCTTGTATGTGCCACTGAAATGTTATTGTTAGATGGGAATGATAGCTTGTAATACTTTGGGATGCAATCACCTTAGGGGGTGATGAAAAGAATGCCAACTCCTGATCCATGGTGGGTAAATAATCCATCAAAGTACATCTTAGACTGAGCTATGAGACTAATAAGGAACATTGATTCATCATGGAAGTCAAATATCAAAGGGTTCTCATCATAGATAGGTGCTTCTACTAGTTGGTCTGCTATCACTTTTCCTTTGATTGCCTTGTGCTACACATAGTCTATGTCAAACTCTTTCAATATCATTAACCTTTTAGCCATGCATCTCGTAAGAGTAGCTTTGGATAATAGATATTTTAATGGATCAATATTTGCAATGAGCTTGATTTGGTGTGACAACATGTAATACGTAAATTTTTTTGAAGTGAAAACTACCACTAGGTATGATTTCTCAATGGGTGTATAGTTCATCTCATAGCCTACCAAGGTTCTGCTGATGTAGCATATGGCTCTTTCCTTTCCATTTTCATCATGTTGTGATAAAAGAGTTCCTAGTGCTATTGGTGTGGCTAAGATGTATAAGATCAATGGCTTGTTTGGTATCGGTGGCATGATTATTGAAGGTGTTAGTAGATAATCCTTGATCTGTTGGAAACCTTTATCACATTTTTCATCCCACTTGTAAGTTATCCCTTTGTTGAGAAGATGTGAAAAGGGGCGAGTCTTATCCAATAGTTGATCTATGAACCCTCCAATGGACTGCAACCTTCCTTGTTATCCTCTCATTTGTTTCAATGTCTGTGGTGATTCCATGTCTAGGATGGATTTTACATTTGTTGGATAAATTTTTATCCCTCTTTGTGAAATGATGAATCCAAGAATTTTCCTTGATGTGACGCCGAACATACACTTTTTTGGATTAAGTCATACCTTGTATTCTTCCATCCTATCAAAGATAGGTCCTAAGACTTGTATGTGCTCACTTCTCTTCTTTGATTTTTTCCAAAATATCATCCACATAATCTTCAACTATTTCTTGGATCATGTCAAGAAATATGAGGGTCATTAATCTTTGATAGGTAGCTCCTACTGTCTTCAACCCAAATGGCATCACATTCCAATAGTAGGTTCCCCATGGACAAGTAAAGGTAGTTTTATGTTGATATTATTTGGTGATTATGATTTGGTTATAGCCTAAAAAGACATCCATGACTGACAACATTTCATGCCCTACTATTAAATCCACAATGAAATCAATGTTGGGAAGAGGGAAATCATCCTTCAAACATGGCTTGTTCAAGTATTTGAAATTAGTGCATTTTTTTATGCCCCCATTAGGTTTTGAGACTGGTACCAGGTTTGAAACCCACTTAAGATAATCTATCGGTCAGATGAATCCAACGTCAAGAATCTTTTGCAATTCCAATTTAACCAAGAGTGTTATCTAAGGGTGCATCTTCCTTAATTTTTTCTTGACTAGTTTGGCATCGGGATAAACTGCTAAGTGATGTACAACCACTTCTGGATAAAGGCCTAGCATATCTATGTATGACCATGTAAAGTTATCTCTTCTCTCTTTAAGGAATGTTGCAAGGTTCTTCTATTCTTTGTCTAACAAGGATTCAACATAGAAGGTGATCTTAGGTTCTTTTTTTGTTCCCACATTGACTGGTGTATCCTTTTTTGCTAGTACTGTTGACTTTTCTAGATGCATTACACTAAGGGGGAGATTGAATCCCTTATCCTTGGGCACCTCAACGATGTTTTCACTATCAGATGCATCCTTTTTTTTACTATTTTGGGATCAGAGAGTGCCACCAGGTGGTTTTCACTCAAGGATTTGCATGTTAATTGCATTTCATTTATTTTGTGACTAAAGGATTCAATCGTCTCCCCATAGTATTCCCCTATATCGAGCTCTATGTCAAATTCTGCTTTGTGATCTACCCATGATAAGTTGTCTTAGAGTCCCATGAATTATGAGATCACTTCATCTTTTTGAATAAATCTAGAACCGCTGGTCCTTTTTGGAACATGTCAATGAGTTGTGGATATACCAAGCATATTTTAGTTGGTTGGTTGTTTGAAACAAGGGTTGTTATGGATATCATGAAAAGGGTGTTGTTCTCTAATAGGTCAGCAACACCAAGAGGAAAGCTATCTAAGGTAGTATCACACAATGTGGGTGACCAAGAGGAAGCCTCAACTCATTTAGCAAAAATACCTTTTTCAATAAGTGTGACCTTACTAGTAGTACAACCTAAGCTAAGATATTTTAACTTCATTTTTTAGGAATGATGGGTTCTAGTAAATCATTATCATTCTATCAAGTAGCTTCTCATTCTTGTTATATCCCCAATTCTACATTAGTTGTATACTTTTGTTGTCATCTTCCATGGGAAGAACAGGAACTGGTTTTTCATCTTGGTAGAGGATTTTAGAGATGTCTTTCTCATTGATGTCTTCTTGATTCAGGTCTCCCCACTTGGTTAAGGTACTAGCTGCCATCTTGATTATTTTTGGTTCTTTGGTGCTAGATGTTGGTTTCCCATGAGTTTGAGGAGAAATAGGTAACTCTCCCAAGACAAAGGTTTCTTTCAATATTTTGTAGCCTCCACAACTGTCATATTCGATTATTTATTTGACATCAGGTATTCTTTTCACAATTGGTACTTGTGATGCTAAGGTAGACGATAGAGATGATGGGTCAACAAATGAGATTGATAGTGTAGGTCCTTCACCATTTTTGGGTATTTGTGGGATCTTATGAAACTTGGCTTCAAGGAACTTGTAGTAGTAGAAAGGCTTGGGATCTCCATGGATAGTGATTTCTCTACACTCAAAAGGAAACTTTACACAGTGATGATAGGTTAAGGCTATAGCTTTCAAAGCATGGATGCAAGGTCGACCAAGTAGTATGTTATAGGGAAGATCAAGATCAAGTACTTGGAATGTGGTTTCTACAATAAGAGGTCCCACTTGGATTGGAAGTGCTATGATTCCTTGTGATACTCGTTATTGGTCATCATATGCTCTAATGGTGGTACTCTTTTTCTTCTCAATAGTATCTTTTGAATAGCCTAGATGCTTGATCAACTACAAGGTGCAAATGTTTGGACTTGAACCTCCATCTACCAGGACTCTTTTGACCTTGTTTTTATGGATGACAACCTCAAGATGTAAAGCATAAGTATGAGATGGTTGTGATAGTAATCTTGTTTAGAGAAGGTTAGAAGATGGCTAGTGATATGCCCTACCATAGCTTGAAAATGATCGATGTCAATGTTCTCAAGAACAAATGACTCAAAAAAGGCTTTTTCTAGTATTTTTGTGTGTGTAGGAGATAATTTCAGAAGTTCCAAAATTGATGTTTGAGTGGGGGTTTGTTTAATCTGATTTACAAGATTGTACTTGCTATGATTAGATGCAGGAAAAGTAGGCTATGTCCTAGATTGAGCTGGAACAACACCTTGAACAGTTATTTTTCCACGTCATGTGGTGACTCCACATTTCATGCTAGCTCCCTTGATGGTGACCACAGTGATAACACTATCATAAGAGGCAACAACATTGGAATAGGTATGTTGAAAATTAGTGTAATCCTTAGCTTTACCATTATTTTTAGCTTTGTTATGATCAGGCATAGGGTTCTTGTATATCTTGAGATCTTGGTTTCCAATTGGTACCTCAATAGATATGGTATCATTCTCTATGAGATCTTGGATGATATTCTTAGTTTTATGTAATTTTCTATTTTATATCCTTTGATTTCATGAAAGTCATAGAGATCATTCTTGTTGTACGAGGATGGATTTTTGTGTGGTTCTTGGTATTTTTTAAAGTTAGGGATTGTTATCAAATTCAACTCTACCAATTTCTTCATGATTGTCTCGATAGGTTCCAGTAACTATTTGTACTTGCACTTGGGATAGTTGTTCTTGTTACCGGTTTTCCTTGGTTGCATGTTGGTGCTATTGATCTAATTGTTCTTAGGTGTTATCATTTGTTTTACAATTGGTTGGATGTTAGCAATTTGATTATTGTTGGGTCTAGGAGCACTTAGTATGAACTTAGCATCTACTACACCAACATTTGTTACAATTTTGTTCTTAGCCCATACACGGGGTTTCTCATTTGAATTGGTTGAAGGACAGTTGTATTTGTAAGCTTCAGTATTTCCTTATGAGATTGCAAATCCTTCAATGTTAAGGGCTCTTGGAACAAGCTTGTCATAGGATGTGATACATTGCATTTTTAAGTGGAATGATAGATTCAAATCAAGGTTGGCTATGATGAGGCCACTTGCTCTTACTAGCTCTTTGTCTCCATCATTGTAAGAAATTTGCAAAGTTTTCTCCTAATTTTTTTTTGAGAGTATAAAACACTTCTAGATTAGCGTCCATGTCAAGATTGAAGGAGAAGTGGTCGCTGATTTTTTTAGTGATTTATTGAAAATTTTTGATACTGGGAGGAAAATGAGAGAACTGATCCATAACAATACCTGTTAAAATTTGAGGGAAGAAGCACATTAGATATGAGTCATTGTAAGCCACTTCTATGGACATGAAATTGAATTCTTTGATATGGTCAGCATGACTTCCTCTCCCTTTGTATTTTTCAAATTTGGGGATTTCAAAACCATGAGGGAATGGTACCATTACTATGTTTCAATCAAATGGGTAAGGACACAAGTTTTGTGTATGATGTTTCTTTGTCTTTACCATGCAAAGGTTCTGCATTTCTTGTGAGAGTGCTTTTAGTTGTGATGTGAGATCATCTTGTGGATTGGGTGGAGGAACATATGATGGGATGACAGATGAGTTATATGGGGTGTATGAAGGTGTGAGATTTTGTGAAAGTGATGAATATGTTCCTAATGTGTTTGGATTGATGATGTTCATATGAGGAAAATAGGATCCTTGTTATTGTTGTTGGGAATATTGTTGAGCTAGTAATACTTTTCATTGAGCTTCTTGTTGTTCAGCCTACTGTTATTGTGCTAATAAAGCTTCTTGTTTTTCTTGTTGCTATTGCATGGTTTGTTATGATGCTAAAGCTGCTTGTTGTGCCTACTAGGTAATAACGGCTTGCTATTGTTGTTGTTGTTGCTGTGCTAAGGCTACTTGTTGAGCTTGATGTTGTTGTTGTGCTAAGGCTACTTGTTAATCTTGATGTTGTTGTTGTGCAAAGCCTTCTTGTTGAGCTTGATGTTATTGTTTTTCTAAGGCTACTTGTTGAGCTGATAATGTTCCTTATTATGCTTGCTATTATTGTTTTTCTAAAGATGCTTGTTGTTGTTGTACGACTTGTTGGTAATTTTTTTATTCTTGCTATAGAGCTAGGACATGTGCTTGCAATGTGGGATCAGGTGGTTGTTGATACATCTGTGAAGGATTCAGGACATTGATGTTTTGAGTGATTAGTGGACTAGTAGTGAAAGGTGGAGGATTCCCTTGGTCTTACATTCCTTGCAATATGGTAGAATGAGGTGGAGGAATGTATGTTTGAGTTCATAGTTGATTTGGCATAGAAAATGGATCTATTGGAAAAGATTATATTAAATTTTGCAATGGAAATGACACACTAGGACCTTGAGTCCATTGATTGAAAAGATTCCCTTGTCCTATGTTTTGAAATTTTCCTTGTGCAAAAGATGTAAAGAAAGGATTCATGATTAAGGTACTAGTAGGATGGATATAATTTGTAACCAAGGTATTGTGTTAAGGTGGATTAATAGGAGATGATGTGCTAATGGTAGATGGAATGGATGAACCCCCCAGAGGGTTGGATAAAAATGTCCCTAGTTGCGTTGAGGGTTGATTTTGTGGTATGGTATTGACATGCCCTAGTGTGGGGTATGTGCAGGATCATGATGGGCCAAAAAGTGGAAATATGATGGGTATGTGGTTGACGACTTTTTTTTAACCCAAAATTAATCAAATGAAAAGAGTTTTTAAAGGATATTCTCAGCTTTCCACCAATATAAATTATTCCTTACTTTGAATTTATCAAGAAATTATTATCCATTTTCTATTCAAATTATGACTAAAGTCTTGATTGATAGGCTAATTGAAAAACATCTATAGCTTTCAAACGATATCACATTTTTTGAATCCAAAACATGCATCACATTCTATGCTTCGTATACTATAGGATTAAAAAAGAAAAATGAATTTCATAAATTTTTGATGAAGTTAAGGTGGTCGACATATGAGTTTTATATTTTTTAAAATTTGTAATAAAAAATTCATAATTAATTACTTACTTGGAAAAAAAATTACAAAAAAATATGCATCACATTAGGACATGAGTCCTCTACTTATATCCAAAAGCTTATAAAAAAATATTATCATTTTATTGTGGTTAGGGTGGTCAAACAGACACCTACTTCTTATTTTTTCCCTAAAATTTAATTAGTATTGCATTGAAATTTCAAATTTTCACCAAATAGATTTTTTATTTTAACAAAAGCTAGTATTTTAGAAATTACATTCAATTTTCTATAGATTCTATTTATACATATTTTTGAAATAATATAGAGAGCCTATTCAAATTTTTATGTCAAGTTGCCTAACTCTGACTTTTTTAAATTTTTTGCCATTTAAGGGCCTATTTTTTCCTTGATGATCTTGCACATACTCTGTGTTGTTTTGAGATTTTTGGTCTATACTAATTTTCATGATGGTAGGAATACTTGTGGTACTCATGGGTGTGGATGAAGAAGGGTTTCGCTGAAATGTCGAAGTGGTGGTGGAATAGTGAAGTTCAAGTGGAGTGAGTAGTTGTTTTGAATCCTTGGGAATTGGAGGAGCACTAAAGGTAGGTGTCCAAATGGCTATGGGAGGTTGAGGATTAGTTTCAAGAGTACCCACGAGTGTATTACTTTTAAATGGTAAGGTGTGACCAAAATATTTAGCAAGGTTGGTTGCAAGACTAGGTATATAAGGTTGGCTTAGCACTTGTGATGGATTTTTGAAATCCTATGTGAAAATTTTTGCTACAAATGTTGGGGAGATAGGAGCTACACTTTCAAAAAGTTGATGATCTAAAAGTTCTTCCCTAATGAGCTCAAATTGGTTGTTCATGATGTCTTCAATTTTGTATGGTCTTGAAGGAGATGGTGGTTGTTGTGACAATGTAACATGACTTCTAGGATTAAATTCTAAAGGATTTGGATCATTTGAGGTAAATGTAACTTTTTATTTTTCCATGATTCTCTTGGGTTGTGTTCTCATCTTTACCTTAAATTTTTTGTCAGCTATGGGAGAGTTGTGTTGAGTTTTGTAATGTTTGAACTCTCTAGTTGACTCAAACCTAGGTAAAAGGGACACTCTAAGTCTTTTGGGAGCAATGATGAAAATGTGGGATGAAAATATGGGTGATGTGGGGAGTGATCTTTGCAAGTGTTTTGGGACAACACTTTTGATTTAAGTTTGATGTTTTGATGTTGGGATAAAGGTTGCTAATGAATTTATAAATCTTTAGGGTATACTTGTGACTTTCAAGTTAAACTAGTTCAAAGATGATAACTATCTCAACTAAGTGCATGGACAAGGATACATTTCACATATAAAGTAGCTAAAATAGCAAGTTGGTTTGATGTTTTAAGTCCCAAAGTGTTAGTGTATTTCAAATTTTGCAAAGATAAGTGTGGTGAAGGATGGAATTTGATGAAGAAGTGAGTGAAATGTTGGACCCAATGTTGACCTAAAGTGAACCTTTTGTTTTGACAAGACCAAGGTAATGAGAATAATGCTATACTTCTAAAATGTGCAAATCCTAAAGACTCGATGATTTAGACAACTTGTTTCTCTTCAAAAAGACAAGGGTTCTGGCTCATAAAGAAAGTGTACATGTCAGGATATTTTCTCAATATTCATTCATAAAAGTTTATCAACAACTTGTTTTTGTTTTCATAGAGTGCCTCAATGTAGTTGTTGATTGCTTTTGCACTACAATGTCTTAGTTTATGATGATGACTAGTTGACCTCTGTTTAGGGATCCTTACTTTGCGTGAGATCATCTAGTAAAGTGAAGCTTTGTTTCAATAAGATCAAGGTAGTGAAAATAATGGTAGACCTCTAAAATTTTCAAGTTGTAGAAAATGAGAGGACAAAGGGGGATGTTCAAACCTATTCGGGCTCTCCTAGCTCAAGCATAAAATTTTCTCAACAAAGTGTAACAGTTGCAGTAGAATATGGATTCCTACATCGGAAGGGGAATGCTGGTGATTTTCCTCTACAGAGTTTAATTGTTTTATAAATCATTTAGAGGAGTTGAGTATGATGAAAAAGATCAGTATTTTGACTCCAAAAGAATGCAAACAATTCCAGACTATTCCTTGAAGCATGTCTATAAAATTTTTCTACCACCTTGTTTCTATTTTTGTGAACTAATTGAAGGTGTTTCTTAAGAGATTTTGGTGTGAGATGCCTAAGTCTAAAATGAGGACTGGTAGAATTTGGCTTAGGAATCTTGATTTTCCTTGAGATCATGGGGAAACAGTTTAAGTTTATGGAAGAAAGGAAGATATTTATTGCCATGCAGGTGGTAGTAATAGGTGATTTCTAGCCTCAATATCGGCGTGTTCCTCTTCTTCATCTAAAATGGTTGATGTGTTTCTCCCCTATGAGTTTGTTTCCTTGTTTTCAAAAGTGAAGGTTCTCAAACTACTAATGAGATGTGTTTGTTCACCATTTATAAATTCAAAATTTGGCTGAATTATAGCACTTGAAAGATCAGGTTGGTCAATGGGAGCAATCGGTCTCCAAATAGTCTTGTGGGGTTCATTTTTGAAGTTATCTTTGCTTAGGTGAATTGATTTTACCAAAAACACTTGTCTTTGATTATGTTTCCAAACTAGATATTTATGTCAAAAATATCATAACTTTCACAATGTCCATTTTGTGGAAATGATGCGATTAAAGCCATAATTGCCTATGTTGTCTTTGTTAAATATGGATTTGACATTAATGTCAAGATATTTAGAAATCGCTAAGGATGAATCCTTAGGAAAAGTAGTAATATCAAGGCTAACTCAAGAAGTCCATATCTAAGCCAAAGTGTTTGAAATTTTGAATAGTGAATGTTTCTTTTTGGATCATTTTGAAATCAAGCAAAGTGTTAAATTGACTCACAAGCATTACAACCCTAGGATATAAATGACTATATTTTTTGTATTCCCACTTGGATCTCTCTAGCAGTGCTTATTCAGAGTGGATGATTAGAAGATTGACCACATTGGCTCCCCTCCATGACACTCACTTCTATGGGTCATCCAAGCTTCAAGTTGTCATGAATATCCCATGACAAACTTTTCATCTCTACTGAGAACCACAAATATGTGGGACGACTTCAGAGGTTTGACCTCCTGACATCAACAAATATTAGGGATTTTTGGCTACTACATAATGTTTCGTAATAAGGGCATCTATTTTAGCGGGTGTAATGACAAAATCCCTATGAGAGGTCTCCCAACCCTTAGAAAAAGGGCTTTACGCATCATAAAGATAATGGGGGAGAGCTATCATGTACCACTACCCATTGATTACGATTTTCATCAAAACCACAAATTTATATAGTGGTTTGGAAGAGCTTGGCTTATGCTCATTACTACTTGGGTCCTTCCCTTGGGGTTAGTACTTTTTCCCACCAAGGAAGGCCCTCTAAAGGTGAAAAATAGTGAGTAAGTACATCCGTAGTTCAATGATCTTTGTTTGCATGCACAAAGAGAGAACACACACTATGCCTTTTCTCACACTACCATGGTTGTTCAATTTTAAATCCAAATTGAAAGATGGAGGTGACTTTGCAAAGTGTTAGAGAATGTTTCTATTTCTCAATATTTCCTAATGGCACAAGAGAATTACATACACATTCACTAGCAAATAATGAGTTAATTTAAGTACCAATTGAATGATGAGTTTGCCTTGTTCAATTTTCAATCCAATTGAAAGATGTGATGTTAGGGTTCATTTTATCCAACTTTGAATATTCATTTTAAACCCAATGGAAAACTAGTGTGTTTCCTAAAATTGAAAGTGAAAAAGCATGAAATTTGGTTATAATTGCCCCAAAGCATTGAAAGCTAGTTATAATTATAGAATGTTTAGATAGAAGAGAAGGTCTTCAATTTTGCTCCATGCCTTTAAACCTACAAAACCCTATTAGTCTAACAAGGAAAACATAGTCAAACATATGTTAGTAATCAAATAATCAAAAGAAATTAAGTCACATGTCAAAACAGAAATGTGAAATTTCTTACCTTGGTTTAGTATCACTGCCTATGATGGAATTAAAATTTAAAATTTGGGCATCACTCTGGTTTATTTGAGCATCGCTCTACAAAGAGTCTAAATGAGTGCATCATAATTTGAACTTTAAAAGCATCAGTCTGGTGAAGGTGAGCATTGCCATTTTCAATCTACAATACTTCAAATTTAAATACATGTCACTATATTTAAATCGACATTGGCCAGTTAAATACGCGTTGTTGTATCAAATTGCTTGGGCACCGCTATATGGTGACGCTATTGAAATAACGCCACTATTTGTGTTTTGAGCGTCACTGCAACCTGCAAAAACACCATGAACATGGATTTCGAGCTAAAATATGGTTAAATAATCAGTTTTCCCTTCTTCTAGTGCCATAATGTTGATTAAAAATACTGGTTATGGGTTGAATCATGCTTGATCCATGAAGAATTGAAGCATAATAGAGCCACCAATACTTGAATGTCAACAAGATCAATCAATCAAAATTGAAAGTAAACATTTTATCAAAAAACCTAACACGCTAAATTTATGAAAGCTTTAAAGAAAACATCTACTCTAATCTATTGAAACTTTATATTGTTGTGGAATTTGTGTCGCATTGATGTGGACCAAAAATCCTTTCCCAATCCTGTGATAGTGAACTTGTCTCAATTGATTCTATGGAAGAGAATTGATGAAACCATGATGTTTGGTGTATGAAAAACCTAAATTACACACAAAATGAAAATGATGCAAACTAAGTTACCATGATTTTATGCTTTAAATGATCTGTAATTATGCAATTACTAAGATAATCTAAGGTAATATAATATAATATAAGCTAAAATGATGCTAAAAGATGAAAATCCTAATTTATTTGGATGCATGGAAGCCATTAATGAAAGCTTGAAGCTAATATACAACTAAAATAAACTGAAAATAAGCTAAATGTATGCAAATTGAGAGTATGGATGTGAGTGAACTTACCAAAATAATTTTGCAATGAATGATGAATCCATTTGTCTCTAAATAGTGATCTATTTATATGAGAGGAAATGAAGAGTGGATGGTTCAGATCAAAAAGCTCAATCAATGGTTCAAGATGAAGAGGATGAGAGGCAGGGATCATGGATTCCCATCAACATATGAGAATGTGAGATGAAGATTAATCAAAGGCTCGCAATTGCCTCAAACAAACACACTTTTGACCTCCTCACATAGGTCAAAGGTAACTTGTTTAGGAGGTTGAAGGGTTAACTTTCTTTTGAAGCTAAGTGAGTTGATTGGAGGAGAGGGAATATTCCTTTGAATATTCCATTAGGGTGAGGAAAAAGGTAATTTTACAAATTAAAACAAATTTTTAATTGTGCAAAAAGGATAAAGAATATTTCATGGGAATATTCCCCTTGATTAGAGGAATATTAGTTTAATTTTGAATTAATTTTTTTTTAATTTATGCAATTAGGGAATTAGAAGACTTAAAAGATATTAAATTTGACAATTTAATAAATAGGGAGGGGTGAAATGATATTTAATTAAATGACTTTGGGTTATTTAATTAAATAAGATGACTTAGAAGATTAAATTAAATATTTTGATGTATTTAATTTAATGAGATGAAGTGTTAGTGCGAAAAGATACGAATTAACCCAGTTTAATTAATTAGGCCAATTGGATGAAAATAATGTAATTAATTAATTATCTAGGATAATTTAATTAATTAAGTGAAAATAGGATAGATAAAGAGGAAATGATGCTAATAAACTTGATTTAAGTGTATGACATTGATTAGGATATTTTTCAGTCTCTACACCGATTAATTCAATTTTCTGTTGCTCGTGTGATTTCTCCTTCTTGCTGGGCACACGATGTAATCCTATATTGAGGAAGCTATTTTGTTGAATTAGAGGGAATGATTTTTATTCCCTTGAAGAGGACATGGGCAATCTGTTTCTCCCAACGTTTATGGAGAGGCGCATATTGTTGGAGGTTTGTGATTTCTCTGTTTGGTTGCTGCATTTTGTGAACCTGCAAGAAGCATTTCAAACATGAGGTGACCCTCATCTTCCATTTGTAGGACTTATTTTATGATGGGGCATTTTCTTTTTTGTTTGGAGTTTGGAATTTACTGCTTGGCCATTACACATATAAGAGGGAATTCTTTTTTACAGATTGCAGGTAGTGATTACTTTTGCATAGAACCAAAAATTGTTAAGGTGAACCTGGCCGATTCAAACTTTTCCATATCAAGAACTTTTAATATCTCAAAACACACCATGTACCAAGCACTTACTTAGGCCGTGAATTTTGTGGTAGAGCACACTAATTTTAGCACCAATTGAAGGCTCATTTGGATGATGGTCTATCATTGTTGGAGGCCTAGCTTTCTTATGTAAGGAACATGTTACTTTTTTTGCATTGGCAAGTGAGTCTGTGGTGCCATTCACCTATTAAAGAGGCAGATTGATGCAACCATGGTAGGACGTCCTTAAAGAGAACAATCTATACCGTGCAACAAGAGTAGTACATTAGAAGCAACAAAAAATATGGAGACAAATGCATATTCAATAATTCTCATTAACAAAAATCTCAATTACATTTAGCTGGCAACATTCAGGCTTACAGATTCAGCTCACAGGCCCAATAAAACATGCTTAAAATACAACATTCGAAGATGCTCCTATATGTGAGAAAAATCTTACAAATAAAATCTATCTTAATCTACCTTATCAACAACTACCATTCCAATGATTGATTACAAGCTTTATATCATATCTACAATTCTGGAATCATCTGTGTCGGCCAAAGATCATCACATAATCCAAGGAAAGAAAATGTAACACGCACATGAATAGGTTGGCCTCAAATTTGAATTAATCTTCAATAGGTGCATAAGATGAAGTGTGGACCTATAATGAAGGTCGGGGACACTCCACAGAACAATTAAAATCACATTGTTCAGATCTAAAAGTCATGAGAATGATCCACAATGATCAAACTAGAGGAAAAGTTTGAAATTATTCTGATGTCAGTTCAAGAAACTGCCACTAAATCTGGGAGCGATAACTTGCCAGAAAAAGATCCAATCACACCTAAATCTTAGAATATTAAGATGAACATGTCAATGATGTGAACCAATATCCATAGGTTTTGATGAGAAAATATGATGAATCCACTAACAAGAACTGAACAAGAACAAAACAAGAAAAAAAACTGAAAGAAAATATTTTTGGTTATTGCAAGATTGCTAAGAACCAAAGATGCTCCTACATCAGACATCTGGGGTTATTGAAAAGAGATTCCCTCACTTTGTCGGGGCTAAAGGAAAACCAAAATGGTCTAACTCAGCCTAAGAAATCTAAGAAGAATCATCCACTGGTCTACCTTTCCACTTCACAAGATATTCTTTGCACTGCCTTCCACGAGTATTCCTCCCATCTCTAATATCTAGAATCTCCTCAATCTCATCTGAATACTGTTTAGGAAACTAGTCCTCCAATTTTGTTCCACTGTTGTCACTAAATTCCACTTCATGGTACTGATGTAGATCTGTAATGTTGAATATAGGTGATATTCCCATGTCATTTGATAACTCCACTTCATATGCATTTCCTGAATCAAATTTCTTCAAGATTTTACAAGGTCCAAACTTCCTCATCTTTAGTTTATTGTATGTACCAGCTGGAAACCTTTCCTTCCTCAAATATACCATCAATTCATCTCCAATTTTTAATTCCTTATGCCTCCTCTTTTCATCTGCTCTCTCCTTATACTTCTGATTAGTGTCTTTCAATTGTTGTTTCACTTGAGTATGCACTATATTCATGTGTTTTGCAAATTCTTCTACTTTTGCACTCCTTTTATCTTCCATACTGATGTCTCTTAACTCTAATAGACCTCTAGGATGAATTCTAGTAACAATCTCAAGAGGTGTCTCTCCTGTACTCCTATTTACTGAATTATTATAGAAAAAATCTGCTTGTGCAATGACTAAATCCCAACTTCTAGTCTTCTTTCCAACCAAACATCTCAACCAATTCCACAAACTCCTATTCACTATCTCTCTCTGTCCCTCTGTCTATGGGTGAAAAGTAGAACTAAACTTCAGATCCTTCTTAACCTTCTTCAAAAGTGTCCTCCAAAAGTAACCAACAAACTTTACATATTTTTGGGTATGTGTAGGATCATGATGGGCCAAAAAGTGGCAATATGATGGGTATGTGACTGACAACTTTTTTTTACCCAAAATTGATGAAACGAAAATGGTTTTTAAATGAGATTCTCAGCTTTCCACCAATAGAAATTATGCTTTATTTTGAATTTAATAAGTAATTATTATTCATTTTTTATTTGAATTATGACTAAAGTCCTGATTGCTAGGTTGATTGAAAAACATCTATAGCTTTCAAATGGTATCACATTTTTTGAATCCAAAACATGCATCACATTCTATGGTTCACATACTATAGGATTAAAAAAAGAAAAATTAAATTTCATGAAGTTTTGACCAAGTTGAGGTGGCCAGACATATGAGTTTTTTATATTTTTTAAAAGTTGTAATAAAAAAATCATAATTGGTTATTTACTTGGAAAAAACTTACAAAAATATATGCATCACATCAGGACATGAGTCCTCTACTTATATCTAGAATTTCATAAAAAAATATTATCATTTTATTGTGGTTAGGGAAGTCAGATAAATAGCTACATCTTATTTTTTCCGTAAAATTTAAGTACTACTGCATTGAAATTTCAAATTTTCACCAAATAGATTTTTTTTTAAACAAGCCTAGTAGTTGAGAAACTACATTCAATTTGCTACAGATTCTATTATTACATATTTTTGAAATAATATAGATAACTTATTCATTTTTTTACGTCAAGTTGCCTAAATCTGATTTTTCTAAATTTTTTGCCACTTAAGGGCATATCTTTTCCATGATGATCCTGCACATACCTTTTTTTGAAAAAATATGGTGTAGGAGCACCATTAATGCAAAATTGTCAAGACACACTCACAAGGTCTAGGCTTTAGAGGTTTTTGTGTTTTTTCTAAAATAAGGTCTATAAGACTATGTTTTGATGTAATTACTCAATTTTTAATAGTACTCAAGTGTTTAGGTGGTTGAGTTTTTAAAATGTGCAAAAAAATGCTAAGTTGTTAAATTGGAATAATATAAGCTTGTAAAAGTGCACGAAAGAGGGAGACCAATGGTCACCTGTTTCAAATGTTAGTTTTAGAAGTTGAATAGGTTTTTTTTAGGTGGTAAACACTATAAAAATCCATGAGAAACTTGAATGGAGGGTTGTTGAAACATTATGAAGGATTGAAATACAAGAAACTATTTTTTTCACTCATTCTTTCTATTTTTTTCTGTTGTAGCAGCGGTTTGTATGGCCTGTGTATCAAGTTTTTGACCCAAATTTGTTATTTTTTGAGTATTAGAGTGAATTACCATTCTTTTGAATCCTTTTAGAATGTTTTTCATTACATTTTGTGCATTTTATCAACAAATTACTCAAACCGGCTAGAACATTCAAATTTGAGGGTCTTGAACCAATAAAAATGGCTTTTTGAACCATTCCTCTTTATTTAGCCTCTATAACTTGAGGAATGGGTCTTCACTAATATTAATAAGGTTTTGAAATTATGTGTTAGTGTTGGGGAGGTCTAAAAGTGAGATGGGTGTGAAACCTTTGTGTGTAAAAGTGAGTTTTCTTTAAGAAACATGAGGTTTTGATAAGTCAGATTGAATTTTTGAGTTGGGAAGCATTATTTTATGTTGGATTGAGAATATGTAGATGATTTTAGACTACTATGAGAAATTTATAGGCTTTGGGTTGGTCTGGAGGTGCTACTTTCAATAAAATCCAAGGTTTCTAAGCCTAGGAAGATGGTTTCTTGGTTTGGCTAGTGAATGATTTAATTTCTAAGATCTAATGATGGAATATGAGGTTTTCATAGGTATGAAGTTCTTCTCCAAGGTTTCAAAAGTTTTGGAAAAGTTTTGAAGGTGGTCCCTTTGTTAAAGTGGCCTAATTTGAGGCCTAGAAAGTGAGAAATCCCTATTTTGAGTAGTTTGGTACAAAACAACTATTTGTGATTGTTTCATATGTTTAAAAGCTCTAGGATGGGTCCCTAATGTTTTTTTAGTTTTTATTTGAAAGGGTGTGTTAGTGAAAAGATACCTGATCTAGTGGTTTGCCAATGCTACAAGGAAATAGTGTGATTTGGTTGAGAAAGAGTGAAATGGAGAACTTGGTGATCTAATAATTGATTGGTTGTTGAATTTGTCATTAGTTGTGTTGTAGGATCTCCCCCTACTACATCACAATATTCCTAGGTAATCTATGTAACCTGACTACTTCTTTGAAAAATAAGTCTGCTACATGTACCGCATCTGTTGTCTTCTTACAAGGTATGAAATGTGTCATCTTAGAAAATCTATCTACCACCACAAATACAAGATCATTACCTCTTTGCGTCTTCAGAAAACCAAGTATGAAATCCATACTAATATCCTCCCAAGGTCTCTTCAAAACTGTCAAAGGCTTATACAATCCAAAATTTTGCCTACTCCCTTTTGCAACTTGGAAAACTCTACAACTCTACACAAATCTCCTAACATCCTTATGAGTCTATGGCCAAAAGTAATTCTCACTTACCAAGGCTGCTATCTTATCAATTCCAAAGTGTCCTAAAAAACCTCCACTATGTTTCTTCTTCACCAAGTTATCCCTATTGAAATCTGGGCTATACACAACTGATGTCCTCTGAAGAACATATCCTCTTGAATGAAATAATCCAATCACTAAATCCTATCCTTTGAAACTAGTCCTTTACAAGCTCTCCAAGGTTCTACAAAATCTGAGTCTCCCTCATACAAGTTCTTCAACTCATCAAAGCCTAATACCTCCACCCTCATCTCTATCAGTAAATTCCTCCTCCTACTCAAAGCATAAGCAACTCTATTCAACTTTGCACTCCTATTCTTCAAAACAAAAGTATAACTTTGCAAGAATTCTACCCATCTCATGTGTCTTTGATTCAACTTACCCTGACTGTTCAAATCTTGCAATGATTGATGATCCGTATACAACACAAACTCCTTAGGAAACAAATAATGTATCCACTTCTTCAAGGCTTAAACTATGGCATAAAATTCCTAATCATACACTAAATATCTTCTCATGGCATCATTCAACTTCTCACTAAAATAAGCTATAGGCCTCCCTTCTTGACTCAATACTGCTCCAATTGCATTTCCACTTGCATCATAGTCTACTTGAAATACCTTTTTGAAATATGGTAAATCCAACATAGGCTGCTCAGTCACCTTCTGCTTCAACAACTCAAAACATTCATCTACTGTAGACATCCACCTAAAATACTTTCTATCTCCTCTCATTGTTTCTATCATGGGACTACAAATAGAACTGACATTCCTAATGAAATTTCAGTAGAAACAAGCCAATCCATGAAATTATCTCACCTTACCAATGCTATCTGGTGTAGGCCACTCAAAAAGTGCTCTTACCTTCTTAGGATCCATCTCTAATCCATCCACAAATATCACAAATCCTAGATGTACCAATTCTTCCTTCATGAAACTACACTTCTTAATGTTTACCAACAATTGCTCTTCTTTCAACCTCTGCAAAACTTGTCTTATATGTAACAAATGCTCTTCCCTACTCATACTGACAAATCAAGATTTCATTCAAATACACAATCATAAACTTACCTAAGAATTTCTTCAATACCTCATTCATCAACCTCATGAAAGTACTCAGTGCATTTTTCAGTCCAAAAGGCATCACCAACCACTCATACAATCCTTTATTTTTCTTGAATATTGTTTTCCACTCATCCCCTTCTCTGATTCTAATATGATGATATCCACTCTTCAAATCTATCTTTGTAAAGTATTTAGCTCCACTAAAAAAATCCATAATGTCATCCATCTGGGGAAAAGGAAATCTATACTTCACCATGATCTTGTTTATGGCTCTTGAACCTATACACATTCTACATTCTCCATCCTTCTTAGATGCTAACACAATAGGTACTACACATGAACTTTAGCTTTCTCTAATCAAGCCCTTCCTCAAAAATTCATACACTTCTCTATTCAACTCCTCATTCTCGTTTGGTGTCATCTAGAGTGTTACTTTAATAGGAAAACTAGATCCACGAATCAAATCCATACAATGACTAATACTCCTTACAGGTGGCATTCCATCAGGTACATTATCTGAAATGATCTCCTCATACTCTATAAGCAAGTCCTTTATCTCTTTCAAGTGTTCTTCTACATGCTTCAATTCTTCAACCTTCTTAGGCACCAAGGCATGTAACACATTCTCATGTCTCAACCCATCAAGGAATCTCATTCCATCAACTAGAAAAACCCTAGCATTTGTACAAACCTAAAATTTAGGAACATCTTCCAATGGCAACAAAGTCTACTTCATCCCATTAGCAATAATGGTGTATATATTCTTCTTTCCATCATCAATAACATGTCTATCATACTGCCAAGGCCTTCCCAACAAAACATGGCATATATCCAAAGGCATGATATCACACAAAACTTCATCATGGTAATTTCCTATCTTCAATTTCACCAAAAATTGTTCACTTACAAGTATCTTATGCACATCTTGAATCCAAGCAATTTGATAGGGCTTCGGGTGTTTCAACCTTTCCAACTTCAATTTAGTCACCATCTCTTTAGAAACTAGGTTGTCAAAAATTACAATATCAAAAAATGCTTTGCAACATTTTCTAGCTACCTTGCATCTGGTTCGAAACAAATTCTTTCTCTGTAATGGCTCCTTTTCTAACTTGCTTTGACACAATACTCTTCTATTCACAAACACTTCTCCTTCTTGTTTTTTAGATGATTCAACATGATCCTCCTCAACAAAGGTTGTTCTTCTATTGTTCTCAGTCTTTCTATTTGTTTCTCCCTAATTACATTCAAATGCTCTATGTCCTTCTCCACCACATTTATAACAAGTTCCCTTGAATACTCTTTTCTCCTGTCCTCTAGAATCATTTCTTCTATAGCCTTCATACCGATAACCACTATATCCTCTTCTTTTGTAAGAGTTTCCATCACTTCTACGTTACAAATTGTCATTTTTATTGACCTCCTTATCCTTATTATAGTCTGGAAAAGATCCTCTTCCTCCTCTAGTAAAAGTTCTTCCTCTTTGAAATATTCCACCTTTTCCTCTTTATCTCTACTCATGTCTTTTTTTCAACTTCTCTTCTACCTTTAGGGCACACTAATATGCTTCTTCCACACTCACCAACTTGATCAAATTTATTTCATCCTATATAGACGACCTCAAACCATTCACATATCTGGATACTTGCTCAATCTCATCCTCTGAGTGTCCAGATCTGATATTAAACTTATACAATTCCTTACTATACTCTGTCACACTTGATTCTTTTAGCTTTAGATTTTCTAGCTTCCAAAACAAACTAATTTGATAATCTGCAGTCATAAAATTTGGCTTCAACTTATTCACCTTCTGATCCCATGATTTGATCTTCTCTTTTCCTCTTCTTTGTCTATATGTCTGCAAATGTTCCCACCAAAGGGATGCATTTCCTCTCAACTTTGTACAAGCATATTTCACCTTCTTATCTTTAGTGGTACCTTCAAATTCAAAATACTTTTCCATCTATGTGATCCAATCAAGAAATTCTTCTGAATCCATCTTACCATTATAATATGGTGGACTGAAATGGGGTTTTGTATTCACTCTGGTTAGGGCTCTTATGAACCTCTCTTCTCCATGATCTAGTCTAGGGTTCTCTTCTCTTCCCCTTTCTTCTTGTACTTCTACCTCTTCATAACTCACACGATCAATTGGTCGACCTCTCCTCTAGGCCATTTTGACTACATCTAATTTGGTAGCAATTCCTCTCAACATCTCCATCACAGCTAGGTCTACATTTCCATGTGCTCCATTTCCTCTACCATTTCTTCTTCCCATCATCTTTACATGAGTCCTCTACAACTACAGGTCAGATCCTCACTCCGCTACCCCACAACAAATCTTCAACAAGACTTTGCAAATCCTGATAACCTCACATAGATCAAATATTGCTATGATACAATTTGACATAGCCATGGTAGAAGGGTCCTAAAAGAGAATAATTCAGACCATGCAGCAAGAATAACACAATAGAAGCAACACAAAATATGGAGGAAAATGTAGATTCAATTATTCTCATTAATAGACTCTCAATTACATTTGGATGGCAACATCTAGGCTTACAGATTCAACTCACAGGCCTAATAAAACATGCTTAAAATACAACATTCCAAGATGCTCCTATATGCGAGAAAAATATTTCAAATGAAATCTATCTTAATCTACCTTATGAACTACTACCATTCCAATGATTGATTACAAGCTTTATATCATATCCACAATTCTAGAATCATTTGCATTGGCTAAATATCATCAAATAATCCAAGGAAAGAAAATGTAACGTGCACATGAATAGGTCAGCCTTAAATTTGAATTACTCTTCAACAGGTGCATAAGATGAAGTATGTACCTATAATGAAGGTTGGTGAAACTCCATGGAACAATTAAAATCACACTGTTCATATTTGCAAGTCACGGGAATGATCTACAATGATCGAACTAGCCAAAAAGTTTGAAATTATTTTGGTGTTAGTTCAAGAAACTGCCACTAAATATGAAAGCGATAACTTACCGGAAAAGATCCTATCATGACCATATCTTGGAATAACAAAGATGAACATGTCAACAATGTAAACCAAGATCCACAAGTTCTGGTGAGAAAATATGGTGAATCCACCAACATGAGCTGAACAAGAACAAAACTAAAAGTAAAACTAAAAGAAAATATTTTTGGTTGATGCAAGATTTCCAAGAACCAAGTATTCTCCTGCATCACAAATTTTGGTTGATTTCCATTGAATACCATGGTATCTTGTAGCAGAAACATCATCTCCACCCACATCATCTTTAAAATGTGCATTGAAGTCACAATTTGCAGCAAGGAGGCCACGATTTCCACCTACATGAGGCATTCTTTTTTTCTGTTTGAACTCCACAATTTTGGAGACTGCAAAATCTGCAAAGAGGCTTTTTTTTGTAGAGGCATTTGAATTTGAAAGGGGGTGTAATTTATCTCCTATTGAAGGTGGTTATAAGAGTCATCATTCTTTTGTTGTGAAAGAGGCTGTGAGCAGATTTTTTAAGGCATGACTATTTGTGGAAGGAGAGGACGCACATTTTTGCATTGGCTAAGGAATTTCATTCTTTTTTTAGAAGGTATATTTTTCCAAACTTTATACTTTATAAAGTTTGAGACAAAATATCTATCTAGGGTTTCACTTTTTTGGAGTGAAAGGAGGTGGGCCCAAGTTGTTTTTTGGAGTTCTTTTTGGAACTTTAATGCTACATTAGTGGCTTAGGGAATCTTTTTTCTATATATTCATATAGCATTGCAGTGTGATTGATTGTTGTGAGAAATTATCACAAGAGCCTCTCTTGCTTATGTGTGTTGATTGGTGTTGTTGTGTTCTTTGGAGTTGCTTAGTGAGTTGATTTCAAATTTGGCTTGGTGATCTGGCGTGAGAACCCAATAAGGCACGTTAAATTTTTTGCTCAATTTTTCTTAGATTCTCAACCCTTTTTTGCATTATTCCTTCCCGAATTATTTTGAGAAGGCTTCATTTATAGTATTTGTGAGTTTCTAATTATTTTTGAAGGTTAATGTCTTTGTATTCTTGGAGATTTATCATAGTTGATTATTATGTTTTTATTTCATCCTGGTATGATTATGTTGAAAAGGGGAAACTATAAAAAATGGAGAGATGGTATCATAAAACATCTTAGATGGCTTCATTTTTTGCCATATTTATATAACCTTGTTCCCCTTCCTGGTACTAATTGTAAGAAATTTGCATGCAATAGAAAAAGTGATCATGTCTTAGGAGTTATTGGGATGCATATTGATGATGCCACTTTGAATGCTATTGATCATTTTGAGTGACCTCATATTATTTGGACTAAAATTTTGGAAAATACATAGAGATCCTAATACACAACTATTCTTAGATGATCCTATTTCATATTTTCTTGTGTCTCTTCATTTTTTAGATAGGATACGCTATGATCATGGTACTATGTAGGAGTTTTAAGTTTTGGAATACTTTGAGTCTTCAGTTGCTCCTTCTTCTCCATCAGGGACATTTGATGTATCTTCACCTTTAATGATTCATTGTGAAGAGTCATTGATTGAGGATCCTATCATTCCCATTTAACAAGACAATTCATCTTGTGTTGATGATTCACTAAGCACGTCTAGTGATTCATTACAAGTATTTCATTGTCTTCCTAATTGGGATTTGTATTTACCTAACATTGGTTCATTTTTCGTGGAATGTCATATTACTAACTTGGAGGAAACATTTGATGGGTTATCTCTCCTCTTTGATGACAATTATTACACAACTATTGTCAAACCATCTCTATCTTTGGATATTGTTCAACATCACTTTTCAATGGTACCTTGTTTGTCACCTTCTATTGTGATTGGGAAGGTTCCTGATTGGTTTGTGGCATCATCTTCAAAGGTCTTGGAAACACATGAGAAAATTTCAGCGACATGAACATAAATTTTCATGCTTCTTTCTTTCAATTCCAATGTGGAGTGGGAAGCAAACCTGCATTTGTACTTGGTTTTGTTTCTTCCAAAAGGGAGACAATTTATTTGTTCACATTCGATTATTATTTTTCTTCAGGAACTTACCATTTTTACAGGTGATTACACATTGTGGGGGGGCTATATATTCTCCCCCTTTCCCTCTTATGGGGGGGCTATTGATTGTTTTATATACATGATGTACGTAGTCCTTGGGGGGGTGATTGAGTCCTCCTTCCATGCATTATTTTTATTTTCTTTTCTCTCTTTTGGGGAGGGTTTTTTTCCCACAAGGTTCTTCTCCTTTTATTTGTTTGTGAGAGATTGCATTGTAAATGGGTACCTAACATGGTTGTGTAGTTGAGACCCATATTGTATTTTTTTGCATTTTTGCATCTTCATTCTCCCTAAGTTGCACTTAAGGGGGGGTGTTAGAGTAAATTGAATTTACGCTTAAGTTTACTAAGCAATTAGTTTTTCATTTATTTAGTTGGGAAATTTTTTCCTATTTTAGGTAGTTTTACACCAACCACTAATTTTCATGCATTTATAAGGAACTTTCTACACTATGTAATATATCTCATCTTAATGTATTTTCTCTAGTGAAATGGCCTGGTTCAATTCTCGCATATTTTGTAGAGGATGTATTTTGAGATGATTTCCTGGGTTATTTTCTCTATCAATCCAAAATATTTAGTATACTTCAAATACCTTAATATTCTCTTTATTGGTTTAACATTAGTCTCTTTAGGTGTTGTCTAAAATTTGGCAACTATTCCAATTGTCTGCATTATATCTAATCTAGATGCTATCATACACAATAAACTACCAATCATGGATTTGTATAAAGTCTGATCTACTTGATTATATTCATCATCTGTACTCAACTTAAATCCTATAACCATAGGTGTTCCAACTAGTTTGTAGTCCTTGATCTTGAATTAACTTAATAACTCCTTTATATACTTGTGCTAAGAAATGAAATTTCCTTTGTTTGATTGTACAATCTATAGCCCAAGAAAGAAATATAATTATCCTAACATTGATAATATTTCAAATTCATTGTGTCTTTCCTCCTAAAACTTTTGGCACATGTCATCACTACTACCACCAAAAATGATATAATCTACATAGAGCACAACAATTATCAATTGATCTCCTTATATTTCTATGTACAAATTACTATATACAGTTCCTCTCTAAAATAATTTCTTCTACATGTATTTATCCAACCTTGAATATCAAGCTTTAGGGGCTTATTTGAGCCCATACAAAGATATATTCAATTTGCAAACATAATCTATATTATTAGGAAATTGAAACCCTTTTGGTTGTTCAATATAAACCTCTTCTTCTAGTTGTTCATTCAAGAATGCTAACTTCACATCCACATGGTATACATTGAAGTTCTTGAATGTTGAAAGAGCTAAGAACATTATGATTGTCTCTAGTCTTGCTACTAGAGAAAAAATATCTTAAAATTTTATGCCTTCAACCTAAGTATACCCTTTACACATCTTGAGTTGTTTTAGATGACTTCACCTTCTTCGTTTAGCTTTTTTCTGAAAACCCACTTGGTTCCAATTACATTCTTTTCTTTAGGTCTTGGGTATGTGCAGGATCATCAAGGAAAAAACAGGCCCTTAAGTTGCAAAAAATTCAAAAAATTTAAAGTTAGGAAACTTGACATAAAAATATGTAAGAATAGAATCTGTAGAAAAAATAATTTATTTTTTAAACTACTAGGTTTATTTTAAAAAAAATATATTTTTGGTGAAAAATTGAAATTTCAATGCAATAGTACTTAAATTTTAGGGAAAAAAGAAGAAGTAGGTGTCCGTCTGACCACCTTAACCACAATAAAATGATAATATTTACTTATAATATTTTAGATATAAGTAGAGGACTCATGTTTGGATGTGATACATATTTTTTTGTAATCTTTTTATTACAACTTTTAAAACATATAAAAACTCGTATGTATGACCACCTTAACTTGGTCAAAACATCATGAAATTCAATATATATAATTTTTTAATCCTATAGTATGCGAAGCATAGAATGTGACACATGTTTTTCAATCAGCCTATCAATTAGGAATTTATTCATAATTCAAATAGAAAATGAATAATAATTATTTATTAAATTAAAAGTAAAGCGTAATTTATATTGGTGGAAATATGAGAATCTCCTTTAAAAACCCTTTTCATTTCATCAATTTTGGGTAAAAAAAAGTCGTCATCCACATACCCTACATATACCCATCATATCACCACTTTTTGGCCCATCATGATCTTGAACATACCCTCTTGGGACATGTTATGATGTTTCATTCTTCATAATTTGATTCAATTCTTCATTCATAGCTTCTATCTAACCCTTCACTTTTTTTACTTCTTTGTATGACAACTTGATATTTGATAGTAACATTTGCAAAGTGTACTTTCTCATTTGATTTCTCAAGTCTCTTCTGGGTCTAAACCCCACTATTTTTGTCTCCAATGATTTGGTCTACAAAATGATTTTTTTGAACATACTTTGCTAGTGATTTTGTAACATCTTCTAAATTTTTATACTATTGTGAATTTTTTCCTCATCATATTCTACTTCTGAAATATTAGTAGGCTGAATAATTTTATCAACTCTCACATTTTCACTCTCTACTATCCTCTTCAATATTTTTTATAACATCTATAAACTTTATTTTTTAAAGAATAACCAAGAAAAATGCATTCATCAATTTTCAAATTAAAATTACCCAATTTTTCTTCATCTCTCTTGACAAAGCACTTCCTTCCAAATTTTTTGAGGTATCTAACTAATGTCGTTCTTCCTCTCCATAACTCATATGTTGTTTATCATCCTTGCATATGATCTAAACTATGTTCAAAATGTATACAGTGGTCTAAGTAGCTTGTATACAGTGGTTTGAGTAGCTTCTCTCCAATACATATTAGGTAGATTTTCTTGATATAGAATAGTTCTTGCTATCTCCTATATAGTTTGGTTCTTTATTTTTGCAACTCCTTTTGTTATAGAGTTCTAGGAGTAGAGAGCTACCTTTGGATCACATGCTCTTTATTGAATATGTTATAATTCTCAAAAGTGAATTCTCCACCTCTGTTTGCTCTCAAAAACTTGATTTTTCTTCTAATTTAATTTTCTACTAATTCCTTGAATACCTTAAACTCATCAAATACCTCAGTCTTTTCTTTCTGTAGTGTAGAAAAACGTATCCCTTTTACATTTTCACACTCAATCAAGAATTAATATTAAAGTGAACTTAATAAAGCCTTATTTGTTACACTTTCACACTTATTTAGGGCTCCATTAATTAATTGAGCTTAATTACTATTAATTGGCCACTTTAGTTCAAATCCAAGCCTAATTAATTTCATTTTTGAAGGGAAAAACCCGATATTCATTAATACCTTAACATAACAATTATCATTGGAGAATGTGTGTTCTATGTAGATGACCTAGGACCCCAATTTGAATTATGTTTTTAGTCGTATTTTAACATTTTCAAATCAATAATTTAATGTTAGCCTATGATATCTGAATTTTGGGGAATTAGGGATAAATGCATATAAATATAAGGTGATTTCATCAAATCAACTAGAATTTTTCAATTAGATTTCAAGAGGACAATTGGGAGAACATTCAAAAGAGTCAAGATTATTGTCAAGAGAATTCAAGGGCATATTTCTTCATCATTTGTTGCAACAATCAAGATCCAATCACTATGTCAAAGCTACATGGAGTCAAGCATGTTTTTGGAGTTAACATTGTGACTTAGGTTTTATTATTCAATCAAGCATTCAAAGTGTCATTTAAAAAAAATATTCAAAGTCAATATCCACATCCATTTAAGCCATTTCATGCAAGTTGCAAACCTCCATTATCAAGTTTTAATTAAAGGTTGGTGAGTTGTAACATTGAGTTTTTCATTCATCATTCCTTCCATGCTATTTCACTTTATTTCAAGGTTTAATTACCGAAATGGGGTTTGACCAAGGAAAACCCCCATTCACCCATAAAAAATATTTTCCCCCTCTCTTTACATGTTGTAGATTTGCAGTTGAAGAAGGATTGAAGATTGATCAAAGTTACAAAATTGCAGAGTTGTCAAAGTTGTCACCTTTGTTGTCATCTCATGTAAACTCAAATTTTGGATTTATTTTCAATTTTCCAACTATGAAAATCGTCAATTTCGAAGTGCTAACAGAAGAGTAGAGAACCTAGAAACCATTCTAGAAAAGGCCTTACTAGGATCCATTTTTCATTGGGTGAATGAGTCCTCAAACAACTCCTGAAAAACACCTTTTTGTGAGCGGTACACAATATTTATCCCTTCTAGATTATGTAGAAAGTTTGTAGGTTCCTTTAACTTTATGCTAAATATACTAAATCCACTTTATAAATTGCAATTTGAAGTTGATTTTCTATTTTTAATCTTTCTCCCCAAAGTGTTGTTTGACATGTATCCCTGTCCTAACACAAAAAGGGAAATTGCAAGATTCCTTAAAGAATTCACTCACCAAAGAGTTGAAAGTGGATTTTATCTTGAGGGATCTGATTTTTTCAATGAAAAATAAGAATAGGTTGGGTTCATTTACCCCATTTTGACATTTCTATTTATAGTAAGTTTGGTGGAATAGTCCAAATTTAGTATAAAAGCTTGTGTTTGAACCCTAACCCTTTTTTTTTCTCTGTTTCACTTTCAAAAGTTTTATCCAAGTAATCCTTCTGTAATGATCAATAAAAATCATGAAATACCTATCTCCTTGTAGAATTTTACTCCTCAAAAGTCTAGACAGTTCTTTATGAACCAAATCCAATGGTTTTGATGTAAAATACTCCATAGTATTATATTTTATTCTTGTCTGCTTCCCTCCATGACATGGCTTGTAGCTAGTTGATTGAGGTATCTTCATCTTTGGCATATCCTAGACCATCCCTCTTGAGCTAATCTTTATAATATCATCAAAATTCATATTCCCTAACCTTTTGTGTGAAAGACAACTTTCATTTTCTTAGGTAGTGAGACAACTCCATTAAACTTGTTAAGATGATAAGTGTCATTGTCTTTCCTACTTCCTTTCACAATCAGTTAACTAATACATGAATCCTTGATTTCATACCCTTTAGATTTAAAATATAGCTTATAGAATTTATCACACATTTGACTGACACTTAAAAAAATATGCTTTAAACCTTCAACATACAAAACATCATGTGTCTTCTTTTTTTACCACCATCAAGAATTAAAGTACCCTTACCATAAATTTTGGTAATTTAATTATTTCCAAGGATTATAAAACCACCTTCAAATTTCTTAAAATTTATGAGTTTGTAAACTTTTATCTCTAGTCATGTGGATTGAGCAACCATTGTCTATAATCCATAGGCTCTTCTCATTCTACGCACGTGTAGTGTAGAAAAATGGATCCCTTTATATTTTCACACTTGTTTGGGCCATTCCTACAAAAATTAGGATTTCTTATTCCTTATTTGGTCATATTTTGCATCTACAAGACTTATTTAATGCATTTGTCCGAGGATAATCCTAACACTTAACTAATGACTAATCATAATTCATGTTTTTGGGTTGTGTCTTCTAGATTTAGTGATCTCAGACTCATACACCACCTTGGGTGTATGGGTCCCACCTCAGTCTCAAGGTTTGATCTTGAATATGGCATAGAACTTAACATTTCTTGAAATTTATGTCCCAAGCCTA
Organism: Sequoia sempervirens; assembly: GCA_007258455.2. Classification (NCBI taxonomy): domain Eukaryota; kingdom Viridiplantae; phylum Streptophyta; class Pinopsida; order Cupressales; family Cupressaceae; genus Sequoia; species Sequoia sempervirens. Next base: position 645,477,310 of record VDFB02193867.1, on the reverse strand, counting down.
GGCTAATGGGACTTATACGCCCCAACTGGAATATGAGTCCCACTTTAACTAGGACCTATTTTGAATTCAATCCTTGGTAGGATTTTATTATACTAGATCTAATGTTAACATGTAGTGTTGAGATTTCAAGAAAATTCATAAACAAGTATAAATACAAGGTTATTTCACATATTTTCTCCTAACCAGATCTAGCAATTCAAGTATTCAAGAAATATAGACAATTTATGATCAAGAGATAATTTAAGAAAATTCAAGAGCATTCAAGAGCTGATTATCAACCATTTTGAGGCATCAATTCAAGAATCAAGCATCATGTCAAAGTCATCATGCATCATGTGTTTTTTTGAGCTCAAATTTGTGATGTAGGTTTTAATGATTCAAGCAAGCATTCAAGATCAAGTTTTAAGCATTCAATCAAGAGTCAAAATCTACATTCATGCTAGGAATTTCATACAAGATTTGAGCTTTTATTCCAAGGGTTTGGTGAGTTGAAACATAGCCTATTTTTTTATTCATCATTCCTTCATTTTATTTCATTTCATTTCAAGGTTTGATTACCAAAATGGATTTTGACCAAGGCAAACCCATATCAACTAACAAAACAAAAAAATTTCCCTCTAGATGTGCGATTGTGGATCTAGGTGTTTTGGGGCTTGAAGATCCTTTGAAGACAAGGTTGTAAGATTGAAGAAAGTTGTCAAAATTTTCAGGAAGTCGTCATCTTCATGGAAAGTCACCTAAAGGCCAAAATTCGAAGTTTTAGACTTGAAGATTGGACAGGAGAGAAGCTACAGAAGATCACTAGAGGATACTAGAGTTCCAACCAAACCATAATACTGGGACTAAATTGTCACCTTGGAAGTATGACTCATAGTATACCACTTTTTAGTCATTTCCTCTAGATTTTGGTTTACTAGTTGTAGATTCCAAATACAACCTAAAACCCTAAACTTGGAATAAACCACCTAGTCTAGCGTATGAGTCCTAGTTCACATAAAAATTCATAATTTCAAGATTATGGACCTTGTTTCAAGCATCTCTAGTCTTTCAGGTACTTCTATGTTTATCCACAGTTTATTATTTTGATTTTAAGTTTCATTTCCTAGGTTACATAGCTAGATTTGCATATTACTTTCATCTCTTTATTTCTAAGTATTTGCTTAGTGGTGAACCCCCTATTAATCACAATCAAGGAGACCTTGTAGAAATCTCTTTTCCTAATTGGATCATTAGGTTGAGATCTCTAGGGTTTTCATGAATGAACTATGAAAGAAATGGGAGGACCCCCTTGTGTTCCATCTCCTAAAAGGTGGAGCACCCCATTTTGTTGTATTTAGTATGTAGTGTAGTTTGAGAAATCATTGACTTTTTTGACTTATTTTCTTTAGAAAGTTTCTTCCATACTTTATCTGATTCATGACTTCTACTTTTTGATCTTTTTCTTCAACTTTTTGGTAGAGGAGGACTAACAATATTTCTTCTAGAGTTCCTTGAAATGTGGCTAAAGTTGTTACACTTATAGAAAATTACATTAAAGTTATATAGAGGTGAAAATAATTGTTTCTATCAAAGTTATTTCTTCTTAGGGTCTGTCCAGGATCATGCCGGACAAAACTAGGCCCCTAAGTGGCAATAAAAATTTAGAAAAATAGAGCTAGGAAATGTGACATAAAAAAATGTATAGGTTATTAACATAATTTGAAAAATATGTAAGAACCAAATTTGTAGCAAATTGAATGAAGTTTCTAAGATAATAGTCCTTTTCTGGAAAAAAATAAATCTATTTTTTGAAAATTTGAAATTTCAATGCAATAGTACTAAATTTTTGGGAAAAAAAAAGTATGTGTATATCTAACCCACTTAATTACAAGAATTTTTTTTTTTTCAAAAAATTTCAATATAATTGGAGGACACATGCCTAGATGTGCCACATGTTTTTTTGTACATTTTTTGCAAGTAAATAATTAGTTATGATTTTTTTATTAGAACTTTTTAAAATTATTAAAATATGTTTTCTTGACCACCTTAACTTGGTAAAAAATTTATGAAATTTAATATTTATTTTTCAAATATTATGGGAAGCATAGAATGTGATGCATCTTTTGGAATAAAAAATATGAAATAGTTTGAAAATTATAGAAGTTTTTTAATGAGCGTATCAATTAGGACTTTAGTTGTAATATATGTAAAAAATAAGTAATAATTATGTATTAAATTCAAAATCAAGCATATCTTTGAAAGATGACAATTTTTTTAATAAACCCTTTTTCATTTCATCAAATTTGGATTAAAAAAAGTCATTAGTTACAAGGACAAACTTTGGAAAACTAAGAAAAAAATTTAAACACATATTTTTAGGTGACCTTCTAGGTATGACACCCCCAAGAAAAATCTAAAGGAAGCCTCGAGGCAATTCCCAAAAATACTAATTTGATCACAAAAATGAATATCCATTACAATGGATATTGGTTGCATGTAGTATTTATAATATTTTGTATTATTATTAATAATACATGTATATTATATACTAATATATCATATATTATATATTATATATATTATATTATATTATGTATTATGTATTATATTATAATATATTATATAATATAATATATACTAATATATTTTATAATATACTATATATTATATATAATATATGTTAAGTATTATATATTATAATATATTTATTAATATTATCTAGGTACCTGGTGGGAGGGATAGATGGAGTGAGTAACCTAAGAGAGAGAGGATGGGAGGGAGAGACCTTAGAGAGAGGGGGGTTGGAGGGATAGAGGGAGGGAGAATCCTAAAAGAGGGAGAGGGAGTGGGAGAGAGGGGGTTGGAGGGATAGAGAGAGGGAGAATCCTAAGAGAGAGAGGGAGTGGGAGAGATGGGGTTGGAGTGAGATAGTTTTGTCTAGGTAGGGTGGGAAGGATAGAGGGACAAAGAGACTAGAGAGAGAGAGTTATTGTAAGGACAACTTATCAACTCCTGATAATACACATAAGGATCCTATAGAATGTGATAAAATTGTACTCATGGAATAAAGTTCATATAGTTTATGATAGATTTAATTATTAATTATATATTATTTACCTACATGGTGATAATAGATCTAGTAAGCATAGATTTCATACATTTGCATGAACATTTCTAAATACTTTAAAAAAGTAAATACATCCTTTTTATGCATATCCTATAATTATTACCATTGATGAGATCTATTTTGTTAGTGGCCTATGATGGTAGTAAATGAATATATTTAACCTATAAGTATAACCTTGGTTATAATTTGAAATGTTATTTATTTCAATATGACTAAATGTAATCCCTTGATTCAGTTTTGGCCAATGAATATTAGACTATAAATAGGACTGCACTAAAGAAGTTAGGATTTCATAATGCGCCAACAACTACATGTCATAATTATATTTAATTTTAATATTGAATATTGTATTGCTATACTAAGAAAAATATATATAATTAGAGAATTTAGATTTTATCTAGGTTGTATGCATATGTAATGGTTAGTTTGTCTTGTTTGTTTTGAAATGTTAAATATTTGAGTGAGAAAACTATTACCAATTATATATGTGAAATAAACCTTATCTGGGATTGCATGAGATATGTTACCCTAATCACAATCGCAATTGATAAAAGTGTGTATTAATCCTGGAGGATCATGAATCAATCTTGTGTGATCATTTACTATATTTCTATTAGATAGTACCTTAAAATTTTATGATTTTAGAGTTTGTAATCAATGTAATTTTGACTATGTTATATCCTAATAGAAAAAAGAGGATTCATTGGAATGTAAACCTGTATGGATTAAATTTAGTGTGAATGGACTATGAAACATATTGTAACATTACTATTAGAATGGTCTATTATGTGATTCTAAAATTTTCTATGTTGGATATTGGTTATAGTACCTAGCTATGGTTAGTGGATTGGTGCTAATTTGATACTCAAGGTATCACTCCATTATGATCTTGATAAAAATGAATAAGGTGTTAGAATAATTGGCAACCTAAATGTAAGAACTACTTTGATATAACTTATGGAACTATACACCTTTTTTTTGGGGGGTTTTAGACTATATTTGATTTCATAAGATTGAGTAGATTATTTATTTATTCTTATTACAATGTACTTAATCAATATATATATATATATATATATATATATATATATATATATATATGTATGTATGTATGTATGGATGTATGTGTGTATGTATGTATGTATATGGGTTTGATATTATATATAATGTGAGCATAGATTATGAAATATCGATTCAAGTTATTAAAATATCTTAGCTTAATGTTGATAATGACATCACACAGAGTAAATTGACATAATGGATAATTGAATAGGTATATGTTATGTGTTTTGAGGATAGAGATAATAAATTTGAGTTAATAAATTATTGTGAATTGTTATCATCAAGATGAATTCTTTCAAATAGATCTTTTGAATTATTTTCACTCCATATTTCATGAGTGGGTGGCAATCAATAATGAATTCTCTGGGAAATCTGGGAGGAGTTAATATGAAGTCTAACCAAATATATGCCAAAATTAAAACTTTAATATTTGTTCTACTAATACAAAGGCTAATATGATATGTTCTAGTTGTTGGAAAATTAATTTCTCCTGAGCCTACTCTCACGTCAGCCCCATTTTTCAACGGCAGTTTTTGGAATCTTCATCCCTACAACTCTTGACAACTCCAGAAGTAAATGTGGTAGCTATTTTTGAATTCACAATTAGTGTTGGTAGGTAAATTCAAATTTTGAGAGGGCATGTTGAAGAGAGAAAAATAATTGAAGGCAGTTAGTTCTGTCAAGTTGGAAGAAGAGTTCCTTAGCAACAATAGTCTATAGAGGAATGTTTTTTCTTTGTTCTTTGTGTGATTCAGGGAAATTTCTAAACATCAACAACTGTGTTTGATTTGTACATGAGTAGTGATTGCTCTTGAAGAGCTCTGTGTAGCTCTTAATAGTGAGCTCCTATCAGCTCCTGAATATTGTCTATTTTGTTGAGTAGCTCATGAAAGCTCCCAACAATTAGTAGTCTATAGCTTAGAGTTTATTTTTTGAAGCTTTATGTTTAATTTTTATGTATTTTTATTAAAGGAAAATATTGCATGCCCAGATTTGTGTCTCCTATTCTTTGTTATTCCATGTTTGTATTCCCCTGTTGTTTTGGGGAAATAGAGCAACAACTCTGTGTTTTTTCTAAGAATTTTGAAGTTTTGACATGGTAATAGAGGATTTGAGTTTTTGACATGGTATTAGACCCATAGGCCCCATTTCTTCATCAGTTTGGAATTTTTTTTCTTCTGGGTAATAAGTTTTTTCTTGTAGGAGACAAGGTTGGAGATGAAGGAAAGAGTTGGCAACAACCACTATCCTTTAATAGGAAGAACTGTAATGTTTGGGAAAAAAAGATGAAGACCATAATGGTTGCAAATGATTTGTGGGAGTTTGTGATCAATGGTTTCAATGATGTAACTAATCCTCTAGCATATGTAGCAGAAGACCCAATTGAAGGAGTTAAGGAGGAAATATGCTAAGGCATTGAGTTTAATAGAAATAACCTTAACAGAGGCCATTTTCCCTAGAATAGCAACAAATTACTATGGAAAGGAAGTTTGGGAAATCCTCCACACCAACTACAAAGGGACTGACAAGATCAGATTGGTGAAGCTCCAGATGCTTTGAAGAGAGTTTGAGACTCTTGAAATGAAGGACAATGAGTCCATCTTAATTTTTCACACAAGACTCTCAGGTTTAATAAACCAGTTGAGAGTGAATGTTGAGGTCATAGATGATAAGAGGATTGTGGAGAAAATACTCAGGAGCTTACCCATGAAGTTTGATGCAGTGGTGATTTCCATTGAAAAGGAAAATGATCTCACAACATTATTCGTTGATGAGCTAATGGGTTCTCTGCAAACCCATGAGAAATGCCTAAATAGGTCTGCTACTTCTTCCCAAGAGCAAGCTTTTAAAACTTAGTCAAATGCAAGAGGAAGGGGGAGAAGAAACAATGGTGGAAGGAGCTCAAGAGGTAGAGGTTGTGGCAACTTCGGACAAGGAAATGCTAGAGGAGATAGCTTAGGATGAGCAAGCAACCAAGGGGGAGCAAGCAACTCTCAGATTAGATCCCAACAAGGCAAGAAGAACAACAGTTTGTATTAGAAGAATGACAAGAGCAATGTTGAATGCTACTACTATCATAAATTTTTTCATTATCTGAGTGCTGGAAAAAACACAATGATCAGTAAAAAAAAAATGCAAATGTGGTTGATTCGAATGTTGCTGAAGGAGATCAGTCAACAACCTTCATCATCTGCAACATTGGTGAAGAAGGAAGCCCGAAATTCTGGTATTTGGATAGCGGCTGCAACAGCCACATAAGTGGTAATGAAAGTTTTTTTTTTTTCATTGATAAAATTGTAAAATTAGAAATAAGAATGGGAAACAATGGATTAGTTCCAGTTGTGGGAGGAGGATCTATTATGATCCGCACCAAGTAAGGTGAGAAGAAGGAGATACAAAATGTATTTCTTGCTCCTGGGTTAAAGCATACCTCTTGAGTGTTGGACAACTGATCCAAAATGAATATAAAGTGTTTATGGAGAAGGGTCAATGCATTATTTATGATAAGAATGAGAGGAAAAAGGTGTTTGTAGTAGTTCAAATGACAAAGAACAAGATTTTTCCTTTGAAGATTGAGACGTGTTTCTCATCTCAATCCATTTTTGCATCTCTCATGAATGGAAAATGTACAACAATAAAACATGTAGCCCTCAAGAGCACCATTCAAGACCCCTCCAAACTATGGCATCTTAGGTATGGACATTTAGGCTATGCTGCTTTAAGTCTTTTGTCCAAGAACAAAATGATTGATGGTCTGCCAAGAATAGTAGAGCCTAATGTTAAGTGTGAAGTTTGAATTTTGGGCAAGCAACATAGGCAACCCTTTCAATCAGGCAACTCTACAAAGGAAAGAGCACCATTGGAGCTAGTGTACGTGGATTTGGTAGGCGCTATGCAAATCATTTCTATTGGTAAAAGCATATTTTTTATGACCTTCATTGATGATTATACCCATAAGACATGGGTTTATTTTTTTCCTTATCAATATGAAGCTTTTGATAAGTTTTTGTTGTTTAAGGCTCAAGCTAAAAATGAAAGTGGACATTTTATCAAGGTCCTAAGGTCAGATAGAGGGGGAAAGTATATCTCCAATTAGTTTGTGAATTTTTGCAATAAAAATGACATCAAGAAGGAGCTAACAAAGATTTATACTCTGAAACGAAATGGAATGGCTGAGAGAAATAATAGGACCATCGTGGAGATGGCAAGGAGCATGATGAAAGCAAAGGGACTTCCAATTGAATATTGGGGAGAGGCTATAGAAATAGTTTTTTATTTGATTAATAGAAGTCCAACAAAGATAGTCTGTGACAAAATCCCTCACGAGGCATGGACAAAACACAAGTGGACGATTGAGCACTTAAGAGTGTTTGGGTGTGTAGCATATGCTCACGTGCTTAAGGAAAAGAGACAAAAAATAGATGACAAGGGTGAAAAGTTTATTTTCACAAGCTACAAGGAAGAGTTCAAAGCCTATAGGCTATACAACCTAGTCACCAAGAAGATAGTGATTAGTAAGGACATGGAGTTCCTAGAGGATGACTCATGAGATAGAGTGCTAGTTTTTGACAGCTCAAAACTGCATCTGACAGCTCCTAAAGAAGTAGAAACATAACAAGAAGTTCAACAAGAAGATCTTGCAATCGCTCCTAAAAGCATTAGATGAGCTATTGAAAGCTCTAGAAGAGCTCCTGAAAGATCTCAATGTCTCCTAATAGGTTCTGAAGCAGGTAGATAGTCAAGAAGAAAATTACACACAGCCAAAAGATTGGCTCTTGAAAGCACCGGTCAAGCTCCTAAAAGCTTATGAAGTGAGCAGATAGAAAGGCAAGCATCTAGAGACAACTAGAAGATTGGCTCCTAAAAGCATAGGTCGAGCTTCTAAGAGCTCCTGAAAAATCCTAAACTAGCATGTTCAACAAAGAAGCAATAGTAGTGAAAATTCAGCTGCCACTCTCGCCTCCCTAATGGCAAAGAAGACCAAGAGTCTAAGGGAGATCTACTAGAATGAAAGGTATGATGAAGAATTTGATGATAGTGTAAATTTTGTATTATTTTCTCATGGTGATCTAATTTATTTTGAGGATGTTGTGAAATAGGAGAAATAGTGTGCGGCCATGGATGAGGAGATAGATGCAATAGAGAGGATCAACACATGGGAATTAATTAGTTTGTGTGAAATGGGTCTACAAGGCCAAGTGCAATGTCGAAGGAAGGATAGAGTGGCACAAAGAACAATTGGTGGTCAAGGGGTACAAAAATAGTTTATGATAAATTATAATGAGACATTTGTCCCCATTGCAAGGATATAAACTATGTAGAAAATCATAGCAATCACAATCCAACACAAGTGGAAGATGTTTCAAATGGATGTGAAGTTCACCTTTCTAAATGGAGTGTTGAAAGAGGAAATTTATGTGGAGTAGCCACTTGAATGTGAAGTTTCGGGTCAAGAACACAAGGTGTATAGGCTGAAGAAAGATCTTTATGGACCGAGGAAAGCTCCATGGGCATGGTACAACATGATTGACTCATATTTGATGAGCAATGGATTTAACAAAAGTGATGGCGAGCCCACTCTTTACGTCAAGGCAACAAATGGTAAGATCTTGATTGTTGTCTTGCATGTTGATGATCTAGTTTTCACTGGGGATGATGATTTTCTCATTGTTGATTTTAAAGAGGGCATACAAAGAGATTTTGAAATGACAGATTTAGGTCTCTTGAGATATTTCTAGGCATAGAAGTAAAACAAATGCATGATGGTATATTTATCTCTCAAGAAAAATATGCAAATGAGATCTTGAAGAGATTTAGGATGCTTGAAAGCAAGCCTGCCCCAACCCCAACAACCATAGGTCTAAAGTTGAGCAAGGAAGATTGCAACAACAATGTGGATATGACGATGTTTAAAAGTTATGTAAGAAGTTTGATGTATTTAATTGCAACTAGGCCTGATATAGTGCACAGTGTAAGTCTTATTTCTAGATTTATGGAGACTCCAAGGGACATCCATCAGCAAGTGCATAAAATAATCCCGAGGTATGTGAATTACACCAAAGGATATGGCATTTTGTACATAGCAACAAATGAGTTTGGGCTGGTTGGTTACACTGACAGTGATTGGGCAAGAAGTTTGGATGATAGGAAGAGCACATCGGGCTATGTGTTTCACTTGTGTTCAGGAGCTATCTCATGGGCTTCCAAGAAACAACCCATAGTTTCCCTATCTATAGTAGAGGCTGATTATATCGTAGTAAACACAACAATGTGTCAAGCTATTTGGCCGAGAAGAATCTTGGCAGATTTGGGAGAAGAACAAGAGGATGGAACAACAATTATTTGTGGCAATGTTTCATTGATAGCCTTGACAAATAATCATTTGTTTCATGGAAGAAGAAAACACATTAGAATCAGATATCATTTTATCAGAGAATTAGTTGAAAATGGTGAAATTAAAATGGCATTTTGTAGGTTTGAGTAGCAGCTAGTAGATATATTCACCAAACCTTTGAGCAGGGACAATTTTGAGCACCTAAGGAACATATTGGGTGTTGTTGATTTGAATTAGAATTGATCTTGTTTTTTTAGCTTAGGACAAAGGGGGGGTGTTGGAAAATTAATTTCTCTTGAGCCTGCTCTCTTGTCAGCCCTTTGTTTCACCTACTCATTAGGAGCCCCCATTTTTCAACGATAGTTTTTGGGATCTTCATCCTTGCAGCTCCTGACAACTCTATAAGTAAATGTGGTAGCTATTTTTGAATTCCCAATTAATGTTGGTAGCTAAATTGGAATTTTGAATGGGAATGTTGAAGAGACAAAAAAAAATGAAGGCATTTAGTTCTGTCAAGTTGGAAGAAGAGTTCTTGAGCAACAATAGTCTATAGAGGAATGGTTTTTGTATGTTCTCTATGTGATTCAGGGAAATTTCTGAATAGTAGTAGTTGTGTTTTATTTGTATGTGAGTAGTGATTGCTCCTGAAGAGCTCTTCCTAGCTCCTAAAGTTTATCTATTTGGTTGAGCAGCTCATGAAAGCTCCCAATAGTTAGTATTCTGTAGCTTAGAGTTTATTTTTGGAAGCTTTATATTTAGTTTTTATGTATTGTTATTTCCAGCTTAGTTAATACAAAAAGGAAAATATTGCATCCCTAGATTTGTGTTTCTTGTTCTTTGTTATTCCACATTTGTATTCCCCTATTGTTTTGGGGAAACAGAGCAGCAACTCAGTATGTTTCTATGAATTCAAAAATTTTGACATGGTATCAGAGCATTTGAGTTTTTTACATTAGTATGGAAAATAAAAGCTCATAGGCTTGAGTAGATAAGGGACAATCATGAGGAAGAAGCAAGGAGGGAGTTAATATGTGAGAGAAAAAAAAAGAGGGGATTTTATTGAAGTTTTTTGGGAAAGGGGGGAGGGGGGAAACCCATTCAACAAATCCAAGGTGGTGCAGATCCTGCAATGATTGTAGTTGGGGAATCACATTTCTTTGAGTCAATTTGCCCCAACAGTTCATGTGTTGTATCTATGCATCCACATCCTGCAGAAATATCTACCATGGTAGTTGCAACTATAACATTGGGAAAATATCCCCATCCTTTAGGCTTTGATGGGTGTCCATATCATGTTCAACAACTCCCATTTTGGCATAGGCAGAGTTGATGTTGGAAAAGGTTGTGGAATCTAATGCCATACTAGCCAATTTCCCCTCCATTGTTCAGTTTGTGAGAAAAACTTGAGGTAAATTACTGGCCACAATTTTGGTGATTTTGTTTTGCTTGCTTCTGGAACCTTTATGTTGGTTCTATGTTTTTAAGTGTGGCTGTTCTCTTATATGACATGTTTTTACACTTACCAGTTTTATTTTCCAAATAGTTGCTGTGCCTTGTCTATGCCCCCACATTTTACATGCATGTCTATAGGGTTTGGCTTTACACATGATGATCACATTTGCTTGAAAGTTTCTAAAGCCTCTGCATAAATCAATTTTGCACTTATCAGTTGTCGAAGTCCATGAAACCACATTTCCTTGAGAAATTTTGTCAGACAGTTCATGTTCCTTTACTATGCTTCCACATTTTGCATACATGTCTACGAAGGTAGTTGAAACTACAACCTCTGACATAATTCCTCTAACCTTCATGCTTCGTGGGATGTCCAAAACCCCATTTTGGAATATTTAGGGAGGATACTGGAAACGGCACAGAATTTTGCTTTACAGCTACCGATTGTATTTACTTGAAAGTTTCTTAAGTCTTTTCAATTAATCCATTTTGTGCATATTACACAATGATTTCAGTACATCTGACCGCACATCTTTGGGGCATTCTATCAAACACTTTGAACACCTTGCATTATGCTTTGACGGATTTATATAACTTGCACCATAGCGTTGTCTAAACTCAATCAAGGAGGATACCGACAAGTTTATGGAATTTGGCGTTAAACCTGCTAATTGCACCTGTGTGACACAAATTTTGTATTTTGAAAATTGTAAATATTTACATTTTCTTAATGATGTGTAAACAAGTATTGTCATCTACTCTAATAAAATTAGATGTTCATGACATTCACAATATTGATGCTAGTTGTCTAACTGCACTAGAAAGATGAAAATGAAGGTAGAAACAAAGCAAGAACATGCTAACATTATGGGTTGTTGAAATTGGCTTTCGTCTTTAGGACTGAGATTAGTCACATGGATTTGTAATTTCTGGCTTAAACGCAATAGGGAAGAAGTAGGACAACTGGTTTTGATGTTGATGATTTTTTTTTCTTTTTCCATTTTTAATTTTAGCAATATACCAGCTTGTGATAAATTATCCGTGGAGATTGAAAGCATTTGTGTTTCGATTAATAGGAAGTTTGAGAAATTTTCCCATCGAGTGTTGTTTAAGGGCTCTAAAACGTATGTGAAAATAGGAGACGAGGTTAACTTTACCTGCCTGGTAGGTTCAAAAAGGTTCTCAATACATTTTACTTTATAAGAGCAACTTTGCATTTGCACAACACCATCATAGAAGTGGTTTTCTAGTTCCAAAGTGGCTAGTGGAGATTTATTAGAGAGTAATCACCCGATAGGACAACGAACTTTTCATTTGTTTGCAAGTCCCTTTTTTGGTCACTAATAGAAAAATCTCAAAGCATAAGGCCTAATTGCATTAACACCCTTGTTTCCTTAAGCCCTCTAACTATTTAGAGGATGCATTGAAGATATAACTTTCAGCCTATTTTACTTACATGTTTGCATACAATAATTAATGGCAATGAGAGTACATAATCCAATTTGGTATTATTTCATTTACAAAATTTTGTCAATAGGTATAAATGCGGATTTAAATTTCATCTTTGTAGTATGTCTCTTTTAGGAAATGATAACAATTTTGAACTGAATTAAAGGAAAAAACTTTGTGGTGTTAAGAATATTTTCCCATACTACATTCAAATAGAAAAATAAAATAAATTATATAGTAGTATTGAGTCGCCATATAACTTAATTACAAGAGTTTATCATAATTTTCCATATATTTGTTCTCAATTTTAAATGTAATATGAGAGTAATATGGGACTAAATTTACATTAGATTTAGATTTTAATATTTGATAAGATTAGCCTAGAGGGAAGGGGGTTGATGAAGAGTATCAAATTAAATAGTGTACTTGTTAAATACAGTTGCAAACCAAATAGAAACTATGGTACATTGAAGTAATAGGGTCCTAAATATCATTAAAAAAACATACTAGAGTGAATTGGTTCAATTAATATTATAAGATTGGTGTGTAATTTTGAACTTTTCTCAATGTTTTCTATAATAAAATATTACATAAGATATAAAACTTTAGTAGTGAGATAATTGGAAGGTCTTTCGTTGGTGTAGTCCTATGGAAATGGAAATTATACTCCCTTCTTGGAGATTGTATAATTTCTTGCTTAATTTGAACATATTTTGGTACCCTTGCATTAAATACCCTCTAAATAATCATTAATAGGCTGCTAATACACTTTATTTTGAATCTTGAGGCTTATGTCAACTAAAATCCTAACAAAATCAACAAAAGCATTAATTTCTCTAACAACCCATCATTTTCCCGCCTCGAAAATCTAGGGTTGGACTCATATGCAACTTTGGGTGTATGAGTCCCCATAGGTGGGACCCATACACAATAAGTGGCATATGAGTCCCATGTGGCCCACTTTTAGGGTTTGAGCGAGAAATTCAAGTTTTTTAATTCAAAATTTTTGTTGATGTCAACTTTTGAGATCTAATAAATTGTTGTAGTGTAGAAAAATGCATACCCTTGTATTTTCACACTTATTTGGGCCCACATTTCTTTATTTATGCTTCTTTATGGCTTAATTGGTCATATTTTGAATCCACAAGCCTAATAAATAATATCTTTTTATGGTTAATCCCAATAAACATGAAAAGATAAATGATCGTTTAATGTGTCTGTTTGTGTGTCCTTGATTTGTGGACTAGGACTAAAATGCCACCTAAGGCATCTTTGTCCTCCATGATTCTTCAGACCCTGATATTGAAAACACCAAAATAGGTCCCCTTTTGGAGTCTCTTCCCTGAGAATGAAGCCTTGGGACTAAGACACCACCTAGGGCTAGGTGGTGTCTTAGTCCTCCTTAGCTTATTTTCGAGATTCAATTTCAAATTTGAGTGGAATTTAACCTCCTTTTCTTAATGAATTCATATGTCGACTTGGGGTAGTGTAATTTTGTAAAATTAAGCAGAATAAGTATAAATACAAGGTTCCTCTACTCATTTTTTAGATAAGCAAGATAACAACCATTCAAGAATTCATTCCTAAGGAAAGTTTATGAGATCAAGAGCATTTCATTAAGTATTTGGAGCCATCATCAAGATTCAAGCATCATATCAAGGGTTTAGTGCATCCATTCATGTTATTGAGCTAGGATTGTGGATGTAGCATTGAAGATCTATTTGCAACCATTGTTCACATTATATCCAAGGATCTAAGATCTACATTCTTCATGGCCACTACATGATAGATTGTAGATTTTCTTCACAAGACATTATACAAGGTGATATCATTTACATATTTCATGTTTCATGATTCATTTCATCATTTGGTTTAATTACCTAAAAGGGGTTTTACGAAGAAAAACCCCCAATCACTAACAAACAACAAGTTTTTCTTATCTTATGTTTTTGTATTTGTAGATCTAGATTGAATATTTAAAGATCCTTTAAAGTTCAAAATTTCCCAAGTTGCAAATTTGCATTGTAAAGTTGTCATCTTCATGGAAACTCACCTACAAGTTAAATCTGGAAGTTTCATGACCTCAAATCTGAGGAGAAGCAAATGCATAAATCATCCCTTAGGACCACATTGAGAATCTTTAGAAATTAAAAATGGGACTAATACACCACCTCAAGCATCTTAGTCTTCCCAAGGATATTTCTCAGAGATTCTTCAAGATCCTAATCTAGCATCCAAAGACTCTGCATTTTCCTTGAAAAATAACAGTGAGAATAATACACCATGTTGGGTTTCTTAGTCCTCCACAACATATTTTGGTAGCCTCTTTGCATTTATAGAATCCTCACAAAATCTCCAAACTTCCCAAGTACACGTACCCTAACTTGGTGCAACTTAATTTTATCATTTGCATCTCTCATTTAGCTTATTTTAGGTCATTTTGCATATCATATTGTGTTTTCAAACATTCTATATTCCAAGCATTTTCTTGATGGTGAACCCATTAGAACTCAAAGAATCCCCTCCTAGGTCCTTCCTAATTGTGAATTGGATCACCTTGTGAGGTTTTTAGTCAATCCAATTGGGACTCCTAGGACATTCATGAATGATTGAGTGGAAAAAGAGTGATATCTTTAGGTATCCATTTTTCTACCCATCAATGGTAAATTAGGTGTAATACCTATATAAAAAATACTCTAAGTTATTTTTTTATCTAGAGAAAGAAATTCAATGTCTAAGCATTTACAAGCACTTAAGCATTCTCTCACAAGAGCATTTGAGTGTAAGTAGAAAGAAAAGTTGAAGTCTTGGAGCAACATTATAGTTATTTTGTAGGTCTTCAAGCTCGCTCTAATTCAAGATCTAGCATTTTCAAGGATTCATCATGGTTTTCTATGGTGAATCATTATGGATTCTAGGTTGGGGAGATGCTACTAGCCATCAATTCAAGCCTAATGACTTATTTCCTAAGTGATTTCATCCTCCATTATAATTATACTCTTAGCCTAAGGAAGGGAAATGCATTCATTATGGCTTATTAGGGAGATTTGACATCTCCCAAAGTGATTCATCCATCCTCATGTTTCATTCATGCATCTCATTCTAGCATAATAAAATAGGGTTGCATTACATTTCAAATTTCCTAATCTTAGAGACACTTAAGATTAGGGTTTCTATGCACATTTACTTTCAAGATTCATTTTTTTTATCAATGTTTTCTTACCGAACTAGGTGTTTGACCAAGGAAAACCCCCCATAAGAAAATCAACACTATATTATATTTTGCAAGTCTTTTTACACGTTCAGATCCGAAAATCAGGTTGAGAAGGTAGAGTAGGGATAGAAGAGTAGAGTTGGGTAAAAGCACAAACCTAAGTCGCACTTTATAAAGGAATTGTCCAACAACAAAAGAAATTTTGAACTTTGGCCACATAAAAGTGGTCTTTATGTTTTGAATTTCAAAATAATGTAAACAAATGAAATGTAGAACTTTTCATGAAGTTTATTCCTATAATTTTTCTAATTTAAAAAATATATATTTTCACTAATTTTTTATCAATTGAAGATAACATTTTGGAATGTTGAAATTTTTTAAAAAATTGACTTCATGGGCCATCAAGAAACAAATTGAAAAATAATTTATTTATCCCTATTTTTTTTTTCTCTAAATAGGTAACTTCAATATCTTTTCCATGGAAAAAAATATCAAATTTTAATGTATATTTTTCTAGTAATAATGTTTTAAAGTCAAACTTGTCAGAATTTGACAGTTTTGATAGGAAGTCAACTAATGTCTATTTTCTTAATCATTTTCAAAAAATAAATTATAGCCTTTTGAAGAGGACTCTCTCATATTTTTCCCCATATATTATTTAAAAAAATTTAATATCTTTTACTATTTTTTTAATTCCTAATCATCGTCTTTTTAAATTTCAATAACCTGCTTGCATTATTTTAAAAATAAAATATATTAAAACTAATCAAAATATTAAAAAAATTACATATTTGGATTCATCACTCCAAGTTCTACAAAAGGGTATTTTTCTTTTTCTTTAGAAAAATCATTTTGAATAGAGAAATACTCTACTAAAGTTGAATGTTTTAGAATGTACTAAAAAAAGGTGAGTTTGCTGCCAAGTAGGCAGCCAACTAGACATGCTCAGTTGACCATGTCTTGGCTAGAACATTTTTGGTCAAAACATGACCGACTGATAGGTGCTCGACTAAAAACTTTTGATATAAATAAATTTTACTTTTTCAAAAAAAATTCAACTCAAGAAAACTCAATAAAATATATATTTCGACAAAGGAAGGCTTATTTCAACAAAAGAAGGTTGATTTTTATAATTTAGAAGACTTATTTCAAAAAAAGAAAGTGTACTTTGACAATTTAGAAGACTTATTTCAAAAAAATAAATTTTATTTCAACAATTTAGAAGAGTTATTTCGATAAACGAAAACGTATTTGGACAATAGGAGAGCTATTTTTGAATGTACATTGATGTTCAACTTATTTAATTGATTATGTCACTATTTTCATGAATGCATTTGAAGTTTATTTTCACTATTTTACATTTGAATATGGTTGAGAACTAGGGTTATTAGGTAATGGTGTACACATGTTCAAAGACCCACAATTTTTCTACATCTTATGATTATATTCCTTCTACATATCATGATGATTAGATATGTCCATAGAGCCACATGTTCTACTTATATCCTTCCTTATTTTATACATTATGATGTGTTTCACATGATCACCAAATTCTCCAATAGCTCATGTGAGACCTATATCAATAAATTAAAGATATATACATTTCAAGATGCTTGGAATATGTAAATTGATGATCTATTTTGTTAGCCTAGATCATCCATATGCACATTCATGCTTCATCATATTTTCTTACATTACATCATGATATTAATCGTACCCATGACAAAGAGAAACCACCTAATATGAGATATATAAATTAAATTCTTAGATTTCATTATTATTGATCACCAATTGTATTTTCTTCCATTCTTGTTATTACATTGTCCTTATGCCCATGTTTTATTTACCTTTTCCTTTACTTTTATTTCCATCTTGGAGTTATCTCTTAGGTATAGATTATTTTTCTATTTTATGTTTTGCATTCTTATGTTTATTAGACTTTTGTTTAGTACTTAGGATTTTATGATATTTTCCTTATAATTTTGGATTCTCATGTTGCCTCATTAATTTTTAAATTTTCATGCATGTATTATGATACTTTTTGAGCATGTATGTCTTCCACAAATTATTCATTGACTACTGATTATTTTTGTTGATCCTATATATGTTCATGGACCACAATTTTATCTAGTTACCATATAGACTAGAGGGCATCATGCATTCCATTGCATATTCTTTATCATGTTGCATCTTCATATTATGGGAATCATGTCTCTATCCATTTACATCTTATGCTTATATGGTTATATCCTTACATTTTAGGTGATTAATCCTTCCTCCTTAACATAGTTTGATTCTATTTGTCACATCCTTCCATTTAAGGAAATCATTCCTTCCCCTTTGTAATCTTATCCTTTCATTGCCATATACCTTTGAATAGGAGATATATCATGGTTTCTGTCTGTCACATCTTATAAGTCTTTTATTATGATATATTTAAATTAGAGGCACCATGCCTTTCCCCCCTCATGAGTTTTAATATACTATCGAACCCATCCAGGGAAAACTAGCTCTATGCATGTGCACAATCATGCGTTTTCCCTTACACCTCTTCTCTTCTCTACTTTTCATTTATTTCTCCTATGTCACAGATTCAATCCCTTGTTCTTGTGCATTTAACTCCCCCCTTGTAACATGATATAATCTCATGTGTTCACCCTCTAGATCCTTTTATATAATGTTCAGGTTATCCAACCTATTGTGTCCCTATGTCAAACTCCTTAGGTGTGAAATAATGTACACATGAATCCAAGATTGAAGAAAAAATGAGATGAAGTGGTAGTTTGATGCTAGATTCAAAGTTCATCAAGACTGTCTCATCCTTCCCTAGATAGTCATACTTTGCATGATTAATTTATTTTTTTTCTATTATTTAAATGTTTTTCCTCAACCTCACCTACATGACATGTACACTATCTGAGCCTCTATCCAATTCCATTTCCTTTTTATTTTTTAATTAAATTTCTTACATGTTTTCCAAGTTTTCCCATGCTCTTGCATTAGGTTTCCACATGTCTTAGGTTCACTTGAATTGATTACATGTACAAATTATACTTGGTGATGTACACATTTAGGTATATATCCAGCTCATGATGTTTCTCTTTCTATGAGTTTTATTAAAAGATCCACATATTCATGCACATTTAGTGGTGATCTAGTAAGTGATATTGTGATCTAGCATGTGCATGTAGTTACATGCTTTAAATATTTTGAAGTGATATATATTCCAAATATGCTCATGATATGTTTGTAATTTATGCATTTAAAGAAATTGTAGTTGATGAACCTTTTTTCAAGTGATATATACCAAATATGAGCTCATCATACCAAATTTTCTCATGTGATATGTTTGTAATTTGAATGCTTTTTTTTTTTACTTTGGCTTTACAATAAATGAACAATTTATAATTTAGTGTTAGATATTTATGCAATATTAATTGTGCATGTTGCATTGAAAGCTCATGTGTGTACATTTTTATGTAGGTGAATTCAAATTTGAGTACAATTTGTGACAAAAAATCCAAGGACTAGATCATGGAAGTATGATTGAACACAAACAAGAGAGAGGAAGAGAAAAGCAGGTGACGGAACATCTACTAAATAACAACCCATGGAAAATATTGATGGCCAAGGTGATGTACAGGTACAAGAACAAACTAAACCTACTAATAGAATTTTTTTCTATAGTATGGAAAATTAGATGGAGATGGATGAGGATTCTCTTTTCAATAATATATCATCTAAAGATATGTTATCTGAAAGCACATTAAAATGACACTAAAAAAGATTATGGGATGATTTTTTTGAAGAGAAATCTCTAATTGGAAGAGCATAGTTAGTTGCAAAGCTATTTAAATGAAAATAAATGACCCCTGTTTTGGAGTTGTTAGTGGTTGATAATAAGAAAAGGTCATCGGATTCAATAAAATAAAATAATTGTTGAAAACTTGTAAGAATCATTGAAATGTATTGAAAACAAGAGTCAATCTAGTGATCTAATTGTTGCATGTAGAGCATTGATGATTGTAATTTAAGTAAGAAACTATCACATAGAAGACAAGTTCAAGCAATTTCTGAATTACTAAATATTTCTATGAGAATTTTTCAAAGGTATATTGAAAAGAGAAATGAAATAGATGTAAAAATTCAGAAAAATTGGGTAAATATTTGAAGTGTTCCACGAAAAGATGGAATTTCAGAAGATGTAAAGAAATAGGTGGTTGAATATTGGACCAACCAATCTCATGTTTCTTCTTATATAAGGGATACTATACAAGTAATAGGTGAAGATTGTACAAAAGTTTCTCGTCCAAAAATTTTTATAGATACAAACAAAGTGAACTTTTTGAAGTATTCAAGCAAGAATTTTTATATGTGAAGATTTGTTAAAGGATGTTTGAGACACTATGACCATCATTTGTACATATAAATAAAGTATGTGAAACTTGTTGTTTTTGAAATCATGTTTAATTTGATCTACACCTACAATCATATTAAAATATATGGTAGTAATTGATCAAAATATAGACATCCCTAAAAGCACAACAAAATTTGTGAAGTCTCTCATATGTGAAAAATAAGAAGATTCAAATGATTTGAATGTTTAATTTATAAAAAAATGTATGTAATGATTGTGGAGATTTGAAGAATCTTTTACAAGTTGACAATATTGAAATGAAAGTTATTTGGAAGAGAATTGAATATGATACATACTTGATGAAGTCAGGAGTCGAGGCCAAAAAAATTGTTCTTAAAGAAAGTGGATTTACTTACAATGAATTCATGAATAAATTTTGCAATATCATATATCCACATATCCATCATTGTCATGGTGCAAGATGGAAAGCTAAGCAATTTCATGATTCAAAGAATTTCTTTCCACTAGGTTGTATTGTCTCTATTGTAGATTTCTCTAAGAACTATACATTTAGTCCTCAAACTGAGATTCAAAGTTAATATTATTATTCAGAGAAAATTGCAATCTTTGTGCAAGTTTGCTATAGGCATGTTGAGTTACAAGTCAATGGAATACAAAGAAGAAAAGGTGATTGAATTATTATCAAAGTGGTTGAATTTTATATCAATGATGATATGGGTCATGATAGAAGCTATGTAGCTCATTATTTAAATTTTTCTTTTGAAGACCTGAGATGATGTGGCACAAATCAAGAACACTAGATATGGTATGATGGATGTGCTGGTAAGTCCATTTAAAAAAATAAAATTATTTATTTATTTAGTTTTAACTTTGAGACTTAAATTTTTGAATTAGTTATATATAATTAATTTTTTGAAGCTAATTTGTTTTGAGTTTAATTATTCATAACATCACAGGATAATTTAAGTCTACAAAAGCTTTTGTTTGGTTAAGCCATCAACATGCTAGATGCAAGACCAAATTTTTGTGTAATTTTTATGAGAGTGGACATGGAAAAGGAGAGTATGATGTAGTAGGAGCATGTGCACAACGTGCACTTCATCAGTATGAACTTGCTAGTAGTTCACCGTATATTAATGGAATCTACATATATATATTTTTAAATTAGATATATTTAAACTAAATTGAATTCTGAAAAAATGGCGATGGTAAGCTCTACATGTCGAGCTAGGGCATCCGTGCCCTAGCTCGTTCTCGGCTCTAGTTGCTGGTGCATAGTGCGGGGTTGTTGAGGCATTTGGGGTGGGCGATCCATGGGTTTTTCAACTATTTTCCTTATCCTTTCCATGCTAATTTGTGGTGGAGTGATGACTGTTGTGTGGTGCCTACATTTGCAGTTGTGGCTGCGAGCTTGGATTGCTTGCTTTGGAATTTGTATTCTAGGTTCTACTATTGTGCAAGCCTTGGGTGGTTGCACCCTGAGTTTCCATATCCCATGTGGGGATTTTCTCGGTGGGTGTGTATCATGTGGGGGTTGTGTCTTCCAACCATATTTCTTTGCTTTTTTTTTCCATTATGTGGGGTAGGCTATTCCTTAAAGGTAACATTTGTTTTTGGTAGTGGTTGGAGGTTTTTTGTAATAGGTGTGGTGAAACCTCATTTTTTCAAATGACCTGAGGGCTTGCATGCCCATTTGGGGTCTTCATTTGCATAATGTTGCATAGGTAATCATCGGGGCCTAGCCCCAAGATGGATTTCTAAGCAATGTTTGGATCGAGACCTACATCACAGGTTGAGAAAATTTATGATAACAATCTTTTTTTCTCGGATCTAGAGAAGATTAAGATGGGTTCGTCTAGGGGGTCACGAATTTCAAAGATAAATGGGTGCCTGGAAAAGTGTAAAGAGAGGCTAAAATTGGTGATTCTGATGGAGGTATTGGAAAATGATATTGATTACTATTCAAGACATTCCTTGTATTGCAAGTTCTTGGGATTGAGAATTTTGTTGCAATTTTTGGAATCTTCATCTTAGAGGACCTGGCTATTAGAGGGGGAGATGGAG
Source organism: Sequoia sempervirens (assembly GCA_007258455.2). NCBI lineage: Eukaryota > Viridiplantae > Streptophyta > Pinopsida > Cupressales > Cupressaceae > Sequoia > Sequoia sempervirens. The sequence goes on along the minus strand of VDFB02193867.1, from coordinate 645,455,250 downwards.
ATGCAACTCCTAGCGAATAATTATTTTATGGTTACCATTGATTGCATGGCAGATAGGAATAAGGTTTTTGAAGGGCGGCCTTACTTTTACAACCAAGTGGTTGGTTTATTAAACCATCGCATGTGAGTTTCAATCCGGTTGAGGAACTTCCAAGTCGGGTTCTAGTTTGGGTGCGGTTGTCGAGGTTCCTAGTTCAATGCTGGTGTGCCGATGTTTTTCATTTGCTAGCCTTGATGTTTGGTAATCCTATTGGTTCTTCACAGTAGACATAATTTAAAAAGGTAATGACATTTTCTCATTTTTGTGTGGAAATTGATTTAAGAAAACCATTGCCATACTCTATAGAAGTGTGTACAAGATCTTATTCATTGGTGCAACAGCTAGACTATGAGACATTAACTTTTCTATGCTACCTTTGTCATGAATATATACACTTACAACATAGGTTCCCAAGGGTTAAGACTTCAGATGTCCAATCTTCTCAAGCTCCTCGCAATCCACCTAGGGTTGATAAGGGTAAGGTTCCTATTCTAGGTGATGGTGTCGATGGTGATGGATTTGTTCCTTTCAGGGCTCAGAACCGTAGTCGAGGGCACAAAAGGACTTGTAAGGAAATGCAAGATGATAACACTTTTTACAGATTCGAGGTGTTGGATGATCTTAGTCAGCAAGAAGTGAACCTGGGATTGTTAAAATTGGATCAGGGGACCTTGGAAACTAGATAGATTTGGCCTCCTTTGGAGGCTATGTAGGTTATGTAGGAGGCTAGTTCTGTGTACATGGATACTGATCAGCAAATGGTTGCCCTAGAAGAATCAAATCTTATTGTTGGAGCAACAAAGAGTGGAGGAGGTGGGTCTCTAAGGTATCTAAAAGAATCAGGTGATGTGGGAAAGAACATCTTGTCTTCTTCTCATTTGGGTATTCAAAAAACAATCCAAAGAAAGGAGTTGGTGAGAAATCTTCCAAATTGGGTCAAAACAAGGATATGGATAAGATTAAGTTAGTTGGGGAAACGTTGGTGGAATCGAGGGTTGTGGAGACTCTAGATTCACATTTTTCATGCCCTTTGAAATGATTGTTCTCTCATGGAATGCAAGGGGCTTGAACATTGTCCCTCAAACAAAATTTAATTAGGATTTGATAAGAAGTCAATCTCCTAATATTTCATTTTTGTAGGAGACTAAGTTATTCGTTGAGCATATGTGGATTTTGTTACTTAAGTTATGGAAATATGGTGAATCTCAATGTATCGAGGCCCTTGGTTCCTCTAGGGGGTGGCTTGTTTATGGAACCCTCAGAAGCTTTTCTATCTATGGTAGATGTCTTCTAGATCTTCTACTTCTATGACTGCTTCTTGCTTGGAGATGGGGAAATGTGCACTCTTCTCTAATGTGTATGTGCCTATGGATCTTCTAGGCAAACAACTTGTATGGTCTCATCTTCATTTTGTTCATAGTCTAGTTCCTTATCATCTGTGGGTTATGGCTATAGATTTTAATGCTATTATTGAGTTGTCAGAGAAATGGGGAGGGATTGCAAGGTTGGAGCCTTCTGCGTTGTTACTCTGGGACAACATTTCATCCTTAAATCTTATGGGTGTTAAGCCTAGTAATGGTGGGTTTACTTGGAACAATAGAAGGGTTGGTGTGAATTGTGTTGCCGAGAGGTTGGACTATTTTTTGGTTTCTTGCTTCTGGGTTGGAGGTATGTGGTCTACTAGCTCTAAAATCCTAGATTCAGAGGGCTTTGATCACTGGCATATTAAGCCGAGTATTACTTCTACTCATGTAACTCGATCAACTTCTTTCAAGTTCTAGCTTATGTGGTTACGAGATGAAACTCTTTTTGACCATGTAGTTGTTTGGTGGAGGATTGGAAGACCGGATTTTGGTATGGCAATGTACATATTTTCTAAGCTTCTTTAGTTTGTCAAGTATTAGCCTAAGAGGTGGAATTGGCAATGTTTTGGTAATATGTTTCATGGAAAGGTTGTTGCATAGGATGAGCTAAATTCTGTTACATGGCTGATTTGTGAGAATGGGGTTACGAAGGAGCTTCTGATAGAAGAATACAAGCTTCTAAAAGTGGTTAGGGTATGGGAACTGTAGGAAGAGGTTTATTGGAAGAAAAAGGTTCGGGTTGAATGGCTTCAGGAAGGAGATAAAAACTCTGCCTTTTTCAACTCTATGAAGGACAAGTGACATGGTAATTTCATTTCTATTCTAGTGAATGGTAGGGGGGAACACCTTTCCCCTCTCTAGGATATCTCAGCTCAGGTGTCATAGTATTCTGCTACTTTATTGAGGGAAGAGTCACAAGGAGGCTCTATTGAGGAAGCTCAGGTTATTTCTTGCATTCCCCTGTTGGTTTCTAGGGAAATGAATGATCAACTTATGAAAGAGATTTCTCTTGATGAGTTGGATGGGGCATTGTTTTAGATGAAGAAAGATCTCCCAGTCCTGATGGTTTCTTGATTGAGTTTTTCTAGGAGTTCTAAGATATCATTAAGTTGGATCTGTTGGCAATTGTTTAGGAATCTCATAAGAATAAGAAAAATTTTGCATGCCTTGAATTCCACCTTCCTTTCCCTCATTCCCAAGTGTGATGGGGCTGATTGGTTAACTCAATTTTGGCCTATTTCTCTTTGCAATGTTGTATATAAAATTATCTCTAAATTGATAGCTGAAAGGCTGAAGAAATGGCTTGAAGTGCTAATTTCAAAGGAACAGAGTGGATCTATAGCAGCTAGGAAAATCCTATATGGGGTTGTTATTTGTATGAAGACCATACATTCTATGGCCAATTCTCATGAGAAAGCTATGTTCATTAAGTTGGGCATGGCTAAGGCATATGACAGGGTTAGGTGGTCTTTCCTGCAAAAGATACTTGGTGCTTTTGGCTTTTGTGAGGATTGGATCCAATGGATTATGAGCTGCATTACATTTGTTTCTTTCTTAGTGCTGATAAATGGTGACCACTCTGAGCTCTTTGATCCTTCTAAGGGTTTGCACCAGGGGGATCTCCTTTCCCTGTACTTATTTTTGTTTCTTATTGAGGATCTTGGACATTTGATGAGAAGGAATGTGGAGTTGGGAATTATTTAGGGTTGGAGATGGGGAGGGGGTTTTCCTCCACAGTCACATTTATAGTTTTTTGATGATACTGCTTTAATGGGGATGGCCACAATTATGGAAGCTACTAATTTGAGGCAGGTGTTGGAAATTTACTTGGTGGCCTTGGGTCAATTGATTAATGAGGATAAATCCTCTATGTTCTTCTTCAACACTCTAGCACCCATACAGAGAAGAATTGTGCTCATCCTGCGGTTTCAGATAGGTGATCTCCCTTTGACATATATGGGTATTCCTATCTCAGTTGGTAGACTTCCCAAAGGTTCTTGGAAGAATATTCTTGATAAATTATGAAAGAGAGTTAATCATTGGACCCATAAATGGTTTTCTTTTGTTGGGCAGGTCCAGCTTCTTAAATCGGTGGTGCATGCCTTTCCTACCTATAGATGTATGCTTCAGGTGGCTCTGATGGGTTTTCTTAAGGAGTTGGAATCTTTAGAATGTCAGTTCTTATGAGCTAGTAGTTTTTTGTCATCCAAATGGAGCTTGGTCAAATAGGATTTTATGTGCAGCCCAAAGTAGTTTGGTGGTCTTGGTCTTCGACAATCAACTTTGTTTGGGGTGGCTATGGAAGCTAAGCTATTTTGGAGATGGTGTGTGGAGTAGGACTAGATTTGGGCCAAGATTTTATCTCATAAGTACTTCTTGGGGATTCCTAGGTATGATCTCCCTTGATACCCTCTTGTGGGGAAGGGATCAGTGATTTGGAACACTCTTCAGAAGGGCATGAAACTCATCAAGGAAGGTCTATTCTAGATTTGCAGATGTGGCATTGAAGTGTTTTTTGGTCAGACTCTTGGGATGGATTCTCCCCTCTTATCTCTTAGTTCCCTAACCTATTTCCTATGTGCTAGAGGTTTATTGTGGGGGGTTAGTTTAGTGTTCAAGTGATTTCAAATCTATCTCTTCTTGTGGTTAATTGGTGATGGCTTGTCGGAAGGTTCCCGTAGATTGGCTAGATGTTGGTTTAGAGGATGGGGGTACTTAGCTTCACAACATTCTTTGTAGTAGGCATTGTAGCTCTCTCCTTGGGGAGGATATTCTAGCTTGGGCCCCTGATCCTAAGGGGATTTACTTTATTTCTTCTAGTTATCAAGTTCTATTAGCTCAAAAATTGGGCAGAGTGGAAGTTCATTGGTAGAAAAGGGTGTGGAATTAGCTTTCATGGCAAAAATGCTACTACTTTGTTTCTACTTTGGCTTGGAATAGGTGCTTGACTTGGGATAACATTCGTAAGTTTGGATTTCAGGGCCCTTCCATCTATGTTATGTGTGGGAATGAGGAAGATGATTTTGTGCACTTGTTTTTTGTATGTCGCTTTGCTATGTAACTTTGGCACTTTTGGTGGGGGGTTTGGAAGAGACCCTATTTTCATGCTTCCTCTCTGGTTGAGTTCTGGGATAGTATGGGTAGACCACCCTCAATCGCTTCCTTTTTGTAGGATGTGTGGTATCTTGAGTATGATTTTATCCTACGATAGGTTTGGCTGGAGTGGAACCATAGGATTTTCTAAGGTGAGAAGCTATTGGTTTAACAAGTGTGGTTGCATATGTTAGATACGATCCAAGAGTTAGTTGTAGCTAAGAGTGAGGTGGTCTTCCCTTTAAAGAAAGGTGATGTTGAGATGGTGGACAGTTTGGAAATTCATGGGTTATATTCTTGTTTTGCTGGTATTAGGAGATATAGACATGGGAATAAAAAGTTCAATGGATGGGTGGTTGTTACCACCTCCGAATTATGTGCTAAAGGTCAACACTGATGGCTCTTCTAGGGGAAATCTCGGGCCTGTTGGGATTGAAGGGATTGGCAGGGATTCCATGGGTTTGATGATCTTTGTTTTCTCTATCCATGAATGGTTGCAGATTGTTAATTTTGTGGAGGGTTTGGCAATTCTTTATGCTCTTGAGAGGGCTCTTGCTTTGGGCTAGAGACACCTATTGTATGTGAAGCTGATTCACAGGTCTTGATTAATTTGTTGAATGAGCAGAGGATTTCTGGTATTAATTGGCAGTTGGCTTCTACTATACAAAGGATTCTTTAGGTCAGTTCTATGTTGGAGGAGGTTTCCTTTGTCCAAGAATGAAGATGGCTAGAAGATGGAAGTCTGGGCTTAGGTCTCCCTAAGTTACGACAAGATTTGGATTGGTTCCTTGGGGATGATAGGAAGGTACATTGAGATTGTTGTTATGGTTTCTTTGGTTTTGGGTTGAGTCTTGTTGGTTTCCAAGGTTGTGGCCTTGGGTATTTATTGTAATATTTTGCTATGTGCTTCAATAATGTTTTTACCCCCTTTTTAAAAAAAAAGAAAAAAAAAAAACTAAACTAAATTCTTAAGTTCCTTAAAAGTAACAGGTGAAATTTTTTTGCCAACATGTGTACTTGTAGCTAATTCCATACAATATGCCAATTTAATTGTTGAATGGTGCAAAGGTTATTTTTTTGCTCGCAACTCAACATACAACACACAATATTTTTGCGAAGTTACAGGTACATCTAGTCAAAATTTGTTAAATTTGAATTTCAAAGTCTATGTACATGATTTAATTAAATTTTAAAATTTAAATTATATATAAATATATTTAGTTAAATTAATCACTAGTGGATGTTCGTAATTTATAGATATTGATCAATCAAATCCTTATAATTTTCAAACAATTCATGTTATTAAAAGTATGCATAAAATAATGACAACATGAAGTAGCAAGCCTTATGCAATTAATGTGAGAAAAAATCATATTTTTGTGTTAATTCCATTGAAGAAAACACAAATATTGTTTAATGTGAGAATAGTAGAGATGGGTATGTTTCATGATGGAAAATGAAACAATTAATATCAATTTCTCCTTTCAATAAAAATTAAAATGTCGATGTCTATGATCCTCTATATTCAACTGATTATGAATGTGCATCTTATTTATTTGTTACAAGCATGGAAATTGACTAACTTAAAATTGATTTAACTATATTCTATGTAAGTTTCAAGCATGTTTATATATAAATTTTTATATATTAAAAATATATTTACAACTTTTGTAAACTTTACATGTTGTGTGTATAGGGGGTATTTTCACTGTTGTTGCAGATCATAACAATGCAGAAGGTGTAGATTACTATCTAGTAAGATGTACGCAACCAAAAAGAAAATTGGTCGAATCGATGACATATGGTGGTGGACAAGAGTATCCCATGGGATCAATCATTATTGAAGGCACAAATTATCAAAAAATAAAGATAGATAAAAATGGTATTATACTTGTTGATTATATTCTATAACAAAAGGTTCTACATTAGAGTCACTTAGTTATTAAAAAAAAGAAAATTAGAAACTTTACCTAAAAGAGGATGTGCCAACAAAAATGGAGGTTACCTATTGAAGATAATGAAAATATTTTAGAGATAATTAAAGAAAGAGAGGACCCATATTATATGTACCAAGAGCTTTAAGTTGTTTTTTGGATATATGTACATGTGTATGATTGGATACACACACACACACAAACTTTTTATAGATCTATCTATATCTATATTGATTGGACACATGACATGATTTAGAATTGTTTATTTTAAAGGCTCGATCATTTATTTTTGGAATTGTATTTAAATTTTTTCCACATGGAATTCTTAATTTATTTCAAGAATATTTTATTTCATAATTTACATTTGAAACTCTACTTAAATATGTACGTTAGATAATATATGCTTGACACAAAACCTAGTGACTTTAAAAAAAATTAAGACGTTTTTTGTAAATTCCTTTAAATCATCTATTTCCAATTACATTTTTATGTTGGACATGGATTTATTTTAAGTTCACTTGAATCTTTGATTTCATATGTTGAATCATAGATTGTATATATTCAATTTACAAAACCTAGCGACTAAATTAAAAAGTTCACATTTTTTCCTAAATTCCTCTAAATCATCTATTCCAATTGTATTTTTTTGTTTGACATGGAATTTTTAAGTTCACTTTCAAATCTTTGATTTCATTTTTTCAACTCCACTTATACGAGCTAGATCATATATATGCACAATTACAAAACCTAATTTATTTTCAAATTTTGCATTTAAATTTATATTCCTTTGAATTATTAATTATAAGAATATTTCATTTCATTTTCTCAAATCCCCATTTATAACTTGCATCATATAAAATTTACAAAACATCTAGTACAACTTTAAAAATTCATTTTTCCTAGGGTCACAAGGATGATTTAAGGAATTTCTAGGCAAAATGAATTTTTAAAGTTGTACTGGATGTTTTGTAAATTGCATGTATGATGCATTATATCCTTTTGGAGTTGAAAAAATGAAATGAAAGATTCCTAAACATAAGAATTCTACGGAACATAAATTTAAATACAAAATTGGAACATAAACTAGGTTTTGTAAATTGTGCATTGATGTAAGAGCACGTTAGGTTCAGTAGGTTAACTGCAAGTTGTAATTTTGGTTTTCTTCTATTGGTTTACATGTAATAAGGTCTTATAATACCATTTCATGTTCGTTTGAGTCTAATTTGATTCATTAGGTGTAAGTTATTAGCTAGTTGCAAAAATATTGTCAATATTGCAAATGTTGTCAAATTGCACAATATGAAATGTGAAGGGTCAATGTTGCACAAAGTGAGAAATTTTACAAATATATAATGTGAAAGATTGGTTAGTAACCATTGGAAACTCATAAATACATGTTATAAATACAACCCAAGGAGTGGGAGAGAAGTTTGGAGGAATAAGATACCAATTAAGATATATTTTAATGCATTTTTCTATGTAATATGGCTACAAAAGTGGTTGCTCCATTGAGTTGTATCAATCTATATGATATTGTATAGATTTGAAATTGATTATGGCTAATAGATTAATGAATTAATATTCTTTTGGCTTTGGTTTTATGTAATTTCATTAAGTTTCTAGCAAGTTGTGTCAATTTTACTAAAATAGGTCTAAAATCTTAGTAAGATAAATTAATGGGAGAACAGTCCAAATTTAAGTCTTGTATTCCAAAACAACCATATCTTGATTATTAGTATGTTGTATAAAACCAAAAAGGGTATCTAGAAATGTGTATATATATTTGGTATCGATTCTAGTTTGGAAATTATAGCAAAAAATACCAATTTTTCGCTACCATGCCCTAGATTCAATAAGTAAGACAGTCAAAATTAGTCCATGTCTGTATAAAACAACCTACCCTCATTTTGGGATATGTTAAATAAGAGCCAAAAGGGTAATAAAAAATTCTTTTATAGTCTAGGTTTGAGGTTTGTACAAGAAGTTATTATGGAAACACTAGTTGGGAAGTACTACTAGGGGATTGGGGCCTAATAAATGAAAACTCACCATTTGAATGGTTAGAGATTGAAAGTTTGCTTGTTTGAGGATTGTTTGGAGTTTTCCATCCCTGCTTTGCATCAAATTGGAATCAGAGTCTAAAGATTTGAGGAATAAAGCTTTTGGAGTTTATGTGCTATTTTTTTCTTGGTTGAAGCAAGAACTTGGATGTCAAAAGATGGGTATTTGTAGGATCATGATGGGCTAAAAAGTTGCAATATGATGGGTATGCGTAAGGTATGTGGCTGACAACTTTTTTTACCCAAGATTGATGAAATGAAAAGTTTTTTAAAGGATATCCTCAGTTTCCGACCAATATAAATTATGTTGTACTTTCAATTTAATAAATTATTATTATTCATTTTCTATTTGAATTATGACTAAATTCCTGATTGGCAAGCTAATTCAAAAACAACTATAGCTTTCAAATAGTATCACAGTTTTTGAATCTAAAACATGTGTCACATCTTATGCTTCGCATACTATAAGATTAAAAAAAATGAATTTCATGAAGTTTTGACCAAGTTAAGGTGGTCAGACGTACAAGTTTTTATATTTTTTAAAAGTTGTAATAAAAAATTCATAATTAATTATTTATTTGGAAAAAAATTACAAAAAAATATGCATCACATCATGACATAAGTCCTCCACTTATATCTAAAATATTATAAAAATTTATTACCATTTTATTGTGGTTAGGGTGGTCATACATACACTTATTTCTTAATTTTTCCTTGAAATTTAAGTATTACTACATTGAAATTTCAAACTTTCACCAAATACTTTTTAAAAAAAATAAGTCTAGTAGTTTAGAAACTACATTCAGTTTGCTACAAATTATATTCTTACATATTTTTGAAATAATATAGATAACTTATTCAAATTTTTATATCAAATTTCCTAACTCTGATTTTTCTAAAATTTTCACCACTTAAGGGCCTACTTTTTCCATGATGATTCTGCACATACCTAGACTAGGTAATGAAGTAAAGATGAAACTTAGGTGAGGTATCATGAAGACAAGAAGAAGCAAGGTGAAAGAGACTCTCTCACAAAAGGAGAATGGAAATGTTGAGAAGATTTATCTATGGAGACTTGCAATAAAAAGAGATACTAAGTAAGAAACAAGGGAAAGGAAAAGAGAAAAGTGAGATAAAGAAGAAGGATGAGAGAGAAAAACAAATAGATATTGAAAAAGAGATAGAAGACTTGAGACAAGCATTGGAGAAATGAAAGAAATTCAAGAAAAGATGCAAGAAATAATGGAGCTTGAAATGCAACAGCTCCTTGAGAAGGTAGAACAAGAAAGTGGTTGGCGTTTTACAATAACAAAGAGGATCAAATGTTCTATCAAGATCATTCAATAGAGAAGAAGACAAGAGATGATATCAAAACTATACATTGAAGAATATTTATTGATGAATAAAGAGAAAAAGATAATGAGAGGAAGAGGTAAGTAAACCATGGTGAGCAAGCTTAGGACTGTTTTGACATTAACAAACATTTACGAGTTTTGTTGGGAAGTTTAGGAGGTATTGAAAGATAATGTATACATAGTTGTGGATGAGTTTTCACATTTCTTATTTCCAATGCAAAGGATCCATTATTTACAGTTGTTTGAAGAAAGTGAATTTGATTTTAATGAGTGACTTGAGCAAGAGAGGGATGTTGATGCGGAAAATCAAGTTGCTATTGTGAATTTATAGACCAAGTTACTTCAATTAAATGTTACTATGTTGAGAAGGTCATCGAAAGAGTGTGAGAAGTAACATACTCAATGTTGTTATGTGTTTTGTTCCAAGTTCTCAACAATTGTTTATTTTGCAAAGTTCACCTACCTATGCCACATGTTCAAGAAACCTCAAGTGAAGATGAAGCCATTGTGGCATTGTTTCAAAGAAGGTCATATGGAAGGGTCTATGCAAGTCACACAAGGGATTTCAAACTTGATTCTCAAGTTGCTACCTTTTATTCAAGTGGAGCTTGAATCTTTTCTTTGCCTGGGAGTATGGTGCAGGAGCACTTTAGGTTAAGTAGGTTAAGTGCAAGTTTTAATTTTGGTTTTCTTATGTTGGATTACATGTACCAAGGTCGATTCTAAGACCATTTCATGTTTTTTTGAGTCTAATTTGATTCATTAGGTGTAAGTTAGTGTCTAGTTGTAAAAATATTGTCAATGTTACAAATGTTCTCAAATTGCACAATATGGAATGTGAAGGGTCAATGTTGGGCAAAGTGGGAATTTGAATAGTTGTAATGTGAAATATTGGTTATGAACTATTGGAAACTCATAAATACATGTTGTAAATACAACCAAAGGAGTGGAAGAGCAGTTTGGAGGAATTAGATACCAATTTAGACATATTTTTATGCATTTTTCTATGTAATTTGGTTGTAAAAGTTGTTGTTCTACTAAGTTGTACAAATCTGTACGACATTGTACAAATATGAAATTGATTTTGACTGATAGAGGAATGGATTATATTTCCTTTTCATTGGTTTCATGTAATTTCATCAAGTTTCCAATAAGTTGTGTCCATTTTACTAAACAGGTCTGAAACCCTAGTAGGCCTAATTTGAGGGAGAAGAGTCCAAATTTGAGTCTTGTGATCTAAAAAAACCCTACCCCAATTATTAGTATGTTATATAAAAATCAAATGGCTATCTATAACTATGTTTATATTTTTGGTATCAATGATAGTTTAGAATTATGGTTGAACCAATTTGATACTACCATGCCCAAGGTTTAATAAATAGGACAATAAAAATTAGGCCCCTGTCCATACAAAATAGCCTACCCTCATTTTATAATCTAGGTTTGAGGTCTATACATAAAGTTATGATGGAAAACCAGTTAGGAAGTACTATTGGGAGATTGAGGCCTAAGGAATGAAAACCCACAATTTGAATGGTTAGAGATTGAAAGTTTTCTTATTTGAGGATTGTTTGGAGTTGTCCACCCCTACTATACATCATAATATATATGACCTAGCTCATATAAGTGGAGTTGAACAAATGAAATCAAAGATTTGAATGTGAACTTAACAATTCCATGCCAAACATAAAAATACAATTGGAATAGATGATTTAGAGGAATTTAGGAAAAATATGAACTTTTTAAAAGTTAGTAGGTTTTGTAAATTGCATGTATATATGAGCTAATATTCAACAAATGAAATTAGTTAGATTAGTATTTAGCTACCCTATGACATGGTGGTTGTGTTCTTTTACTCTATAAATATATATTGTGTGAGAGTGTTCATGCCATAAGTTTTTTTTTGTCCCCTAGTCACATGGGTAAACACTAAATTCTCTATGTTGCATACCATATGATGTGTTTATGTTGGGATCACGTTATTTTATAAGGTTTTAGAAGTTTTTTTCTAGCAGGTTCTTAAATGTGAAAGTGTTTGTATTCTCTTTATTAGTGTAATTTTTTTTATAGTTTTTCTTATTGGGTTCCTAAATTATGATTACTTTATCGTAATTTTGTGACAAATTAGATCTATTGATTTGGTGTTTGAGTGGTGAAGAATCTACATGTTGTCTCTAGTTTTCTTTATTTTGTATGTTACCAATGCGACATTCAATATTTTTATTATATTATCCAAGATCTATAGGCATTGTAATTTATTTTCTCTCATTTAGAGTAGCAATCATGATTTTCTATAACCTTTGGTACATGTTATTTACATGTATCATTTTGTGAATGTTGTTGGATGGGTTTTGTTTGATTGTTCTTTCTTGTTCACCTTGATGCATTGGAATATTCATTGTAGTGAATCATAGTGATGGTGTTTGGGATGCTTGAGATAGATATATTTTGGCATCAATAGTTGTCTACCATGTATAGGTTAAGACTACATGTAATGGTATCTTTGGTAATTATGTGTCCATTGATCACTTTTTAATATATAGTTGTCATAGGGAGATCTAGATACTTATATTATGTGCATAGTGAGATTTTACCAATTTCCAATTGCATAAATATTCCATGGAATTCTTAAGTTAAATAATATATTTGATTTCATTTACATTCAACTAGACACATGTATCGATTATGATCTAGCTTGAATTCTTTGCATGCACATTCAATTTCAAGTGTATTAGATTATATGGAATTCTTAAGTTCATATAGCATCATATATGCACAATTTACATCTAACCTAGAGTGACTTTAAAAATGAACATTTAGAGCTAAGAATTCCTTATCATCTATTTCCAATTGCATTTAAATATGTTCCACTTAAATAGCATTGAATCTCTTAGTTCAATTGACCTAGAACATACATACTTGCATTCAAATTATTTATATTTCTTGACCTATTTAAAGAAAAATTCATCTCTATAATTAATTGTACATCCATCTTTTTAAATTTACAAATAGAAACCACTATCTAGTCAAAAAAATTTATTTCACGATGTATTTAGATATACAACAATTGTTCAAACCACAATAAATATAAATATAGGTACAAAATTTCTAAATAAATAAAAATAGAATAATGCATGATGTAAATAAATGTAACAAGCACGTTAAAACCATAGTAATGTATGAATGTGACGTAAATCATAACAAGTGTATACCATAAAACATAAATGTATGTAATGTGATATAAATCATAAAAAGTATCTCGAGCATAATAATATGATCTCAAAAGTTAATATTATAAAATATGTAAAAAATATCAAAGAGAGGGATATTAGTATGAATAGAATCATCAAATCTATTGCTTGATCACTCCCTCGATCTCTCCCTCAATCCATGGCCTAATCTCTCCCTTGATCCATGTTGTGATCCCTCTCTTGATCCAAGATGTCTAGATCCATGTCCCGATCTAAGCTCTCCTGATACATGTATTGAGCCTCATCACAAGCCCTAGATAAATTCAAGTACAAACATGTGATTTCATTTTTAATAATGTATATATGTGTACATATATGTAAAACTATATAAAATTTACAATGTACAAGTTCAATGTGTTCAAATATACCTCAAGTAATCTATTTTTTTATTATGTAAAAGTACCTCAACTGTATACTACATGGGATCACCATTATGCACTGAATTTCCAAACTCTTACAAATCACTGTACTCCCAAAATTTTTGAAATACATGATTTCAATTAGGAGTTAAAGAAATACACTTTAAAATAAATTATGTATGTACATTAATTTTTAGAACACAATTATATATCTATATCTATATATATATTATTCAACTACCTTTCATGCCTCCTCGATTGCTCTACCAATGTCACTAAGATCACAAAAATGCAAAGACACTGCAAGGGGATTTGTAGCTAGTACAATATCAATGCCAAAAAGAAGCTGACTATACATTTCGTGGACAAGATCAGGTGTCGCAGTAACCTCAATGTGATCTTTAACATCCTGAGGACCTAGACAAGCTAAAGGATTGGTAGAAACATGATGCACATGGGATCCAGTAGGTTGTTGTGGAATATCCTCTAAAGTTTCAACATCATGGCTTGTATGTGTACCAGGATATCACTATCTAATAAAGCCCTATACCTAGTCAAGATGGATCCCATGGTCCTCACTAATAACCTAATAAGCTACTAGTAAATCCAAAATTGAGACTCTACACATATTACATAGAGTCATGTGGCTCATATACTCGACATCAAAAGGAGTAAATAGATCGATATGAATAAATAGATCATAAGATGTAGATGTATCCTTAGTGGTAGGAAGGTTGATCTGTGGGCGTAATAAGTATCTACAAACTCGATCAGATGACATCTAATCTATCTATGTTGTAATAGAGGAAATGTTATAAAAAATATGGGATCAAGTGGAGCATGCTATTGACTCCCCTACTATTACCAATACCAAATGTATTGGTAAAACCAAAAGGTTTGGCCCAACTAATGCCCTTTTGTTCACATGAGGTGGAAAATTTGGATGTCTAAAATCTTGTTTGTTAGAAAAAACAACCTTTACCTGGTCAACATACTTAGGATAATATGTGCAGTCCACATCTATCCATAAATGAAACTTTGCATACAACTTTTTGACAAAATATTGTGGTAGCTCATCATTGTGAGGCCATCTATGATAAGCTTCTAGCCATTTAGGGTATATGAATGGTGCAACAAGAGGATCTACACACCTCATAACCATGCATCCTCTAATTATATTTTTTCATCCATAAAAAGGGAACATGGTAAACATATTTTCTTGTGAAACTAACTTTCCAACATCTCTCAATTTTTGTGTGCCAATAACATGGTAAGAGACGAATAAAAATCTTCAATGTTGATATCATCATAAGGATTGAATGATCAAACTATCTTGATCATTTGTAAAATCTCATCTCTAATTATGACTAATCTATCTTAATTATCCAGATTAGGGGAGTTGTTCATTGTTTGATCTAAACATCTTAGAGCATTTTCTAATATAGCAATCCTATCATAATATAAATTTGATCTAGCTTGAGAATGTTGCTCAGAATGAGGGGAATGGTAAGATCCCTCACCAGCCATAGATCTAATGAGATAGTTAAATTTATAGATCTATGTTTAATAGTTCACCTTCTACAACTTAGATAATATAAGAAATTTGACAACTCTAAAGAGACTTGATATATAAGTATAAATGAACATACACACATATATATATATATATGTGTGTGTGTGTGTGTGTGTGTATACATGTACATATATATGTTTCAATATATGTATATATATATGTGTGTACACATGTATATACATATATGTATATATTTATACATGTGTACATGTACATGTACATCTATGTATATATATGTATGTGTACATGTATGTACATACATGTCTGTGTATGCATATGTATGTAAATATGTGTATATATTTATGTATGTATATATGTACATATATGTGCATGAAATATGTATATATGTATATATATGTATATATGTATGTATAAATATATGAATTTATATGTACATGTAGATATACATACATATGTACACACATTTACATACATACATACACATGTATACATACATGTGTACCATAGAAAAATGGATCATTGAAATTTTCTTGGTTATTTAGGTCTTTCTCTTGTGATGCTTGACCTTTTTTTCTTTGATTTAATGTTGCAATGTAACTTAAGCATTCACATAGGTCCTAAATATTCAAATTTTGATGTCATGTGAAGTGTTGTGAAGTGTTGTAACATATTTCTACACTTTTCTAAACTCTTATAATTATAATTCATCTAAAAATCACCTTTTTATCCCTTATCTAGTCCTATTTTATAGTTTTGTAAAGTCTTGTAAGAAAATTTCACACTTTTTTAGGCTTGTTATCACTATATACACCTTTCTTATGCTTTATTTGACCCCTTTATGTGCACTCATTAGACTTAATTAAGTGTATTTTTTATGTAAACCTGACAAACAACATTAAATGCAACATAATTCCTGACACGCACTTACAAGCCTAGAGTGGGACCCATTTGCCATGGGTGGCGAATGAGTCCCTCTTGACTCCAAATTAAAAATAATTCAAAATTTCTTTCAGGTTTTTATTCAAAAAGACCTTATGTTGGCCTGTGATGTATCATTGGGAAATTAGGGTGTAAGTGTCTATAAATAAGTGTTTTTCTACCAATTTTACTTCTAATTCATCCAATCATTTATCTAATTCATTCACTAGTTCATTCAAGCATCATTCAATCAAGCAATCATCAAGCATCTTAGAGCAACCATTGACATATCTTCAGACTTCAACAAGAAGATTTTGGCGAGTTAGGAAATTTTGCATGTTGTTATTCATCATTTCCTTCTTCATTTCATTTCATTTTTTTATGAAGGGTTTGATTACCAAAGTGGGATTCAATGAAGGAAAATCCCGACACCCTAACCCTTAACCATTTTTCCCCTTTTGCATGTTTGTTTGCAAACTTTATATGTAGATTTTTCAAGAAAATAGGTGCTGAAAGGTGGTAAACAAGTTATCAAAGTGTTTCATGTCAACCAAACCCTAATTCAAGCTTGGAGACAACCTATAATCCATTTTCTGTAGATTTGACTTCGTCAAATCGACAAGAAGACAAGTGCAGATTTGGACCGATGGGATTGACCTTTGAATTTGAATAATTTTGGAGGAGGAATGATTTGTCATAAGTGGTAAATGAGTCCCACCTAGAGGCTGAAAAAGTTAATTTTGTTAGAATCTAGTTCTCGACAGTCAGAAAGTAGTTTCAGGTCTTTTTACTAGTAGGAGGACTGATTCACAATCAGTGGCGAATGAGTCATATTGGTGATAAACAGTGATTTCTTCCATTTTTTATAACCTTCCAGGATCAATATTCAACTTCTAGGTGCACTTTGTTAAACCTCATTTAGTTATATTCGCATTAGTTCATGTTTTTAGTTCATTTTATGCATTTCACATCATGTTTTCAAACATTGGATATTTCATAAGTTTTTCATTCGTAATCAATCAATTTCACCACTTAGTTGCATTTAGATCATTGCATTTAGTATGAATTCCATCTTGCATACCTTATTTTGAGTGAACTACCTCAAATTTAGTGTTCTATCTCTCTCCTTTTAGGTGAAAAACCCTAAGAGTGTAAGAGAATAGAATTTTCCATTCTCAATATCACACGATCCTTTCCCATCACCTGCCTCGGCTCATTATTTCTTCACATTAAGTGGGGGAAAGAAGATTTCATCCTTGTCTTTGTAATGCATTTGTCCTTGTCTCTTAACTGTGTTATTCCTCTTCCACTTATGCTACTTAAGATTGAGAAGCCAATAACTCGGTTAATGGTTCACTTACATTTGCATTATTAGCATTTTACATTATCCTTTTTCTTTTTCCTCTCTTTTTTGATGTGCTTGCATGTTCATATCGTGTTCCCCTATAATGTTTGTTTGATGTTTTGTTCTCTTTGTGCACTTCTTCTATTTGTATCTCTATTCTTCTATATGTTGTACATTTTTCATTTTCTTTCTTGCTTTTGTTTTGTGTTTTCCTTTAGGGGATGAGGCAAAGCGTTGAGATGCTCTATGTCTCTTCCATGTTGATGCAAAAGGTCCTTTTTCCTTTTCCTATTCCTTTTTTATCTTTTCTTGTGTTTTTCCTTTTGGGGATGATGCAATGCATTGAGATCGAAATGTCTCCTTCATGTTGACCCAAAAGCTTTTCCTTTTCTTTTACCTTTCATTTTTTTCCCCTTTTGGAGATGATGCAGAGTATTGAGACCATAATGTCTCTTCCATGTTGACCCAAAACAAACTTTTTTTTTCTTTTGTTTTCACTCTCTTTCTGTCATTCTTCAAATTCTATGTGTTTTGTGGAATGATGACAATTTTGAGCTCTTTAATCAAAACATCACAACAATGAACATACTGACCCAAAATCCATAGATCCCTTATGTGTTTGGTGCATTCCTTTCTAGGGGAAAACTCCCCTTTCTTTTTTTTTCTTTTTCATCTACATGAAGCAACCTTACTCATAAACATATGACTTGGCATAGGGGCTTTCCAAATTGTCTCTCATGTGTTGTTTTCTTGTTTGCATTTTTCATTTGCTACTTTAAATAAATTGCTCACATAACAGTGTGTAGCAATTCCTTTAAAGTGGGGGGCATATATTGACATTATTCATTTCCATTCTTGGTTCCTAGTGCAGCCATGTTACTACATATGATGTGTTTGTCACTTTGTGGATGATATTGGGTGTGATGTCCTTCATAAGTGTGATCCATCTTAGCATATTACATTCCTCTTAGTGGCTTGATGTGACACATTGCATCCCCTAAGTTGTGAATATTCTATTCTTTTATTGGCCCTCTCTGAGAGACATTAGACATAATGTTCCCTAAGTGATAGACCTCGCATGAACTTCACAAGACTCCTTTGAACATTTTTTATATGTTACATTTTACATTTTACATCTTTTCCACCTTTCATAATGCAACTTGCATGCCTGTGGTACCATCATGCTTGTTCATGAGTTCTAAGAATAGAAATCTTTGCTTGTCTCGTGAAGCACAAACTGACATTTTCCTTTATGGTGCTTTATTAAAGTTATTAGGAGGTATAACTTTGATATGGTTGAGTGGGAAGCCCATTTTGCGGCATGAATTTCCCCATAGCCACCTATGTGTTTGTGAGAGCATACCAACTAGCACATGTTTCTCACATTTTGGGCCTTCTCACTCGGAAAAACACTATGAGTTCTATCGCCCCAAAGTGAGTATGCATTTTCCTTTTTTCAGAAAAATAGCCTAGATCAAATTCACAACTAGCTAAGCAAATGATCAAACCTTGATCTGAATTTTCCCTTTCCTTTTCCTTGTCTCCTTCTCTCTTTCTCTTTCAGACTTGTGTTACTTTGTTCTTATGTTTATTTTTCCATGGGATCTTCATCCTCTCAGTAATACATTTGACTACAAAATCCAATGAAACTATCCAACAAAATATGTAAAATTTGATGTTTGTCAGGTGCTTGTAAAATTTGATGTGTAATTTTCAATTTTTGAAAGTTTATCCCTGACGTTTGTCAAAATTTTGACGAACGTGGGGCTCATCGAAATGCCGGCTATCATTTTCATCGAAGTTTCGACAAACATGAAAAATAGAAAAAAAAAACAAATTGTGGCGGACATAAAGAAAAGTGAGTTCATGCTTGATTTATTGCGACAGTGTTTTGCTCTACTTGAGATAGTTTGTGGAGAACTAAGGATGATTTTCTTGGGAAAAATCAGAAAAAATTCAAGAAGATATCACCAGGTTGAGGGTAGTCATTGTCTTTTTGCAGAATTCAGTTGTGAAGTCAAATTTGTAGTTCTAGGTTTGAAATCATATTTTAAAGCAACATCTCATCAAATTTGATTTTTAGAGGTTAAGGGTTTTGAGAATTTCATGTCCAGATTTTGTTGTGTGGAATCACCATAAGATCACAACCAAGGAATAGATTCTTGTGACTATAATTATGTGATCCATAACTCTAATGGTCATGTGGCACAGTTGTGCTATAACAAATACAAGATGCATTCATGTGTGACCCAAGTTTAATGTGGCTATGTTGTGATAGAAATGGAGGCACTGATATAATGTAGTTAATTCAGGTTGTATAATGTAGGTGTCAATCATCATTGGGTGCATTCAGGTTGTCTCAAGTTTAATAGGTTAGGATGTAATTATAGCATGATCAAAGAGTGATTACCTTTTGCTACAATAAAGAGCCTATAACTTTGGTTGATATGAGAGTGATCAAGATTTTCTAAACCTTATAAATGTTACTTGACATATATTTGCATAATCTCAAATTCCTTCAGAGGCTTTTGAAGTATCAATGTATTCTATAAAATGATTTCTTTTAATTAAAAAAAAAAAAATAGTGTATTTCCTTGTAATTAGATAGTGTGGAAATCTCCTAAATCTGCCCCAGCACACTATCCTCTTTGGCACTGTATTCATTACTCCAGCTACCAAGGTTTTGCATGTGAAATCTTTAATATCTTCATGACTGTGGCTTTTAAATAGATATCAGTCTTTGCTTTAATCCTTTTCATGATAACCCTTGAGTTCCATAATCCACCTTCAATCTCTTCTAAGAACATTGTCTTAAGCTAGACTGCATAGTATGCATATAAAGCAAGTCCTTCATACCTGCCATGTTCCAAACCACCACTTGTTGCCTTGCTTAAAATGTTTCCTCCATAAGCACAATAGCATGTTTTAAAATCATGGTTGCCAGTGATTGACCATTAAGGTCACCACTTTCATCATGAAGATACAATGAGATTTTTTTCTTCAAACTCAAGGCATTATGGAAGATAACATTGTGAATTTTTTGTTGTGTACGATTCGATTTTTCTTGCACATTTACTGCTTTGCTAACTTCCTTTAAGATTGGGTATTGTACCCTCAGCTGCAATCTTAAACAACTAACTCACTATCACTTGAATATTGATTTCATGAGCATCCTTCTATAAAATCAAACTATGCACTATAGATTGCCTACTTACTACAGGGGACTCATTGTATCATGGTATTGTAGTTCTTAAGATCCTTCAACCTTATTGACACTACTTCACAGTCCACAAGGTATTATTCACTATTCTCCCATCTTTGATGAGTCTCAAAACACTGCTCAAACATGCAATCCACTACCTCCATTATACATTAATGGCTAAGAAGAAACATTGAACCTATAATTACCACTGTTACTTCATTTGGATAGTCCTTCCCTAATTGTATTTTCCTTTTCTAACACTACCAAAAGCATTTGAAAAACACTTAAGGTCAGCAAGGGGGTAAGTAAACTCACTGTTAAAATCTCCACTTTACTATGCAAGGTTTGAGCTTTATTATCTTGTCACTGCTCAACCTATTTTTGACTGTCACATCTCAAGTGACTGTCATTATTCTTACCGTAGATTGCATTTACAAATGTCACTAAGCTACATAGTGTGCTTGTTATTGGCTACAATATTTAGATTGCAAGATTTTGTTATTACCTACAATGTCTCAATCTTTTTGGTATTGCAACCTTACTAATCTGCTATAGTTATTGTTTATGTTTCTACAGAGGCCTAGGGTTTGTACCCTAATCATGCTCTTACCAATGCTTTTGTTGTCTTTTATTAGGGCTATCTCAATGTTGAGGGCCCTAGGGATAAGCTCGTCATAAGAAGCGACACATTGCATCTTTAACTAAAAGGATAAATCCATAAGGACATTAGCAATGATGATTCTGACTTGTTGCTCCTTAGGAATGGGTCACTTGCTCTTACTAGCTCACTACCTCCATTGTTGTAGGAAGTTTGTGATCAAGTTCAATATTCTGATTTTAGGAGTCTTAACGGTTGGAAATCATATTAAAATCAGAATTTAATAAGTTTTGGAATTACCATTTGAAAGTGTTTTTTGGGGTCATTAACTTCAGACTACTCTTTTGCAGGGGTGGTTGCATGCCAAATTTTTTTTGTGTAAAATATCAGAATTATTAGATTATGTTACCTGTCTATAAATAAAAATCATTGGAGTGTGAGTTTGATATTTTTTGAAGATCTAAATAGTCAAGCTTGGTAAAGAAAAATCATGTCAGATAATATTAGTCTAGAAAAAAATGAAGAGACACTTGATAGATTGTGGGATAGATTGAAAAGAAAGGGTGATGGGAAATGCTATTGTCCTTGCAATAATTGCAAGGGCTTAAAGACAAGATGACTTTTAATCACAGTAACTGAGAAACATTGTAGGCAACATGGTCACATTGAAGGGGGGCATGATTATAGTCCATTGGTAAGTTGCTCATTATATGTGTTTATATTGATTGAATTTGTAAATGTTTATATCATTTTAACATTTTATATATATATATAATCACTTGATCATGATCATGGTTTATTTGTGTCAATCATTATTACAAAGGTTGGGTGCCTTAGGGTAGATGATATGGATTATCACAGCCCAGAGAATGTGGTTTTGCAAGCGGACGAACATGGAGCTGTGAGTATCAAAGATGAAGTTAATGATCCTATGGAAGAAGATGATCATGTGCCAGAAAACATAGATGAAGATGATGGTATGAATACATTGATCCATGACACATTTAGTGGTAGAGCTGATCACGATGATCAAGATGAGTTTGATGGTGTTCATGATTTACCTATACTTGAGAAGGCATAGAGCCCCTTTATGAAGGCTCCAAAAAAACTCTTCTCTCTGCTGTATTGTTGCTATTGAACTTGAAGGTTATGAATGGTTTATCATAAATAGCAATCTCATGGATGTTAAGGTATGTCATATATGTCATATTTTTTCATCTATTTTAATTGTTGTTAGTTCATCATTAGCAAATAAATGATGAAATATGTACCGTAAATATTCTTTATATGAACAAATTATTTTTTGTTGTAGATTGATTGGTGAAATTTTTTTACCACCATCAAATATTTTACCTCACTCATACTGAGATTTATGTGCCATTATGAAATATATCAGAATGGAGTATCAAGCAATACATGCATGTCCCAATGATCATATTATATATCATAAACAACAGGAATTCGCATCAGAATGCCCAAAATGTCATATCAGTAGATATCGAATAGATCAACTAACAAAAAAGGTGTCTCACAAGGTTCTTCATTATATTCCCATTATTCCACGTATGCAACGATTATTTTGGTGTGAAAGCTTAGCGCAATTTATGGATTACCATACAGAAAATAGAAGTGGAGATGAAATTCTTCGAATGCCTGCGGATGGTTCTACATTTAGGGACATGGAGGAAAAATAGTCACACTTTAAAGAAGAACCTCATAATCTCAGGCTTTCATTGGGAGCAGACGGTGTCAATCTATTTGGAGAGTTGCGATCTATTTACTCAGTGTGGACTGTTTTTGTTATCAACAATAACATTCCTCCATGGATGTCAATAAAGAGGGAGCACATAATGTTGTCAATGATTGTTCCAGGTATTTGTTTACATCAATTTTCTTTAACGTAGTAGCATCTCATTTGTCTTATTTGTTGCATAATGACTTATATTTTTTTCATTCAATAGTCATGTACATTAATTTATATATATTGTAGTAAAATGGTTATAATAATTATGTAATGTTATGTTGATTCAACTAGGTAAGTACCAAGTTAAAGATATGAATGTATACATCGAGCCTCTTATCGACGAGTTACTAAAGTTATGGAATGGCGTCACTATGTATGACGTCTCCAGACCAATAGGACAAGACAATTTCAATTCCATGCAATGCTTGTATGGACAATTCATGATGCCCCAGGGCTAGCACATTTTTGTGGTATGTTATAATGTTCGACTGCACTTTAACAATATTTAATTTGATGAAGTAGATATCATGCATGTTTTTAAAATAATCTATTCATTATATATAATGAAAAAAATTGACATATTTAATCCAATTATATATCATCTTGTAGTTCTTCAAACAAAGGGAAATTTTGCATGTCCAATTTGTGGTCCAAAGATGAAATCTCATCGTTCAAAAAGTTTAGGAAAGCATGTGTTTGATGAGTATAGGTACTTCCTCCACAAAAATCATAAGTATCAAACTACTGAAAAACATCTTTTCAATGGGAAAGAGGAGACTACATCAAAACCACGAAGAATGTCACCTCGCCTATGGAAGTTGGAATATATTAGAATTAATTGTCAAGGTTATACATCGGATCAAATTGTTTATCTATCATATATGATATGTTTTGAATTTATATTTTTATATTGTGTTGTGTTTACTCATGTTGTAATGGACAATGATTGTCGTTGTTAATTTTTTTAAATTATATGCTTCATGAAGGTCATCAAGGCATTAATGGCCAACTTCCACAGGGACTGAAAATTTATCCCAAACAATCTAGTAGGTTGCCCTACTCTGAGCAACTACAAATTGTGCGTTTGTTTGATACAATGCATATCGAAAAGAATATAACAAAAATGTTATGGAAAACATTGGATGGAAGGCATGACAAAGAAAAAATTGCTAAAATTTGTACTGACATTTAGGAAGCCAATCATGCAGTGAAAAATGTCATTCAATTAAATAGCGATGGAGGCCAAATTAATATAAGTGCCCTTCCTTGGTTATTAACAAAGTAGCAAAGCAATGCGATAAAAGAAGTCATACAAAAAATTCGATTTCCCATAGGATTTGTTGCGAACATAAACAATATAATAACAAAGAAAGGTGAATTTGGGTTAGGGATGAAAACGTATGATTGACATACCTTCATTAAGGTAATTATTTTGGTATATTATATACACTTGTATAATGCATGTACTTTTCAGTGTATTGTGTTTACTACTTTTGGAAAATAATGAAAAGATCATTTTATAATTGTTGCAGTGCATTCTACCTCTATCTCTCCCAGACAACTTTGACAACAATGTCAAGCAAGTTATATATGATCTTGAAAAATACATGAGGTAAGTAGCAATATTTGTTCAATTCGTTGTATACGTCTTATAATTGCCATTTGTTTTACTTGTTATGTAATATACTGTATATTTTTGTTAAATCTCATTAATATATTTGCACCTTGAATCACTTGTAGATGGTTGTCATCTAAATAAATCCATAAAGAAGATATAAATTATTGGAAGAGAAAAATTCCTCGTCTAATGTGTGAAATGAAAAAGTGTCCACCTTCAACATTTTTCAATGCAAAAGAACACTACCTTATACACCAAATTTAGAAGATTGAATTGTGTGAACCTATACACACAAGGTCAATGTGGATGGTTGAGAGGCACTTGAATTTTTTTAAGGCTTTGGTTTGACAAAGAGCACATCCTGAGGGTTCTATGGTGGAGGGATATATGGTATACCAGACCATGGTGTACATTAGTGAATATCTTCCTAAGTTTGTAGCAAAGATCCATGTAGATCGCATTTGGGATCCCAACTCCATTAACAATTTCGAAGGGGAGTACGTGTTGGGGAAATGTAGATTGAGGAAAGTGAAAGGTAATTATAAGATGGTCATGGAGATTAATTGGAATACATTTTACATATGGTTTTTATGTATATTGTACTTATTTCATTTTTAATCTTCAATATACATCAATTATAAATTAAGGTCGTATATTGTGGTATTTAACTAATTATACGTCATTTATGAATTTCAAATTTTTTTCGTACAATTGGTCGAGAGTGGGATGCACTACATTTGTACGTCACCAACAATCTTGATTGGATGACAGTATGGATTGAATGATGTCAACAATCCGGTCGTACATTAACATGGGAAGGTGTGGCTTCATTGGTTAAAAAAGCCCATCGTAATGGAGATTCTAATGTTACACAAAGGGAATTTTATTTAGCATATGGTTTAAGAGATAAAGAGGTACGTATAAATATATTAATCACCCATATTATTTAATTATTTTCAAGTATACTGATGTATATGTATCTTAAGATTTTTTTCTTTGCATATATTCAACCAACAATAAATATGTTTATCAACTGACGATATTGCAATAATTTTTACATGTTTGACATATTGCAGGTCAAACACCACAAGGCTATGTGGTACAATGGTCATGAATTTTGAATCAAAATGTTGGATGACATGAATAAAACTTGTGATTCTTGTATAACTGCAGTCTTTCAGGTGACTAATGTTTCATCTAGAAGTGACATACATCCAGAAGTCTCAGAAAATCAATAATATGGGATTTTAGATGATATACTTGAGTGTGACTTTAATTCCTTCAAATTAATTTTGTTCATCGTCCTATGGTACAGGCTACGATTGAATGAAAATGATCCTAAGAGAACTGTTATTGAACATGATAATTGATTTACCATGGTTAATACAAGGTTGATTGAGCGAGCTGGAAATGAGCCCTATGTTCTTCCAAGCCAATGTGAGTAGGTATTTTACTCAGAGGTTCCAAGTAAATTGGGTTTGTCATTTGTTGTTAGAAATGATCCAAGACGAAGGCCGATAAAGTATAATGTGGTGAAAGAAGAAGATATCAAAGAACTAGAAGATGATGTAGATGATGATCAGGATCAATGGTTAGTTGATGATGTCCCTGACAAAGATGTTGAAGAGGAGGAACTAGATCATGATGATGTAGGAGTTAATGTTCATGAAGATGATATCCATGTGGATGATTACATTATCGAAACTGATATCGATGACGATGATGATGATATGACCAATCCTTACAATGTCGAATCTGGATTGGATGATACAGACAAAGAGTTGGATGAAGAAGAAGATCAATGACATTGAAATGTATAAGCTATGCGGTTATATTATCTATTTGATATTAATTTCTTGATAGAATTATATTTGACTTATGTGGTTACATAATTAATTCATGATGTTTTAAATTTTTATACCATTACATAATTAATTTAATGATGTACTTTTTAATGTTTGAAAGGTAAAAAAATTAAAACATTTCAATAGTGATGTTAACAACCTTGAAATTAGCGTGTTTTATGTTTCATGTCATCATAAAAGATTAAAAAGTCATTTGTAGAGGTGATTGCTCAGTGGTTGACATGTATGTTGGTTCTTTTTACAATGTAACCAGGTTTGTCATCTAATCTACATATGGAATTTCCAATTCCAATCGAAGGTAGCTTGAAGGACCTAGACCAAATGATGAGGACTTTAAAAGCCTCCTACACTTCAGGCTCTACAAGACCCTGATGGGTGATCCCTTAATGTGTTTACAACCTCTGCACCATTATTATAAACAACATTAACAATAGCAGATGATCTCACTTAATAGCTCAACATGATAAGATAATATCAACTATCTGGAGTGTGAGATAACTAAACACAATCCATTGTATAAGATAGTCAATGATTTGCAATTTGTAGCAAGTTCTAGGCAAAGACAAACAAATACTAAACCACACGAATAATTACAACTTAGATTAGTGCCATATATCCATTGCAGTAGTCAAATTCATAAGCATCTAGAGGTTTATAACAGATTTAATACATCACATATAAGATCCCTGACAATATTGCATTACAATTTCATTAGTATGCATTCTAACCCAGGACTACTTATCAAATCCTTATACAACACATATCCACCTATAATCCCATTCAAGCATTTTGATTAATTCCTTGAATTAAAGTTAAAATAGAATCATAGACACCACAACAATGAGATGGATAAAACAACCCTTAGTTATTTCATTGAAAGTTTAGATATGCATGTACAATGGAGAGACATAAGCTCAAATTTTCATTTCAACTCAAATGCTAGTACATTTATACAACATTAAATCTCTATGAACTCAAAACCTGTTACATAATGAATCAAAACCTCAATTGCATTTCTCTAGAACCATCAGACTTTACAATTTGCTCTGCAACTTCACCTAGACTCGACCAAAATTATCAAACTTTCCAACTTGTACTTCTGGCCTTGAAATCTTTCTTATAGAAAATGAAGGAGAAAAAAAGCACCAGGCTAGAAAGTACACCTGTCACCAATCAATTGGAGGACCTGGTGATATTCCAAAATTTGTTACAATAGCCACCACCTTGAAAAATATTCTTGTTAAAAAATTATTACAACAACAATCATCTTGGAGCATATTCTCGTTCATCATGTCGGCGGAGGAAGGTTGATGCAATAACAAAAAACCATGTGAAACCCACACAAAGAAAGTCATCCATACAAAACTAGAAACGTTGTAACTACAACATCTGATTTTCCACCTGTTAGTAGCCCACTCTTTTTACTCATCATCATTCAAATACTTAGCCACCCACCTCTGGTATTCTTCATCAGTTGGCTAGTCAAAATTAATCACCTCATTTACCTTTGTACTATAAGGCATATACTTTATTGCTACTTGATTAGCATCTCTTTCAAAAGATTCCAAAAATGAGCCAGTACCAATAATCTTATCCATACAATTTACCAAAAAATCATAATCTGAGTCATCACAAATTATTTTAATTTGATTGTTGATGACTTTACTTGCTTGATCCTGCCATTGTTGGAGTGTTCTGATTTCCCCCTACTCATCAGTTATATCAAGTAATAGTGTGTTACCCTAATCATTGAAGTTCTTTACCAATTCCCTAATCTTCCTACTTAGATCATCTGGTAAGGTTTGATAACCTTGCAATGATTTAACTAATATATAAGTAGGCTTCAATAATTGGGGCCTATTATTTACATCAAACCTTGAGGCTTTATTCATAACATCTAGATCATTTTCCCTAGGGATCCAATTTTGAATTATTGGAATCACTATCCCTTGATCCCTATCAATATTCTTTATTGCTTCAAATAGTGAAGAATAGAAAGAATGTATAGAAGGAAGTTTATTATCCACCTTTTCATTTAAATGCTCTAAAATAATAGTAACAATTTCTTTTACTTTTGAAAGAAAAACCTCCTCTTTTACCCTTAGTGATGTCTATAATTGATCAATTTTTTGTATGAGCTATCTCTTTGTTGGATCAACAGAGCACTTTGTTTCTTCGTCAACTTGTTCTAGAGGGGTAAGAGCAGGATTTTGAATGGGAGACCCTAGTGTAGAAACATTTGGAGAAGTAGGAGGCATTGACCCTGCTGTTGGAGGTGATGTGTTGGTTCCTAGAGCATTGGATGTTTCCCAAGTATGTCTATACTTGAACCTTTCTACTTCAGTTTGCAGCTCAACATTCCTCTGTTACATTTTACTATATTTTTCAATTAAAATATTATACTTCTCCATTAGGCTCTTTCTTTCAACCTCCTCCCTTTTAGCAGTCTTTTGGGCCAACTTGGCCACATTCACAGTTAAAATAGTGGCTTCAATTGTTGTAGTCTTTGAAGCCCTCTTTATTATTAATCCTCCTTTGAAATTTTTATTAATATCAACAATGTCTGGCTTTCTTCCTTGTGGAGCCAATTCCCAAATTGCCAAGGTCTCATATTCTTCACTGAAGGAAGAGTTTTGTAATGCTTCCTTAACTTCTTCAGAATCCTAAAAAGGATTCTTGGACTTTATAATGGCATTGATAGCCATTGCATCTACGATGTCCCATTCAGGAAAAATCAAAACACCAGCCTGATTCACTAGTTGTCTTCCTTCTTCAAGAGTGATGTTTTTGAACTCTTCCATTAGTTTAACTTTCACTTCTTCATCATTCTCCTGATTTGACCTGTCAGGCCTTCTCTCCTTGCATTTATTTGGATATTCCTCAAATTTCATCCTCCATACCAATTGCAAGAATACATGAGTCTTTACAAATGTATTGTCATCTAAGAACACCTTGCAAACCTCCATTCTTGCATCCTGCACACTCTTACCCTTCATATCCAAATCAGATAGAACCAATTCAGCTGACCTAGGAGGGGATGGCATACTAACCTGCATGTCTTGATCAGTAACAATAATTTCATCTGTGAGGTCCTCATCAAGGTAATCAGTTCTTTGCCTCTTAGGGCTTGGCTCAAGTGGTGATGATGGGGGATTGCGCTTTGGTGAATATTTTAATTCAATGATTTTGATAGCCCTAGATACTTTGAATTTTGGGCCTGGTCGTGAAGGCGCATTCATTATTTTCCTCCTTTTTCTGTCTACTTCTTCCTCATCACCATTAGTATCCATTTTCCTCCTATAGATGAGCTGCCTTTCTATAGGCTGACATACTGGCCTTGTTTCAATTGGCATAGCACTTTGTCCCTGCATATCCAAACTTAGCCTTAAATCTATCTTTTTGGTTGTCAAGGTGTCCATTATCTCCTTGAAATTCTTCATTAAAAAATCAATTCTCTTATGGTATGGAGTGAATTCCATCAATGGATCATACATCTGATCCATTTCATGCACAATATCCAGTAGCTTACTATAAGCTATCCACTTTTCCTTGTTCAATTCCTATCTATTTAAATCAAATTCATTCCTGATCAGATGCTCAGGGAAATTGAACTCATGTGAAAATTTTCCACATTTTATTCTTTGTTTGAAAAGAGCAAAGAAACCTTTAGGATCATGTTGTCACCTTGGACCAAATCTCAAATGGTAATCAACAAAGAATTTGTCAAAATGTGTCTAGCATCCCTTTGAAAATGTAAAGTCAGACACTATTGTATAATCAGGGAATAATGTTCCCTTCCCCTTTCTAGTTAGGTTATCTTCATGAATACACCCCATCTGCCACATAACTTCTACAAACCCTAGTCTTGGTGGCACATTCTATGGCAGTATGTGAGGGGTTCCTTGAAATCCATATATTCTCAGGATAGTGCTGACGGGATATGGGATAATGTCACCAAAGTTATGTAAAACCCTAAATTCTAGTTTCCTCTCCTTCGGCCTAAGGAAATCATGCACTTCCTCAGGGATCCTAGGTACATTTACCATCAATCTAGCCCTCAATCTTGTAGCAAAACAATTATCAAATTGCACATAACTGATGCTTTCCTTATTACAGGAAAAATCTGCAACCCATATCTATACTAGCAATCTTTCTCCATTAACTAATTGTCTTAAGTTCATCTTCTCAGCAAAGAAATCAGCATTCCTAAACAAGAACATATGCATCAACATGGAATACCAAAAGAATTGAGTACCAGTATCACCATTCTGCAGCTTCGACAGTCCATCTATCCTCTCCACAAAAAAAGAAGCAAAGTCATATGTTACAGAGAAGTTAGGGTGTTGTATTTGCACCCCCATGAGCATGTATGCAATCGACATTACTGCACTAGGGCTGAAATCCAAAATCTGACATAGTGAATAGAAAGCAGTCAAGAAAGGCTTTGTAAAACAATTCAATCTGAAGGGTTCCTAGTCACTAGGGCTGATGTGAAATTGTGAACTCCCTCCCTTAACCTGATGAGGTGGAAGCAGCTTAACCCTAAAAAGAGATTTCAATTTTGTATACTCCTACTTCATTTCTTCAAGATTAATAGGAACCAAGTCATCACTTGGCTCACTCAAATCAAAAGTCTGTTGGATAATATCTTTGTTAATTTCTAATAGAACCCCTCCATCATTATCTCTGATTACCCGTATGATAGGGTCATATCTTTTGGCCACTACTCGAAGTAAGTCCACATCAGGGAACACATTTAGAACAACAAAATTTCTCATTTCGTACATCCATCCATTTGAAAAAGGATGAGGAAAATTCCTCTATCCATACCATAATCTGAACATTTCTAAGCTTGTGAGTGAAACCCTAGCATCAACAATGTTGGAATTATTACACACCAACCCCTCCCCTAGGATTTTACCTCGCATCAACACCAAACCTTTCTTTCTATCATTTGTTGATAATGGAAATTGATCTAGAAAATCATCATACAAGTTTCTTTTCAAATACTCAATGTGGCCAGAGTGTTGCTTGGTTGGCACCATTTTAGACAAACTAGGGCCTCACTACAATGTTACACTTCAATTGGCTATGACTAAGCAGAGATAGGAAATTATAGAGTAAAAATACCACAATTCCTCACAATTTATGATTAAACAATATTAGCCCTAACAAAAGATTTTAATGAACTCAGTGACAAGCATAGCAGACTCCCCCCTTCCCAAATTTAGGTGTAGAATGACTGGAAAATAGAGAAAATTAACTCACTTCTTTTTTCGCACAAACTCCAATTTCTGGCTACAACTGCTCGCAATTTCACCTTTGGCTCTGAAACAGTTTTCAAGAAATACTTGGATGCTTTGTGATACAAATGAGATGAGTAAATTGATTTTATGTCGATCAAATCCCACCAGTAGATGTCTCATCCGCCATTAAAGCTCACTTGCGGGCTGCACAAAGGGCTCCAACCATAATTTGATACATATTTAAATTTGAGTCGTTGATCCTTCAGTTTGATCAAATCATCGACGACCATCTTAAAAAAAGGTTGACATAATCACCAACACAACAATAAAGGGGCCCACTATGTCATACGCTACAAAGGAATGCCACATGGCTGTTGCCCGCGATATCAAAATCCTTTCATTTACCATCGCGGGATGGCAGGCACCGTCGATCTTTTTACCATAAATCCTACTCCTTAAAAAATGGTCACCATCCTTTCCTTTAACTGTCGAGCAACTTTTTCCTTAAAATCATAACATCTACATTTAAATAAAACACGTGCATCTTACAAGTGCATTAGTAATCCACCCCGTAATACATTTAAAACCGGCGAATGCTTTCTTCACTCCTTAGGCTTCATTGAATGAGACACATGGCAGGCACCTATGACATCGCGATCCCAAAATTCCTAATCGTGGGATGGCAGGCACCGTCAATCTTGAAGAGACAGCTCATCAATGGTCACACAGATTTCATCCTTTAGGAAGGGCACGTGGCACCCGCCTGTGATATCGTGATCCCTGTAATCCCTGATCGTAGGATAGTAGGTGTCGTTGATCTCGTTCCTTTAACACAGTCGTCAGCCATGTCGTTAGCGTTCGAGCAGGCTTTCCAATGAGATTATAACATATCTGTTGATTTAGAACATGTGCATCTCGAGAACACTTTAGTAATCCACCCCTTAATACATTTAAAGCTGGCTAGTGTTTCCTTTACTCTTTAGGCTTCATCGGATGAGACACATGGCGCCCACCCCTGATTTCGCAATCAACCCAAGCACCATCGCGGGATGGTGGGGAACGACTCAAATCAAATGGTAGTTGGTCAACGATAGCTCAAATTTGATCCCCCGGATAGGACACGTGGCGCCCGCTCATGATTTCGTGATCCTTCAGTTCCGGATCACGGGATGGTGGGCGCTATTGATATCTATAGGAAATAGATCAATGGCAAGACTAAATCAACCCTTGCAAAATAAAACATTCATTAAAAGGAGAAGTGGGCATTACTAGGTAGACGACAAATAAAAAAATTATATTTATAGAAGAAAAATAAATAAATTACAATTTGTTTTATAATTTCACTATTAACTTTAAATGTATGTTCATGAATTAAGTTGTATTTATTTTACAATCACATTTTTATTTTAGATGTTTGTTTATAAAATATAAATATGCATTAAAAATATATTAGAAATATTTTTCTTTATATTATATAGCATTCATAACATTAAATTAACATAGAATAATTTCACAATATCACTTAACCAATCAAGAAAAATTTAATCATTACTATGCAACATTATTCTCACATCAACCCAACAAATAAACATTGAAAACAATTTTTTTTTTATATATTATAACATTCATAACTTAAACCTTTTATACACAATATCAAGTTAATTATAAAAAACACATAAAATTATTTACAAGCAACTTAAATTTTTTAACAATTTAATAAAATATAATTTAATATAATTAAGAAAAATTTAATAAGAAATATAGATAAATTTATGAAATATTGATTTACTTATCAAGAAAAAATCAATGATAAATTTACTTATTATAGATAAATTTACTTAACAATCTATTTTAACCATCAAGAAAAAATTAATCATTAGTGATTGCAACATTATTGGCACATCTTTTAAACTAGAAAATAAGGTTAAGGTTCAATTAGTATTCAATTTGGGTTAGGGATCAATTAGGGATAATTCAATAAGGGTTTAATTAAGGTCTGGGTTAAGGTTAGTCTTAAATTAGGGATAGGATTGGAGTTAGGGTTCAATTAAGGTAAGGGTTATTGTCTATTTTAGGGTTAGGGTTCAATTAGAGTTCTCTAGGGTTTTGATACAATTAGGGTTAGGTTTCAACAATACCTAGGGTTACGATTACAATTCAATTAGTGTTAGAGTTAGGGTTATAATACGAGTTCAATCAGGTTAGGGTCAAGGTTTAATTAGTGTTAGAGTTAGGGTTGCAATAATAAAATTTTCCATAATGATATGGAAAGGCATTCAATTGGATTCATATACAAACGCACAAATAAGAATTGGTAATTAAGAATTCTCTAGAACTAAATTTATAACAACAAATACAATCCTTAGCTTAATCATTTGTTCTTTGTTAGGGTTAGGATAAGAATTTAATGGGGCCAACCAAGACTTAGGAAATAAAACCCTGTGGAGGAAATAAAGTATTAAAATCAAAGTTGGGTTTTAATTTTAATCTGGTGATGTAAGCCTAACCCATTAACCCCAGTGGTCATGCCACTGACGAGTTAACCAAAGCCTTTCATTAAATACTAACCGTGCAATGTATAGGTTTTTCAGATTTGAAGATATGGGAGAAGATCTCAATCGTACCCCACCAACTCGCAGACCTAAGGTGTCACCCTGTAATTTGGCGCAAGGTCAACAAAAGGTAGATGTGTGTCCTGTATGGATTAATGTTATTTTTCATAAGGAAGGTGAACGATGCTTCGTTGGATGTCAAACCGAGTTAGCCCGAGATAAACCATTTGATCTACCAACTCTTCAGGAGATCAACGGGCAATATTCAAAGTTGGAAAACGACACATGGTGGTCATTTTATCATACAATTGGTGAAGCATTAATGAATTATTCCTTGCTTTTGTAGTCATGTCGATCTCAATCTGTGTGAAGATGTTGTTGGCAATCATGAAGGGCAATCTTTGGATTCTCATGCAACTCTAGTTAAACGGTGATAGTACATATGCCGCCAAATTGCCATGTTTGCACATGTATTTTTAATAAACATTGATAAAGGTTGCCATTACCTCGCACAATAAATACAAGAGGAATTAACTGCTAATAGTGTAA
Source organism: Sequoia sempervirens (assembly GCA_007258455.2). NCBI lineage: Eukaryota > Viridiplantae > Streptophyta > Pinopsida > Cupressales > Cupressaceae > Sequoia > Sequoia sempervirens. Next base: position 645,420,624 of record VDFB02193867.1, on the reverse strand, counting down.
TTCTTGTAGCAGTTAGAGCACTTTGTGGGCTAAGTCTAATGAAGTTTGAGTGCTTGTCTGAGAAGAGAAAATGAGTAAGTCAGTAAGGATGTCAGTTCATTTGAGCTCACAAAAGCTCGGTCTTGCTATTCAGGAAGGTGCTTTGGTTGACAAGTCCAGGTTTGTGCCCACCAGATGCAATAGAAGGTTGTAATTCCAAGACGTTGCTGCTCAACTGGTAGATGACAAAAGCAAGCAGTCGGTGTGCTCTAGATGCCAACACTCACCCATTGACCTTACGAGAAACACTTCTGATGATGTAACCGAGACCGACTCAGACTACTGTCGGTATTTAAATCGCTTCAATCACGGTCTACCCTCTGATGAGGAAATGATATATGTGGGCACATTGATTGTTAAAATCCCAAGAGGACGGAGTAGAACCGTAATGGGAAAGGACAAGAAAGAAGAGGAGGTTGAGGGTCTATTGTATTGGGCAACAACTAGAAGTAAGCATGTATACCAGGGTCTAAGTGTTGGTAAGGGCAGGGTGGCAGGTAAATAAGAAGTTGTTGTGGTGTGCCTTCATGGCAATTTGGTTGCCTGGTTTTTTTATGTGGCCTAGCGACAAGGGGATTTTGATGACAATTTGTGTTCCCTATTCTTTTAGGTTTCCCCAGTTCATGCACTATATATTTTTTGCAGATTCAATGTGTGGGAAGTTTTGTAATGAAAGTCAAATGCAATGGAGATTTTTTTCAAATGAAAATTTGTGGTGAAATTACATTTGAGCCTGAAGCTTGTTGCTTCCTTTTCATATAAAAGGAATTCAAGGATCATTTGGAGGGAGAGAACTGATGAAAGCTCTAGCTAGGTTTTGAGTTGAATATATGGGTAGAAAGATATATGTCCTCTTGAGGAAGTGATATCTGTGGTGCCATTAGTGTTAAAACCCCAAGCGGATGGAATAGAATAGATAACATGTTTTGAGTTTTGGATGAATATATGCAAATTATCTTAAATTGTATGCAGATATGACTTATAAGCATGAATAAACATATAATTCTAATATATTTTCTCTCCTTATGTGGATTTGAGTGAATTTTGAATGAAATGTTAATGATGTTGTCATTCTTCTTTTGAGAATTTGTTCAATTGTGTGTCTATGTTTTGGGTAGAATTCAATTTTAAATTTTTGAGGTTTCATATTAATATGTATGAGATTGATCTAATATTCCAGAAAATGAATGTTAAAATATCATGAAAAAAATGGGCATAGAATGAATGTAGAAGTAAAATTATATTTGCATATATTCATAAAATAAGATCTAATAAACAATAAATATATGCAATTAAAAATAAAGGAAAAATAATTCAACCCAAATGTAGATAAGAGAGATAATTAGATTATATGATAACTTTAAGGCTAGGGTTAGGGTTTGATTAGGATTAGTGTTCGGTTAGGGTTATGATTAGAGTTATGAATCTACAATTAGGGTTCAATTAGGGTTATGATTAGAGTTATGAATCTACAATTAGGGTTCAATTAATGTTCACTTAGGGTTTCTTTCTTGGGAGAAGTTTATTGAATGGTAAGTGTATTTTATAAAATTAATATGTCAGGAATTAATTTTAGATAGTACTACATGTGGTTTTTCATATGGTATTGAATTGTAGATTAAAATTGATAATAATTTTCCTTCCTTCTTTTGCATTGTAAGCTACCATAATATATGGTCTTAAAATCCTATTCATATTTTGAGCTTTTCTAAACTATACAACACAACATCCAACAAAAAAAATTGTTATGCATTTTTTCCAAGCACAAATCCTTATAATTCTTAATGTGTTACTTAGGTTAATTCTTTATTGCAATAAATAAATACACACTAATATATATATTATGGATTTGAGGGAAAATATTAAAATATTTATATATATAGAAAAATTTAAATGCAAGGGATTCAAGTACATACCTTTTCTTTTGTTAATGTTGATGAAGATACAAATCTTGATGAAGTGCCAAATTTGATGACATGATATAAAAAACTGGAATATCTTTGCTCTATGTGGCACTTGAAATTTTGTACAAAACTATAACTAACTCTACGCTAAATTTGTGACTTTGGACCTATTTTGCATCAATAAATATGAGCTTTGACACATGCCTCCTAATCTAGCATACAATATGTACTTAAATGCTCAAAATAGTTGGGAGTAGTGTTGTGATTGGTGGATCTTTGGGAAGGTCCAATGCTTCAACCTTGTATCTCTCCCTATAGATAGAGGTAGATAAGAATATAGAATGAGAGAGGAAAAGGGATAAAAATAGATAGAGATATAGAGAGAGATAGAGGGAGAAATAAATATATAGAGAGATAGGGAGATACATATATATATATATAGAGAGAGAGAGAGAGATGGAAATATAGAGATATAAGGAGATATAGAGAGAGGGGAAAGAGAGAGAGAGAGAGAGAGAGAGAGAGAGAGAGAGAGAGAGAGAGAGAGAGAGAGAGAGAGATAAATAGAGAAAGACAAATAGAGATGGAGATGGAGATAGAAATAGGGGGAGATAGAGAGAGAAAGAGAGAGGGAGAGATAGATAAATGGGAAAAGAAAGACATAGATATAGAGATATATGGGAAGATAAAGGGATAAATAGGTTGAGATATGAAGATAGACAGGGGTATAGGGAGGGAGCAAGAGATCAGGGAGAGATGGGGAGAGATAGAGAGAGGGAGGGAGAAAGGGAGAGAGAGATGTAGAGGAGGGAGAGATAGAAGATGGGGAAGAGGGAGAGCGAGAGGGGGAGGCTAATTTTTTTAGTTTAAATTCTATAAAATAGTCAATAAATAATGATATAAATATTATAAGAATTATATAATTTGTATTTTAAATTACACACTATATTTTATTTTTTGAAAAATATGTAATTTTTTAACCATTTTCCTATATATTTAGTATTAATATTTTTACATCTTTTAACAATTCAATATATATTACAAATAAAATATAGTTAATAATTTAATTAACTAGCATACCTACACTAATTAATAATATATGTACAAAACACGCTAAGAGTTATCTTTATCTTGATGCCTATTGACTTGAATTCATGAATATGAATTTGGAAAGCAATCAATTTGATTTCATTATTTTTTGTCATTGTTTATCTCAATTCATATTTTGAGCTTTTCTAGGTGGGAGAGGGTGGGAGAGAGTGGGAGAGAGGGTGGGAGAGGGTGTGAGAGAGGGTGGGAGAGGGTGAGAGAGGGTGGGAGTGGGTGGAAAAGGGTGAAAGAGAGTGGGAGAGGGTGAGAGAGAGGGTGAGAGAGGGTGGGAGTGGGTTGGAGTGGGTATACACTATAAATCTTTCAAAAAAACTAACTTTACTATAACACAAGTGCGTTATGAATAAATAGAGAGATGGCCATGGGAGAGAGGGTGGGAGAAGGTGTGAGAGAGGGTGGGAGAGGGTGAGAGAAGGTGGTAGAGAGGGTGGGAGAGAGTGGAAGAGGGCGGTAGAGAGGGTGGGAGAGTTGGAGAGAGTCAGAGAGCATGGGAGAGGGTGGGAGAGAGAGGGAGAGAGGCTGGGAGAGGCTGGGATAAGGTGGGAGAAGCTGCGAGAAGGTGGGAGAGGGTGAGAAAGGGTAGGAGAGTGTGGGAGAGAGTGGGAGAGAGTGGGAGAAGGTGGGAGAGAGTTTGGGAGAGAGACGAAGAGAGTGAGAGAAGGTGAGAGAGGGTGGGAGTGAAAATAAATCTATAAAAAATTTTTTTTATCATAATGTTAGCGCGTTTAGAAGAAGTAGAGACATGACCGTTTTAGCAAGAAGGAGAGAGTGGGAGAGAGTGGGAGAGAGTGGGAGAGGGTTAGGGTTCAATTAGGGTTAGGGTTAAGGTTAAGGTTCAATTAGGGTTGGGGTTAAGGTTATGGTTTGGGATAAATTAGGGTTAAGGTTCAATTAGAATAAGTGTTCACTTAGGGTTATTATTAGGCTTAAGATTGGGCTTAAGATTTACTTATATAGTATTTTGGATAATAGAAAAAAAATTGTTTGATTTAATATTTTCTAAATTCATTATTGAATTTAAATCTTATAATTTATTGTCTAAATTCATTATAGAAACAATGTATGATAATTTATTCTCTTGATTTTGAGGGTGAAAGTGTGGCTACATAGGGTTTCTATACATTGTATTTGTAGGAGAATGGTATCTCTATTTTGAATTATTCTAAACCTTGTTTCTATGTAGTAGTTTTTAAATTTATTTTATTGTTATACTCTATAATTAATAGTTTATATATTGTACTCTCTCTATACATGATTTTTAGCAAGATTGGGGACACTAATAGAACCTTCATTTATTTTTTTAAAAAGACTAAGAAATGTATGAAAATTTGACAAAATGAAAACCATGAAAATAAAAGTGAAAATAAAAATTTAACATAGTAAAAATGGCCAATCATGTGCCAAAAATGAAAAGAACCATTTGTTGTTACTCTAATATTTCAGCCACATACTAAATTATCAAGTGCGTTTTATAAATGTATCATGTAAGGAGCACAATATTGGGAATCAATGTGAATGATTCTCATAAAGAAATTAGACAAGCTTTGAGATTGAAGGACCCAAGCTCTTTGTAGGTTTTCAATGAAGATTTAATTAGCCACTAATAGGAACAATAAGAAAATAGATAAATGTGAAAATAAATCCTAATCTCTAAGAGTGTTGTGCTAAGAATTACATACACCTCATAAATTTCAATAGAGAAATGAGACACATTTATATAAATAAAGGAAAGAAATAGCTATTTAGATAGTTATTAATCTACAAAAGATTAGGACCTACGTACTTCAAGAGATTAATAAAAATAAGTTTTTATTTATAATTTTTAAATTTGATAATTTTAAAATTATCATAGATGTAAAGTAAAGATGAAATATTTTTTAACAAAACAAATAAAAATTACAAACAAATAATGTGATTAATCAAGAATAACATGATATTGCAAAAAATATAATAAATAAAAGAATATGCATAATTGTACATAAACCATCAAAAGTCTAAATATACCTATCTTTATAAAAAAATAAAAATGTTTAAAATGGCTAAACATTATTAAAACTTATTAAGCTCCATGAAAAAACACTACCTTCCATATAAAGAGTATACAACATGATGATACTTATAGAAAACAAATTATGCAAGATACCAAAAAATTGTTAAAAAGATAAGATAAGATAAAATTATAAATGAAATTAATCATATTAATTTCATAGTTAAAAAGATAATTCTATGGGACTTTAAATATACATATATAATAATCTTTAAACCTTTATTTAAAAAATTATATATTATATTTTATAAACTTATACACTAAATTTTTTAATAATTAAGTTATACTAAAATCTAAGATGTTCAATATTCATTATTATTTTTAAATTATAATATTGATTAAAGATATATAATTATATTTATAAGATTTAAATTCAATAATGAACTTAGAAAATATTAAATCAATCAAAATTGTTTCTATTATCCAAACTACTATATAAGTAAATTATAAACTATTATAATATAATATTTAAATTTTCTATTTCAAATGTTAATTAATTCTAATGTTAAATTTATATAATTATAAACTTTCCTTTTAATGATGTTAGTAAGTTTTTAAATTAAAATTAGTTTTTCAAGCATATATTAACATACCTAGATATATTCACCAAAATCTATTATCAATTATTGATTATGTAATTTTGTATGTATAATATATTTTTAGAAAAATAAAAATATATTTTTGGAAAAAAATATATATTTAAAAAATTAAACAATATATTAGAAATATTTTGAATGTATTCAACTATCAAAATATGATTTTTTTTTAATATACCATTAAAATCACTAGTTGCCCTAATTTCTCCACTTTTGCTCATTTTTAATGAATTTCCCCCCGGCCTTGTCAAATATTTCATTTTAAATGTTTTTCTTTGGAAGCAATGAAACATTTAAAATATATCACACGAGCCCCACCTTGTACATTCCATGTGGTAGCCGCCCGTGATTTCACAATCAACCAAAGCACCATCGTGGGATGGCGGGGAAAGACTCAGATCAAAGGACAGTTGATGAACAGTCATGCAAATTTGATCCCTAGATGGGACACGTGTTGCCTACCCGTGATATCGCCATCCTACAATTCCTGATCACGGGATGATGGGGAACGACTCAAATCAAAGGACAATTGATGAACAGTCACACAAATTTGATCCCCAGATGGGACACGTGTTTCCCGCCCGCGATATCGCCATTCGACAATTCTTGATCATGGGATGGCGGGCAACCGTTAATCTTGAAGGAATTTTGATCAACGATAGTGCAAATTTCATCCTTCTGAAAAATAAAACATTCAATAAAGGGAAAGGGGACATTACTAGGTGGATGGAAAACAACGACATAAGTTTTTTAAAAACTGTTCAGCACAGGGCCAGCTAGGACTTAGGAAAATAAAACCCGCGGAGGAAATAAAATATTAAGACCAAAGGGACTAGGCCTAGACAGAACGATGGGGGATAAGATGTTTTTAAAACACTTCAAAAAAGGTAACGGCGAAATAGGTCCCGACCAAGGCATTAGGTAAACACAAGGGTTTAATATGAAGACAAAGCTAAAACCCCACCACTAAGAAATTTTCCAACACCATGAAAGACCAGTGACATAAGGCAGGGCATGAGTGAAACATTAGGAACAAAATTTGAAGTTCCATCAGTACAAGCATTGGATAATTTTATATTAATAGTTTGTCCTATCACAAATATAAAAGGTGAGCACAATAAATAACATGTATTTTCCAAATGTGAAGGATTTTCAAAAAGTTTTAGTGTTCAACTATTGGTTCATTTTTATTCAATATAAGTTGTATTTTAAATCATTGTGTTGTTTTTATAACAACAAATAGATTTTTGTTCAACTATTAGTCCATATGTGTTGTTTTTATAAAATAGAACACGTAGAACAAAACTTTGAAGTTTCATCACTACCTATAACCCTAAACCCTAAACCATTAACCCTTAACCCTTAAACTCTTAATTCTCTCTCAAGTATCTCCTCCTACCCTCTCCCTCTCTCTGTGTCTCTCTCTCTCAAGTTCTCCTCCTCTACCTCTTCCTCTCCTCTTAGGTCTTTCTCTCACTCACTCACTTCCCCTCTCTTAGGGTTCTTCCTCACTCACTCACTCCCTATATATCTATCCCCTCCACCCTTAACCTTAAACCCTTAAACCATTTACCCTCTACCCTTAACCCTCCCTCCCTCTATCTCTCTCCCACTCCCTCCCTCTCTCTATCTCTATCAACTATCTTCAATATCCTACCCCCTCTCCCTCTATTAGGTCTCTTTCTCACTCACTCACTCCCTCTATCTCTATCCCATCCACCCTTAACCTTAAACCCTTAACCCATCTACCCTCTACCCTTAACCCTCCCTCCCTCTATCTCTCTCCCACTCTCCTCTCTCTCTCTCAAGTATCTTCTAATATCCTACCCTCTCCCTCCTCTTAGGTCTCTCTCTCTCTCACTCAATTCTCTATCTCTATTCCCTCCACCCTAACCTTAAAACCATTAAACCATCTACTCCTCTAATTCTTAACCCTCCCTCTCTCCCTCTCTCTCTCTCTCAAGTATCTTCTAATATCCTACCCCTTTCTCCTCTCTTAGGTCTCACTCACTCACTCACTCACTCCCTCTATCTCTCTCCCCTACACCCTTAACCCTAAACCCTTAAACAATCTACCCTCTACCCTTAACCCTCCCTCCCTCTATCTCTCTCCCACTCCCTCCCTCTCTCTCTCTCTAAAGTATCTTCAATATCCTACCCCTCTCCCTCTCTTAGGTCTCTCTCTCACTCACTCACTCCTCTATCTCTCTCCCTCTTAACCCTAAACCCTAAACCTTAACCTTAAACCCTTAAACCCTCTAATTCTCTAACCTTAACCCTCCCTTCCTTTATCTCTCTCTCTCCCAAGTCTCTCCCTCCTAGCACCACTCCCTTCTCAGGTCTATTTCTCACTCCATTCACTCTCTATCCTCAAGTCTCACCCTCCCACCCCCCTTCTCTCTCTCTTAGGTCTTTCTCATCACTCACTCACTCCCCTCTATCTCTCTCCCTCCACACCTTAAACTCCCAAACCCCTTAAAACCCTCTAATTCTATATCTCCCACCTTCCCTCTCTTTTCCCCCTCTTTTCCATCTCTCAATCTCTATATTATGTTTCTTTGTTCTCTTAATTTTTTCATATTTTGTTCTTGAAAACTAGGTTTTACACCTTATTTAAGTCATTTAACTTTTGTTTTTTTGTTCCAATAGATTTATTTAAAACTATAGACACCATCCAATTGAATTATGAGATTCATCTCTCTTCTATTAGGATGTAAGAAAAATCATTTGAGAGGTCTTTTTGGATCTTAGCCATTCTACTTTCAAGGAGATCCTTTCTTTGAAAAGGTTTCTAAAGACTTGGATATTCCACTCTTTTAGTCTGAGTTTTATGAATTTTAACTTTCGATTGAATAGCACATCTTAGTGCAATGATCAACTATTTGGGTGAGCCAAGAGTCAGTGATAACCATTCCTCTCTCTCTCCCTTTCCCCTCTCTCATAACTCATAAAGAAGTGACATATTTCATGAAGAAGTGAAATAAGTATTTCATGAAGAAGTGAAATAAGTATTTCTTTTGTTTCAAATAAAATATCACAACTCTCCACTATAAGTACATCATTTAAAAAATAAAATGGTCATTTAATAAAATAAGACATTCATTGAAACAAGTGTTGTTATCATAGTGAAAAAATATTGTTCTTATCTATACAACAATTGGGGTAGCAATGTACAAGCATTGAATAATTTTATATTAATAGTTTTCCCTATCACAAATATAAAAGGTGAGCATAATAAATAACATGTATTTTCCCATTAAATGTGAAGGATTTTCAAAAAGTTTTAGTGTTCAACTATTGGTCCATTTTTGTTCAAAGGTAAGCTGTATTTTAAATCATTATGTGAGAGCGGAATAATAAATAGATGGAAACGAACTATCCAGAATATGCATAAATATCAACATGGCGACAGATGGTCTCCTTCTACTCCACTTCACTCGACTTCTGACCTCGACTGAACCTCGAACCTTTAACCTTTCATCTTCCTCTTGATTCTCCTGACTTTCTTTGTCTTCCTTCTTCTCGAGATATCCTCTCCCCCTTTCCCCCTCTCTCTCTCTCTCCCTTTCCCTCTCTCTCTCCCTCCCTCTCTCCCCCCCCCTCTCTCTCTCTCTCTCTCGCTCTCTCGCCCACCCTCCACCTCCTAATTACTCTTGGGTATATAGAGAGGAGTAAGAGGGAGATAAAAAGAGAAATAGAGATAGAGATATACAGTAGGAGAGATGTAGGGAGAGATGGAGTGAATGAGAGAAAGGGGGGAGAGGGTGAGATAGCTCAATAGATAGAGGGGGGAAGAGGTAGGAGTGACATAGATAGTGGGAGATATAGAGAGCGAAAGGGAGAGATATATCAATCACCCTCCCTATATCTCTATCTATTCATCCTTATCTCTTTATCTCTCTACCCCTCTAAATCTCTTTGTCTCCCTTTCAATTTGTATGTTTGTCATTATCTCCCTCTCTCTCTATATTTTCTTCCCTATATTTATCTTTGTCTCCTTAAGTGTGCAATGGGTACATTGAAGAGGTCTTAAAGGAGAACTATCATATCTTTAATCAAATGGCATGCTACTCTTGAGCATAACTCCCTCAAGGACACATGCCATCCTTGATAAGCTGGGATACGAAACAAACCAATCAAAAATTTAGTTTCTCTCTCTCATATTAATAATATATATTATATTAATTATATTTTGTATTATATAAAAATATACTCTATTAATTATTAATTATAATAATTTTATAATGATTTAATATTTGTTAAAGAATATAATATCTAATTATAATAAGTTGAATAATTATATTATTTATTATGTACTTAGCTAATATATACTTAACTATATTGTAGAATATTAAAACCTAGCTAAATAGCGCCAAAATTTTGAACATAATTAACATACTATAAAAGCTAACGAAACCAGGTTGTAGCTCGTCAAATTGGAGAAGTGAAAGGTCAATGCCAACGCCAAGGAAGAGTTTGGAGTAGTGAAAACAAGGTCAATTCCAGCACCGAGGAAGAGTTTGGAGGAGTGAAAACAAGGTCAATACCAACACCGAGGAAAAGTTTGGAGTTAAAACAAGGTCAATACTGGGTAGCCGGCCAGAGTTTGGGAGGAGGAAACAAGGCCAATATCATACGAGGAAGAGTTTGGAGGAGGAAAACAATGTCAATACCAAGACCGAGGACGCAGGTTGAGGGGCACTCATGTGCAGAAAATTGAATAACCAAGGGGCAATGAGTACTATAAGTTTGGCACCCCCATTCTCTTTAACCTTCAATTTTCATGCCTAGTTTCCAAAGATCTTATCGTACATTGGCACCCCCATTCTCATAAAATGGTATAAGATAAGATAGAAAAAATAAAATAGCTTATATAGAACATATCCACCTACAATCCTATTCAAGCATTTTAATTAATTCCTTGAATTAAACCTAAAATAAGAATCATACACACCACAACAGTGAGATGAACGAAACAACCCTTAATCATTTTATTCAAAATTTAGCTATGCTTGAACAATGGAGAGACATGAGTTTGAATTAATCATATCAATTCAAATGCCAAGATCACTATAAAACATCAACCCCATGAATTCAAAACCTACTATAGAATGACTCAAAACCTAAATTGCATTTTCCTAAAACCATTAGATTCTTACAATTTTCTTTGCAACTTCATCTGTGACTTTGACCAAAAATATCTAACTTGCTAACTCGTATTCTGGCGGCCTTGAAATCCTTCTTATAGAAAAAGGAGGAGAAACCATCGTGCCGTAGTAGCACATCGCAGTCACCAGCCAATTGACCACCTTGTACTCTTTCATCGTACTGTCCAATCAAAATTGATCACCTCATTCACCTTTGACACTATAAGGCTTGTACTTAATTGCCACCCAATTCACTTCTTTTGTTTCCAAAAGACTCCAAGAATGAGTTTTGGTGCTAATGATTTTTCCATTAAAATGTTCTCACCAACAAATCATAATTTGAGTTACCTTGTTTTTTAGGGTTTTGTAGTCCAAACATGATATAAAGTGGCTCTTACACTTTTTGTGATTACTGTAGCTTGTGTAACAGGCCCCGTAGATACTGTTGTAATTGTAGGATGCTTGAATAGGGTGTAGGATGAGAAATAAATAAGGTATAGCTATTGTCCTCAATAGTTTTGTGAAGAAAAGCATGTGAAATGAGAGGTTCAAGCCTAGGTTTCAACAAAACATGTATGGGAGATCTGATTTTATGAATTTTTATCCATGTGTAGACCTAATGGGTTATTTCTGAACACTGAATATAAATGATATACATACACACACACACATATATATATGTATGTATATGTATTTTTAAATGTAAATGTAAATGCAATTAATGGATGCTCTCCTAGAACAATAAATGCAACATATCATTAAGGGAATCTATATCTATGTATATAAATGTGCATTTCTAAATGCAAGTGTAAATGCAAAGAGCATATGGTTTTGTAGTGTTATACATACAACATATCCATAAATTAATGTAATTGAAATTCTAAAGTATTCAACACATATAATATGAAATCAATCAAACTATTAAACTACATGAGAAATAAATGAAAATAGTAAATGCATATGTATGTCTATTTGTAAATGTAGGTGTAAAATAAATAAAAATTATGAAAATTATAAAAGAATACAAGGAAAGGTCTCCTCCCTTCTTGGTAGTGATAACCTCCTCCACACACAACCCTTAAAAATTATGAATAGAGGAATATAATCTTTGAAGAACTCAAAATTAATCCTCTCCTACCTGATGCAATTAGTCATTTTATCCTTACAAACATTTATAGTGATTACTAGAGGCACATAGACTAATTATTCATAATAGAAGAATTTGATCATACTTTTCCAATGATGGCATTATGAGAATACCTTAGGTTAAATGAATAATTCCTAGCTAAGTTCTTTAAATCATGTCCAACCATATAAGAGAAGACCGTTGCTATGTGTACCTGGATACCATGGAGAAAGGCTAGTCTTTGGGCTCTTTCATCAATCATACTACCTTAAAACATACAAAAAATATCCTAGCAATTAGACATAGGAAGATTTAATATGACTTAAAAAAAATTTATTGCCAAAGCATAAAGTTATGATGACTTAACCAGGCCTAGTACACATTCCCTCCCCATTAACCACTTAAACATATGGAAATTAAATGTAAATTTGCTGCTATTTTTAGTCATGTAGGTGTCGAATAAACCACTTGGTGGTGTTTCCCTTCAAGTTTATTCACTTGAATGAAGAGAAAAAGTGCTTTGATTACAATTAGAGAATACATTTGAGGCCTTGGTTGTGTAACTAGTGGACCATAGTCACATTTAACACTTGTTACAGAGTTTGAGAGTTAAAACGTTAAGTAGATTTGATTTGTGATGGACACATTTGGACGGTAGTAACAATAGCTTGCAATCCATCAAGACTTGATTACCTTATAACCTGTGAAATTCTAGTGATGAAATGATAGATTAATCATGTCACCTTGGGATCACATCACCATGAAAGAAATTCATCCAACATCCTTATGAGTGCAGGTACCACCAAATAGGTATTTGTCAGATCTGTCTTCCTTGAGCGAGGGAAATTCAGGAAGAGAAGAGGAAAGTGAGACATGTAGCATGTCTAAAAGAGGGAGATCAACTAGGGGTCAAAAGATTAGAAGAAAATTTTGTAAACGCATGGAATTTTTTCTTGCTGAAGGGGGGTCATGTTCTTATGATGATGAGAGCATAGGCGACGTTGAGGTGCCCTTGAGGTACAAACATCTACGGAAACAATGGGTACCCAAGGATCTTCCTCCAATAAACACCGATTTTTGTGTCAACAAGAGGATATATCGCATAACACCATCATCATTACATGGTTTGGGCCTATTTTGCATGGATGAAATAAAGGTTTGTTATGAAAAAGTTACTAAATTGATGGAGTATGTTGGACCCTATTACAGTTACAAAGATTGGATGCAACTGGTTCGATATACACAAAGTATGCGTAGGTATGCACTGTCAGCAAATTATATACAACTAAAAGATAAGGATCAAAAATAAAGGAGTGGCTGCGTACATTGATGGAAGGCCAAAAGCATCGTCAACAAATAAGCAAACCTAACTGCCATTCGGTTGTGCGCAGGGAAACCATGTATTCAGTATGTCAAAATCAATAACTAGGGAAGAGTTGCTAACGATTACAATTTTGAATCATTAGTTACAAACATAGTTACTATGGGGGTGGTATGTACTATGTACCATTTTACCCAACCTCCAATTATTGACTCCAATATACCATTTTATTCTTATGTTTTTTTTCATAAGTCGATTGGTTTCATTTTAGTAATGTTTTTTATATTTAATTTTTGTCATAGGGGGAAATTGATCGTATGGAGAAGGCTCTGGACCAAAGCAGCGATCGTGATGTATCTTCAGGTGCTTCTACCTAACAGGTTTACCTCATTGTAATTGTACAAATTAGATATGAGAAAAATGTTTTATTATTATGTTTTTTTCACAAGTTTTTTGGGTTAATTTCGATAATGTTTTTAATATTCTTGTGGCAGTTGACTGATTGGGGAAAGGCACTAGTAGTAGAGGAGAGCATCCATAGTGAGGTGCAGTCAATATTTTGTGATGATGACATGGCTTATTCAACAAACCCTTTCGATATGATAAATAATCTCATGAAAAAATGCAATGAAGAAATGACTAAGTTGATGTTCAAAATGCCTCAAATAGATGAGATAAGAGAGAGGGTTAAAGTATTGAAAGAGAGATTACAAAACTTGCAAGTAAGCTATCATGAGGTCTTTAATTATAACATAAGTTCATTCATAGTTTTATATTTTGTACTCTTTTATGCAATGAATTAAAATGTGTTTTTTTTGCAGGGTCATTTGCCTCCTCATGATGCTCCTGGCTATGATCAGGGTACTGCAAGTGCTTCCCAAGGAGTAAGGGTTGGTACAAGTGTCCATCCTGATCTTCCTACGCATACATCACATTATCTGACCCCATCATCCGTGCCTATATTGTCGTCTAAAATGTCGGCACATACCATGTGGTGGGCATCCGGCGACGCACCCTCCGCAAACACATACCAAACATTTGTCACATGTACTGGATGCAAAGGCCACTAAAACTGGTGATGTTTTAGCAGCATTTCCTGGATCTCTTCCCATATTACTAGTACAAGAACATTGCCAGTCACACTGTGGTGACTGGGATTTCATTCCCATAAAGATAGAGAAGGTCCCAGGTACTTTAAATTTTTAATTATTATTCTATATAATCCAATTGAAATTTACTTATTGATCACTCTTTTTAGACTATTGATCCCATGATCATTTTGCAAGAAATGATGTTTTTTATAAACATCTAAGTGATATTACATTGGAGCTCTTCAGGCCCACCATACATACATGGTGGAATGCCCAAAATGAAGATTTAAAAGATGATCTCATTAACTGTTTAGTTGTGTTGTTCGGTGATAAAACATTCAACCAAACCAAGGTCCTTAAGAAAGTTGGTACCTATCTAAAGTATGCGAGTGACCAATATAGGTCACATTTAGAGAAGAAAAAAAAGTACGAGCATCCCCCCATGATTCAGGAGAGGGAGTGGAAGGACATGGTTTTCGATGGAAAGGAGAAGGCTAAAAAAAAAAAGGAAAGACACCACCGGGCCAAGGAAGGTATGTGATATAGAAGCATAAATCTGCAAAAAATCCCGATTAATCGTGATTTTTAAAAAAATTGCAGGCTGGACGATTTTTTTCCTAATTTTTTGAAAAAATCATTGAATTTTTGGTCAATGATTTTTTTCCATTTCAAACTGCAAAATCGCCAAAAACACGTGTTTAAAATCTATAAAAAAACATGAATAAAATTGAGCTGATTTCAAAAAAAAACCATGAGACCATGGCTTGTTGCTTACTATTATGCTTTGATAGATTTTTTCCAAGCATCCATAGCTTGTTTGAAAGCATTTGTTTTAGGCTTTTAGCCATAGCAGCAAGGCAATGAACCGCTTGATAAAATGCTTTGGTAGACATGTATGAAACAGATTAAGACAAGGCAGTGAACTCGCTTTGAAAATGTCTCAAAGAAATGTAGTCTCATGGTGATGGACGCCATGGAATGCCATGACAAGCAAATTGCTATGGATTGTCATGGCATTCCATCACCATGAGACTGCATTTCTTTTAATTTTTTCAAATAGTTCATTGCCTTGTCTATGTTATTGCTTACTATTATGCTTTGGTAGATTTTTTCAAGCATCCATAGCTTGTTTGAAAGCACCTGTTTGAGGTTTTTAATTTTTACTTTTTAGCCATAGCATGAAGGTGCTGAATTGTTTGATAAAATGCTTTAGTAGAAATGTATGAAACATGTGGTACCATAGAAAAGGTAGTGAACTATTTAAAAAAATTCTTCAAAAAAATATGGTCTCATGGTGATGGAATGCCAAACTGCTATGGATTGCCATGGCATTCCATCACCATGAGACCACATTTCTTTGAGGCATTTTTAAAAACAGTTCACTACCTTGTCTATGCTATTGCTTACTATTATGATTTGATAGATTTTTTCCAAGCATCCATGGCTTGTTTGAAAGCACCTATTTTAGGCTTTTAGCCATAGCAGCAAGGCAGTGAACTGTTTGATAAAATTCTTTGGTTGACATGTATGAAAAATGTGGTAGCATAGACAACTGTCATCATCTGATATTTATGTAGTTGTAGTATGTTTTGTGCAATGTAATCAGTGATATGAATATAACCAAAAAAAATCTATTTTTCTATAATTCATGGATTGAACTCTATATTTTATTTTCTCTCAATGTCTGTATGCTATGGAAATGCCATTAATTTTTTTTTTAAAAGTAGTATGTTATGTGTGATACTATCAACAATGTAATTATATACTGACTACTCTTTCTTTTTACATAATCTAACGTATTTCAAACTTTTCATAGGCTGCCGACACATCGAAGGCAACAAAGGAAAGACTAGAAAAGCATGGGCAACACAAACTTGGCTCGTGGTTATATGAAATTAGCCGCACGAATTGTAAGTATCAATAAATGAAATATTGCATCCAAATTATAATAAATTGAAAACAATTTTGGTTTTATCACCATAGAAGCAAAATTCATGATCTTCTGCAAAAAGTAGGGCTCTGAATTTAACAGAGTTCCCACAGAAGAACCAAGACTACCTACCAAAGGCTATGGAGTCATAATGTAACACCCTAAGAGTCTTGACTGAGGAAACACAATCTTCCATTGCATCCGACACATAGGTAAATAAACTCAATAAAGTTTATTTAAAATTGAATACTTGTGCAATCTATTCAATATTAATTTCCACCATAAAGTAATTACATGCCTATTTATTTTAAACATTCAAGCAATGATAATACTACACATGACATTGGAATGCAGCCTGGTGAGGGTGGAGCAGAATGTGCAGATGAAGGTCATGGTGTGCATCTTGGTACTTTAGAGCATGTAGTGCGTGATCAACATGTTGAGCATGATCAGGCTAGAGAAGATCAGGAATATGAGGTGGCCCTATCAGGTAAAGAGGACCACTCTAAAGTTCTTTTAAACATATTTAATTGCAATTGGTGTATTAATTAATGTAACCTTTCGTGTTTCAACTTTAGAGCATGTAGAGTGTGATCAATTTGTTGAGCATGATCAGGCTAGAGAAGATTAGGAACATGATGTGGCCCCATCGGGTAAAGAGGACCACCCTCATGTTCTCTTAAATATATTTAATTTCAATTGGTGTATTAATTAATGTAATCTTTCATGTTTCAACTGCAGATCAGGATTTAGAGGTTGTTCAACATGTTGAGCATGAGTCTATAACAAAAGTTCAAGAACATGATGTGGACCCATCAGGTAAAGAGAACCACTCTAATGTTCTTTTAATTAATGAAATACTTGTAACAATAATAATAAAACATATCAATTTAACATTTCTTTCTTATTGTAGCAGATCCCCCCTTGCAGCGGCGTCCACGTCATGAGCAGACGACTAGGCATACATTAAGATCACGAGAAGAGGGTAGAACAACTAAAGGGGGGACATATATGTATTTAGGAAATGATACTCCACTTCAACTTTATGTAGCTTTAAAAAAGAAACAAAAAAAGAAGTGATTGTAATCATATCATGATAACCATATTTTTGATAATATGTAAAAACTGAAAGAATGAATATTATATGTTAATGAATGAATGTGAGTATGTTAATTAATGAATGTTATATGTTAATGAATGAATTTTATATGTTATTAATGGATGAATGAATGATTAATGTTATATTATTGGGTATGGGGAATTGAGAGTGATGTGAGGGGGGGGGGACGGGCCAAATGAGCTTCCACTGTCATGTGGTTGGCCCTGTTAAGTAGAGACTATTAAACTATTCTCAAAACAAAGAGAAGCTCAATAAGGCAATGCATCATTTGAAGCATCAAACCAATATGTGGTCTACATGTATGATCAGTCGTTAGTCTCCGCAATGGTACATTTCCACGAATATTTTTTTAAAAAAAAATTGATGCTTCGTCGCAATTTCGATGACAAACACTGACGAATCAATAGAAAGGCTCGATGAAGTTGCTATAGCTGCGATGAAGGTTTCGCTGTAACTCCTTGCCCATTTCATCACAATTTCGATGAACTTTTGGCATTGTTCCCACTCTACTCCTTTCCCATTTCGTCGCAATGTCGACAAACTTTTGGCATTGTTTCCATGCTACACCTTGCCCATTTTGTTGCACTTTCGATGAAATTTTGGTGTTCTTCCGACGTTACTCCTTTCCCATTTCATTGCAAAGTCGATGAACTCTTGGTGTTGTTTTGATGCTACTGCTTGCCTATTTCATCACACGTTTGACAAAATTTTGGTGTTGTTTCGACACTACTCCTTTCCCATTTCGTTGAAATGGTGATGAATGTCTGATGTTGTCTCAACACTACTTACCCATTTCATCGAACTGGTGATGAAATTCTAGTGTAATTCATCGGTGGATACATGAGGTTTTTGTTGATATTCCTATGAAAGTCTAAGCCATTTCACTATGCTGTCGATCGATGATTCTTCACTGTTATTTCAGCGTTTAATTTGTCATCAACCTTTCGATGAAAAAATAGCGACGCAAGGATTTTCACCATTTCATTGCTCTTCCGACAAAGATTTGTCATACGACCGACGAATGACCATTGGAAAATGATCTCAAATTTAGTAGTGTTTGTGCTTGATCATCCCTCTTCATTATTGTTATTCCATCTTGCTAGCATAAGTGCATTTGAACCTCCCTCTCGATGTGCATGGCTACTTGAGTGTGAGTTTGAAGCAAGTTCATCCCCTCACTAAAGTGGGGGCTAAATGTACCATAGAAAAATGGATCATTGCATTTTCATGGTTATTTACATCTTTCTCTTGTGATGCTTGACCTATTTTTCTTTGATTTAATGTTGCAATGTAACTTAAGCATTCACATTAGGTCTTAAATATTCAAATTGTGATTTCTTGTAAAGGTTTTGTGAAGCATTGTAACACATTTCTACACTTTTCTAGACTCTTATCATTATAATTCATCTAAAAATCACCTTTTTATCCATTATCAAGTCCTATTTTAAAGTGTTGTAAAGTCTTGTAATAAGATTTCACACTTTTCTAGGCTTGTTATCACTATTTACACCTTTCTTATGCTTTATTTTAACCATTTATGCACTCATAAGACTTAATTAAGTGTATTTTTGAATGTAAACCTAGGGTGATACCACAATACTAGTTTACAATTTTTGGCTAAACTGGACACTGAACTAATTTTTTCAAACTAAATTTTCATTTTCGGGCACCTATAGTAGCTAAACCATGAGGAATTTGAAGATGATAAAAACTAGTGATTTGTTACATTTTTTCTATAGATTCTAAATATATTTTATTCAAAAAATTTGGAATCAGATTGCACTTCTTTTTCCATCTTCGAAAACTAGTTTTTTTCAATAAACACCATTTATAAGGAGTGATGCTCACCGTATAACACAAGTTTTTTTCCATGAAGTATAAAATTCTAATTTTATAAATTTATATTTGTAACTATGATATCTAGTGCTTCCAATTGGTTTCATAGTGCTTTATAAAATATTTTTTTCTTAATCAAGTTTCAAAGTCAAACCAATTACAATTCAGAAATAGGCAGACTGTGTAACACATAACTTTTTTGTATGTATCAAAATTCAATTTTATTTTTTTTAATGGATCAAGGAAATAAATACCTGGTGCACTTATATTTTTCATATTTTTTTTGATAATATTCTATTTTTCTACATGTGCAGAACAAAGAGCTTGATTTTTGGTGAAAAACCCAAATTCACAAGAAATAAAAAAATATAATCTTTAAATTAAATTTATTTAAAATTATAATTTTTGGGAAGCTTATAGTAAGGAATACATACAAAAAATAAATTTTAAATGAATTCATTTGATCCCCCAAAAGGTCAAAAGTGGTTTTTTATTAGCATTTTGATAGGTGTAAAGGAGACTCTTTTATAGGTATGGTTTAAAACTAGCGGGGTTCTACCCAAGGGGGTTTGATCTAAGGTACTTTGATAAAACCCTCTTCAATTGCAATGATTTAAATGGAAAATTTTAAGGCTTAAATCATTATATTTTCTAAAAATATGTGATTTCAGCAAAAATCAAAATCTCCCAGAAATTGTAAACTAGCTTTGTGGGATCACCCCCCAACAAACAACATTAAATGCAACTTAATTATCAACACCCACTTACAAGCCTAGTGTGGGACCCATTTTCCATGGGTAGAAAATGAGTCCCTCTTGGCTCCAAATTCAAAATAATTCAAAATTTCTTTTGAGTTTTTATTCAAAAAGACCTTATGTCTTCTTGTGATGTTGTATCATTGGGAAATTAGGGCATAAGTGTGTATAAATAATTTTTTTTCTACCCATTTTACATCTAATTCATCCAAACATTCATCTAATTCATTCACTAGTTCATTCAAGCATTCAATTACTTTCAATCATCATTCAATCAAGCAATCATCAAGCATCTTGGAGTAGGCATTGACATATCTTTATACTTCAATAACAAGTTTTTTGTGAGTTAGGAAATTTTGCATGTTGTTATTCATCATTTCTTTCTTCATTTCATTTCATTTCTTTTTCAAGGGTTTCATTATCAAAGTGGGATTTGACCAAGGAAAATCTTGATACCCTAACCATTAACCATTTTTCCCCTTTTGCATGTGTGTTTGTAGACTTTATATGTAGATTTGTCAATAAAATACGTGTTGAATGGTGGTCAACAAGTTATCAAAAAAATTCAAGTCAACAAAGCCCTAATTCAAGATTCAAGACAACCTATAATCTATTTTCTATAGATTTGACTCCATCAACCCAACAAGAAGACAAATGCAAATCTAGACCTATAGGATTAACCTTTGAATTTGTAGAATTTTGGAGGACTTATTCACCATCAGTGTTGAATGAGTCCCACCTGAAGGCTAAAAAAATTGATTTTGTCAGAATCTAGTTGCCAACAGTCAGAAAGTAGTTTCAGGTCCTTTAGCAATAGGAGGACTAATTCACCATCAGTGGTGAATGAGTTCACTAGTGATCAACAGTGATTTTTTCCAGTTTTTTCAGAACCTTCTAGGATCAACATTCAACTTCCACGTGCACTCTATTAAACCTCATTCAATTTTGCTTGCATTACTTCATGTTTCTAGCTCTTTTTTGCAATATCACATTGTGTTTTAAAACATTGCACATTTCATAAGTTTTGCATTCATAATATGTCAATTTCATCACTTAGTTGCATTTAGATCATTGAATTTAGTCTCAATTCCATCTTGCATACCTTAGTTTGAGTGAAACACCTCAATTTTAGTGTTCTATCTCTCTCCTTTTAGGTGAAAGCCCTAAGAGTGCACGAGAAGTCCATAGAACACCCCAAAATTGATGGTTCAACATGTACATGTATACATATACATACATACATGCACATATTTGTACATGTACATGTACACATGTGTACACACATACATGTATATATATATTAAACATACATGTACATATATATACATGTACGCATGTTTATATATAAATATATAGATACACATATGCATATGTACATACATATATATATATGTATGCATACATACATACACTTGTACATATGTATTTATACATATTCATTCAATTCAAATACATATATTCACACACAAACGTGCATGTAAGATTAAAATTAGGTTTATTTATTTAGAGTTAGGTTAGGTATTTAGGTTACAATTTAATTAGGGTTTAATTAAGGTTCAACAATGGTTAGAGATCAATTAGGGTCAAGTAAGATTGAAAAAAATTTAGAGTTAATTTTAGGGTTAAGGTTAAAGTTCAAACAGGGTTAGATGAATGGGACAAGGGGTAGATTTTAGGGTTTAGCAGATGATGTTAATCTAGAAGAATTTTTAAAGACTAAAGATGACCTTAGCAGATGATGTTCATCTTAAAGAATTGGTAATAACTAATCTAGAAGAATTTGTAATGACTAAAGAAATGATGTTAATCACTAATCTAAAAGAATTTGTAATTAGTAAAGATGAGTTTTCTGGAGTAGATATAAAACAAAAATTCCAACTCATATTGCAAATTTAGTTATTCTATTGAATATGATTTGAATTTAATGAGGGGATTGACATTTTTCGCTTGACCTTAGAAAATAATCTTAATCTAAATGAATTTGTAATTACTAAGGATGACTTTTCTATTGTAGATATAAAAAAATGCCTTTGAGCTCATATTGAAATGTTTTAATGACAGGTTTGAATTAGCAAATGATGTTAATCTAGAAGAATTTTTAATGATTGTCTCATATGACTTGAAACTACCAAAGACCATTTTTCTCTCTTGGTATGGTTTGTTATAGGATATTTATTTAAAGTGTTCTTAATTCTTCTCTCTAACTACTATTTGAACCTCACCACACCTACTTGCTTCTGCATAGATGTTTTAGAGAATAAACATTGAAGTTGCAACATTTTTAGGATCCAACTAGAAAAGAATTATTGTTGGAATAGCCTATATTCATATATGATCACATGCACCAAAGATTTAACTGGCATCAGTTGGCTTCTTTTTTAGCAACTAGTATAAAATTTCTCATGTTTATTATAGCTAGAGTTCTTATCCGCATTAATATGAAGACTTTACCATAGGTTAGTATAATTGTCATAGTTTAATTTTTACAGAAACATCCTTTCATTGCCTATAGTCTTATTTAAGCATGTGGACACCAAAAAAGTAACCCTTCTACTTTTTCTGTCTCATTTGGGTCCTCCTTGTCATTTTGGCTTAATGTTGCCTTGATTTAATGTTGTAATGTGGATAACACATTCACATTAGGTCTTGGGACTTCGTGAACGAAAAGAAATCAAGTGGTACCTTACATAAGTGTTGTAAAGTGTTGTAACACACTTTAACACTTTTCTAGGTTTTTCACTAATAATTGGGCTTTCTTATGCTTTAATTGGCCCTATTTTTCATATATAGGCCTTACATATGTGTATTTTTGAGAATAATCACAATAAATAACATTTAAAGCATAAAAAAATGGAAACCCATCTTAAATTCCGAAGGTGGGACTCATTCACCATTTTGGGTGAATGAGTCCCCTCAAGTGGGACCCATTCACTGAGAGTAGCGAATGAGTCCTCTTTAGCCCAAAATTTAAAACTAATTCAAAATTATAGTGGGTTTTTATTCTCTATGATCTAAGGTTGACATGTGATGATTTATTTTAGGGAATTATTGCATAATTGAGTGTAAATACAAGGTTCTTTCTCTCATTTTCATAACTAGCATTCAAGTATTCATGCATATAGTTTACAAGAGAATTTGAGCATCCACAAGAGCATTGATGAAATTTCAAGGGCATATTATCAAGCAATCAAGAGCATTTTCTTGTGTTATTCATGATGTCAAAGATTGTTTGCATTATGTTATTTTAGAGCTAACAATTGTGGTGTAGGATTTGCAAGCATTGCATTCAAGATCTATCAACATCAAGCTAGAGTTCAAGTACATATCCATTGGAGCCATTATCTACATGTTTGTAGCACCTTGTTGCTAGGATTTGGTGAGTTGCAACATCATTACTTGTTAATTCATCATTCTATTTCCATATTTCATTTCATTTGTAAGGGTTTAGTTACTAACAAGGGCTTTGACCAAGGCAAACCCCTATCACTAACCCCCTCAACATTTTTCCCTCTCTTTGTATGTGAATTGCAAGTCTAGGTTGCAGATTTGTTAAGGAGTAAGATTGAAAAAGTTCTCCTCAAGTTGAAAAATCCATTCAAAGTTGTCAAAATCCTAAGAAATGTTTGGAGAAGAACTATAGGTTGAATTCTGCAATTTCAGATATGAAAACCTATCAAGAAGAGTAGAGCAGACTAAGGGCTATAGTTTCCTATTCTGAATTTCTAGAAATCTAGAGGTGGAATGAGTCACCACTATTGGAAAATGAGTCCCATTTCCTAGGCATAAATAATAATTCTATAGATTTGAGTACCCTTTTTCCCAAAACCTATTTTGGCACATTTTTCAGAAAATAGGACTAAGTCGCCCAACTTGGCGTATGAGTCCTAGTTGACATCAATAGTATTTTTTTTAAGGATTCAAAAGCTCCATTCCATTCCCAACAAGTTTCCAGGTGCACATCTCCAGTTTCATAGCTTTTTTTTATATTTTACTTGCATTCTTAGGTCATTTAGTATTAATTACCATATCACGCTATGTTTTCAAACATCTTGCATTTTGCAAGTTTACACTTGGTGGTGAACCCATTTCTTGTCCCATTAATCTCTAAGGATATCTAATAGTTAGACCTATCGTATTCTTCATTGGGTTGAGATCTCTAGGGTATTCTTGAATGTGAGCATTGCAAAATCAGATCCATCTTAATTTCTTCCTGTTATCACCTCAATGTGCATCCTTTGTTGAACCCTATTTAACTAGTTAGTGAAACAATGGAATACCTCTAAAAGTGTGGGATTTTAATTCAACCTTTGGAGAAGGTCGGCTTCCTTTTGGTACTCACCTAAAACTAATCTTCTAAACTTGCAAAGGAAAATGGTAGAAGGAAATAACACAAACTGAAAAAACTACTCCTATGGTGATGCATCTATACATTACTTGGACTTGAAGCTCATACTATAAAAACTTGATTACAATTATTGAAATAAAAAACTTGAACAACTCATTCTTTTATGTCTTTGCATAAGTATTTCATAATGAGGACTTAATTCTCATACTTGTAGAAGGAAAGTGACTTCACAACTATAAGCCATTCACAAAACTTGACACAAATTATGATGTACATAAAAAAACTCTTGCATAAAGGTGCTAAACATGAGAAAAAAATATAAGGAAATAGATGATACCTCATAGATAACTTGATCAAATCTATAGTGCACACAATAAAGCAATGAATAAGATGGAGAAACTTCAAAACACTAGTATCCAAGGTCTTTTACTGAATTTCTTATCCAAAATTGAGTTACAAAGTATGCTCCAATTTTCTGAAGGACTAAAAAAGGTCATTAAGTACAAAATGCATCATAAGAACTTAGTACAATGAGTCAAATGAATGACCATACTATCAACTCCCAAGTAGTTACATCAAAATAGGAACAAAAAATTTCCTTGGGTAGGATGCTCCCCAAAAGCCATGAATTTAGCAACTGCATCTCCTCCAAGAATACTCAAATAGGTTGAAAAGGTCAAGTTTGACCAATCCTATCATAAAAGCACAAGAAAATGGTGCCTAAATCCTCTCCAAGTGCTCCAAAAAGTAAATAAGGGCTCCCTATATGCTCTCCCAATGTTTTCAAAATGGTCAAAACAATATCCTTGATTCATGGCACATGTTGGCAAACCTTTCTCAACTCCCCTACATGCTCTCAAAGCATGAAATCCTAATAACAACCCATAAATACTTTGAGAAGGAATGAATCCATCATTTTGGAATTTAAAAGAGCAATTTAATTAAGCTTTTTATAATAATGACACTTAATCCAAAATGCTTTACATTTGTAATTTATGCAAAAAATTATATGAAGTCAACCATATGAGTCAAATACAAAAGAAACATAAGCTTATACCTTACACAAGGCATATGCAAGTGGACAATAAGGTCACTAGACATAAGTATTGACCAAGGAACACAATAATCAACATGAAATGTTTAAAAATAAAGTGATCAAATACCACTTTATGTTGGCCAACAAGATAGGGTTTGAAAACCCTAGACACAAAATCAGCGAAAGAAACAAAAATCATTTCATTTAACCCTATCGATTTTTCTGAAACTCAAGGTTGCCAACAATAGGGTTTCATGAAGGCTCTTTAGAATTTTTTTTGAGGATCTTTCATGGCCCTATTGAAACTCTATAGGAAATCAAGGGAAAGTTGTATCTACATCAATCTAAAACATTTTAAAATCCATTCTGGTTATTCTAGACCTTCTTGTCCATAGTTACTATATTTGTAATAATGCATTTTTCTATGTTCTTTTCCTCTGTTAATACCTTCATTATCCTGAGCCACCATGGATGCCTTCATCTTGAGCATTTGAATCCATATCTACAAGTTTTTGGATGAGTTTTTCAATTGCAAGTGATGGGTAAGTATTTCATTTCTTTTTTGCTGAAAAACTAACTCAAACTTGAGCTTACTTAAAGTAAAATGAATGTATTCCATCTTTCTAAATTGCTCCTAATATATTCATGCATTCTCCTAAATATTGGTTTCTTTCTTGAAGGCTTTTCAACTTCTATGTAAAAAAAAAAAAAAACCCTTGTATTAATGGTTGTGGCTATACAATTTCCTCTTGTGGGCTACAAGAGATTTTCCTGTAGACTAGTTTTCCATTTCACTGTGGAATACATAGTCATTTTCAAAAAAAAAATCTGTGGCCACGACCATGCTTATCTTGCAAGTACCTAGAAACAAATCTCCACTCTATTGGAAAGTGTGCCTCAACTTGCTAGCTTGTATTTTTGTTTAAGTCTTCATTGTTGGTTGATTTTTTGAGTTGCTAACTTTGGAAACGTTTCGCGGAGTTTGGAAGTTACATATTTTCTCAACTGACCAAATTCTTTCGTTGTTGTGGCATCAATGATTTCTATAAACTTGGAACCTTGTCACATAGTTCACAAGTTTCTTAATTTCCTGACTGGGCGATCTCCTTTAATGTCATAGTGTTCAGAATTTTCCTAACCTAAGTTGACGGATGTGGGGACCACTTGGAATTCTGGGAGACTCGTTGAGAATATTCTAGATTCCCAGCTTGATTCTCTAGAAATACGCAAGTAGTGAACACGTGTCATTAGCGGATGGTGTCATCGGGGAGAATTTATGAACATTCAGAGTGACTCATTCCAATAGTGCTAGTCTCACCAATGGGTTGGCTCCTGGTGATCATCGGGGAGACTCTTGGCTAA
This sequence comes from Sequoia sempervirens, assembly GCA_007258455.2. Taxonomy (NCBI): domain Eukaryota; kingdom Viridiplantae; phylum Streptophyta; class Pinopsida; order Cupressales; family Cupressaceae; genus Sequoia; species Sequoia sempervirens. The sequence goes on along the minus strand of VDFB02193867.1, from coordinate 645,393,859 downwards.
CGGGTTTTCAATCAGTATGAAATTTTGCCAAGAGTGCAAGTCTCACTGAAATTTTTTTTTTTTGAACTACCGATGGATCTCCATGTGATGAACTTTGGTGTAACCTCTTGCTGATGGTGTTGCTCTTTTCAATGGACTGGTCAGGGTGACATGAACTTTCAATGACATTGGTGTAACTTTGGCCGATGATACTTGGTCAGGTTTGTATTCGATAAGAACTCTTTCTAATGGATGTGGTCTCACCGACAAGCTAGTGAATTTGATATGACTTCTTAGGGTGTTTCCGATAGCGATAGTCATGCTGATGGTTCTATGATCGGGCATCTTGGCATCGAGGAGGCATGGTCTAGTGTCTCACCGACATGCGATACAGTTGAACACTTTGACCGAACATCTATCCTACGTGGTGTGTTCTAAGCCAATGATAGAAGCAAAATGTGAACTGTTGGAAGTTGTACAGTTGTGACCATTCCTATGTGGAAGATCAATAGACCATGAACAAAATGAGATATACTCTGTAACGGATGATAATGATTAGTTCAGGTAATAGAGAATTTTGTTCGATACTGAACATAGATTGATTTGAGTGGATTCATTGTATGTGTCTGAGAGTATTATGAGATTAATGTTTTGTACAAGATTGATCAGTGAATATTGTTGCTGTAGAATTGACATCAGAAAGTGAAGTCTATACTTTGTATGTAATTTTCTTACTGTGATACAAAGAGGCTTTTCTTGGTGTGGTGAGTTTTTCTCCTGTAAGGGTTTTCCCACATAAATATGGTGTCCAATTGTGTATGTGTTCATTTCTCTTTTCTGTTAATTATTTTCATGTGTATCTTATTGAACTGTAATTGCAAAATTTAAGGTCATATCTACATTCTTCCCTGAGGTTTTCGCATTAGGAGAGTTTGTTCTACATGTAACCTTTCCTTACAAGTGGTATCAGAGCCTGGCCGGTTGTGTTATCCTTGTGGGTAGGTTGGGTTTTTGCTGTCAATTCTATTCAGTGGGAGTCTTGTAGAATTCTTGTAATTTGAATTATAGATTAAGATGGCAAGGACGTTAGGAAATATTGAAATTGAGAAATTCAATGGGAACAATTTTGAGTTGTGGAAACTTAAAATGGAAGATCTGTTAGTTGATTGTGATCTATGGCTTGCTATGTCTAGAACAAAGCCTACATGCATGAAGCAAGAGGATTGGGACCTTGCAGATGAAAAATCAAAGGGGTTGATAAGGCTCTATTCTTCTAAATTTTCATGAAGAAAATACCGCATCTTCTTTGTGGAAAAGACTAGGAGCCATTTATGAGGGAAATTCCTTGGTGAATAAGTTGTTCTTGAGAAATAAGTTGTACTCTTTGAAAATGTAGGAAGGAGCATCTGTTGCTAATCATTTGAATGCTTTCAATATGTTGATTTCTTAGTTAGCATCTGTGGGTGTGAATATTGATGAAGAAGATCGTTGTATGCTATTGTTATGTTCTTTGCTAGATCCTTGGGATCACTTGGTGATGCCTATTGGGAATATGACATCCACTTTTAAGATGGAAGATGTTGCTTCTTTGTTATCAGAAGAGATTAGAAGAAAATATTTAGAGATGGCAAAGGAGGCTCTTGTTATTAGAGGCAGATCGAAAGAAAAAGGAAAGAAGGACAAGAAGTCCAAATCAAAATCAGAAGGGAGATCAAAGTCTCCTGGAAAGAAGTCCAAGGTGAAGTGTTGGAATTGTGGGCAGCCTGGTCATGTCTGAAAAGGATTGCAAAGAGGAGAAAAAGAAGAAAAATAATTCTTCTGACAATGATTCTTCTTAGAGTGATGTAGATGCTTTCATTGCAGCCTTGGTAGCTTAGGCATCAAATGATGTTTGGCTGATTTATTCTGGAGCATCTTTCCACATGACATCTCATAGAGATTGGTTCACTAAGTATGAAAATTATGATGCTGGTAGGGTGTATTTAGCAAGCAATTCATCTCTGGAAATAGTTGGTCATGGAAGAGTCAGAATTTAGTTCCTTGATGGAGGAGTTAAGGGAATCAATGATGTAATGCATATACCAGGTCTGGCTCAAAATTTACTTTCTATTAGTAAGTTGAATGATGTTGGAGTGCAAGTCATGTTCTCTGGAAATGGCTGCAAAATGACTAGAGGCTCGATGGTTCTAGCTAGGGGTGCTCGTATTGGTACCTTGTATAAGCTAGATGCATTTGTTGTGCAATGCAATAGTGTCTCTACAAAGTCACAGAAGGCTACTCATGGAGAAAAGAAGGAAAAAGTTCCTGATAGTGCAAACTCTATGGAGGTTAAACTTCTAGCAGAAAAGACTATGCTCTCGCATCGTAGGCTAGGCCACATTGGAGAAAAAGGCTTTAAAACCTTGAAAAATAAAAACTTGGCTGAAGGGCTTCATAATTGTAACCTCGAATTCGAGTTTTGTGAACATTGTATATATGGTAAACAACACCGTGTTTCATTTTACTCTAGTCCTCACAAATCTTCTGGTTTACTTGATTACATAAATTCTAATGTTTTTGGTCCAGTAAATGTTCCTTATTTGTCTAAATCAAGATATTATGTATCATTCATTGATGATTATTCAAGAAGGGAATTTGTTTATTTTTTGAAAAGTAAATCAGAAGTGTTCAGTCATTTTAAGGAATTTAAAAACCTTGTGGGAAATCAAATTGGAAGAAAAATAAAATGTTCAAGGACTGAAAATGGTGGTGAGTTTTGTTCTAATGAGCTCGAAAGGTACTGTAAAGATCATGGAATTAAAAGACACAAAAACTACACCCTACTTCCACAACAAAATGGAGTTGTAGAAAGGTTCAACAAGATAGTAATGGAAAGAGTGTGAACTATGCTAAGCAGTGTTGGCTTGGTGAAGAAGTTTTGGGTTGAGGCAGTTGCAACATCATGTTACTTAATAAACCATTCTCCTAATTTTGCTCTTGTTGAGAAAACACCCTTGGAATCATGGTCTGGAAAGAAGCCCTCTCTAAGACACATTCGTGTCTTTAGCTATGATGCATATGCATATGTGCCGAATGAAAAAAGGTCTAAATTGGAAAACAAGGTTGTTAAATGTATTTTTACTGGCTATAGTGCTGGCATAAAAGGATACAAGCTTTGGAATCCTGATACGGAGAAGGTTCTATATGCAGAAGTGTTATTTTTCATGAGCTAAAGCCTTCTACTTTAGATCTGTAGTCAGAGACAAAATTAGAAGATAAACAGGATGTAGTTGAAATTCCTCCGACACCAGATAAAGAGGAATTGAAAATTCAAAATGTACCTGAAACTGAGGAGAGCTCAAGTATTTCTGAGAGTTTTAAAGAAGAAGAACAACCTCAACCTTAGCCTGTGAGGAGGTCAACAAGTGAAAGAAAGCAACCTGATAGATAGGTTTTCTTTGTTAGACACTACTTGTGCCTATGCTTTAATTTCTAGCACTAATGAGCCTAGGACTGTGAAAGAGGCATTTAGAATGCCTGATTCAAACTCTTTGTTGGAAGCCATGAATGAAGAAATGGCATCAATAGAAAAGAATGATACTTGGAGTTTAGTGCCCTTGCCTGAAGGCAGAAAAGTTGTTGGTTGCAAATGGGTATTTAAAAACAAAATAGGTCTAGATGGCAGTGTGGAAAAGTATAAGGCGAGGCTGGTTGCGAAGGGGTATTCCCAGGTAGAGGGAATTTATTATGGAGACTTGCAGCAATGTATGACTTAGAGATTGAACAGATAGATGTGAAGATAACATTTCTTCATGGTGATCTTGAAGAAGAAATTTATATGTCCCAGCCTGAGCACTTTGTGGAAAAAGGTAAAGAAAATCTAGTTTGCAAGCTGAAAAAATCTTTGTATGGATTAAAACAATCACCTGGAATGTGGTACTAGAAGTTTTACATGTTTTTTTTGTCATTGGGATTTGTAAGATCGAAATACGATCATTGTGTGTACTACAAAGTTGAAAATGATCATGTTCTTATTATTGCTCTCTATGTTGATGATATGTTGTTCATAGACAATAGTAAGTTAATGATTTTTTATCTAAAATCTCAGTTGTCTGAAAAGTTTGAAATGAAAGATCATGGTGCAGCCATGTATATTCTAGGAATGGAAATAACCAGGGATAGGAAGAGTAGAAAACTTTGGCTCAGTCAGAGTAAGTATATTAATACTGTTCTAGAGAGATTTTGTATGACTAATTGCAAGCAGCTAGTTGTTCTAGTTTTGCAGGGAACAAAGCTATCTATTGAAGACTATCCAAAATCTCCTACTGAGATGGAGGATATGACCAAAGTGCCTTATGCTAGTGCAGTTGGTAGTTTAATGTATGCAATGGTCTGTACAAGGCTAGACATTGCCTAAGCAGTGGGAGTACTTAGTCATTTTATGGAAAATTCTGGAAGGACACATTGGGATGCTGTGAAAAGAGTGTTTAGATATATGAAGGGCACTTCAGAATATGCTTTGTGTTACCATGGCAATTTGGTTGAATCACAGAGGACTCTCAGCATTCAAGGCTATGTAGATTCTGATTGGGCAGTGGACATTGACAGTAGAAGATCCACCTGTGGATATATTTTCATGATGAATGGTGGTGCAGTTAGTTGGATGAGTAAGCAACAAGTTGTATTCGCTTTGTCCACTACAGAGGAAAAATGCAGTGTAGCAACATACGCCTGTAAAGAAGCAATTTTGTTAAAATGTTTATGTTCTAACATTGGGTTTGATGCAGGGAAAATTACAATTTACTGTGATAGTTAGAGTGCTATTTGTTTGGAAAAAACTCCTACTTTCCATGTCAGGATGAAACATATTGATGTGCAATATCATTTTGTTCGAGATATGGTGGAGGATGGAAAGGTCTCTTCAGAAAAAGTGGATACTCTAGAAAATGTTGCAGATGCATTGACAAAACCAGTGAGCACAAACGAGTACAAGTGGTGTGCTAGTTCGATGGGCCTTCGAGCCCATGAACTTCACTAACTTCAAGTTTGAAGGAAGCCAGTAAGTCTTCACCAAGTGGAAGATTGTTGGAAAGTGTGCCTCAACTTGTTGGCTTGTATTTTTATTTAAGTCTTCATTGTCGGTCGATCGCTGGAGTTGCTAACTTTGGAACCATTTTGTGGAGTTTGGAAGTTACATATTTTCCCGACTGACCGAATTCCTTCGCTGTCACGGCATCGGTGATTTCTTTAACCTTGGAACCTTCTCGTAGAGTTCACAAGTTTCTTAATTTCCCAACTGGGCAATCTCCATTCATGTCGTGGTGTTCAGGATTTTCCTAACCTAAGCCGACAGATGTGGGGACCACTTGGAATTTTGGGAGACTCGTTGAGAATATTGTAGATTCCCAACTTGATTCTCTAGAAATGCACAAGCAGTGAACACATGTCATTGGTGGATGGTGTCATTGGGGAGACTGTATGAACCTTCAGAGTGACTCATTTTGATAGCGCTAGTCTCACCAATGGGTTGGCTCGTGGTGATCATTGGGTAGACTCTTGGCTGACAGGTTTGCAGTCGGTATGAACTCTTGCCAAGAGTGCAAGTCTCATTGAAGGATTTGTTTATGAACTGTAGATGGATCTCCATGTGATGAACTTTGGTGTAACCTCTTGCCGATGGACTGGTTGGGGTGACATCAACTGTCAATGACATCAGTGTAACTCTGGCCGATGGTACTTGGTCAGGTTTGCATTCGGTAAGAACTATTGCCGATGGATATGGTCACACTGATAGGCTAGTAAATTTGATATGACTTCTCAGGGTGTTGTCGATAGCTATAGTCATGTTGATCGTTCTATGATCGGGCATCTTGGCATCAGGGAGACACGGTCTAGTGTCTCACTGACATGCGATATAGTTGAACACTTTGACCGAATATTTGTCCGATGTGGCGTGTTATGAGCCAATGAGAGAAGCAGAATGTGAACCGTTGGAAGTTGTACAGTTGCAACTGTTCCTATGTGGAAGATCAACAGACCATGAACAAAATGAGATATGCTCTGTAATGGATGACAATGATCGGTTCGGGTAATATATATTTTTGTTCGACACTGAACACAGATTGATCTTAGTGGATTCATTGTATGCGTCTGAGAGCATTGTGAGATTAATGTTATGTACATGATTGATCAGTGAATATTGCTGCTATAGAATTGGCATTAGAAAGTGAAGTTTGTACTCTGTATGTAATTTTCTTATTGTAATACAAAGAGGCTTTTCTTGGTGTGGTGGTTTTTTCTCCCATAAGGGTTTTCCCACATAAATCTAGTGTCCAATTATGTATGTGTTCATTTCTCTTTTCTATTAATTATTTTCATGTGTATCTTATTGAACTGTAATTGAAAAATTTAAAGTCATATCTGCATTCTTTCCTGAGGTTTTGGCATTAGGAGAGTTTTTTCCGCACCTAAGCTTTCATTACACACTCATTCTATTTTCCCTATTGTTCTCATGCATTCACCTGAAGAAAGACCACACTCCTGGCTATCTTGGTTGTGACTATACTTGTCCTGCACACATTTCTTGATCTTGAGCAACCCTAACTCAAGGGTTCTTTTACCTTTACATAAATTCTTCAAGGTTTGAAACCCTAGTGTTGAATTGCTTTCTTTCTCTACTACTCCTCATGTCCTTCAAATACTAGAAGAATGATTTTTGTTTAATGGTGCAATGTATATTACCACTATAAAAATGAAGTTTCATTTCTTTTATGAAACCCTAGCTTGAGGGTTTTCATATTAAAAAATATTGACATGATTTATTTTCCTTTTCATTTCCTTAAGGTCTTTATGGTATTGCCACTTTTCTAAAGAAAAACTATGAACATTGTTTACACTCTTGATGTCAAACTAGGATTTTCCATTTTTTTCCAGTAGTGTCATAACCTCCTTTACTATGATAAGATCATGCAAGATCAAAATATGACTGAAACTTGAAGGGAGGGTGAATATTTGAAACATGAGCTATCTTAGTCTAAATGTATTGTCATGGAATTCTTGACTACACCTTTCCATGTAACAGTAGTACCAATATTTCATTAGTCTTTATTGGACACTTTACACTACACTCCTCAATTCCAATTCTTGAATTTAATGCATGAACTCTAACTAGTATTATTTTGGAAAAGCATGTCATAGATATTCCACAAGAGAAAGGTATTATATCACCATTATTGCATTGTTCTAGGATCAACCTTTTGCTCAAGTTTATAACAGTGGCATTATATTTAAATATCAATCATACTCTTTGCTTTAGAATAGTATAAAACTTTGATCCTTTGTTGTCCCATGTGACTCACTACAATTGGACCCCTATCAAGATGTCGTTCCTACTCTACCTCATGTCAATGTTGCATTTTTTTAGTGATTTAAAAGTTCCTTACGTACAAGATTTGATGTCCTCCCATTCTGAGTGGTGACTAGTGATTGTTCAAGATGCTACTTTCAATTTTGAAAATGAATACACATTGTCACTCTTCATGAAACACTATTCATGCAATGTTTGATATTTTTATGAAAGCTATCATATAGACTATTTCTTGTGTTAAAATGATGGTCCTGCTACCACCTTTAAAATTTATGACTTTGCCTATACACCATAAGTTGAATAGCATTTGACATTTTTCATAGTTAGAAAAATATATGCATCCATTTTCTCTTGTAGTTCAAATGATGACTGTTTAATATAATGTTCAATGTGACTTGTCCATAATTTATTGGTAGAGACCCACTATTATTACCATGTACAACACTATTTGGTGCTTATTGTTCATGCTACTATTTAGAATGCTACTCACTTGACCATTATCCTTGACTATCTAACATTAATAGTATATAGCTCCATTTTTCTTTTCATGTTGTCTCACAAACATGATCCCTTGAACTGTCACTGTCATGCTTTGGTAAAACTACTGATACCATTTTCTATATCACTATACTTGATGAGTGCCATTGTTTAGTTTTAGTTTGTAAGATTATTTTTTTAGAACACAAAATGATTGCCCATTGGGCTCAAACTTTGTGGGAGCCACATTTTACCCCACATGCTTTAATCATATGAATCAAAATAGAAACAAGGATTTTACCTATACCTCCACAAAAAGAAAACATGTTAGATAAAAACTGAGCATATGATGGATGTGTTTGATTATGGTCTTTGTTTGATTGGACATCTATAGAATGCTAGCTTTTTTAGTGCACATGAGGATTAGATTATACGTTTATATATGTATGTGCATATATTTACTGATGACCTTTAATTGCTCTAACAACACTTACTCTCTCAAATGGAGGCAACTAGGAGCAACAAAAAATCATCAATTGGAGGTAGGACAAGTGAGAGGGAACACAAACAAAGCATATTAAAGCAATCAAGATTCATCATTCACGCAATGACTGGACTCCTTCCACTTTATGTCCATTCTTTTCTTTTTTTATATATAAATGAATAATGTTCTTTATTGTATGCATTCTAATAGTCAATCCCACAACTTGTTTGGGACATCCTAATTTTATATTATCAATAAAGATTACAATTTTGAAAATATTGTTCATTCTCTTCTATGTTATATGCATCTGCATAATGAAATATGGTATTGTAGTCTTTTTATTTTCCTTTATGCAGATGAATGTGACATAGCAGAGTTAAAAATTTACCCTCTTATCACTTGTAAAACATAATATCTCTACCTATTTGAGCTAGTAGCTAAAATAGGTAACATTTTTGGTGACATATGCTATATTTTTTCCTGCTAAATATACTAACCAGTTGCTTGAATCTTATCCATTGGGTACATAGTCACTTAGAAAACTAAAAAGACCTAAAAAAAGACTTGTTCATTCTACAACTCATCAAAAATAGTTCATGACACATTGAAAACTTATTTAAACACTAAAAATTTGGAAGGAAAACTACCTAATTGTGTTGAACAACACCTAGGGAATTGAAAAACTTGTATCTAGATACCTACCCTACACTAAAAACAAGACAAAATCACATAAAAAAAACCAATTATAAAATGATTGAAGTAGCTACCCTTTCTTCTCAATATATAATGAATTTCTTTCTTAAGGATAACTAATAAAAGGTAAGACATAGAAAAATGTTCAACAAGATAAAGTATTACCTCTTGAAAGAGGTAAACAAGTCCACTTACCCCATCAAATAGATCATATGTATTGTTAATCAAAAGAGGATAAATGAGTTGAGCATACTCTTGTCCAGCTGCAAATGCATCCTCAATGCCATCTTTAGGTAAAGCATCATGTGTAGGTGCTTTAATGGATGCCATCTAGGCTAAGTACTTAATTGGAAAACTCTTGTAAGGACAAAGCTTGGGTTCTCCTTGCTAATATATTTTCCATGGAATGCCATCTTATCACCTTGTTGGTTTGAAAGGTCTATCCCCTATGACTAACTTGGTGTAAAAATAGTAACCTCTTGTATATGCTCAAACTACTCATGGTTAATCTAACCCAAAGATATTAGTTTAGCATCCAGTTCGATGCTAAAACTCTCCAAGTCATTCCAAAACATGTCCTCATCAATATCCTCTTTACTTTTTTCAATTGAAGGACTTATTTCAGACTTAGTGTAGCTCTCATCAAGCTTTGATAAAACATAGAAATCACCCTCTTTGTGAAGCAATAACTATGATTTAGGGACTTGTTCAACTTGATGGGAAATTTTGTGCACATCAATATCTACATCTCCCTGAATAGTGTTGTCTATGCTTTCCTCTTCATGAGTTAACTTTTCAAACTCACCTTCGTCATCATAAACCAACAACACATCAAGACTTCCAACATCTTCTTGTTGTTTTGAAACTTCATCCTCTTCAATAAAAAAAGGGTAGCTCATTCAATGAGAAGATCGACTCTTCATTCTAATCTCCACCCATTTTCCTTGCACCTTGCTGCTCAAACTGATCACCCTCAACTTACAAAAGTTTTGATTTTTTATCATCCAACTTTGAACAAAAATGTTCAATTATCTCTGTGCATACCTCTTCATAAAGCTCAACATTAGATTTTCATGCATAGCATGTTCAAAGATATCAAAGCTCATATCTTGGAAGAAGGTGTAAAGTTCAATTTTACATTCTTCTTCATGGTCCAAGGCTCCATTGTCTGATTGACTGTTTTCAACAAGCAACTCATCATATTGCCCAATGTCTTCTTGTTGTTCTAAAATAGTTGTTGATGTGAGACAACTTGCACTTTCCTCATCATTTTCAATGAAATGAGTTATTTCACCTATTAAAGTTATAGAAAGCTCCTATTGATCAATGTCTCCAACCTATCCATCCTGTTATCCTGGCTGATCCACTAAAACAATGTCATCATCTTTTACCAAACAAGGAACCTGATTGGCTAAAACATTCAAGGATTCATCAAGAAAAGTGTTTTCTTCTTCAATCCTTTTTTGTTCTAACCTATATTGCTCCATAACTAAATGAACTAAATTTATATTTGTAGCCTCCTCCTCTTCTGGTATGGTGGATGTTAGAACCTCATAGGGTAGAGCAGATGGCCCTTTCCATCTTGGATTATTAAGGGTAGAAGGATTATTGGTAGGCTCACTAAAGGGATCAAAAGGTTTCTATTGTTTAAAACTAAGGAACTTGTATTTGTAAACCTCTTCATTCATAGGATGATTCAACATTACAAGAAGTGTTGAGCTGAAACTAGGAATGGAAGGGGCTACCTAAATTTCATATGTTAATTGGCATTGAAGCTTATGGAAATCAACATAAGTTGTATAACATTAACTATTTTATTCATTAAAACCTTCACTAGAAAATAGAATCCTTGATGTAAATGAAACAATATTGGTTTCAATAGTGACCTAGATGGAAAAACCCACAAAACACGAATATCTCACAATAACAAACTGATTCAAAATATTCACCACAAAACGTGAACCATAAATGAAACAATTAGTTTCAACAGTGACCTAGATGAAAAAACCCATAAAAAACACACAAATTCATAGTAACAAACTAACACTCAAACAAACAATATTTCCTTCCACCCATCGCGACTACACGAAAACCATTATAAACAATATTGGTTTCAATAGTGACATAGATAAAAAAACTCACAAAAAACACATGAATTCACAGTAACAAACCAATGCATAAACAAACAATATAGCCTTCCACCCATTGCAACTATATGGAAGCCATAAGTGAAAAAATATAGCCTAAGCTAAAAAACAACAATCAACAAGGCCTTTTGCAAAATAACATAAAAAAAAATCGAAATACTCTAGAAAGGGTTTTTTCAATATGCACCTCTTCCTACACCTCTTCCCACTTGCTTCAAATGCGCTTCTTCCTACTTGCTTTCTCTCCACTCCCTTCTTTCTCCACCGCCTACAAAAAAAAGGAAAAGAATTATCACAACTGACACTTTTGTACTGTGTTTGCAACCATTACCCCATGCAAAAACCACAAAATAACCTTAGGTGATCCCACAAAGCTAGTTTACAATTTCTGGAAGATTTTGATTTTTGTTGAAATCACATATTTTTAAAAAATATAATGATTTAAGCCTTTAAAAAGTTCCATTTAAATCATTCCAATTGAAGAGGGTTTGATCAAACTACCTTAGATCAAACCCCCTTAGATAGAACCCCGCTAGTTTTGAACCATACCTATAATAGAGTCTCCTTTACACCTATCGAAATTCTGATAAAAAACCACTTTTGATTTACCTTATGGTGGATCAAATGAATTCATTAATTTAATTTTTCTATAAGTATGTAGTCCTTATTATAAGCTTCCCAAAAATTATAATTTTAAATAAATTTAATTTAATTATTATATTTATTTTTTATTTCTTGTGAATGTAGGTTTTTCATCAAAAATAAAGCTCTTTGTTCTACACGTGGAAAAATAGAAGATTATAAAAAAAAAATTGAAAAATATAAGTGCACTAGATATTGAAGTCCTTGATCCAATAACAAAAAAAAAGAATTTTGATACATACAAAAAAAGTTGTTATACAGTCTGACTATGTCTAAATTTTAATTGGTTTGACTTCAAAGCTTGACTAAGGAAAAAATATTCAATAAAACACTATGAAACCAGTTTGAAGCACTAGATATAATAGTTACAAATCTAAATTTGAAAAACTTAGAATTTTATCCTTCATTGAAAAAAATTTATGTGTTATACAGTGAGTGTCACCCCTTAAAAATGGTGTTTAGTGAAAAAAAAAAATTCAAAGGAGATGGAAAAAGAAGTGCAATATGATTCTAAAAATTTTGAAAAAAAAATATTTAGAATCTATACACAAAATTTCACAAATCAGTATTTTGCATCATCTTCAAATTCCTCACGGTTTAGCCACTATACATGCCCAAAAGTGAAGATCTAGTTAGAAAAAATCAGTTCAGTGTCCAGTTTGGCAAAAAATTGTAAACCAGTATTGTGGGAGCACCACCTCCACCCACCTTCACAAAAATTCCACAACGCATAATCACACTTGCACCTTCACAGAAGCTTTCCCTCCTCACTTATAGCTCTGATACAATTTAAAGCCATAGAATGACACCAAACAATGCCTCATCGAAAATTGTACAAACATTCACTATGTGTTCTAAAGATTTAAAAGGAAGGTGTTACTTACAACATGGAAACCATACCACAATTAATGTTGATTCCATCGGTAGCCTTCCCTATTAGCACACCAAATGATTTTAATTAAAAAATCAAAAAGCCTCCACCACCTTTTTCATGATAGACATGATGCCAGAAAGACTTAAAACTGGGAAGGCTGATGAAAATTACAACCAAAGTTCACACAAATAGCCTTTTGACTAATAAAAAATAATTAGGTTATGGTTTGGATTAAGGAAAGTGTATCATTTGATAAATATTTTTCAATATTAATTATCATTAATCTGAAAGTGTAAAAAATATTAAATAGGGGGGTATGTGCAGGATCATGATGGGCCAAAAAGTGGCAATATAATGGGTATGTGGCTGATGACTATCTTTTTACCCAAAATTGATGAAACAAAAAGGGTTTTTAAAGAAGATTCTCAGCTTTCCACCGATATAAATTATGCTTTACTTTAAATTTAATAAGTAATTATTATTTATTTTCTATTCAAATTATTACTAAAGTCTTGATTGATAGGCTAATTGAAAAACATCTATAACTTTCAAATGGTATCATAGTTTTTGAATCCAAAACATGCGTCACATTCTATTCTTCACATACTATAGGATTAAAAATAAATAAAATGAATTTCATGAAGTTTTGACCAAGTTAGGGTGGTAAGACATACAAGTTTTTATATTTTTTAAAACGTTGTAATAAAAAAATCATAATTAATTATTTACTTGGAAAAAAATTACAAAAAAATATGCATCCCATCAGGGCATGAGTCCTCTACTTATATCTAAAATCTTATTAAAAAATATTATCATTTTATTGCATGTTAGGGTGGTCAGACAGACACCTACTTATTTTTTCCCTAAAATTTAAGTACCACTGCATTGAAATTTCAAATTTTTACCAAATAGATTTCATTTTTTTAAAAAGACCTAGTAGTTTAGAAACTACATTCAATTTTCTATAGATTCTATTGTTACATATTTTTGAAATAATATAGATTACTTATTCAATTTTTTACGTCAAGTTTCCTAACTCTGATTTTTCTGAATTTTTTGCCACTTAAGGGCCTATTTTTTCCATGATGATCCTATACATACCCAGGGTTTTGTCTTGGATCAAAATCATAGAATTATAGATTCATCCTTTGTATTAAAATTGAACCCTATATAATGTATATATGGACTTTTTTTTTCACCTAGTTGACCATTATTTTCATTTCCTTTCTCTAAAATTTTGGAACTTATATTATTTTAAAATATTTTAAAATAATGTTATGTTACAAAAACTGTCTTCCTAGATGAAACTCCAAATATGTGTATAGAAAAATAATAATAAATAAACACTTTATATAAATACTTTTATACTCAAATGATTGGTTACTTTAAACATTATAGTGAATAATCCTGATTTATTAAGATATAGATCAATTGACTTTTAAGGATCCCCTTAATTAATTCAATGCAACAAGCTTGGACCAAGTTCATTTCCCACTATCTACATTCTATATTTTAATATAATCATTCATTGTTTATTAATGTATTCAACTATGGGTCATGCTATCAATTTATTGATTTTGAGTAGTCTTTTCACTTCCACCTTAGGAAGTTAGCCAATAACATATAATAAATAAATGTTAAATCTTATGATAATATATTATACTATGTTGTTTATGGGGTTTAGTGCTTATACATTATATAATATTATTTAATAGGAACTTTGAAGAAAGAGAACAAAAAAGTGTAGAAATTTAAGAAATAGAGTAATAGAAATTTGAAGCAAAAGCTCCATATACTAATTAGCCAATAGGCTATTTGTGTCAACTTTGCTCGAAATTTTCATCAGACTCACCATTTTTCATGCTTCTGGAGATTAGGGAAAAGGTGATGAGTGGGTTATAACTTCAGTCAGAATTTTTCGTCAACCTCCCAGATTTTTGGCCTTCTGATGGCAGTGAAAAAGGTGGCAGAGGTGGTTGTTGGTTTCTTTGGGAATAGGGTAGTGTTTGTTGGGCCGCGTGAATAGAGAAGGCCAGAAAAATTAAACACTGGTTCATATCAACATCAATTGTTGTTTGATTTGCATGTATTGGGGATTATCATAATAATAGCTATCATTTAATGCGTCGAGGAACAAAATGAATGTTTGGGAAATTTTCAATAAGGAATTGTTTGGTGCCATTCTATTGCTATATCTGATATGAGAGTTGTGAGTGACGAGGGTAAGCTTCTGTGAGGATGCAAGTTGGATTAAGCTTTGTACAGCTTTTGCGAAGGTGGGTGGAGGCTATTTTTTATTTTGTGCAAGGGAGGATGGTTGGAAATGCAAAAGAAAAGTGTCACCTGTCATAATATTTTATCTATTTTTGTGCAATAAAGTTAGCGAGAAGATGTGTGTTTGAAGCAAGTGGGAAGAGGTGCATGTGGAAGAAAGCCTTGGCGATATTGTTTGATTTGTGGTTGGTGATTATATTGCTTGATTTTCTATAAGGTATTGTTGATTGTTTCAAATACCTTGTCTGATTTACAGTTCACATTTTGTGTGCATTGTTTTGCATTGATTTGATACTATGATTTTTTGTGAGTTTGTGTTTATGGTTTTTGTTATCTACGTATGTTTGTAGGCTTGGAGAAACAAGGTAGCTTGGAGAAAGTCTATGGAAAGAGGTTTGTTTGAAACAACTGGTAAGAGGTGCAAATGCAAAAAATCATTTTCCATATTGTTTTGTTAGATTTACCATAAGGTACTGTTGATTGCTTCTCATTTCGATAAGGGGCTATTGAAAAAAGACTATATTGCTTGTGAAAATGAGTATTGTTTGGTTTAAGGTTCATGTTTTGTGTTTATGGTTTTGCATGGGTTCCTATCTGTCATTTCTTGTGTTTTGTGGGTTTCTTTGTCTGGGGTGGTCTTTAAACCAATATTGTCTAGTTTATGGCTTCTAGTTTGCGGTTATGGTTGCAATGGAATAAAATAGGAAATCCTATCCGCTTTGTGTTAGCTTCCATTGGGCATTGTCAATTATAGTTGTATTGCTTAAGCTATATTGCTTCATTTTGGAGAAGGTTCTATTGAAAAGGGTGTATTCTTTAAATTTTTGAGGAGGTTGTGCTGAGAAATGAGTGTTTTTTGTATGGGTTTTTTATTATCAATTTTCATAGGGTTTGTGTTTAATGTTTTTGTTTTGTGGGTATGTTTGCAATGAAGTAAAATTGTAGAGGTTATGGAATTTTTTTCAATTGTTATTGTATAGCTTAGGCTATATTGTGGCTTTCTACCCGTGGGTGACTGTTGAAAGTAATGTTGTTTGATTTATGGATTTTTTTTTCTGGTTATGGTTGGAACAAAATAAAATAATGAATGTTGTTAATTCTATGTTTGGTTACATTAGGTATTATTGATTATTATTCTTTGCCTTAGGCTATATTAGGTATATTTTAATATCAATATATACATATGTAAGATTAAAATTGTTCAGGTTATGGAGTTTTGGGCGATTCTTATTGTATAGCTTGGGTTATATTGTGGCTTTCTACGTGTGGGTGGTTGTTGAAAGTAATGTTGTTTGATTTATGACTTTTGTTTTTTGGTTATGGCTGGAACAAAATAAAATAATTAATGACGTTGATTCTATGTTTGGTTACATTAGGTATTATTTATTATTGTTCTCTGCCTTAGGCTATATTGCATATATTTTAATATCAATATATATAGGTAATATTAAAATTGTTAAGGTTATGGAGTTTTGGTTGATTGTTATTGAATAGTGTGGGCTATATTGTTTCTTTCTGCATCTGGGTGGATGTTGAAACCAATTTTGTTTGATTTATAGCTTTCGGTTTCTAGTTATGATTGGAATAGAAAAAAAATAATTAATGTTGTTGATTCTATGTTTGGTTACATTAGGTATTGTTGATTATTGTTCTCTTCCTTAGGCTATATTGGGTATATTTTAATATGAATATATATGTGTATATATATGCGTATATATGTGTACATATATATATATATATATATATATATATATATATATATATATATATATATATATATATATATATATATATATATATATATATATTATATATGGGTCTCTCTTTATGGCTTGCAATTAGTGGATATGTTGGCAATGAGGAAAAATCCTTGACCTTATGTAGTTTTTGTCAATTATAAATGTCTTGATTTTCCATAAGGTATTGTTGATTCTTTGAAATATCTTGTCTAATTTATGGTTTGTGATTTTTGTGTATGGTTTTGCATGGATTTGGTACTGTGATTTTTTTAATTTATGGCTTCCAGTTTGTGGGTATGGTTGCAATGGAATAAACTAGTCAATTCTATATGCTTTTTGTTAGCTTCCACTATGCAATGTCGATTATAGTTCTCTTGCTTAAGCTATATTGCTTCATTTTGGAGGTGTCATTGAAAAGGGTGTATTGTTTTAATTTTTTACGAGGTTCTATTAAGAAAGGGGTGATTTTTCTATGGGTTTGTTACTATCAATTTTTGAAGGGTTTTTGTTTAATGTTTGCATTTTCTGGGTATGTGTGCCATGGAATAAAATTGTTAAGGTTATCGAGTGTTTGTCGATTGTTATTGTATACCTCGGGCTATATTGTGGCTTTCTGCATGTGGGTGGCTATTGAAACCAATGTTGTTTGATTTATGGATTTCATTTTCATGTTATGATTGGAATAGAATAAAATAAGAAATGTTGTTGATTCTATGTTTGGTTACATTAGGTATTATTGATTATTATTCTCTGCCTTAGGCTATATTGGGTATATTTTAACATTAATATATATGTGCATAAATATACATATATATATATATAAATTTTTTGTGGGTCTCTCTTTATGGCTTGCATTTAGTGGATGTGTTGGCAACAAGGAAAAATTCCTGACCTTATGCAGCTTTTTGCCAATTGTTACTATCTAGCTCAACCTATATTGTCTCATTTTTTATCAGGTTATGTTCATAAGGTTATATTGTTTCAATTTTCAATAACGTGTTGTTCATAGAAGATAAAATTATTTATTAAATAAATTATGTTTCATTTATGGACGCATTATATGGGCCACATTTTGTGGGAATGTTTACAATGGAATAAAATTGTTGAGGTTATCTAGTTTTTGTCAATTATTATTGTATGGCTTAGGCTATATTGTGACTTTCTCCATCTGGGTCACTATTGAAGCCAATGTTGTTTGATTTATGACTTTGGTTTTTTGGTTATGATTGGAATAGAATAAAATAATTACTAATGTTGATTCTGTGTTTGGTGACATTGGGTATTATTAATTATTGTTCTCTACCTTAGGCTATATTAGGTGTATTTTAATCTTAATATATATGTGTATATATATAAGTATATTGTTTCAATTTTCAATAAGGTGTTGTTGATAGAAGAGAAATTTTTTTTATAAAAAGATTATATTTCATTTATGGATGCGTTATATGGGTCAACTTTCAATGTGTTTCTCTTTAATGTTTGTGTTTTGTGGGCATGTTTGTAATGGGATAAAATTGTTGAGGTTATGCATTTTTTGTTGATTGTTATTGTATAGCTCGAGCTATATTGTGGCTTTCTCCATCTAGGTCACTGTTGAAACCAATGTTGTTTGATTTATGTCTTTGGTATTCTGGTTATGGTTGGAATAGAATAAAAGAATTACTGATGTTGATTTTATGTTTGGCTACATTAAATATTATTAATTATTGTTCTTTTCCTTAAGCTATATTGGGTGTATTGTAATATTAATATATATATGTAAATATATACGTATATTTATATATATTTCAATTTCATGTTGTTGATTATATTTATGCATATGGTTTGCCATTATTAGTTTGTGAGAATGGGTTGTTGAGAAGGCTATATATTGTTTTAATTTTTCATAGAGTTGTGTTAAGAAATAAGTATATTTTAACTTAGGTTTGTTTCTTTGAATATTTGTGGGTTTCTATTTATGGCGTCTATTTTGTGGACATGTTTGGAACAAAATAAAACTATTACTGTTATGCACCATCACCATTGGAAAAGAACCATAGATGAAACAGAAATCATGATTAACCTATGAAGAGAACAAGCATATTAAGCAACATAAATGAATATTGTCTGCATCTGATTTCAGATAGATACACGTCTACACCTTTTGCAACCATCAACACATGCAAAAACCACAAGATAAGATCCAACCACCTTCACATAGACTCCACAGCTGATGAACGCACTTGCACCTCCATAGAAGCTTTCCATCCTCACTCACAACTACCTTCAAGAACAACATAGACCTAGAGAATGGCACTCAACAATACATTTTTGATAACTACATAGAAATTTGCTCCACAAACATACATATGTATACATAGGCTGAATGGAATAAGGAAGAACAAGAGTAGGGTTGTTGTGGTAAATGGAACCCATAAATCAAACAATATAGCATAAGGAAAATGACAATAGTGAACAATGCCTTATGCAAAGCAACATGAACTACATAGAATTAACTATTTTATTGCACTAAAAACATAATATGACATCCAACCACCTTCACATAGATTCCACAACCGATGAACGCACTTACACCTTCACAAAAGCTTTCCATCATCACTCACAACTACCTTGAACAACAACATAAACCTAGACAATGACATCCATCAATATGTTTTCGATACTACATAGACATTTGTTTCACAAACATACGTATGTATGCATAGCCTGACTGGAATGAGGAACAACAAGACAAGGGTTGGTGTGGTAAATGGAAGCCATAAATGAAATAAAATAGCATAAGGCAGATGGCAATAGTGAACAATGCCTTATGCAAAGCAACATAAAGTACATAACATTAACTATTTTATTGCATTGCAACCATCACCACAAAATAAAATACATAAACAAAAGAATATTGTTATCAATAGTCACCTAGATTTCCAAAGGTGCAAAACACTAAAAATCACAATGGGAAATCCATACAAAAATAATTGCACAAAAGCCAAACCATAAATCAAACAATATTGCTACGAAGAAACTATATACTCTATTTTCAAGAGAACCCTATCAAAAAGGAAACAATATACCCTAAAACAATGCAATTTGTATAACATTAACTATTTCATTGGGTTGCAACTATCACACATAAAAGCACAACTTCCAATAGTGGGTCACATGGCAAAACCACAAAACATAGAAAGCTCCCAGCAATAGAGCAACTCAGAACCTTCACTAGGAAAATGTGAACCCTAAATGAATCAATATTAGTTTCAATGGTAACCTAGATGCAAAGATTCACCAAAAATAAAACATATTAACTATTTTGCAACCATTCACATAAATTGAAAGCCATAAATGAAACAATATTGACAACAGTCATGCAGATGTGAAAACCCATAAAATAAAAGAAATTTTGATTTGAAGATTCACCAAAAAGACACCAGATTAGCTATTTTGCAACCATTCACATAGAACCAAATTCATAAATGGAACAATATAGCCGACAGTCACCCACATGCCAAAACCCACAATTGTCAATTGCTGATGGCTAGCTTGGGTTGTATTTTTGGGCTTAGTTTCTTACTATGTAGTTTTTTTGTGCTTTGATATATATATATATATATATATATATATATATATATATATGTAAGTGTATGTGTGTGTCTATATATAAATATGTATTCATATATGTGTATATATATATGTATTTATATACATGTATATGTATGTGTATATATGCATATATATCTATTTATATGTATATACACACACACACACACACACACACACACACACACACACACACACACATATATATATATATATATATCTATGTATAGATATGTGTTTATATGTATGTATATGTATATGTATATATAACATCCAAAACATTAACTATTTTATTCCAGTGCAACCATTGCCATAGAATGCTGAAAATCATAATTATAGACCTATGCAAAACCTTTTGTGTGAAAGGGTGGTCCATATACAGCTTATGTGTATACATATATATATGTATGTATATATATGTATATATGCATATTTATATGTATATATATGTATATGTATAGTATGTACATACACATATGCAGATATATTTATATGTAAATATATGTGTATATATATGTGTATATATATATATATATATATATGGCTATTTGTGTCAACTTTTCTTGGAATTTTTCTCATCCTCCCCATGATTCAGACTTCCTATAGTCTAGAATAGGGTGGTGGATGGGTTATAGCTTTGGCTAGAATTTTGTCATCCTCCTAGATTTTCTTCCTTCTGATGGTCATGAAAAGGTGGCAGAGGTGATTGTTGGCTGCTTTGGGAATAGGGTGGCAATTATAGGGCCACATGGATAGAGAAGGCTATAGAAATTAAATGCTAGTTCACATCCACATTAATTATTACAAGATTTGCATGTACTGGGGCTGTTCATAATAATAGTTGCTATTAAATGCCTCAAGAATTAAGATGAGTGCTTGGGAAATTTTCAATAAGGAATTGTTTGGTGTCATTTTGTTGCTATACCTGATATTGGAGTTGTGAGCGATGAGGGTAAGCTTCTATGAGGTGCAAGCTGGATTAGGCTTTGTGCATCTTCTTTGAAGGTGGGTGGAGGTTATTTTGTGTTTTTTGAATGGGTGGATGGTTGGAAAGGCAAAAGAAAAGTGTCACCTATATTAATATTTTTCCCATTTTTGTGCAAGGAAGTTGGCGAGAAGAGGTGTGTTTGAAGAAAGTGGGAAGAGGTTCTACAAGATTTTTTTTTTTGCATGGCTTTTTAACATTGAAGTTACCAATATTCTTTTATTTATGGATTTCATTTAGTCATTATGGTTGAAATCCAATGAAATA
Organism: Sequoia sempervirens; assembly: GCA_007258455.2. Classification (NCBI taxonomy): domain Eukaryota; kingdom Viridiplantae; phylum Streptophyta; class Pinopsida; order Cupressales; family Cupressaceae; genus Sequoia; species Sequoia sempervirens. The sequence continues at coordinate 645,372,362 of VDFB02193867.1, read as the reverse complement.
GTCATTGTTATACAATTTATGTTGAATGTTTTCCTATATATTATTAGCCATTGGTTTTATAGTGCGTACTTTGGTTGGAATCCTTGAAAGCCTTTTTTTTTTTTAGCTTCCCACCAAGCAAGGAAAAGGTGGAAAATGGCCTTCCCTTTAAAAAAATCTAGGCTAGAATTCCCACCAGCCCCCCCTTTTTCTAATCCTTGTGGTGGTTGTGGGAAGGGTGCCAGACGTAGTTTTGGGATACCTTGGAGATATGTCATGTCTTCGCCTTTGTGTTGATAGAGAAGGTGACTCATGTCACTTATGTTTTTTTCCATAGGGCATTGTCATTGTCCCTTGTCTAGTGTTGGCTACTTTGTTTCATTTTCATTTCTGTAATCCTAGAAAAAGTATTTGGATTGTTCCTTCAATTGGTTCAAAAAGGTGTTGAACACATGTTTGTGTCAGCTAATGTTCTTTGGTATGTTCAATACAAAGCCTATTGTTATTCCTTCTCAAGAATGACAAAAATAAAAAATTCCTTTCAAACTAAATAACTATCTTCTCAAAACCAATAAATTTGAATGCTTTGTCTCCCTTTTCAAATAATATCTTCTTTAATATATAATTCTTATTAAAATAAGTTGCAACGATGCTTCAAATGGTGTGTGATTAAAATTACAAGGTGTTGAGAGGGAGAAAATTTCCCATCAAATCTTCAAATAAACACCTTAAGGATCAATCAAGAGGACACACATATAGGTATATATATAAATATCTATATTTAGATATGTAAATATTTATTTATGTAGAGACTGCTATATCTAAATAGATGTGTATACCATATTTTTAAACCTTTTGTTGGCCATAATATATTGTATAGCCTAAAGAAAGGAATTATTATAGGCATCAAAATCTTTGAATTTGTAGCCTCCTCAGCTAGTCAACTGAGGGAAAATTTTGTGTGGATGTTTGGTCTCTTTAATGCTAGCTAGTTTCAATATTAGTTGTTGTATGGTTTGTGTGTGCTTGCAATACTTGTGATCATAGCTATTGATTATCGAATTGTATATAAAGTGTGAGATGAAAGATTGGTCTTGCTTTATATTGTACTTAATGTAGGCACTAATGTTCATATAAATGAAACCATAAATGAATCAATATTGCTAATAGTTACCCACATACCAGAACCTACAAAATAGAATAAATCTTGATATCAAGATTCACCAATAAAATACCAAATTCACTATTTTGGAACCATTCATAGAAAATGGAATCCATAATTGAAAAAATATAGCCAACACTCTCCCACCTTCTAAAACCCATAAAAATATAGACTTTGTTGAACAATAATCAACATGATGAAACAATATTAGTTTCAAGAGCCAGCCAGATGAAAAAACCCACATAAACACATGAATTCAACACAAGAAAAACATAAAACAAAAAATATGTTGTTGACAAACCCAAATTGTTTCAATTTTCAATCAAGTTTTGTTGAGGAAAAAATAGTATGTCTTCACATGGCCTTCACACACCAATTTTTTGGGTATGGGGTTCTGTTTACTCCTTCAACTTTGCAGCCACGCCTATAAAGGAATTACATTGCTAACACTATTCAGGTTTTACATATATACATATACACATATATGTATACACACACACATATATAAACAGACAAAAATCTACATATATACACACATATAGTTTGTTGAGAAATGAGTATACTTCTACTTTCATTCCTCATTGAATATTTGTTGGTTCCTCTCAATATATGTGTGTGTGTGTGTGTGTGTGTATGTATGCCAACCATTACCGCTACATGCACCTGCACCTTGATACAGGCTTGCCCTCAACAGTTATAGCTACTATATATATCTACATATATATATGTCTGTATATGTATACCTATATGCTTTGTGTGTATTGGTGATGGTCGTAATGATAATTGTCATTTAACGCCTCAGAGAACATAATGAATGTCTTAGAGATTTTCAACAAGGAATTGCTTGGTCTTGTTATCTTGCTATATCTGATATGGGAGCCGTGAGCAATGAGGGTAAGCTTCTGTGAGGGAACAACCTTGATTAAGCTTTGTGTAGCTTTTACAAGGGTGGGTGGAGGTTACTGAAGACATCAAATGAAATAATGAACTTGTATTGCCTTCCATCAATAGCGGTTACACAAAACCCATAAACCAAGAAATTTATAATAAGCTAGAGAGCAACAATCAACAATCCCCTTTTGAAAATAACATAAAATGTTTTAGAAATATTCTAGAAATGGTTTTTCCAATATGCATCTCTTCTGACTTCCTTCAATTACACTTCTTCCCACTTGGTTTATCTTCCCTTTGTCCTTTCTCCATGGCCTACTAAAAATGAGCATAGAACTATCACAACCCACAACAGCTGTGGACATTTTATGAAGGCGGTTGGAGGTTATCTTGTGTTCTTTGCATGCATTGATGGTTTTAAAAGGTGTGGGATGTGATAATTCTTATATATCTATCTATATATGTGTGTGTGTGTATACATATATGTATATATTTATGTGTGTATTTATATGTGTGTGTGTGCCTGTGTGTATGTATTTGTATATACATATATATGTCTATGTATATATATATATATATGTATGCACAATACATTATTGAAAATTGCACAGAAATTTGTTTTGTTCTCCAAGGAATTTAAACATAGATTTTACTTGCACCATCAACACTACATAGAAACCATACAATGATTAATGTTTATGCCATTTCACTGGCCTCCTCTATCACCTTGCCAAATTTCTATAACCCAAAATGGAAAACCAATGGATAGAAATTGAAACATGGCCTCCTCTATCACCATGCCAAATTTCTATCCATTGTTTTTCCCTGTTTCAATTTCTATCCATTGGTTTTCCATTTTTTATAGAAATAACCTAGGCTAACAATCAATAGACCACAAAAGAAAATTGGATTATGTTAAGAATTTTATTTTTTTGTAAACATAGCTAGAAAATGGAGGTCATAGAAAGAAGCCAAAAAATAAATTGATATTCACAAACCAATGCAAACCACTACCTTGTTATCCCAAAAAAGGGTTGGAAAAAATTATCACATGTGACACTTTTGATTTACTTTTGCAAACATCATTTCCTGCAAACACAAAAGATAGCCTCTAACCATCTATATAGAAGTGCCTATTAAGTTTTCCTTATGACACTTAGTATACAGTCCATCACTCTGATAACTTCTTTTCTGAGGTTGAAGAAATAATAGCTAGGAATGTGCATTTAATGCATGCTTGCCCCATTGCTGATAGCTATCTTGAAGAACAAGATAAACCTAGAGAATGACACCCAACAATGTGTTATCAAAAATTGAAACAATATAGTTTTTTTCTTACCGAGAGCCTCTGAGAAAAAAATCAATATAGCTATAGGGAAATGGCCTTTCAAAAATTGTGCAAGCATTTGTTATCTTTGTGACTATTTGAAAGGGCAGCTACTGCTTATACCTATGGTCACTACATGGAGACCATACAACAATTAATGTTGATCCCATTTCACTAGCCTTCTCGATTGATGCAACAAATGCTTTTAATATAAAAATCAAAACATAATCCACCAACTTCCTTTTCTGGCCACACTAAATGGATGCTAGAAATGACATAATATAGCCTTGTCTAGACAACAACAGTGAACAATTCCTTGTGTAAAACAATATTAATTACATAACATTTATGATTTTATTCCATTCCAACCATTGCCACAAAAATATTGCTTGGAACAACGACCCATATGGAACACCCTCAAAACACAAAAAACTTGCAGTAAGAAAGTGAATCAAAGCCTCTTCCACAAAATGTAAATGATTAATGAATCAATATTGTATATATATATACATATATACACTGGATAGTGAAGAATGCATTTTGGATAAAAATATAAACTATATAATATTAAGTATTTGATTATACATTGCAAAGAGTGGAATATATCCAAAGCTAGCGAAAAATAATTAGATTGCATTGTGGAGAACAACATAGTCTATTTTAATATATTGAAATCATTTACACAGAACATAAGCCATAAATGAGACAATATTAAATTTTGTTACAGTGTGTAGATTTGTATGTATGTCAAAGTAGATGTGAGCAATGTACGCATGTACTCTTACCAATGTTTACTGTTTTCTCAAAATAGTTATTTTTTTGAATCTTGACATGGCATACTTCAAATGTTATAATTCATATTAACTGTCATATAGAACATTGAAGCCTTTTTCCTAATTATTTATTTTCCTTCGTACTCTTCATGTTTCTAGGGAAAAAAAGGAGTGATTTTAAAATTAAAACAGTGAACTTGGAATAACAAATTGTATGTTAAGTATTATTTTATCTTTGAAGCCCTTGTTATTATTAATCATTTTCTATCATATTGTTAATGCATGTGTAAAAAATTAAGTGCCCATGTTGTGTTTTGAAGTCATAAGCCTTCTAGCCAGCCGTTGTTATTGCAGCTCTTCAATTCTAAAAGAGCATACACAACAATGTCGGTCGCCTCTAGCTCTTCTGAGGCTAGCAAACAATCCTCAAGCAACAGTCTTGTAACTGTGTTTGTTGTTTAGTTTATTGATGCTTCCAACTATCTTGATAGTTTCTCAAGTGCACCAAACAAACCAAGAATATACTTCACTTGAATTAACAATTACTATGATATATGTTCTAACTTATTTATATTTGAACTATTTTTCTTGTCTCCCCTTCAATTTATTGGCCATTTTCAAGTAACTTATATGTTAGAGGGGAAAATGTATTAGTTTCCAAATGTGTCAATATTATTTTTTTCTTTTAGAGTTGAATCATAGTTATAAATATCTCATTGTTGCCACTATGTTGAGTTTAATTTCCTTGTAGGCTACAAATGTGAATCTAGCCTTAACAAGAGATGTGCTATGATTTATAGATGCTGGAGATGTTGTCCCATCTCCAGTCCTCTAACTAATGTCTTACCAAAAAATAGGTGTTCAAAGCCTAGTCAACTGGTAAAAAGTCATCTTGTCTAATGGAACCCACATGCAGATAGAAACATTTCTTGCAAAATACAATTACCTTTTGTTTACAGGAAAATTGAAAATAGGTTCAATTGTGTGCTTCACAAATGATTTGTCTAGAAAGTTGTGGGAATTGAGGTTCGATATAGTTCTTCCTTGCTTGTACTTATAGTTTCCTGCTTCCTTGTTTGTCGGGGCTTCCTTTTAAAGTATTTAATGTTCATTTCATTCCATGGAAATTGTCATACTATCCCTAGATGTGCAGATGATAGATTACCAACTAATTGGAAAATGTAAATATTTGTTTAGAGATCAAGAAGAACAAAAAGTTAGTTGAGTTGCCCTCCCCATCCAAAAGAGCCCCCACCTTCAGAATTAATACATGCCCAAGGGAATAAGATGCTCCTGTAAAAATCAGCCCTGTTAAAGAGTTGAATCTTTACCAAAGCAAATGGACGATAAAAGGTCATGTAAGGGTATGTGCACGATCATGATGGACCAAAAAGTGGTGATATGATGGGTATGTGTAGGGTATGTGGTTGATTACTTTTCTCTTACCCAAAATTGATGAAACAAAAAGGGTTTTTAAAGGAGATTCTCAACTTTCCACCAATATAAATTATGCTTTACCTTGAATTTAATAAATTATTATTATTCATTTTCTATTTGAATTACAACTAAAGTCCTGATTGATAGGCTAATTGAAAACATCTATAGCTTTCAAACCATATCACATTTTTTGAATCTAAAACATGCATCACATTCTATGCTTCACATACTATATGATTAAAAAAAGAAAAATTGAATTTCATGATTTTTTGACCAAGTTAAGGTGGTCAGACATAATATTTTTTATACTTTTTAAAAGTTGTAATAAAAAAATCATAATTAATTTTTTACTTGGAAAAAAATTACAAAAACATATGCATCACATCGGGACATGAGTCCTCTACTTTTATCTAAAATCTTATAAAAAAATATTATCATTTTATTACAGTTAGGGTAGTCAGATAGACACCTACTTATTTTTTCCCTGAAATTTAAGTACTACTGCATTGAAATTTCATATTTTCACCAAATAGATCTCTTTTTTAAAAATAAACCTAGTAGTTTAAAAACTACATTCAATTTTCTACAGATTCTATTATTACATATTTTTGAAATAATTTAGATAACTTATTCAAAATTTTACATCAAGTTTCCTAACTCTAATTTTTTTGAAGTTTTTGCCACTTAAGGGCATGTATTTTCCATCATGATCCTGCAATTACCTATAACAAAAAAGAGGGATATGCACCATTATAGCAAGCAGGGGCATAAAGGGTAGGCATTCAACTTTGATATCATTGATTATGAGGGCACAAAAATATGAATTATGTGCTTTAATGACATTACATACATGCATTATGATAAGGTTGAGGTGGGACGTACTTATTATGTGTCAAAGGGATGGGTGAGACAAGCAGACAAAAAAATTAATAAGCTAAACAACCAAATGGAAATCATTCTAGATCAAATTTTAATGTTAAAATTTTGTGATGATGAGGCCTTCATGCCAGAGAAAGTATTTAAGTTCACCCCATTAAATGAAATTACAAATTGCACTAATAATAGTTTAATTAATGTTATTGGTACTATGGTGCATGGGGGAATGGTTTCAACTATACAAAGAAAGGATCAATCCCAAACAATTTAGAGGACTATTAAAAGTAATGATTTATCATCCTTTTCAATTGATGTTAATTTCTGGGGTTCAAACTTGGAAGCAAAGGATCATGATTTGGAGAGTTTGTACACCCCTATTTCAGCTCTAATCCTTGTTGTTAAAAATGAATGTTTTGGGTACTTCAATGGAATTGTTTTGAACACAGTCATAGGGAATCTTCTATATATAAATCCTGACATACCAGAAGAACAACCATTGATCAAAAGAGGATATATTGATCCACGTATTGTTGAGCCCCCTCGGGCAATCCCTCAAAAGGTTTCTTTGGGAAATGGAAGAGTCACTATTGCATTTATGTTTGACCGCTACCTTGGCTTTGTAGAGACTTTGCAAGCTAATCTCAAGGCAATAGTAAAATTTATAAAAATTGATGCATTATGCTATGTTGCATGTCCGTTGGAGGTGAATGGTAGGAAATGTAAGAAAAAGTGTGAACAATCTGAGCAAAATACATGGTTCTACCCAAAATGCCAGAAAATAAGAGCTAACTGTGACTTTTGATATTTATTGCAACTAAAGATTGAAGACCACAAACGTCATCTTTCGGAAACTACTTTTCATGAGGTTGCAACAAGCCTACTACAAATGTTAGCAAAAAAAATTTACATGTTGCAATATGAGTCTACCACTGAAATGAGTGTTGAGTTTGTTATCAATGTTGTCACCTACAGGCCATTTGTTTTCACTGTTCTAATCAAAACTCAAACCTATAATTCAGAAACAAGACTGAAAACAGCAATAGTGAAGGTTGCAAAGCTTAACTTTGAAGTTGAGTGCGAGATCTTACTTTCATATTTGTCTATTATTTCTCCTACCATGCAGTAGTCTCTGGAGATAGTTGTTGTACTGCCTTGAACACCAAAACAACCATGGCTAATTGTGACTTTGCATATTTCTTATAGTTCATGTTGGTTGGACATTTAGTTTGTGTTGTTCCATCACATTGCTTGTCACATCAAAAATACGTTTCCTTTCTACCACTATTGCTTTATTATTTATTTGAGTGATTATATATTAAGACAATGAATTATAACTTATAATGTTTAAGTAGAAAAGATACATTTATTTTCTTTTCTATTAATTTATTTTTTATTCAAGGGGTAAACGCTTTTGACTGGAGCTATGAACCAGATACAACCATTCAACAATAACACCCCAACGAGGTTTGAACCTTGGTGGCAAGAACATCAATGCCACCTATAAACCATCACACCATGCCAATACCGGCAAAATATAATTCTTTTCTATTATTCATGTTTCTTATAATTTCGTTATTTTTTTAAGTGTATATTTCTAATTTAATTTTACACTATTTATTTATATAAAGTTCTTTTCCTTTTTAGAATATGTATCATTGTCTACACCTACTCATATATCTACTTGTGGACATAGTTGTATGTATCTATACATTTACGCATGCTTATAGATAAATATACATGCATGCAATTGAGTTTTCCTTGTGTTATACAACCTCCTAGTATAGATGTGTGTAGATATTTATTCATGTGCTAGATATCTATGCATATTTTCATACACAATTCAATATTTACAACTATCTATGAGTTGTTTTAAAGAGAATTTTGTTTTCATCTTGTTTACTATGTTCTTAGTGCATAGAATATCTTGACAGAGTTTTGTGTAGATATATGTGTCTATGTTGTATTTGTTTGTGTAACTTTCATGTTTGGGTATCCATCTAATGCTTAGCAAGTGTTTTTGCTACTTCTTTGTGATCCCTAATGATAGTGCCATGATGGATGTGGACGTCATATGGTTCTTGGTTATAATGTCTGTTATGTATGTTATCCAGCTCAATCCACAACCCAGTGTTTGACAATGCGTTATTAAAACTATCACAAATTTCTTAATTGGTTTGGTATGTTTTAAATGCAAAGTGTTATTGCAACCATTAGCAATATATGTAGCACATACATGATACAATGTTCATATGGTATTTTGTGCAAAGTGATGCTTGTTTCCTCTACGCATGTAAATCAAATAGCTCAAATTATATAGGTTTCCTTGTGTTCTGTAAGGGAGAGTTGATTGTTGTTCTCTGAATTAGGTTATATTTTTTTATTTTTGGTAAGGTTGTATTGGGAGTGACTATATATTTTATTCAAACCAATATTCTTTCATTCATGGATCCACTTTTGCAACTCAACCCCTATGATAATTCTTTTTCCAATGCTTCTCTTCGAAAACAAGCCAGCAGTTTGCATGGGCTTCTCAACATGAATTTATTTCTATGCTTCTTTGTATGGCCTCAATTTTCTAGCTATGTTTTCAAGGAAATAAAATTCTTAACATAGTCCAATTTTCTTTTTGTGGTCTATTGCTCGCTCTCTTGGGGTTTTTTTACCCATTGGTTTGCCAGTCACAATTTTTTTGTGCTTTATTTAATCACCAATGTGTATATATGTGCCTCTTTAGAAAGGCTCAGATTGGTCTAGGAGCTTAGGTATACATAATTATTGCACTAAATATCAAGCAACTAAATTGCTCACTTAAACTTTGTAGACTTGCGGGTGAACCCACAAAGTTGGTTTACAATTTTTGGGAGATTCTAATTTTTGTTGAAATCACATATTTTTAGAAAATATAATGGTTCAAGCCTTAAAAATTTCCATTTAAAGAAATACAATTTAAGAGGGTTTGATCAAAATACCTTAGATCAAACCCCCTTGGATAGAACCTCACTAGTTTTAAACTAGAGCTATAACAGAGTCTCCTTTACACCTATCAAAATGTTGATAAAAAATCACTTTTGATTTACCTTTCAGGGGATCAAATGAATTCATTTAAAATTTATTTTTTGTAAGTATGTATTCCTTATTATAAGATTCCAAAAAAGTATAATTTTAAATAAATTTAATTTTATTATTATATTCATTTTTTATTTCTTGTGAATGTAGGTTTTTCACCGAAAATCAAGCACTTTCTTCTACACGTGGAAAAATAGCATATTATCAAAAAAAAATTGAAAAATATGAGTGCACCAAATATTGAAGTCCTTGATCCAACAAAAAAAAATTGAATTTCAATACATACAAAAAAAGTTACGCGTTATATGGTTGCTCTATGTTTGAATTGTAATTGGTTTGACTTCAAAACTTGATTAAAAAAATATTCAATAAAAAAATATGTAAACAAGTGGAAGCACTAGATATCAAAGTTAAAAATCTAAATTTGAAAGAATTAAAATTTTATCTTTCATGGAAAAAAATATATGCATTATACGGTGAGCGTAACTTTTTTAAAATGTTGTTTTCTAAAAAAAAATAGTTTTAGAGGGAGATGGAAAAAGAAGCGCAATCCGATTCCAAAATTTTTGAAAAAATAATATTTAGAATCTTACAAACAAAATGTCATGAAACTCTAGTTTGCGTCATCTTCAAATTCCTCACAGTTTAGCCACTATAGGTGCGTGAAAGTGAAGATTGAGTTAAAAAAAATTATTTCAATGTCCAGTTTGGCCAAAAATTGCAGACCACTATTGTGGGATAACCCCTGCCTTTGTATTTTGCTAGAAACTGTAGGATACATACCTACAATTACAGTGCACTGCAAATCAAACAAGATGATCTTCTCCAACAAAACTGTTCATTATCATCATCATCAAAATTTTCTCTTCTTTATGGTAAGTGAATTGCTTCTCCTTTCCTCTTCACCTCTATGCATATAGAATTTGCAGCCTCTCTAAATTCAATTTGTAATCATTTTCAATATGTTACATTTATTGTCTTATTACATATATTTTTCTTATAAATTATACAACCACTTGTAACGCCCCATCGTGCGAACCCCAAAGGACAATAAAACAATAATTACTGCACAATTTTTTTAAAAAAAGTTAACATAGCATACATGTAAAACATATTAAGTCAAAAGTCATAGAAATCAATTAAAAAAATTCACTTACACTTACATCCCTTGGGGTACACGAGGAGACATTACGAACTTAAATCCATACAACAACAATAAAGAATAAAATCCAAAGATATAATCCATAGCAAAGTAAACATTAACAAATGTAACACATACATGAAAATTCATTGATAAGAAACCATCTGTGTACATAAATACAACATATGCATGATTAACTTAACACATTGAATAATAACTATCATGCCCAATATACACACCGAGTTTAACATTACATTACAGTACAATGTTCTAGAGGTACAATGATACAATAGTGTTTCCAAACATGAACGAAAACCATACAACAAGAATCATGATACAAATGAACAGATGAATACAAAGTATCATAACTGGCTCCAAGACAAATACAACTCTGGAGTCACCGCAACAGCACCAAGCTGCACCTCTCGATCCTTGACTGGGACCACATTGGGTGCTCAGCACGTTCCACCTGACCACGTGGGTCCGAAGACCCACCCCCCGTGCTAAGGAGCTGAAAGGAAAGAGTCTTCAACCAAGAACATCCAAACATGGAACCACAAGACTCAACAACATACAAAAGTATCATAAAACTCAAGGATTACAATGACTTAATCAACAACATCCAAGAGTCATCAAAATAACTTAAAATCATAAATCTCATCACATAAATCAAAGCAATGACCAGTAAACAAGTAACCAAAGGATGATCATGAAACACTTCCAAATCAAACTGAAATAACAAACATAATACAATTCCAAATTGCAATTAAACAATACAATAACATCATATCACATCACCATAAGAGTACAAGGACATAAGTCAAATATCAATGAGATCATACAAGACCACAAAGTACACCAAAGATGTATCAAGGCAATACTCCATAAATCAATATAAGTCCATTCAACCACAATCTAAACCAACTCCCATAACATACTTCCAGAGGAACACAATAAAGTAAAACACCTGGGCAACTAGGGGAGAGTGTCATCGCATAGTCCTACATGGGCTATCCTATGCTCTTCCTCCCAACTGGAGCCGCCGGTCCCATCTATGGCTATCTTGTGCCCTTCCTCCAAATTGGAGGCGTCGGTCCATAGGGTGACACATGCGGAGCCATAAACCTCTTGTGGAGACGAGGTCATGACCTTGCCGACCATGGCCTTCTCAGCTTTCCATTAGTCAGCAGAAGCATTAATGAAGACGAGGCATCCATTTTTAAATCTTACAATGATATTACTACCCAACCCTCCTAAGTTAATTATTAGTGTTTCACTTGATTACTAACTCACTCGTGGGTTATCCTGTGCCCTTCCCCTTAAATGGGGCATCGGCCCCCACGAGGAGCCACTCTCCCTAGAGACCCAACAACATCAAACCAAAAACCAAGGGTTGTACAACATAACAAGAACATTAGATCACAACAGAAAAGCATGTGAGGGATTACCCATCTCGCTAAAAACACATAATCAAAGTCTCAACAATTCCTGTACAACCCTTTCAAAATCATGAAACCAAAACACTTGTGACATCAAAGGCATATAAAAGGAGAGACATTGACAAACAATAAAAACAAGCCTCTGGAAGACTCACAAAAAGTTTACACTAGGGTTTCCCCATCAAAGATCTGACAACAATAATTACAAGGCCACAAAAACTATTTTCAATTCAAATATAATGAGTGAATACATCAAAATAAGATCAACAACTCCATCCAGACTACATAATCAACTTTGATACAAAATAAATCAAAAATTCAAGAAGATCAACCATCCACAACTCATAAACAAAACACGAGTTCCCAATTACATTGCAACACAAATTAAATGTCAAAGGATTCCTTGAATCAAAATTAATCTCTAAAGGAATTCACACCAACATGGAACCATCCAGAAACAAACCTTCAAGAATAGAGGTAAAACATGCAACCAGGCATCTAAGGGAGACCTCAATTTCCTCCTCACAAGATACCTGTACAGTTGGTAAACAAATGACCTTTGACAAAATCAACAAACATGACAACAATATAATTTAATGTTCACCAAAATAATACAAGTGGGAAGACTACATTCAATAAGAAGCATAAACTTATCACAACCAAGCATTGCATTAGTATCCAAAATACTCCACCACAAATTCAATTAATAAGACCCCCATACCAAATCTTGCAAGTAAAAAAAAACCATATTCCCTCAAACCTCTCATGACACCCAATCTCAATATATTTGACAAACTAACAGTGTGTCAACAACTTAATACAAAATAGAACCCAAGTATTAAATTTTCATCTATAGTATAACATTACAATGATCTTATCGAAAATGCTCAATTCTCATAATGAATTCAAGGACATAGACATAAGTATAAAAGAATCCTACATCTATCTACTAAGAATTTTTTTTTAGAGAAATCCATTAAATAAACAAGAGCATAAACAACTCACAATAAGGTATTATATTTTCTTTACTTAGTAAAGCCTTCCATTTTAACAATAAGACAATATACCTTATCTCTGCTTCAAGCAACTTGATTCTTCTAATAACTTAATATTTCTAATTTCATTATTTTCCATAATTATCTAGTTTAACATCCCATAACTTGTTAGCAACAATTACCTATAAATAAATTAACCAATATCTTATTACTAGTATTATCATTTCTTACTAAACTTAAGACACTAAAAAGGAACTTGGTCAACAGTTCTATTCTATCAATTGCAACTTACAATTTCCAAATATTCAACCACAAAATACATTGTTTCTGCATTCCCTTTACTAATCTAAATTAGTGAAACTACTCCTCATTTTATTTATTTATTATTTTCAAATTCACTAACTATATTTTCTAATAAACACAAGACAAAGGTCTTCTTTCTTGAAATCATAATATTTATATACAAAATTACATATATATATATATATAGCACACATAAATATACATCTTTATTTATTTATCTATTCACATATTTCCTTATTATCAATATAAGGATTTGTTTTCTAAATGCAAAATACAGATTTTAACCATATAAAAGTCGACACACAGATATATAGATAGATAGATAGATAAATATATATATATTGTTACAGATGGGTCAATAACCGAATTTCAACATGTAATTGAACGATTTATAGCATTCGAGTTACATCATTCTATTACTAATGGTCCCCAAGATGCTAACAGAGTCGTCGAATGACAAAGATACTCCCCTAAAAGGGCAAGGAAGGCCATAAATGATAAATCTATCAACATGACATCATACCTACCCTGTGAAATAAGGACGGTATCCTCTTTGAATCGATGCTAGGGAGAGTATAAGCGTAATCCAAACATGCAATGAACAGTATGCTATTTCAAAATGAATGACGGTATACACACACATGCAGCAAGAACTAAGTAATGAGAGACACAGAGTCCAAAAGTGAATGAAACAGGGTATTTCCAAATTCAAGATTTAGTTTTAGCCTAAAAGAATTTCCAAGTATATATCTATATTTAGATAAAAATGGATCGGCTTCAAGCGAAACACAGGTACAAGCTTATGTCAGATGCGCATTCACCAAGTTAGCATGCAGATTAAAAATTCTATCAACCCATGAGATACAGAGAATCAATGAGTGAAACTTCATTACAAAGCTTACAAGGAGTTAAATACGATATAAGGAATGTAAACCACAAAGAGGCCATGGCTATCGATCCAAAATATTAAGTGTGACGGTTGAGACTAGTTGCAAATAAAATCAGAGATTTTATTTAAATCTATACACCCTACCATGCTCAAGTGCGTCGCTATGACAGGTTGATGATGAAAACAAAGAGACTATTTAAACCTTTAAAAATTTCCTATTATTTTAATGTGCTACAGCTATGACAGATTGCCAACAGATCATAGAGCTTAATTAAATGTAACACCCTCTTATGTTCAAGTGTTGCAGCTGTAACAGGTTGCTAATGGAATGAAGAAGGTAGCTTAAACTGTGACGATATTTTAGTTTCAAGAGCTACAACTGTGATAGATTAACAGGAGAATCAAGCATGTTATTTAAACCTTTAATCTTCCTATTAAGTTCAGGTGTTGCAGCTGAGATAGGTTGACAATGGAATCAGAGAGATTATTTAATTTACTACACCTTTACAAGTCTAAAAGTTGCGGCTGTGATGGGTTGCCAATGGTTTCAAGGAGACTATTTAATTTTGTACAACGCCTCAACTCCAAATGCTGTAACTAAGGCAGGTTGCCAAGTGAATACAAGAATTTGGAAATATCACCATCTACTTGCATTATTATCAACTCTCACATGTTATCCACAAGACGGAAGAGAAGGAGAAAGGTGAGGTGCAAATACGTGACTTAAGAGTAGGATAAATAATGTACCACTTCTTTCTTTTTTTGAACTAGACGCATCTCATTTTGGTGGCGAGTTTCCAGAGACGCGCTCAAATTCGAAGTTTGGAAGTTAAACTTCACCACGATCAAAGGTAAGCTCTCGTACATTGACAATAGTTATTTTCAAGTGCAGCAACTGGCAATTCATTCCATAGGCTTCAAAGGCTGAGTTGGGGAAATAACCAAGAAAACCCAAAATTTTTGATCTTGAAACCCTGTAGCCCCCCCAAGATGTCTCTTCAATTCTAATTTATGAGTTTCAATGATTGAAATCTCTTCTTGGGAGGTGGTGAGACAGAGGAAGATAAAACGTATACCATCTTTTCTAGCTTTTCATTTACTCTTCCCAAAAAAATCTTAACACGATGCTTTATTATTATTTATTTATTTAGCAATAAACGATTCTTTTCCTATTTTTCAACTGATTTCCTTGCTTTAATCCTTATTCAAACTTGAATTAAAATTTTTATCTACATTAACATTTTCTCAATTTTAAATTTCTTAATTAAATTCACTCATTAGACAATAATTATTTTTATTAAATTCATTTACTTACAATTTCTTTCATCTTAAAATAAGAAATTTTCAATGATAATACAGTTAACATTTATTATTACATCTAACTCTTTATTTGATCCCAAACCAAATCAAGTGACCTTAAAAATTAGATTAATTTGATAAATTACATCTAGCCATAATATTAGTGATATTGTCTAACATAAAAAAATCAAATTAAATAATGCAATCCCAAAATCCTTATGACCTAGCAAATCACCAACCACACGTAACAAGTGAAAATGACATGGCCACCAAACAACCAACTTCCTAAATTTCAAGAATGACCAAAACGAAGGGGCATTACATCCTCCCCCCCATAGACATCGACTTACTCCTGGAAGTCGAACCCAAGCACAAACATGGTAACACCATAAACTAACAATAGTATTAATAATCATAAACGCATCAACACGTTAAATCATCAATTAAATGTCACCAAGTAAGCAATGAAAATTATACTCACGAAAAATAAAGAAATGATACCAAAACGATAATAGTGACAGGGTTGCAACTAGACCAATTTGTCAAACACTAGGACAGATGACGAACTAGGTTGGGGAAACTTTCTTGTCAGCTCCTATATTCAACGTCAAACCCATTGGGTGTATATAATGCTCGCCCTGCCCTGACAATGCAGGTGGAGTCGAGACTTAGTTCCTGCAATCCTGCATGCAAAAAAATGTTGTGCACAATACATATATATAACAAATACATCGTGAGAGGAACTCCCAGCATAGTAGAGCACTCGTGAGCGAGTGATACCACACTGTCCCTCCCACCAAACCACACAATAGTCAAAACAATTCTAGTAACTCATAAATAGTTTGCTTCTTATTAGTTAGGCAATATTTGCATAAGGATGCTACCATAAACCTAATTCATCTACTATATCAAAATGAATTACTACTTGAAGTTATAAGTATTTATACCTACATATTACAATTGCATTACCTTCATTGCTACTTTTTTGAAGCCAACTTCCTGTAAATCAAAAGCTACGATAGAACATCATACATTAGTACCCATAATTCAAGTTGCAATCTTAACCTCAAAATACTATATTCTACTAAAAATCATAGAATAATTATCCACAAAACCTCACATCTTCATTAAAACTCATAATTTTCACACAAAGAACTCCACTTTAACCATTATTCAACACCAAATCTCACATCAAGTTCAATAAAAAGGGTAAAATTTAACACCTTCACAGATTCAAGAAAACATAATTCATCACTCAAGGTCAACAAAATCGTAGATTCCACACACACTTGATATATTCACACACATAAAACACATCACCAAGAAACACATCACACTAAAACTCAAGGGTCCATAGAGCATCTCTGACAGGAAAGTAAACTTAAATCCATATGAACTTAAATCCATACAACAACAATAAAGAATAAAATCCAAAGATATAATCCATAGCAAAGTAAACATTAACAAATGTAACACATACATGAAAATTCATTGATAAGAAACCATCTGTGTACATAAATACAACATATGCATGATTAACTTAACACATTGAATAATAACTGTCATGGCCAATATACACACCGAGTTTAACATTACATTATAGTACAATGTTCTAGAGGTACAGTGATACAATAGTGTTTCCAAATATGAACGGAAACCATACAACAAGAATCATGATACAAATGAATAGATGAATACAAAGTATCTGTAATACCCCTCATGCTTCTATTTGATTTTTGACATTCACTATGGTTTCTGTTTAGCACATTGTGATTTGTGGTTGATACTGTTGCTATTATGTTTGGTAGCTTAGACTATTACTATGCTCTTATGATGCCATGGATATTGTGATGACATTCTATTATGATCATTTGATGGAGTTATTTGGAATGCAATAGACTATAGAATAGTAATTTATGATGTGTAAAATTTTATGATGATATGTTTTGGTGAGGGGACAGGTAGCATCACTCGTTCGCGAGCGTCCTGCTACGCTGTGAATCCTCCTCACAATGCTTTGATTTTATGTATATTGTATATCACTTTGTGGATGCAGGCTTTGCAGGAATAAGACTCGATTCCACCTATTTCGGTAGGTCTGGGCGAGCATTGAACCAACCCAACGGCAGGAAGTTGAATTATTTGAGGTGACATGAAAAGTAACTCCGTACCAAGTTGACAACAGTTTTGTATCTTTATGGTTTGTGCATAGTAGTCTCATTCGTTTGAGTGGTTACGTTGGTCCTTGTATGATTATATGATTTATCTAAAGTAGTGAATGGTCTTATGTGGTAATTTAAATAATTAGGTAATTGGTAAAATAAAAACATAAAATAATAATTAAATATGGCAACGAATAAATATTTGAAATAATAAAAGCATTGCATTTATTTGGAATCTCTCAATGGTTGTTTTTGAATTTAATGAAGAATTGTGGAAATGAGGCATATTTATACATTTGTTTAAATAAAAGTTTATGTTATGAATTTAGAATTTATTTAGTTTTAATTAAATGCATGAAAATGAAAATGTTATTTGGGAAAAGCATCAAAATGAAATTAGGGTAAAATATTATTTGATTTTTGAATTATGACCTCTGGTATTCTCGGGAAGAGGAATTGAAAGGACTTCTGGGCATGAAATTTATTAAGAGTTTCTCTTTGTTTGAGGGATTTTGGTTCGAATGCTGGAAAAATTCTATTTGCAATCATTTTCTTCAGTCTTTAGTACTTTTCTGTGTTGGAGAAATTGGGAAGAGGAAGGAAGTTTTGGATCTGTTGCTGGAAGATTTGCAGCAAAGAAATAGTGCAGTAAGAGGGGGGCAAGGCTTCTACAGTTTGCTGCAAGCGTAGGACGCCAGGTTCTACTCTTGATAATTGTTATTCTCTGTTAAATAGGAATTGCTTTCTGTGTGTGAAATTTATATTTAGGGATGAAAATTAAATAATTGTAGAGAGAAAATCTACTGGGGTTATGGTTAATTCAAGAATGTTTAAATCGGAAAATGTATAATTGTTATTTATTTAATGAAATTCTTTGGGGTTTCTGAATCGTTGTTTGGGGTTTCTGATTTGTTGTTGATTAAAAAGGGTTTCTGTGTAATCTGGGAACAAACAGTAGTTGCTGTCTCAAATTGTTTTAAAAAATATATATATGAAAATATACATATGGGTAGGGACAATTTTTATTTCCAGTGAATCTCTGGGTGTGAAATTCTAGTCTGTGTCTGCATTTTATTAAAACAGTTCTTCTATTTTTTTCAATTTGGCACAGTAACTATGCAGTAATATCTTTTCCCTATTTTTTTTTCTATGAAAAATGTCCTTATCTCTGCATATATATATATATATATATATGGTATATATATATATATATATATATATATATGCATCTATTTTCGAACTTATGAAATTTAAAAAAAAAAAATTTTAATCCGCCGAAATTTGCACAGTATTCAATTTTTGTTTAAATTCATTTGGCTGTGTGTGGGGGGGGTCGGCCTTGGCCGTACCCACCACCCCGCCACCGGTCCGTGGGACAGCCTGCGGACTGTCCACGGCAGTCCGTAGGACTGCCGTGAGCAGTCCGTAGACTGCCACGGCCGGCGGCGAAGTATTGCTTGGCTGTGCGCGTTGGGAATAAAATTCCCATATGAATTTTATTTGCCTTTTTATTTATTCCGCGGATTTTGTTATATAGTAATCTCCATTGTGCGGGTATTTATCTTTGTATATATATATATATATGTATATATATATCTATGAATATATATATATATAAATATATAAATATATACATATATATATATATAAATATATAAATATATACATATATATATATATATTTTACATATATATATATTTATTAGTTACTTTAATTATTCTGTGTTTTCTGATAAAAAATAAAATAAAAATGTATATATATCTTATTCGATTATGTGTACAGTATACAGATATGTATATATATTAAATTTCGTTTTGATGAGTATATTCTGTTATATATAGCTGATAGTTAAACAAAGGCATGTATGCATATATTCTGTTCTGTTAGTTTCTGATTTAAATGATATTTTTCTGTTAATTTAATAGTTATTTAGAAGAAAATATTTCTATACTGTTTAAAACTGCTTAATAGACATTCTGTTTTGATTTATATTTTATTTTTTGTAACTCAGCTATTATCTAGAAAATAAATCTGTATAGTTAGATTCTGTTTCTTGTCTTTTTAGAAAAAAATATAATAAAGCAAAAATTGTTTCCATGAAAATATTAGTGAAATAGAAATAAATCTATTTTATAGGATTTTCAACTTTGAAAGGATATTGCTAATTAAACATC
This sequence comes from Sequoia sempervirens, assembly GCA_007258455.2. Lineage (NCBI taxonomy): Eukaryota > Viridiplantae > Streptophyta > Pinopsida > Cupressales > Cupressaceae > Sequoia > Sequoia sempervirens. The sequence goes on along the minus strand of VDFB02193867.1, from coordinate 645,352,448 downwards.
ATTATTTATTAATTTTGTTTGTAATACGATTGTATTTTAGGAAAGAAAATTATTTGGTAATCTATTTTGGAATTAAATAGGTTATCACTTTTAATTATTTAATTTCAAAATTTAATCTTGTTGGATTGTTGGGTTTTGGGACATTGTTATTTCCTTGATGTGGGAACCCCTTTTTATGTAACTCTTTAGTCTTCCAGAGAATGATGTTTTGTTCTGAGTTTTATATTTTTCATCTTGATTTATGATGAGTTATGTTTCAGTAATGGGGTGTACCGAATTATAAGATTTCCTTATGGTGTTTTTACTTGCGAGATGGTTTATGCCTCGTGTGTTATTTTCTTGTCATACTTTGGTAATTATGTTTGGCATGGTACAACCCCCTTGTTTGATGGGTCTCTAGGGAGAGTGGCTCCTCGTGGGGGCCGGCGCCCCGTTTAAGGGGAAGAGCTCAGGATAACCCACGAGTGAGTTAGTAATTAAGTGAAAATCTAATAATTAACTTAGGAGGGTTGGGTTGGGTAGTAACATTATTGCAAGATTTTAAAAATGGATGCCTCGTCTTCATTAGTGCTTCCGCAGACTAATGGAAGATTGAGAAGGCCATGGTTGGCAAGGTCGTGACCTCGTCCTCACGAGAGGTCTGTGGCTCCGCATGAGTCACCCTATGGACCGGCGCCTCTAGTTGGGAGGAAGAGCACAGGACAGCCATAGATGGGACCGGCACCTCCAGTTGGGAGGAAGAGCACAGGACAGCCCATGTAGGACTATGCGATGACACTCTCCCCTAGTTGCCCATGTGTTGATTTATTGTGTTTCTCTGGAAGTGGGGTATGGGAATTAATTTAGATTGTTGTTTGAATTGATTTAAATTGATTTATAAGTATTACATCTTTAGCATGTATTGTATGATCTCATTTATATTGGGTTTATCATCTTGCATCTTCAGGACATTGTGATTTGATGTTATGGGTTGCTCTTTTTAATTGGTGTATTGTGTGATGGATTTATGTTGGTACTTTTTATTTGGTTGTACCCTTTTGTTGTCACTCTTGGTCGGAGTTACTTCTCTGTCACCCCTTAGCACGGGGGTGGTCGGGTGGAACGTGCTCCGCACACCGTTGGGTTCCCCATCAGCGTTCGTGGTTTCAATCTCATCCAGTTGAAGATTTATTTTAGTTGATATCATTGTATTTTGATAAACTTGTATATTCTATTCATCCCACATGTTTGGGGATTCATGATGTAACTTTATGGATGATGCAACATTGAAAGATGATGTAATGTAATTATTTACTTTGTAATTTTAATTGGCTATGAAATGTATTATGGATTATCTTGTGGTAGAATTTATGTATGTACTTGTCTTGTGATGTCATTATAGCTCCTTTTGATATCTTATGAAATGATGTTTAATAATGTCTATTTTCAACGTAATCTCGTGGGGGCCCCGAAGGACATAGTTGATTTTGTTGTTATATATGATCATTTAATATTGATGTGATGATTATTTATCTTCCTCTTAAAAAAAAAATTTATTTGCGCTCTTTTGATGTTTGTTCTTTGGGGCTTGCCCGACGGGCGTTACAGTATCATAACTGGCTCCAAGACAAATAAAACTCTGGAGTCGCCACAACAACACCAAGTTGCACCTCTCAATCCTCGACTGGGGACCCAATGGGGTGCTTAGCATTTTCAACCCGACCATGTGGGTCCGAAAACCCACCCCCCATGCTAAGGAGCTGACAAGAAAGAGTGTTCAACCAAGAACATCCAAACACGGAACCACAAGACTCAACAACATACAAAAGTATAATAAAACTCAAGGATTACAATGACTTAATCAACAACATCCAAGAGTCATCAAAATAACTTAAAATCATAAATCTCATCACATAAATCAAAGTAATGACCAGTAAACAAGTAACCAAAGGATGATCATGAAACACTTCCAAATAAAATTGAAATAACAAACATAATACAATTCCAAATTGCAATTAAACAATACAATAACATCATATCACAACACCATAAGAGTACAAGGACATAAGTCAAATATCAATGAGATCATACAAGACCACAAAGTACACCAAAGATGTATCAAGGCAATACTCCATAAATCAAAATAAGTCCATTCAACCACAATCTAAACCAACTCCCATAACATACTTCCAGAGGAACACAATAAAGTAAAACACCTAGGCAACTAGGGGAGAGTGTCATCGCATAGTCCTACATGGGCTATCCTATGCTCTTCCTCCCAACTGGAGGCGCCGGTCCAATCTATGGCTATCCTGTGCCCTTCCTCCCAATTGGAGGCGTCGGTCCATAGGGTGACTCATGTAGAGCCATAAACCTCTCGTGGAGATGAGGTCACGACCTTGCCGACCACGGCCTTCTCAGCCTTCCATTAGTCTGTAGAAGCACTAGTGGAGACGAGGCATCCATTTTTAAATCTTACAATGATATTACTACCCAACCCTCCTAAGTTAATTATTAGGTTTTCACTTGATTACTAACTCACTCGTGGGTTATCCTATGCCCTTCCCCTTAAACGGGGCATTGACCCCCACGAGGAGACACTCTCCCTAGAGACCCAACAACATCAAACCAAAAACCAAGGGTTGTACAACATAACAAGAACATTAGATCACAATAGAAAAGCATGCGAGGCATTACCCATCTCGCTATAAACACAATCAAAGTCTCAACAATTCCCATACAACCCTTTCAAAATCATGAAACTAGAACACTTGCGACATCAAAGGCACATAAAAGGAGAGACATTGACCAACAATAAAAACAAGCCTCTGGAAGACTCAAAAAAAATTTACACTAGGGTTTCCCCATCAAAGAACTGACAACAATAATTACAAGGCCACAAAAACTATTTTCAATTCAAATATAATGAGTGAATACATCAAAATAAGATCAACAACTCCATCCAGACTACATAATCAACTTCGATACAAAATAAATCAAAAATTCAAGAAGATCAACTATCCACAACTCATAAACAAAACACGAGTTCCCAATTACATTGCAACACAAATTAAATGTCAAAGGATTCCTTGAATCAAAAGTAATCTCCAAAGGAATTCACACCAACATGGAACCATCCAGAAACAAACCTTCAAGAATAGAGGTAAAAGCATGCAACCAGGCATCCAAGGGTGACCTCAATTTCCTCCTCAGAAGATACCCGTACAGTTGGTAAATAAATGACCTTTGACAAAATCAACAAACATGACAAGAATATAATTTAATGTTCACCAAAATAATACAAGTGGGAAGACTAAATTCAATAAGAATCATAAACTTATCACAACAAAGCATTGCATTAGTATCCAAAATACTCCACCACAAATTCAATTAATAAGACCCCCATTCCAAATCTTGCAAGTAAAAAAAAACCATATTCCCTCAAACCTCTCATGACACCCAATCACAATATATTTGACAAACTTACAGTGTGTCAACAACTTAATACAAAATAGAACCCAAGTATTAAATTTTCATCTATAGTATAACATTACAATGATCTTATCGGAAATGCTCAATTCACATAATGAATTCAAGGACATAGACAAAAGTATAAAAGAATCCTACATCTATCTACTAAGAATTTTTTTTTTTAGACAAATCCATTAAATAAACAAGAGCATAAACAACTCACAATAAGGTATTATATTTTCTTTACTTAGTAAAGCCTTCCATTTTAACAATAAGACAATATACCATATCTCTGCTTCAAGCAACTTGATTCTTCTAATAACTTAATATTTCTAATTTCATTATTTTCCATAATCATCTAGTTTAACATCCCATAACTTGTTAGCAACAATTACCTATAAATAAATTAACCAATATCTTATTACTAGTATTATCATTTCTTACTAAACTTAAGACACTGAAAAGGAACTCGGTCAACAATTCTATTCTATCAATTGCAACTTACATTTTCCAAATATTCAACCACAAAATACATTGTTTCCGTATTCCCTTTACTAATCTAAATCAATGAAACTGCTCCTCATTTTATTTATTTATTATTTTCAAATTCACTAACTATATTTTCTAATAAACACAAGACAAAGGTCTTCTTTCTTGAAATCATAATATTTATATACAAAATTACATATATATATATATAGCACACATAAATATACATCTTTATTTATTTATCTATTCACATATTTCCTTATTATCAATATAAGGATTTGTTTTCTCAATGCAAAATACAGATTTTAACCATATAAGAGTCCACACACAGATAGATAGATAGATAGATAGATAGATAAATATATATATTGTTATAGATGGGTTAATAACTGAATGTCAACATGCAATTGAATGATTTATAGCATTCGAGTTACATCATTCTATTACTAATGGTCCCCAAGATGGTAACACAGTCATCGAATAATAAAGATACTCCCCTAAAAGGGCAAGGACGGCCATAAATGATAAATCTATCAACATGACATCATACCCACCATGTGAAATAAGGATGGAATACTCTTTGAATCGACACTAGGGAGAGTATAAGTGTAAGCCAAACATGCAATGAATAGTATGCTATTTCAAAATGAATAATGGTATACACACACATGCAGCAAGAACTAAGTAATGAGAGACACGGAGTCTAAAAGTGAATGAAACAGGGTATTTCCAAATTCAAGATTTAGTTTTAGCCTAAAAGAATTTCCAAGTATATATCTATATTTAGATAAAAATGGATCAGCTTCAAGCGAAACATAGGTACAAGCTTATGTCAGACGCGCATTCGCCAAGTTAGCATGTAGATTAACAAGTCTATCAACCCATGAGATACAAAGAATAAATGAGTGAAACTTCATTACAAAGCTTATAGGGAGTTAAATATGATATAAGGAATGTAAACCACAGAGAGGCCATGGCTATCGATCCAAAATATTAAGTGCTACGGCTGAGGCTAGTTGCAAACAGAATTAGAGATTTTATTTAAATCGATACACTCTACCATGCTCAAGTGCGTCGCTGTGACAGGTTGATGATGAAAACAAAGAGACTATTTAAACCTTTAAAAATTTCCTATTATTTTCATGTGCTATAGCTATGACAGATTGCCAATGGATCAGAGAGCTTAATTAAATGTCGCACCATCTTATGTTCAAGTGTTGCAGCTGTAATAGGTTGCTAATGGAATGAAGAAGGTAGCTTAAACTGTGACAATATTTTAGTTTCAAGAGCTGCAACTGCGATAGATTAACAGGAGAATCAAGTAGGTTATTTAAACCTTTAAACTTCCTATTAAGTTTAGGTGTCACGGCTGAGGGAGGCTGACAATGAAATCAGAGAGATTATTTAATTTACTACACCTTTACAAGTCTAAAAGTTGCAGCTGTGACGGGTTGCCGATGGTTTCAGAGAGACTATTTAATTTTGTACAATGCCTCAACTCCAAATGTTGTAACTAAGGCAGGTTGCCAAGTGAATACAGGTATTTGGAAATATCGCCATCTACTTGCATTATTATCAACTCACATGTTATCCACAAGACGGAAGAGAAGGAGAAAGGTGAGGTGCAAATACATGACTTAAGAGTAGGATAAATAATGTACCACTTCTTTTTTTTTTGAACTAGACGCATCTCATTTTGGTGGCGAGTTTCCAGAGACGCGCTCAAATTCGAAGTTTGGAAGTTAAAATTCACCACGATCAAAGGTAAGCTCTCATACATTGAGTTCAAATTTACTTGCTTTAATCCTTATTCAAACTTGAGTTCAAATTTTTATCTACGTTAATATTTTCTCAATTTTAAATTTCTTAATTAAATTCACTCATTAGACAATAATTATTTTTATTAAATTCATTTACTTGCAATTTCTTTCATGTTAAAATAAGTAATTTTCAATGATAATACAATTAACATTTATTATTAAATCTAACTCTTTATTTGATCCCAAACCAAGTCAAGTGACCTTAAAAATTATATTAATTTGATAAATTACATCTAGCCATAATATTAGTGATATTGTCTAACATAAAAAAATCAAATTAAATAATGCAATCCCAAAATCCTGATGACCTAGCAAATCACCAACCACACGTAACAAGCGAAAATGACATGGCCACCAAACAACCAACTTCCTAAATTTCAAGAATGACCAAAACGGAGGGGCATTACACCACTTAAATTTTTTTTTTTAGATATTTCTTGCCAATAAAACATGTTTGTTGTACCAAAATTCATAGTTTGCTTTTGTGTAGGTTTATCCCACTCAAATTATTTTAGATTACAGCTACATTTTCTTCGTATACAAGATGTAGGGCTTTGCAAAATTGCTAAATGGCTTTACGATTCCACATTTGCATGTTGTATGGACTTCACCTATATTCCATCTATATACAATGTAAACCTATGTATCTTTTTTTCCATTTCCCATTTCACAACTCCATGTCAAATTATAAAAAATGTATAATGTTGATTTCCACTAAATAGATTTCCTCAGGTACCAAAGCATTTCCTTCAACAATCACCAAAGTGGTGGACAATTAATTTTACTGCTTAGGGGTTTGGTCATAGCCAATGATGCTCCATGACCTGATATGGTAGGGTGGAGAGCAAGGTTCATTTTTTCTGCCATACACAATTCCATTATGTGCACAATGCATTTCTAGATTTTATTTACTTACTTTGTAGTACTACAAATCCATTACATCTAATTTGTAGTTAATTTTGTAAGTCTTTATATTTTGTCATTTGTTTATTGTCTACCAACAGAAACAATTGTCCATTATAGGAATTTTTTATGTGATAAGATCTTGTATTGAGTCATTGGTGGCTGAAATATTTCTCTCACCATTGATCATAGAGGTGGACAATTTATTTTCTTTCTTGGGGGTTTGGTGAGAGCGCACGACACTCCATGAGCCAATATGGTAGGGTGGAAATCAGGCCTTGTTTTGTTTTGTGCATATTGCATTGTGCCACACACACAAGGTATGGCTAAATTATAATCACTCCATTCATCCCATTGCAAGTAGAGAGAAAAATATGTATTATAAAATATACAATATTGATATATTTTGATATATGTATCATCTATCAATAAAGCATGATCACTGCACTAGAATTCACACTTTGTATATACATAGGTTGTATATGGTATAACCTTTGCACTAAAAGTTTTGCGTAGGATAGTAGCTGTGAGTTTTAGCTTTCCACCTCAATGCCTGTAATGGAATAAAATAGTTAATGTTATGTAGTTCATTCTATTTTTGCATAATCACCACACTAAACTTCAAACTTTTTTGTTATTCTTGCAGTCTATATTCTAACCATAATACAGTGTTTGATGAACTAATGTGTTACAAACAACCTTTCAAAATAATAATAGTGACTAGAAAATAAGTGACAATGGTCAAATAGACAATCATATCCTCATGTACCCTATATTGATTGTAATAAGAAATATTCATTTCACCATTTATTAGAGTAGTGGGCAATGTATATTCTTGATGGGGGTTTTGGTGAGAGGCCATGAGGCTCCATGACCCAATATGGCAGGGTGTAGAGTCATCCTTATTGTGTTGAGTTTTATTTTATGGTTTTTATGTACAAATTGTTATTTTTCTCACATAGGATTCACAAAAAAAATAAAATTTTTGAGGTTGTGGTTACAACGTACTAAAATAGTTGATCTTATACACTTTATGTTAGCTTGCATTGACAATTGTTGATAATTGATCTCTTGCTTAAGCTATATTGTTCCATAGAGGAGGCTAGCAAAATAGGGCAGCTATACAGGAGGCTAGTGAAATTTCATCAACATTGATTGTTGTATGGTTTCTGTGTAGTGGTGATCGTGCAAGTAACATCTATTTTAAAGTTCTTGGAAGACAAAATGAATGTCTATGCAATTATCGAATTTACGTATTTTTGGGTGTCATTATTTGGTTTTATGTTGTTGTTGAGGGTAGCTATGGACACCAATGAAACATCATTGACATTAATTGTTGTATGGTTTTCATGTAGTGGTGATGGTGCATGTAACATCTATTTTAAAGTCCTCGACAAACAAAATGAATTTCTATGTAGTTATCGATAGTGTATTGTTGGGTTTCATTCCCTCAGTTTTTGTTGTTGTTGAAGGTAGTTGTGAGTGAGGATGGAAAGCTTCTATGGAGGTGCAAATGTATTAATTGGCTATGGAATCTTTTTGAAGGTGATTGGATGTTATCTTGTGTTCTTTTCATGCATTCATGGTTGCAAAAGCTATGGATTCTAATAAATTTGTGTTCAATTTTTGCAAGTGGTGGAGAAAGAATGGACAGAAGAGAAAGCAAGTGGGTAGAGATGTAATTGAAGGAAGCAGGAAGAGGTATATATTTTTATTTTTCTACCCACATTATCTAGTTTCTCTTAGTTAGTTCTATAATCTCTTCATATTTGCAGTTGCTCCAGAAAACATGCTTCTCCCTTAGGAGAGAGTGTTCAAGAAGTGGGATGTTGATATTCTAGTATACATGCTAAATAGATTAATAAGATTTCAAACAACTGTGAAGACGAAATGATTATAAGACTGGATAAGAAAATGGGAACATTAATTTAACCATTCATCACAGTAGTGGCCACCCAATATTAGAGAGCAGACCTCATTTCGTTCTCTTCCATTTTATATTTGCTATGTGTTCAACTAGATTTCTCACTTGAACAATATTGTTCATTTGCATGATCATGAAAATTTGTTGTACTTTATGGTAAGTAATTGTAGGGGGGTATGTGCAGGATCATGATGGGCCAAAAAGTGGCAATATGATGGGTATGTGGCTAATGACTATTTTTTTACCCAAAATTGATGAAATGAAAAGGGTTTTTAAAGGACATTCTCAGCTTTCCACTGATATAAATTATTCTTTACTTTGAATTTAATAAGTAATTAGTATTCATTTTCTATTCAAATTACGACTACAGTCCTGATTGATAGGTTGATTGAAAAAATCTATAGCTTTTAAATGGTATCACATTTTTTGAATCCAAAATATGCTTCGTATACTATAGGATTAAAAGAAGAAAAAAATAATTTCATGAAGTTTTGACCAAGTTAAGGTGGTTAGACATATGAGTTTTTATATTTTTTAAAAAGTCGTAATAAAAAAATCATAATTAGTTATTTACTTGGAAAAAAATTACAAAACAATATGCATCACATCGGGGCATGATTCCTTGACTTCTATTTAAAATCTTATAGAATAATATTATCATTTTATTGTGGTAAGGGTGGTTAGATAGACACCTACTTATTTTTTCCCTGAAATTTAAATACCACTGCATTGAAATTTCAAATTTTCACCAAATAGATTTTTTTTTAAAACAAACCTAGTAGTTTAGAAACTACATTCAATTTGCTACAGATTTTATTCTTAAATATTTTTAAAATAATATAGATAACTTATTCAAATTTTTACATCAAATTTCCTAACTCTGATTTTTCTAAATGTTTTTCCACTTAAGGGCCTGTTTTTTCCATGATGATCCTACACATACCCAAGGGTCTGGTGATAGCTGATGATGCTCCATGATCCAAAATGGTAGGGTGGAGAGCATGACACCTTTTGTGTGTCCAAAATTCAATGCATTGCATCCAGAAGGTCTAGCATTTGTAGTAAATTTTTTGCATAGGAACATGGGTATCAATTTTTATCTTTCTGTCTTGATGATTGTAATGGAATAAAATAGTTAATTTTATGCATTTCATTCTAGTTTTTCATAATCAACATACTAAAATTCACACTTTTCGTTATTCTTGCATACCATATTCTAGCCATAATGCAGTATTTGATGGACTGTTGTCTTACAAACAACCTTTCACAATAATGATAGTTGTTGAAAAATCAGTAACAATGGTCAAATAAACAATCAGATCCTAATATACTATACATTGATTGTAATAAGCAATATTGATTTCACCACTAATCAGAGTGGTGGGTAATGTATATTCTTGCTCGGGGGTTTGGTGAGAGTCCATGAGGCTCCATGACCAAATATGGTAGGGTGGAGAGTAGGCCCTATTGTGATTAGATTTATTTTATATTTTCATGTAGAAATTGCTATCTTTTCGACATAGGATTTATGAAAAAATCATATTCTTTAGGTTATGCTTACATCATAGTGAAAAAGTTAACCTTATAAACTTTATGTTAGATTCCATTGGGAATTGTTGATTATTGTTCTCTTTCCCAAGCTATAGTGTTCAATTATTGAGAAGGTGTTGTAAAAATGGCTATGTTGTTTCAATTTTTGATAGGGTTCTGTTGAGTTGTTGTCATTTCCCTCTTGCTCTCCCTTTATGCTTTGCATTTTGAGCTTGAGTTTTTAAATTACCTCACTGATCATCTGATTTCTCTTAGGTAGTTTTATAATATGTTCATATTTACAGTTGCTCCAAAAAACATGCTTCTCCCTTGCGAGAGATAGTTCAAGAACTTGAGTGTTGATATTCCATTTTACATGGTAAATAGATGGACAACCTTTGTGAATAAAGCTCAACCAACTATTAACATGAAGTGATTGTAATTATGGTTATGAATCAACATCCCACTTCTTGAACTGTCTTTCCCAAGGGAGAATATACGATGATGCTCCATGACCCAATATGGTAAGGTGGAGAGCATACCAGCTTTTGTAAGTCTAGACTTCAATCCATTCCCTACAGAAGGTATGCACCTAGATTTTATTTACTTGTTCTGTTCTACTACAATTGTATTGCATCATCTTTGTAATTAATTGTATAAGTCTATATTTTTTATTTATTTGTTGTGTACCAATGGTGTGTGTTTATTACACTAACACTTTTTTGTTATTCTTGCAAACCATGCTCTAGCAATAATGTAGTATTTTATAAATTAATGTGATACAAATAACCTTCCTAAATAATGATAGTGATTGTAAAATCAACAACAATGGTAAAATAGACAATCATATCCTAATGTACTCTATATTGATTGGAATACGCAATATTCATTTCACCACTAATCACAATGGTGGCCAATCTATATTCTTGCTCAGGGGTTTGGTGAGGCTCCATGAGGATCCATGACCTGATATGGTAGGGTGGAGAGTAGGCCTGAATATTTTGACTTTTACTTTATATTTTTTATGTACAGATCGCTATCTTTCTAAAGTAGGAATCAAAAATAAATTATATGTTTAAGCTTATGGTTACAATGGAGTAAAATAGTTGATCTTATACACATTATGTTAGATTCCATTGGGAATTGTTGATTATTGTTCTCTTTCTTATACTCTACATCACACAAATAATTAAAAAATTTCAACCAAAATTCACCTACGGTACTTTGTTGCTAGCTATGGAAAGATCCTTAGTTTGTATCATAAAGAATCGATGCATTTACCAAATTATGGGGTTTCCTTATATAATCATGAATTCAACTAATAGTATGCCATGATTATTATTTCCCATATAAATACACATTATTAATGTCATCAATTATTTAGACATTCAACCTTACCCATAATAATATTATATTTTGATCAACTAATAAAACTTAAGGGTATGTGTAAGATCATGATGGGCCAAAAAGTAGCGATATGATGGGTATGTGCAGGGTATGTGGTTGATGACTTTTTTTTACCCAAAATTGATGAAACAAAAAAGGGTTTTTAAAGGAGATTCTTAGCTTTCCAACAATATAAATTATGCTTTACTTTGAATTTAATAAATAATTATTATTCATTTTCTATTTGAATTATGACTAAAGTCCTGATTGATAGGCTGAATGAAAAACATCTATAGCTTTCAAATAGTATCACATTTTTTGAATCTAAAACATGCATCACATTTTATGCTCCACATACTATAGGATTTTAAAAAAAAATTAATTTCATGAAGTTCTGACCAAGTTAACATGGTTAGACATACAAGTTTTTTATATTTTTTAAAAGTTTTAATAAAAAATTTGTAATTAATTATTTACTTGGAAAAAAATTACAAAAAATATGCATCACATTTGGACATGAGTCCTCTACTTATATCTAAAATATTATAAAAGATAATTATCATTTTATTGTGGTTAGGGGGGTCAGACAGACACCTGCTTCTTATTTTTTCCTTGAAATTTAAGTACTACTGCATTGAAATTTCAAATTTTCACCAAATAGATTTTTTTTAAAAAAAAAAAACCTAGTAGTTTAGAAACTACATTCAATTTTATACAAATTATATTGTTACATATTTTTGAAATAATATAAATAACTTATTCAAATTTTTACGTCAAGGTACCTAACTCTGAGTTTTTTTAATTTTTTGCCACTTAAGGGCCTATTTTTTCCATGATGATCACGCACATACCCTTAATGATATTGCTATTATTTTTAGATTGTTTTAACTTTAATTGCAGTAGGGTTCTTTTTTTACTAGCTATGAAAAGATCCTTAGTCTGTATGATAAAGAATTGATGCAGTGGCTAAATTATGGGGTGGGCCTATATAATGATGAATTCAACTAATTTTATGTCAACATTATTATTTCCCAACTAAATACACATTATTAATGTCATCAATTTATACATTGAACCCTATCCATAATAATATCTTATTTTGATTAACTAATAAAACTTAATGATATTGGTATTACTTAATGAAATCATTTCAAATTTAATAATAATATTTTTATTTAATTAAAAACTTAACTACATAATATTATTATTTACCCCACCAAACAAATTACCAATAATAATGATGGCATCATCAAATAATTAACTGAATGTTAATACATTTTTTCTTCAACCAAACCTCTATATGTGTGTGTGTCTATATATATATATATATTCTACAAAGTTACTTTTTCACCAATTATTGCTTACACACTTTAACCTTTATATACATATCCTCCTTGGGTCCCCATTATAATTTAAAATAAAATAATGATGTTATACTGTAAGGTAGAAATGGGATACAATATTGTTCCCACTCAATCACTTTAATTATCGCCTATAATATATCTAGCATTCCATTGTATTGTTCGTTGGATTACCTAATGTGTAACTATATTATCTACATCTGCATATAGATATTGTTCCCACTCATGCCATTCACATTGTATTTTTTTTCCATAGACACTACCTACACATAACTTTCCTTTCATTTCACTCACCACCTATTAGCCCATTGTTGCGTGTTACTACAGGGAACTCCTAGTTGTAAGAGTTGTGGGTTTGTGAACCTTAATTAGTCAATTACATAAATTCAAATTGTTCTAATTTCATGGTATTAGAAATTAAATTTCAATCAAAATTATATAGCCATCAATGTTTGGTGTTATTTCAAATTAAACTTTAATTGACAAAATATATTTTTTGATTAAATAAGCAATTGGCTGCATAGTGTAAAATCATATGGAAGATGTGCAAGTTATGTGTGTGAACAACAATAATGTTGTTTTCATTTGTGTTACTCTCTCTCTCTCTCCCATCAGAAGCCACTATCAAAATAATTTAATAAATATTAATGGAAACCTCATAAACAGTTAATTAGCACATATGATCTCTAGTACAATACATTTTACAGACTATTCAAACATAAAGAATAATAGCAAGAAATCTACCTCTATAAGCTTCCAAAAAAATTGATGAAGAATGAATTTAAACTAGCAAGCCAACTTCTCTTCTAATATTTCTTTCTCCTCACCAACAAGCTTTCCTAACCAACTAGAGGGAAGAATGTTATTTTATTAGTAGAAAGGGGTTTGCCTTGGTCAAACCATGTTTTGGTAATTAAAATCGGAAATGAAATGAATAGGTAAGGAGAATGATGAAGGAACAAAATGTAATGTTGTAACTCAACAAACCCTAGCAATAAAGTGTTGCAAACATGCATGAAATGGCTCCAATGGATGTAAATCTTGACTCTTGGTTGAATGTTATGTATCTTGATTTGAATGCTACCTTGAATCATAAAACCCTACATCACAAATGATAGCTTAAAAATAAACATGATGCATGATGACTTTGACATAATGCTTGATGCTTGAATAATTCTCTAAATCACTTGATAATCATCTCTTGAAGACTCTTGAATGATCTTGTAAACTCTAATTTTCTATAATGCATGAATACTTGAAGGCTTAGGATGATCTCTTGAATTCTTAGGTGAAAATGAGTGAAATAACCTTGTATTTATATTTGTTTATGCCAAATTTTCTGAAATTACAACACTACAAGATAACATCAGATCTAGGAGAATGAAATCTTCCTAAGAATTTGAATTAAATTTAATTTTAGACCACATGGGAATCATATGATAGAAGTGGCATATGAGTCCCATTTGCGATAATTATGGGAAACATTTTTAAAAATGCTTAGAAAGGTGTGGAATCCATATCAGGGTTGAAAACCCTATGTGGGACTCATATGCCCAAGGTAGCATATGAGTCCCAAATCACTAAATCTAGGCTACACAACCTAAAAAAAACCAAATTATGATTTTATGTTGGTTTATGTTGGGATTATCCTCAAAAAAATGCATTAATTAAGTCTCGTGGATGTAAAATAAGGCTAATTAAAGAGTAAAGAAGCCCAATTATTTATTAAAACCCTAGAAATACATGTGAAAGTGTGTTGCAACACTTTAAAACACTCTAAATAAGGTATGATCAAGTTCATTTAGTTTATAAGGGCATAATACCTAATGAGAGTGTGTTAAACACATTATAACACTAAGTCAAGGCATCATTAAGCTTAAAATGTTATGAGGAGGGCCCAAACAAGTGTGAAAATTCCATGAACAACATTTTTTGACCCTACATGTTGCAACTCACCAAAACCTAGCAATAGAATGCTTCAAACATTCATGAAATGACTCCAATTGATGTAGATCTTGACTAAATGCTTGATCCCAAAATAATGGATTACACTTTTTGGCCAAACTTGACATTGCAATCATATTTTTTTACATCTTCACTTTCTTACACCTATAGTAGCTAAACCATTCAGAATTTGAAGATGAAGTAAGCTAGTGACTTTTTAGATTTTGTGTGTATATTGTAATTATATTTTTTACAAAAAATAAAATAATCTGTGAATCCTTTTATGTAATGTTTAATAACTTAGATCTTTAAAAAGTGAAGTTTACTTCATCCCACATAACTTTTTTATAGAAAGGATACAGATCTAATTTTTGAAATATAGAACTTTCACCCCAATATCTAGTGCATGGATATTTTTTCATAATTTTTTGTTGCATATTTTTTTAAATCACTTTTCCAACTCAGAGTAATTATAATTTGGATAGAGGTGTACTTTGTCCCTAAGAAAAAATTTTGTATGCTTTTGAAATAACATTTTTTTTTGTTGGAATAAGGACATCAATACCTAGTGCACTTATATTTTTTAGAAATTTTTTTCTCTATTTTCATATTTTTCCTAAGTGTGAAAAAAAGACCTTGATGTTTATTGAAAATCCTACATTCACAAGAAAAATAAATAAAAATAATAATGAAATTAAATATATTTAAAATTATAATTTTTGGGAAGCTTATAATAAGGGCTACAAACTTGCAAAACATGAATTTTGAATGAATTCATTTGATCCCCCAAAAGGTAAACCAAAGGTGTTTTTCTATTAGCATTTTGATAGGTGTAGAGGAGACTCCATTATAGGTATGGTTTAAAACTAATGAGATTCTATCCAAGGGGGTTTGATCTAAGGGGGTTTGATCCCTCTTTAATTAAAGTCCTTTAAATGGAACCTTTGAAGGCATAAATAATTACATTTTCCAAAAAAAAATGATTTCAGGAAAAAATTAGGATGTCTCAGAAAGTGTAACCCATTATTGTAGCAACATATCTTGAATCATAAAACCCTACATCACAAATGTTACCTCAAAAACAAACATGATACATGATGACTTTGACATGATGCTTGATACTTGAATGGTGCTCAAAAAAACATGTTAATAAACTCTTGAATGCTCTTGAATGATCTTGTGAACTATTGAATGCTCTTGTAAACTCCAATTTGCTATTAGGAATTCTCTCATGAATGTATTAGGTGAAAATGAGTTAAATAACCTTGTATTTATACTTGTTTATGCTAAACTGAAATGATATAAAATCTAGATTGGGGCCCAAAAACTTAGGTGGGACTCCTACGCCCAAGGTGGCATATGAGTCCTAGATCACTAAATCTAGGCCACATAACCTAAAAACACCTAAATTATGATTACATGTTAGTTGATGTCTGGATTATCCTTGAAAAGATGCATTAAATGAGGCTTGTGGATGGAAAATAAGGCCAATTAAATCATAAAGATGCCCTATTATTTAATAATACCCTTGAAAAGTTCTAACGTGTGTTACAACACTTTACAACACTCTAAATAGGGCACCAATAATCTCATTTAGTTCACAAGGGCCCAATACCTAATGTGAATTTGTTAGACACATTATAACACTAAGTTAAGGCCATGTTAGGAAGTACTTTTTCCATCATTACATCGAGCCCCCACTTTAGTGATAGGAGGAACTTGCTTCCAACTCACATTAAAGTAGACCAACACACATCAACAGGGGTCCAAATGTACCAATGCTAGTAAGATAGGATGGCCATGATCAAAAGCATTGCACAAGCCCCCAAGACCAAGGTCCTATGGAAATACCAAATAGGAATAAAAGAACACACATGAAATTGATATAGAGAGCAATAGCAAGGCACAAGCATACACTGCCAAAGATAAAGAGAAAAAAAAAGAGGGGCGTGGATTGAGCTTCAACTGTTTGTCCATTACAATGTGGATCAGATCTAGGTTATTTTTCTAAAAAATGCACACTCACTCTAAGGAAACAAAACTTTAGGTTATCCACTAGGTGAGTAATCCAAGAGGGTGAGACACATAGACATGCATTCAATATGCTCTCTCACAAACACATGAGTGGCTATGTGAAATTCATACCTTGGATTGGCTTCCCGTCCAACCATATCAAAGTTATACCCCTTGATAACTTAAATAAGCCACCACACAACAATGAACTTCGAGCTTCATGAGATAAGAAAAGCTTCATATGCTTGAAACTCATGAACAAACAAGATGGCTCCATAGGCATGGAAAATGTGTTATGCAAGGTGGCCATATAGCCAAATTTGTAAATGCGAAAAATAGTGTAAAGAACATTCAAAGGATTTTTTCTGAGTTCATGTGAGGTCTTAACTTAGGGAATATTGTTCCTAATGTCTCCAATAGAGGAATAATCAAAGAATAAAAGATTCAGACCTTAGGGGATGTAGTGTTTCAAATCAAGCCACTAAGAGGAATGTAATATTCTACGAGAGATCATGCCCTTGAAGGGAATCACACCCAATTTCATCTAGAAAGTGAAAGACGCATTGCATGAAGCAAGAAGACTACAAAATGAAACATGAAAATGCAAAAGAATAATGCCAATGTAAGCCCCCAATTTAAAGAAATTGCTAAACACCATGTTGTGGGAAATTACTTTAAAGTAGAAAATAATAAATTATGATAATAATAAAGAGGACATGAGAGATAACTTGGAAAGCTCTATGCCAAGTCATATGTTTCTAAGTAAAGCTATGTCATGAAAGAGAGGGGTTGTCCAAAAAATAAAAATCCAAACACATGAGGGGTTTATGGATTTGGGCTCAGTATGTTCTTGTTACAATATTTTTAGAGAGCTCAAAACTGCCATCATTCCCAAAATACTCATAGAATGAGAATAATGACACAAAAAGAGAAAAAACAAAGAAAAATATTTTGGGTCAACATGTAAAATACCTAAAGGTCTCGACGCCTTGCATCATCCACAAAAGGAAAACACAAGACAAATGAAATGATAAAATTTAATGATTTTAGGTCAACATGGAAGAGACATGAATGTCTTGATGCCTTGCATCATCCCCAAAAGGAAAAAACAATACAAATGAAAAAGATAAAGGAAAAGATAAAAGATTTATGACATAGAGAAGAATGAAGGTAAAAATAGACGAATTCCACAAAGAGACTGATATCTATAAAACAAATGAAAATTCAATTATGAGATGATATTCAATGATGCAAGATGCAAAAATGCAACCTATATGCACTTTCACTAATGTAATATTTAGAAACCCTAGATGCAAATTAATTAGTGAAAACTCTAATGTAAAGTTAATGAAAGCAAGATGTAGGACTATAATGCACTCCAAATTAGAAATGATGTGTTCTAAATGTAGGTTCACCAAAATTATATGTTGTAAAATGGTTTCCTTTTGTTTTAGGACATAAAACAACACTTTTCTACCACTATCATTTAAGGAAAGCCCTAGAGATCTCAATCTAAAGTATGAAAAGGAGAAATAAATATTACAATAGGGTTATCCTAGGGTCTTATTAGTTTGAGTAAAATTAGAAACTAAAGAGAGGTTCACCACCAAGCTAGGGCTTGGAAGGACTAATGAAATACAGAACCTAATGCTTAAACTTAGTGCAATGCAAGGCTTGACTAAATGAACTAAAAATGTATATAAATGAAAAAAAAAAGCTAAGAGATCAGAGGTGTGCACTAGTGATGATGAGGCTTACAATTTGGAGGCAATTGAAGAAGGTGTCTCATTAAGAAGACCTTTTGCAGAAGAGATTGAAAAATATACAATAGTCTTAGTTGCTCAAGCTAGGAGTTCTTATCATTTGAGGAATAAAACTTTTGGAGGTGAACAAGGTAATCCTATTGGTCTGCTCATCAAAGAATAGAAGGCTAAGGGAAAATAACATGAACCTAATATAAAAATAGAATCTATCAAAGATAAAGAAGGCAAGGGAGATAAAATTTTGGCCAAGAGAATGGGCAAGTCAAAAGCTACTGTTGGACACAAATTTTATGCTAAAAAATTAAAGACACTGAAGCAAGTTCTTGAAGCCATAAGGAAGGATACTAAAGACAAGGTTGAAGCAACCATAAATCAACAGAGAGATAATAGCAATGAACAAGGTATGCCTTTAACTAAATTTCCCAAGTATACTCCTGTTGACATGTTTCAGTTACTTAGCCAAGTTAAAGTGTTCGTACCTTTTCTTGAAATGATGAGGATAGAGGAACATAAACAAAAGGAAGTGGCCCTTATCACCAGCACTGCTATAACTAGTAACGATTTAGTGGAACCCACATTTTCCTAACTAAGTAATAAGGATAAGAAAGGTAAGAAAGTTGAAGGAGTAATTGCTGAGATGCCCCACATTTTTCTTGGAAATTCTGTAAACACTTGTCTAGATAAGATAGATACATTTTTTCTTACCTTGACAGTTGGGGGGAATTTCATAAAGAATTGTATTTTTGACTCTGGCACATCAAACAATATCATGCTAGTTAAAATCATGGATGCATTAGGGTTAAAAGTTGATAGCACTCATGGTAAGTGTTATGCCATGGATGCCAAAGAGGTCTCTGTGGTAGGTGTGATAAATGAGCTTCCATATAGATTAGCATCTTTCCCTGATAAAGAGTTTAAAATGAGTGTGGTAGTGGTTGATATCCCACCTAATTATGGAATGTTATTATCACAAAAATGGAGTGCATCTATGGGAGGAAGTATGCAGTTTGAAATGTTTTATGCCACATTTACCATCGATGGTAGGAATATCCAAGTAATGAGAGAGTCTAGGGTCCCACATATGTTGGAATAGGTCCCTAAAGATGACACAATCCTTTTCATAGATACTGGCCAGCATTGGTGGGTTCAATGTAGAAGAAGCACCAAGAGAGATTGAAAGATGTCTTGCACCTATAGAAAATGAAGTTTCAAGGATATATGATAAAGAAGGATTATGTAAAATGTATTTAGATGGTGTAAGCTTTAAAGAAGGATCTAGTGTAGGGATTAGATTCTAGGGTCCCACATATGTTGGAATAGGTCCCTGAAGATGACACAATGCTTTTCATAGATACCGACATTGGTGGGTTCAAGGTAGAAGAAGCCCCAAGAGAGATTGAAAGATGTCCTACACCTATAGAAAATGAAGTTTCAAGGATATCTGATAGAGAAGGATTATGTAAAATGTATTTGGATGGTGTAAGCTCTAAAGAAGGATCTGGTGTATGGATTTTATTAGTATCACCTACTAGAAATACTTATAAGTTCTCTTTTACACTATCTTTTGTCTATAAAAATAATGTACTAGAATACGAAGCCTTGTTATTGGGGTTGAGACTTGCAGAAAAACATCGAATCAGAAAGCTAATGGTAATTGGTGATTCTGAGCTTGTCATGTCCAAAGTAAGAACTAAGTATGCTTGCAAGAATAACAGATTGAGGCAATACCAGAATGTTGTCAGGGATTCCATTGAATAGTTTGATACTTTTGGAATTGACTAGATGGAAAGAGGACAAAACAAAGTGGTTGATCTACTGGATAATATTGCATTGAGACTTGATAATATAACTTTCATAGGAATTTCAAAGGTTGAGATACAAACAAGGCCCTCTATCCCTCACAATGTATACAATTGGAAATTTTTTAATGATGATGAGGATATCCTTCGATTTCTAAAATGTGCTAATAAATATGAAGGTCAAGAGATTAATTTTAATGGATTTGTAGAGAATACTAATGGACAAGACACAATGTTTGGAAAAGAGATCATCTAATTAAAAATAAATAAAATCCCCAAAGGCCTTGTAGCTCTTGAAAGTGTCTTTGATAATCAAGATACCAGTAAGGCCAAAATTTCCACTCCTTACTTAGAAGACCTAGAAGAAGTGAACTTTGGAACTAAAAATTCCCCAAAGTTCTATATAGGGAAGAGGATTAAACCAAAGCTGAAGGAAATGCTAATTACCTTGGTTAGAAAATATAGGCATGTTTTCACTTGGTCATACGATGACTTGAAATCTTATAAGGAGGAGTTGTTTAAGCATGAAATACCTTTAAAAGAGGATGCAAAACCCTTCAGGAAGAACCAAAGACCAATTAATCCTACTTTAGCTCCCAAGATGCAGGAGGAGTTGATAAAGTTGAGGGAGGCTGGTATTATAAAACCCATTAGACATTCTTCATGGGTATCCAATCTAGTATGAGTAAGAAAAAAAATGGTGACATAAGACTATGTGTCAATTTTAGGAACTTGAATGTATCCTCATTAAAGGAAAATTATCCCTTACCAAACATGGAGGCCGTGTTACAAAAGGTAATTGGCTATGAGCTATTGTCAATGATGGACAAATTCTTAGGATATAATCAAGTAAAAGTAAAGGAGTTTGAGTAGTACAAGACTACATTTACTACCCCTTGGGGTACCTATGTATATGTAAGGATGTCATTTGGCTTAAAAAATGTCGGTGCCACTTTTTAGAGAGCTATGGATGTAGCTTTCTTAGATTTTATTGATTTATTTATGGTTGTATATCAAGATGACCTGGCCACTTATTCTAAGAAAGAAGAGGATCATTGCATGCATCTAGAATTTTTTTTTTTTAGGTCACTAGAATATGGAATATCTTTGAATCTGAAGAAATGTGTATTTGGGGTCATCAAGGGAAAATTTCTAGGACATATTGTGTCCAAAGAAGGAGTAAGGATAAACCCTGAAAGAGTAGTATCTATTGACAAGATTCCCTAGCCAAAATATTTTTTTAGAAGATTTGTAACCAACTTTGGAGAAATTACAAGACCTATTTCCAAAATGTTGAAGAAAGATGAAAAGGTACTTTGGAGTGAGGAGCCTAGTTAGGCTTTCAAAAAGATAAAACAAGCTATTAAAGAGGCTCCAGGTTTGAATTCTCCTAACTTCTCTAAACCAATGCATATCTTCTCTTTTGCTTCTTTTCATACTATTTCTATTGTTTTACTATAGAAAAATGAGCAAGGTTTTCAACAACCAATTGCATTTCTTAGAAAATATTTATATGCTATAGAATTGAAGTATGAAACTATTGAGAAACAAGCCTATGCTTTGGTGAATAATGTAAAGAATTTTAGGACTTACCTACAAGTGGCTACAGTTATTGCTTTTGTACCAAGTGCAGCTGTGAAAGAAATTTTTACTCAACAGGAGATAACAAGCAGAAGGTGTAGATGGATCAATAGGATCTAAGAATTGAACATTGAGGTTTAGATTATTAAGTTAGTAAGAAGAAAAATCCTAGCCAAGTTGATGGAAGAAGCCAATTTGGAAGCTAATCAAGTTAGTCAAACTGAAGTAATTGATGTTGCACCTCTCTATGATATGCAAACATACAGATGGTACAAAAGAATTATCTAGTATCTACAAACTGTACAATTTCCTACTAATATGGTTGACAATGAAAAAAGAACATTAAAATTATATTCCATCAAGTATGTGATCATTGACAATGAGCTATGGTGGAGAAGCTTGGATGGAGTGCTTCTAAAGTGTGTAGATGGAAAACAAGCATTGGAACTTCTGCAAAGAATGCACAATGGGGTGTGTGGTGGTCATTACATGGAAAAGACTATTGCACACAAGATTTTAAGAGCTAGATTCTTGTGGCCTGCTATTTTTAAAGATGCTCACAATTTTGTTAAAAATTGTGATGCATGTCAATGATTCTCAGGAAAATTGAAGTTCTCAAGAAATCTACCACCTAGACCTATGATGGTTGAAGCCCCTTTCCAACAATGAGGAATTGATTTCATTTGGGAAATACAAAAAAAATCTAGTGGAGGTCACTCATGGATTCTTGTTGCCACCAATTATTTTACAAAGTGGGTGGAAGCAATACCTACAAAGAAGGAAACAAGTAAGGTGGTAGTTGATTTTCTATTGAATAATATTCTTATCATATTTGGAGTCCCTCAAAGAATTATCTCAAACAATGCTATGTGTTTTAGGTTAGATGAATTCAAGGACTTTTCTGAAAGACATGGCATACAAGTTTCTTATTCTTCACCTTACCATCCTCAAGGAAATGGTCAGGCTGAGTCTAGTAATAAGAGCTTGATGAAGATAATCAAGAGAATTATGGAGAAGAACAAAAAGGTCTGGGATTCAAAATTAAAATTGGCACTCTGGGAAAATAGAGTGACTATGAAAAAGGCTACTAGTTATTCACCATTTGGCTTAGTATATGGTCTAGAGGCAAGATTGCCACAAAATAACCAACTCAAAATGTATAAGTTTCTGCACGAATATGATGAAGAAAGTTGTGATGATATGCAGCACAAGATAAATAATTTTATGTAGATGGATGAATCTAGGAGGGAAGCTCACGCATAAAACTGGAAGATGCAATTGCAGGTTAAGCACTTATATGATATAAAAGATTCTCCCAAGAAGTTTGAAGTTAATAGCATGGTGTTAGCATGGAATGCGAGAGTTCGGGATAAGGGAAAACATGGAAAATTTGAAGCATTATGGATTGGCCCTTACTTGATAGCCAACACTCACAGAGAAGATTCATATTTTCTTCAGAGCCTAACAGGTGAACTTTTTGAACTGCTACTACATGGACAGTTCTATAAGCCATACTTATCCTTAGTATGTTGTCTTCCATGTATATTCTTTTTGTATATTATGTATATAGGTGTGTTTTTTTTTTGCTTTGCTTTGGGTCTTGCTACCTTATCTAGGTAGTTCCCCGATTTGGGTCCTTTGGTTTGAATCCACATTTTGGTCTACTTCAACCTGAGATTCTTGAGATCTTGCCATGCCTACAAGAGGCATATGGCACATGTTGGAATCATTAATGGAACCTTAATTCTCATGTCCCATATTAAACCCTTGTTACATTTAGAAGGGTTTTAATATTTATTTCATTGAAATCACTTGAGCGTTATATTTTGATATTGACTCCTTATTGCCTGCTTTTGGTCATTATTTTAATTTTTTTTAGTTTTACAACCTGTTCCCTCATCATGGGTCCAAAAATCTTTGTTATAATGATTTTGGGGTTCTTAAGTCTTTTTCTATCTATCGTATCATCCTAGGAAGTCCCCTTCATTAAAACAACTTATGAGAACATGCCTAAAAGTTTCACTTAAGTTCAGCCAACCTTATGTCCTTATCGCTCATCACTAATCACTTTTGAAATATATGTTTTAAATCAGTGATGAGAGATGAGGTGATATCTCTTTGATATCGCTCATCGTGAATTGTTCTTTGAACTTCTAATTGCAAATAGAGATGAGTGAGGTTCTTAAGGGATCACTTATCGCTAATGATTTTTGAATTCTTAAAGTTGCAATACCTATAAGTGATGACCTCTAAATTTATGATCATAGTTTCATTGCTCATCGCCAATATGTTACGAAGAGATTATTTGCAATTAGTGATGAGTGAGATGATGAGTTTCCAATAGCATCACATCTCGTGGATTTTTTTTTGCGTTAAGAGTTGATTTAAAAATGAGAGATATGGTCCCTTTTTAGGGATTTTTCTCTCACTAACTTGATTACATCCTATTTATGATATCTTTTGTGCCATTGATTGTTATGTAGGTGTACGTGTCAAACTATGGTGCTTACATCTCTTATCACTGATGGAACTCAAGGTGCAAAGTTGAACTAGCAAGGAATGATGGAGATGAATATAATCAGGAAACCATCCACAGATCTAAGGACCAAGATTTTATCGCATGAGGCACTTGCATCATTGATAAAGATGAATGAGAATGAAGTGGATCAGTGATTGGAAACAATTGCTACATGAAGATGTAACGTGGCAAAATCTTAAGGATTTTGTATAAAGAAAATAGGAAGGTAGTGAGGTGGATTATTAACCATTGATACAGTTTTAAAGCTGAAGGATCAAGGATCAAGGTTTAAAATTGAATGGATAATTGCCAGTTTTCTCACGTGAGCTTACTATAAGGTATGAATGGTGACATGCTCCCCTCTCGGCTATAATAGAAGGTAGATATCTAGTTTATCATGCATCCTAATTCACTAGCTGGCGGAAAAAATACTAGAGGCTAGAAAATTTGCAAGGAAAGCTACAAAAATTATCAACAACCAGAGTGACACTGCTTTTAGCCGGGTAAGCAAAACTAATACTTCCTTTTAATTAAAGTAGTAAGGTGAATTCCTTAGAAAGCTGATAAGAAAATTGATGGAATGTGCAACTTAGTCTTTTCTAGTAATTTCAATTTAATAATTGAGCACTATCTAAATTGTGAAGAAAGATGTCCTATTCAACAGTAGTGTTTTATCCTATCAAAATAGTGAAGGGTTTTATTTGGTCATAAGAAATTGTAAACCCTAGTTTCCATTTGCTTTACAAGCATGAGTGACCCAAAGCCTAGCAAATCTAGTGTTAGACCGGAAATGAAACCAAAACAAAAAGGGTTAAAAGACTTAAAACTTAGCATGCTTCAGCTGAAATTAAGCCTAAGCCAGTGACTGTGTCTAACCCTTTGCCTGGTACCTTTGTGGCTTCCATGAGGTCCAAAAGTGCAAAGAATACAACATAAAATTTTATGCAAGAAACATCTGGAATTATCAAAGAGGGAGGGTTATAAATTGGTAAAAGGACCACAAGACAAGTTGTTGTTACCACTTGATTATTAAAGCTAGTGAAATTGGTGAGAAACCATAGCCCTAGAGTGGATGGTAATTGTGTTGGTGTTCTTTCAATATGTGAAATTCTAGTAAGCTTGCATGCTATTTGTTGGGGTTAAACTTAAGAAAGTTAATGGTTCCAAATGTTTTTGTGGAAGTTGATTTAATGATGGAGCTAGCAAGGCACTATGACCCTACTAATAGGAAAATCAAGAGTGAGAAGGGTGATATAATTATGGAATTGACAAAGGATAAAATGTTGGATGTATTTGGGTTGAATCCCAATTACACTGAAATTTTTTGGCATGCTGACTTATATGTTGAATATGAACGGAGATAATTTGCATACAGAGAAGAAATACTTGTGTGACACAAAAGAAGTAGGAAAACATCCACCGTTCAAGATGTTTAGCCTTTTGAGTGTGAAGAATTTGAAGATTGTTTAAAAAATGCTTACTATTGTCTAAACCAAGTGCTAGCTCAGGATTTTGAGGTTAGAATAGCCCCTGACTTGTTAGTGATAGTGGAAGATATACAAGAATATAATTGAAACACTAGTTTTGATTATGCTAATTTTGTTTCTCAAAAAATGCATGAGGATTTTCTAAATATGAAAAAGGAAGTGCCCCCTCTATCTTTTCCCCATTATTCCTTATTGATGCATATACTCTTATGGGTAGGAGATTATGAGTGGAAAAGGAAATTAAATCTAAAGATTAAGGATAGTGAAAATAATCTATCCCTGTGTAAATGTGGACATACATTTGTGATCAGGATTGATCCAATTCCAATTACATCTTATTTTCCAATGTTGTAAAAGGTGGTATCTTAGAGTCAATGGGTGTGGCACCTAAATTCAAACTCTCTCTAGAGATCAGAAGTGTTATGCGCCCAAAGGATATACTAATCTCTATAGCAACACATAATTGGGTTGACTGGTTTTTACATTATGAATATACTTTGATTAGGGTTTATGGAGCTAAGGTGGCACCCCATTGTTTACCTTTGTATGTCTCAGACAAATTGGCTTTTGTGGAGCTCATATGGAAAATTGATGTTATGGATTATGAAATGTTTAGAAAGGACAAAAAGGGCTCTGTAGTAAATCCCCAACATTGTTTTGCTTATTTTAAAGTCACTTCGCTTGAAGGGTATGGAAAATTGGGAATTATGGTGAATAATCTTAGAATGCCTATCAATGAGGTTAGAGTTTTTGATCCAGAAAGATTTGTGGTTGGAAAAAGAAGAGAAAAGAACTTAGGCATCATATATCATGAATTCCTCTATAGAGATGGTGTACTAAGGAACTTGACAAATGATGAGGCTATCATGATTAGGTAAAGGGATTGGATAGCTATGATGAATCTTGAGGAAAAGACTATGAAAATGAATGCCTTCTACATAAGTCCATACAATGAAGTTGCAGACCCCTTGGAGAGGGCCTTTACCATATAAGAGACTATCAGTCTGGTGAGTTTAAGATAAAGGTAAAGGAGGCTACAAAGAAAGCCCAAGTCCTCTTAGAGAAACAACAATAATAACAAGCCATTGATGTCCCAAAATGTCTTGAAGATGTTAGGAGGTTAGGGAAGAACAAATGGCAAAAAATGTGTCAAGAAATGAGGAAGTTGAGAATAAATTTCCCCTTCTTGATATTGAAGAGACTCATAGTTCAGATGTTCCTCCTGACAAGATTGTCCAATGGTAGTATGACAAAGAAAATGATGATGATCCTATAATTAGGGAGTGTGATGAGTTTTTGGTTGATGATAAATTTGTGTAGACTAAATAATTTCAGGAGTTTATGATTCATCAGTGGAGTAAGGAAATAAAAGAGAGATTAGAGTTAGCCTGAGTCAATGTTGAACCTTCTCATTAGGAGGAAGCTAAGAAAGAAGAGGAAGAGAAGATCAGGGCTGAAATTATAGCTATTACTCCCACTGAAGCTTGTAGAAATGTCAAAGATAATGGAATCATGTTATTACCAGGATGTGCTATCACAACTACCATAGCATATGATGCGGTTAGGAGAGATCCTCAAGCTCTAATATTTGAAGATCAATTTGATAATCAAGTATTTGTTTCTAGATATAGTCCAAAGTTTCATACCCTTGCAATTTGGTCTATAGCACCTAATACTAGCAAACATGAGGTTGCTAGGCCTATTGAAGAAGTCATTGGTTCACTAGTAGTTAAAAGAGCTACTGACATAACTCCAATCTGGACAGCTGAATTAACCGCACATGCTGCAATGTTGAGTGTGGACATTGCACATATTTCTCAAAAGAAATATGAATCTTTGGTCAAGGAATATAATAAGGCTTTGAATGAATTGAGTGAAATGAGAGCTACCATTCAAGCTACTCAAAGAATAGTGCCTCAACCTTCTTCTTCTTTATTTGATATGTCTACACAAGATAGCGAGACTTTGGGCCTTAGAATTGATGATTTGAGAGAAAAGTTAACTACTGAAACGGAAAATGTGAGGCAAGCCAAATTAGAGACAGTTAGGGTGGCCAATGAAATTTTTAAGGATGTTCTTAAGCATAGGGTGACCAAGTTGGTCCACAGGGCTAATGATTTATGGGCCACGTATACAAACATTCATGATGCAAATACAAAGTATCTACAAGTACATGAGGCCTTTAGGAATGAGTGGAATAATTGGATTGCTAGGGTAAGTGCTTTGAAAGAAATGATGCCAAAAATGAAGGAGGATCCTGAGGCACACACAAATATTCCTGGCATCTTGAAAACTATTGACTCAATAAATGATGTAACTAATTTCCATGGAAAGTTGGGAATATAGCTCCAAAGTAAATTGAAAATATTCAAGGAGATGGAGGATCGTGGTATGCCTCAAATATTGAATTCAAAAGGTGAATTGCATCCATTTGATAAGTAGAAGGAAGATTTGGGATTATTGCTTGAAGCAGCTATGATGCACTTGTCTGTCACTGATTACATCTTTCTCAACTCAAACATTGATATGATGGTGGAGATTGAATAAAAAATGGATATATTTGTTAAGGAAGCCATGATTTTAATTGATGCAAGCTACTCTTAGTGAATAATGAAAATAATGGATAGGAGAAGAATAATACATAGCATGAATACAATACATATTATTCTTTTGATATAACATGGTAAAATACTATTCTCTCCTCAAAACTCAAAGTTATTAGCATGTGATGCTAATGTCGATTAACACATTTTTACCTTCTTCTACTTTCTTTGCCTTGCTTCATAATTTTTGTTGTTTTGATTTTCTTATAGTTGGCATTTTTGGAACATGGAGAATATCTTATAACTAATGTAACAAACTAATGATATCTTTTAAGGTGGGACCTATTTTCCATGAAGAGTTGAAGATAATTCTAGCTCATATTTATTTGCTCCACCTAAAGACTCAAGCATAACTAAGAAGGGAATATTGTTGCAAGCATTCCTATGGGATCATGACATGTGTGCTATTGTGTCTAAGGCTTGTTTTCTCCCTCATCTCTATAAGAAGGAATTCAGGACCAAAAGCACAGGAGTTAGAATTTTTTTGAGTTGATACTGTTATTTTTGTCGAGACAAATACGAAGCAAGTTTTAGAGTCTTTGTTTTAAGTTTCTTTTGGAGTTCATACTTATGCATGTAAGACTAATAATGTTATAGCATTTTATAATACAGAGTAGTATCGGTTTCATGGTTATTATTACTCCCTATATGTGTGTTATAAGTTATGATGGAAAGTAATCAAGGATTTCTTTCACTTGATGTAAATGCTTATATGAGATTGATAACTTATAAATACTATGTGCTAGGATATTTGTAAGAAGTGATAATATTGGATGTCACAAAGGAATGTTTTTATGCAATATTTCTTGGGGATATATGTGTTATTATCTAAATTGTTATCAGGTTATGTCAAAAGGTATTGACTCTGTGCTTGGGATAAAGACACTGGTTCATGCAGGTTATTAGTGTTATACTTAAATAGTTTTGATTCATTAACTACTCAATCTCTTAACCATAAAATCTTGGAGAAACACTATGGTTATTTGTTTTTTGGTGTTTTTTCTCTCATATTTGATATATATAACACTAACATAATAAGCTGCCAACTTATTCAATGTTACTATTAAGTGGTATCATGAGAGATATTTGTTATTAACAATGTATTTGGTTGTAATTGTAAAAGGTCTTTAGCTATACATTGTGGGATCACCCTCCTAGGTTTCACAGAGTTGGAAGAGTAGGAATAGAAGTTTAGCAACCTCTATTCATTCATTGGCCAATCCCTTTAGAATTACTGATAATTGGAAATGGTAAAATACACAAGTGTTTCTAGAGATCAGTTTGGTTCTTAAAAAATAACCAACAGAATGTTAACTTGATTTTCTTATGGGGCATTTTTCTTTGTCAAACCCATAGTTTGGTAATTAAACCTTGATGGAAATAATGAAATATGTATGAAAATCCTAGACTTAAGTGTGTGTAAGACTAAGAAATTTGAAACATGATGTAACCTTAGTGTAATGTGTAAGAATGAGATGCATAGATGAAAATATGATAATGAATGAATCACTTTGAGAGATCTCTGATCACCCAAATGAGCCTCAACAATGCTTGTATCTTCCTTAGGCTAAATGTAGAGTGATAATGGAGGATGGAATAACTTAGGAAATAAGTCATTACGCTTGGCTTGATGGCTAGTTGCATCTCTCCAACCTAGAATCCATCATGATTCACCATAGACAACCATGATCAACCCTTGAAAATGCTACATATTGAATGAAAGTGATCTTGAATACCTACAAAATCACTTTAATGTTGCTGGAAGGCTTCAACTTTACTTGCTTTTGAAACTTGAATACTCTTGTGAGAGAATACTTGAAGATTCTTGATGCTTATCTCTTGAATTTTCTCTTGAAAATGCTTGTTTGAGTTGCTTAAATGATAAAAATGACCTACAAGCCTACTTCTATAGGCATCAACATCTAATTGGCCATTATTCATATCTCAAAGGCCAACCTCAACCAAAAATTTGAATTAAAAAGGTGTTTTTCTTATGCAAAACACAAAAACACCCCAAATGGGACTCATTCACCACCCTTAGTAAATGGGTCCCACCTAAGCAGACTAATTCGCCCAAGGTGGTGAATGAGTCCCACCTTAGCTTTTTGAGGTTGGTTTTCATGATTTTTGATGTTTTAAATGATTTTGTTGGGTTTTTAGCTGAAATAAGCCCCGAGATCTGAAATAATGGATCTTAGGGGCCTATTAATGATGATTTTAAAGGGTGATTAATGCAAGGGTTCCAAAATAGGTCCAAATTAAGTGTGAAATTACACTGCTTTCAAGAGCGTACAATTTTCTACACTACACATAATCATATATTTTTTCTTGATTTGTCCTCATTTGTGATCTAATGCACTTGGAATGTTGGCGTTTTCAATTTTTGAACACATATTTTGGAACAATTTTTGAATATATTGGGTGCAAAAGAAAATGACTATATGATTCTATCATTTCACCACCCTTCTATATCTAATATTTTAATGTTGCTCCACATTGTTTCTTGTCTTTCATGTAAGCACCAAATCTATACCAAACATTGCCATCCACCTAGGTTTTACATTGAACAATCTTCTGTAAGAACCACATGACCTTCACCCTCTCTTCATGTTTTACCTTGGCTGACATACATATTTTCTATATGTATTCTTGTTGTTCGCTCATTGCATCCCTTGCTAGCCTTCAAGTTCCTTTTGTTTCAGTACATGATGCTTTGTTTACAACCTTGTACTAGTGCTTTGACATTAACTTCCTCCTCTATAAAGACTACTTTATTTGTTTATATATATGACCTCTATCTTCTAATACAATACTTGTTTGTCATAAGTGATAAATCCTTTATTGTAACTAGTTTCCTATAGAAAAATATTTGAACAAGATAATCTAGTTGATCTAGCTGCTATAGGTTTCTTACAACCTAGGATTCCCTTGCATAAGAAACTAACCAAAAAACCCATTAATTCTCTATAATAAAACAAGTAAAAAATTTGCATTCATTATTTATTTGGTATATAAAATGGGGAACAAATATGCATGTGTTTGTATAAAGTATTTTTTTATTATTTATTTTTTATACACATATTTGGAGTTTCATCTAGGAAGACACTTTTTGTAACATAACATTATTTTTAATATTTTAAAATAATATTAGTTACCAAATTTTAGAGAAATACATTGCAAATTATGGTCAACTAGGTGAAAAACAAGTCAATATATACATTAAATAGGGTTCAATTTGAATACAAATGATGAATCTATAATTCTGTGATTTCTATCCAAGACCAAACCCTAATTTAATACATTCTTTGTTAGTAATTTTTTCTTCTAAATAGATCAGTAATAACTTCCTTATAAATAAATATAGTAATCTATTTTATTTTAAATTTAATTGTTTGATATCTTTTTTTATGACATATTATAAAAACAAATTATATTCTGACATAAGATATAAAAATATCTCCTTTAATAATGATAATAATAACTATATTCTTACATTACAAATGTTTATTTCAATGTAAAATGGTACAATTTCACTATTTGATATCTCTTTCTCATGTCATATTATATTAAAGTTATATTTAACATATGATATAGAAATATCTCCTTTAATAATTTTACGAGCAATTATATTCTTACATTGCATAAAATAAAAAGTATAATGGTACAATTTGTAGACACTTAAAAAGTATCCTCTTATCATCAACATTTCATTAATCATTCATCACACTAATCGTGTATCATTCATCTTATTAGTCAAGGATCACATTTATCATTTTATTACCATCATTAATTATTTATCAGTTAGCCTTCGTTAAGTAATTATTTATCTATTATCCATTTAATTAAATTAGAGTTAATTATCTACTTTAAAATTAAAAATTTCATTTCCATCTCTTTACTGAAATCTTTCTACCATCATCAATTAACTCCACTTCATTTTAGAATCTTATTTTTCATCTATCAGTCAACTCGATCTCTGTTTAGAAACTCAATCATATCTAAGCAAGTACATTCTATCAAAATCAATAATCAAATCGGTCATCATAAATATTTAATATATGCTACTGATATGTGCACCCATATACCTTCAATTCAATTGTCCATCTATTGCCTAACCGAGACATTCCATCATCATCTTCATCTCCTATATTTTTTTCTTCTCAACTAATTTTCTTTTCTTTTCTTTGAAAAACTTCACTTCAAACATTGCTTCAAAGAGGAAAAAATGTGGGCATCAAAAATTGTTTCTCTTATCATTAAAATTTTGTTAATCATTCATCACATTCACAATATCATTCACACCATTAATTAATCATCACATTACCAATTTATTACCATATGTAGAATAGGAAATTGTATACCTTTACAATTTCACACTATGTTTGCATCCCCTTAATTAAATGGACTTAATTAAGCTTCTAATTGACCGAATTATGCATTCCAAAGCCTTATTATTCCTATTTTATGGGAGGGAAACCCACATTACACAATTTCTAACATTAATTAAAACACCTTGGAAATTGAGTCTCCTCAAGTTAAGTCCTAAGAAATATTCACCAAAGGGTGAATGGGTCCCCTTTAAATCCTAGGACCCAAATTTTGATATTTTTTTGGTTGCATTTTAATGATTCAAATTCAAGTTTCAAATGTCAGCTCATGAAATCTAATTTTTCTTGAAATTAGATAAACACCTATATAAATATTGTTATTTTCTAAATTCAAATCTAACTAGTGATAAGACATTTAAAGAGAAATACTAAGAGAAAATATTATTTTCAAGAGAATTGAAGAGCATATTTATCAATCATCTACAATAGAAATCAAGATAAAATCATCATGTCTAAAGTTTATGCAAATTCATGTCATGTTTTGGAGCTAACATTGTGATGTAGGTTTCAAGCATCAAATCAAGCAATCAATCAAGAAAATTCGTGCAAGATCCAAGTCTTAGAGTGATGTGCTAGACTTCACTCCTCTAAGGGAAACCATTAAGGGTTTGGTGAGTTGTAACAAGAAAGTGTTCATACATCAATTCCTTCATTTCATCATTATTTCATTGTTAAGGTGTAATTACCAACATGGGGTTTGACAAAGGAAAACACCCATTCACCTAAAACCAAACATTTTTTATTCTCTCTTTGTATGTGAATATTTATAGATGAAGAGGGATTGGAAGTTGATCAAAGGAGAAATTTTGGAAAGATGTCAAAGTTGTCAACATTGTTGTCAAGACAAAGAAACTCACCTACATGTTTTATTTCAAAATTTTCAGCAATCAAACCTAGATGAATGAGAATATTAGATCTAGGATTTGAGAACTGTAAAAACCAATTTTGGACCCCTGCAATAGGACATATTCTCCCTAGGGTGATCCAGTCCTACTACAAAGCTCAAAACCAAATTTTTATGCCAAGTGCACACCATTCTTCCCTTCTTGGATCTTCCTACAAATTGTGATTTTGTTTATTTCTTCTCATAATATTCTACATTTCAAGTGTTAGGTCATATATTTATTTGGTTTATATATTTTAATTTATCTCCTGAAACTAAGGACCTATCTCTTTACCTCAACCATTATGTGAATATTTTCTTGGATTCCATAATAATCTTTTCTTGGATTCCATAATAATGACATATTCCCTTAACCTAGTATCTTATGTATATACATAAGATTTTTTGGCCATTGAGAGTTTTATGATAATTTTTATTTGCTAACACTAGTGAAAATTTTCTAAATTCATTCATTCTTATATCTATCCCATGTTCTTTTACCCTATTGATTATTTGAGATGCCTTCTCTAATTCTGACAAAATATATTTATGATGCTTGTTATTTTGTATGGTTCCTATGCTTACATTCTCAAATTATTTATATCTCATTCACTTTTCACCCTCTCCTCCATTTCCTTCCATGCAACCAATTGAAGGATCTATACTATTGCTAACACTAATATCTTGACATTTGTAGTGTTGAAAAAATAGTCATTTGACATTTCCACACTCGTTTGGGTCCTCCTTGTGGATTTTGGCTTAATGTTGCATTGATTTAGTGTTGCAATGTGGATAACACATTCACCTTAGGTCTTGGTCCCTTGTGAACTAGTGGAATTTAATGGTGCCTTGCTAAAGTGTTGTGAAGTGTTGTAACACACTTTCACATTTTTCTAGGGTTTTATCAATTAACTAACCATATGTAATAAACATAATTTTACTGATAAGCAACATTAATTTTTCCTTATTTGGAGTATTGTAAAGTGTTGTAACAAAAATTCACATTCCTCTAGGCTTTTCATTAATAATTAGGCTTCCTTATGCTTTACTTGGCCCTACTTTGCATCCACAAACTTCATTTATTTCATCTTTTTGAAGATAATCTTGACACCAATCATTAACTAATAATAATTTAGGTGTTCCTAGCTTGTGTGGCCCAAATTTACTGTTTGGGAATCATTTTCCACCTGGGGAAAATGAGTCTCACCTAGGTCTTTTTGGCCCTGATGTAGGTTTTACACATTTCTAAGCATTTTCCATTTTTGGTCCCATACATTTTGTCTGATGGGACTCATTCACCACCTTGGGCGAATGAGTCTCGTGTGCCCAAAATTAAAATTTAAAACAAATTTCTAGTGGGATTTTATTCTCCTACATCTGATGTCAGTTTGTAGTGTTGTAATTTTAGGAATTCTTGCATAATTAAGTATAAATACAAGGTTCTTTCACTCATATTCAACACCTAGAATTCAAGAGTTCACAAGATCATTTGAGCATTCACAAGAGCATTCAAGGCATTTGAAGGGAATATTATCAAGCACTGAAGAGCTTTCTTCAAGTGCCAATCATCATGTTAAATATTGCATTCTTCATGTTGTTATCAAGTGCTAACATTTGTGATGTAGAGTTCATGATCCAAGCATGTGTTTCAAGTGAGATCTATCTCCTTCTAGCTAGAGTTAAGAACCACATCCATTGTAGCCATTTCAAGCATTATTGTATTGCCTTATTGCTAGGGTTTGGTGATTTACAACATTATCTTTTGTTCATTCATCATTCTCCTCTCATATTTGCATTCATTTCAAGTTTTAGTTACCAACAAGGGGTTTGACCAAGGAAAACCCATATTCACCAACCACCACAACATTTTTACATCTTCTTCTATGGTATTTGTAGGGATAGGTTGTAGATTTTATAAGAAACAAAGTTGGAGAAAG
Source organism: Sequoia sempervirens (assembly GCA_007258455.2). Lineage (NCBI taxonomy): Eukaryota > Viridiplantae > Streptophyta > Pinopsida > Cupressales > Cupressaceae > Sequoia > Sequoia sempervirens. The sequence continues at coordinate 645,316,669 of VDFB02193867.1, read as the reverse complement.
TTACTATTCAAGTCCTCAAAGTTGTCAAAGTAGTCATCAAGCCTTGGAGAAGATTGGAGAAGGCCTACAGGTAGCAATTTGTATTTTTTGGATTTGGAAACTAGCCAAAAAGAGTATGGAGCAGACTGAGATGTACATAATCCAATTTAGAGCTTCCAAAAAAGGAGAAGTGGATTGATTTACCACTATTGATGAGTGAGTCCCACTATACAAGCCTAACAAATATTTTTACAAATTTGGATACCCTTTTGGTTGAAACCTGTTCCTACACATTTTCTCAGAAACTTGACTAAATCACCAATCTTGGAAAATGAGTCCCACTCACCATCAACATCAAATTCTTCAGTTATCTAGACCTCCATTCTACCTTCTTCATTATTCTAGGTGCACACTTTCAGTTTCATATATTTTTGTTACATTTTATGCATCTTTCTTGTTATTTTGCATATCAGACTGTGTTGTGCAATTCATTGTCTTTTCCAAGTTTACACTTGGTGGTGAACCCCTCACTAGATATCTTTCATCCCCTAGGACAAACCTTTCCCATATTTAAATTTCCTTTGCATTGAAATATCAAGGGTTTGTTCTTGAGTGAAGAGTAAGGAAATAGTTTATCCCCTTTTAGGTGCAAAACCCTAGAAGCGAAAGAGAGACCCCTATTTTCATCATTTCATTTTGGTGAACCTACATTTAGAGCATTATAATTTTGATTTGGATTGTATTTACATCCTATATTTAGCTTACATTAACATTGCATTAGGTTTTGCACAATTGGTTAATTCACATTCTAGGGTTTCAATTCTTTCATTAGTGAAAAGCGCATATAGCTTACATTATTGCATTTAATTTCAATGAAAATCAATAAAATTTTGCATTTTCATCTTACATTTGCATCAAAAAACATAAAAATCATAAAATTCAATTCAAAAATTATGAAAACTTTGATAAAAATAAGTACCTGGTCTCATTCACCACCTTGGGTGAATCAGTCCTGCATGTTTTTTACTACATTTTCTAGCATTTACAATTTAGTTTTTGAGTTTTTGTTTGTTGTTTCTATATTCCTATTTCACTTTCTAGAATTTTAGTTATAAGCATTTCATTCTTATATTAGCTTACATTGCATTTGCATTCACCCCGTATTTAGTAGCCTTTGCATGAGTGTTTGGTGTCCTATTGCTAATAACATAGTGAGAAGAATTTTGAGAAGCTCATGTCATCCTGTGATAGCACAATCATTGTGTATCTTGGGTTATCTAGATCTTCCACTTCTAGTGTTTACACTAGTACACTAGGCATGGATAAAACCCTTAGCAACTCCTTGCCTTCAAGTAGAATGCACATAGAGCCAAGGAATGGCAACATCCCACAAGTAAACATAATTCAAATTTATGAGAATTTAGTAAACTTACAACATCAAATAAGCCTTGAAAACATTTCAACCACTGTAATTCCTACCATAGAAAACATTCACCACATGCTTGAAAGTGAATATGGCCTTGACCTTGTGCAAAAAATAGTTAAAATATTTGAAAAACATATTCCCTAAACCACTATTTTCCCCTTTTCAACAAGCAATGTTAAAAGTAAAGGAGGAACTCAAATTCCTCCTCACACAACAATTGCCTCAATACCTACCTACACCAACCCTCAAGTCACAACAACAATGCAACAAGTTAGTAATGTTATTCCTTCTATGGGTATTCCTTCTAGCATCCCTAGTTCTTATGTGGCATCACAAGTTATATATCCCACCTTACCACCTATAAGCATTCCATTCACTTTTCCTACAACCACATACACTCCATTACCACTTTCACTTTCTGTACTGCCTCTCATTTTGTTCTCTATTACACTGACAGTTGTTTTGTTCCGAATTGAGATATTATGGTACTTTGTTTGATGTTGGACTCACTGTTACGATGATAGTTTGATGGTACTTCTATTACTGGTGTTTTATGCTTATGTTATGACTAGCATATGGACTTAATTGATTATGTGGACTAATCTTGTTATGTGCATCATGCGATTATTTGATGATTGTTCTTATCTTGTTAAAAAATTGCTTATTGTGTTTTGATGTGTTTTGGTGAAGGGGAAAAGTGTCACATCACTCACTTGTGAGTGCCCTGTGACGCTGTGATTTTCCTTTCACAGTGTGCCTAAATGTATGATTATGTATATGCTCGACTATTTTTTTTGCTATAGGTTGTAGGTATCAGGCATCAAATCCACCTAAATTGATAGGTTTGAGTATTCCTTAAACCCAATGGAATTATTGAATTGAGGTAGCACTTAGTCCCTTATTTCAGCCATCATCCTTGAAAAGGATGACTATCTAATTTTCACTCCCTGTCAGTGTTGTTTGTATGTTTGGCTTGGTTTGTCTGTGTCATTTGTGGCTTTCTTTTTGACTTTGCTTGTGGTCAGGTATTGTTTGGCATTTAGTCCATTTGATTTAAATTTGTTTGATAAATGTTTATGATTAAATTACCACATTAAAATAGAATTATTAAAGTTAAAAAAGGTATTTTGATAATTAAAAAAAAAATGCTTTTATTAAGTTTAAATAGAGTATATTTTGTTTTAATAAATAAATATCTAGATAACTGTAGAGAGTAATAAATATAAACGTAAGTAAATAAATAGTTGGAGTGAATGTAAAATGTAAGTAAAGAAAAGGATTAAATTAAAAGATTGCATGCTACAATGGGCACTCAACAATAGTTAATAAATTGGTTATTTTTGCAAAAGTACAGGAAGGGAATTTAATCTTGAAACTGTCTTGTTTTGCTTTCCATGAGCATTTTCTTATTTTTTGGAGACTTTCATCTTGGTTTTGGGAGGTTTGAACTGGGTTTTTGTAGAGATTGTTGGGGTGTTTAGATGGAATGGAGCTAAAACTTGGGAAAACAAAGCTTGGCATTGAATCTTTAGCCATGCCAATCATTTTAAACTAGGTTCCACTATATTCTTTTCTCAATCTTAATTTTGTTTACAAAATGAATATTGAATGTTGTAATGTCAGAAGAAATTTTTTTTCCTTGGTTGTGTAATTATGAATTGAAAACAACTAGAAATTGCATCTTCTAAAAATTGCCAAAGCCTCTTTATAAAAATCGTTTTGTGCTTGCTCTGCAATCATTGCATTCCTTGAGATAGCGACCATTTACACCTACCATTTGTGTTTTCTTGAAATTTTCTAAAGCTTATTCTTTGAATAATCTTACATTCCCTCTCTTCACCTCATGTCTTTGAGTTTTGGTTGCTAATAATATGTAACTGTTGCATCCATAACATGCAATTAAATTTCCCCTTCCATCACTATTTGGTGAGATTCTTAAGCCTCATATTTTTTAGTTTGAAACTACAACCCAATTCTCCCTATTTATTTGAATGGGTTCATTCAAATTTTAATCGAGTTCCCTATAATTTATTATATTTTGTATCCTCTTTTCTGCAATTTAGAGCCCAAGTGGTGCCCTAGGGGTTTAAATTTGAGTAATAAATATTTACTGTTCAAGGAGTCTCTTCCCTGTGTATGGTGTCCAAATTATTTCTATTATGTTCGACTTTGAAAGGAATATCATATGATTTATGCTTTAGGTTTATATTTCATTTAAGGAACATATTTTATCATGTAATCGATATATAGAATTTATGCTGAATGTTTAATGCATTTTCATTGTGTGTGGAATTCGATGTTTGTGGTGAATTAGGGTGAGTTTGAGTTTGTTTGAGTCTGTAGGTAGCACCTCTTTCACTGCATTGTGGGTCTCACCATGTACCTAGCTTCTTCTCTCCTTATTCATATGATATAATCTTGGTGGATGTGTTTGATGCAAATCAATATATTTGAAGTTCAATTTATAAGTATTATACTTGACAATTGATACTCTGGCAGTGTGTCTCTCCCTGTGTTTGCATTTGAAAAAAACTATGTAATATGATTAATTTCGATGGATATAACATGTTTTATGTTGGTTTTGTGTTCCATTTTGATTGTTATATTATATGCTTTATGTTCAAAACTTAGCAATGCATATTCACTTCTTTTTATTTGAAGAAAATACATAGAGTGAAAATTTGGTTAAATACATATATAAATATATATATATATATGTATATATATAGAGAGAGAGAGATATATAGATATATGTTTATTATAATTTGTTACCTTAAAAACAACATTCTATTTATTATACTTTGGGAACCCAAACAAACCACTTTGCGGAAGCGGCGACTACTTATCATAGTCTTGTTCTAGCTCAAAGAAGAGGGTATAGAAAGATTTGGTTGGAAGGTTATTCTCTGAACATTATTAATAATTTGAAGAATTTATCTCCTCCGTCTTGGACAATTGAGGCCTTGATCAAGGATTCCATTGAAATTATTAAATCCTTTGACAATGTTTATATTTCTCATATTTTGAGAGAGGGAAATAAGTTAGTTGATTTCTTCACTAACTTTGGTGTTAGAGATAGTAAGGTTTGGGATTTAAATGACCCCATCCCTTATGAGGCCACGACTATTGTTATAAATGAAAGTTAATTTATTCTTCAAGGTGTGCAAGTCCTTGTTCACGTGGTGGCATATCATTAGGAAGGAGGGTATGGTTATGATTTTGAGGAAAGGCTGTCATATGGAACGAAGTTTGAATTCATTATGGTATGTATAACCTATGGTTGCCTTCACATGGATTGTGGGTGTTAGGCACATAAGCTTCTAGAGTCTTCTGTTGGGTTATTCGATTCTAAGTGGTGTCTGCTACTTCCTTTTGAGTCTCCTATTGAGTGCTTGGTCTCTGTCTTCCATCATCATGGGTGGGGACAAAAATCATGTTGAGCCCAAATCCTGTGATACTGTGAAGTAGAGAAAGGAAGTGTGGGAGATTTTAGAAAAAATTGGCTTAACTCCCTTTATGGAGAAACTGCATGGCAATAATACTGAGGTTATTGAATTGCTCAAGAAAGGGTGGAAAGGGAGAACCCTAGACTTGGGTGGTAGGGAAATTGATGTGGATGAGGAATTCATAGCCTAGATTACTAGCCTTTCGATTAAGGGTATGAAGGTGTACAATGATAAGAAAGAGTCACTGGCCACAATCTCTCTTTTCTTTAAGAAGAATGAGAGTGATGACTTGAAGCCTGTGAAGAGTGGTGGGTATCTAAGGAATTCCTTGAAGGCTCTTTGGTGGGATGTTTTCGAAGAAATCATGAGGTATGTAACCCTAGAAGGAAGGTACACAACCATTAAAAATTACCATTTTCCATTGCTTAACCATTTTAGGCACAAAAAATGGGTGTCTTTTCCCTATTATTTGTTGGTATCAATGGACTGTGGGATTAATGACCATAGGAAGAATCCTAAAAAACCCTGTCTTGCATGCGGGGTTGATTCTTTTGATATATGAACATGTTAAAGCTCATGGTGTCTAGAAAACTATGGTTACTCCAAAGGCCAAAGCTAGGGAGGGTTATGAAACTAAGTCTGGTGTAGAAAGGGCTTCTAAGAAACTAAGGAAGAGGAGGCTTATGTTAAATAAATATTGAGTCAGAAAGGGATGATGATGTTGATTATGTCCCTGACTTGTTTTCCTCTTTGGAGGAGGGCTCCATATACCTGATTCAGGGTAAATCTAGGAAAAGGAAATTGAATGAGGAAGTGGGTTATACGACCTGCAGTGATGATGTGTAGGTGATTGTTCCTTCTCAAGGGGACAAAGACAAAAATTATCTTTATGGGGAAGCTTCCTCTCCTCCCCTTGCTTCTAGACTTCTGTAAGATCCTGTGGAGGGAAGTCAGAAGAGAAGGGTTTTGATTCCTAGTCAGCATCTGGAGAAGAATGCCCCTTTCTCTATGGCTGGTGGCTTCCATGGTGAGGATGTTCTAAGCATTGTCATTGGTTTTCCCAAGTAGAAGGTTAGAGTTGTGGGTGGTGAACAAGCTGTAGGAGCTAAGAAAGTCAATGTTGAGAGGATTCAGAAGAGGATGGCTACTACAGAGCAAATTGCTAATTCCATTCGAAGGATGAAGTCTCCTGTCACGGCGGGAAAAGGTAAGGAAGCTTCTAAGGATAAGGTCCATGAGAGTTATTTTGAAGAGGATGCTGCTATGGGAAATCATATTGAAAATTTTGATAGGGAGGATCTTTCTAATGTGTTGGGTTTGGCATGTGATAGTGCCAATGTTCTTTTTAAACTTTTTAAATGGTTCTCTCATGAGATCAATAGGACTAATGTTCGTATTAGAAGCATTTCTTACAAGGTTGAGGACCCTTCGATCCAAAGCCAAATTGATAATTTAATGGCTGGCCTCAATACTGTTGCTAATATTGTGGTGGAGGAAACCGTCAATCTGAAAGAGTATGGAGGTTAGAATGTTATCCCTAGAGGAGAAAATTGAAAAAAATTGGAATGTGGTTATGAAGAGTGGAGAAGCTCCTATAGTCTTGACTAGGTTGGACTCTACGATGGATTTTTACCCTAGTAAGAGAAAGGAAATTTTGTCTGCTGATATCATGGCTGCTGAGGGTAAGCTGACTGGGGAGGATTATGTTGTTGCTAAGGGTGCTGCTAAAGGTTTTGTTTTGAGTTGTGAGGTACAAACTGGTGGGCCTAGGGTTAGGACTAGAAATAGACTAAAAAATTAGGCTGGGGCCTCGGGTATCGAGGTTTCTAATACTAGGGTTAAGGGATAGAAGCTTGTTGCTAGTGAGATGGAAGTTGTTGAAATTATGAACAATATGTAGTTGTGTGTGTAATTTTTTGGCTGCTTTTTGGCTAGTGGTTTGCTATTGTTGGGTTGTTGGATGTTTTAATATTGTTTCATTTTTCCTTCAGCTACTCCTTTTTGTAATGGGTTCCAGGCCCCTTCAAAACCCATTTTTTACCTCTAATCAAAAAATTCTATTTATTATATATATACATAAATATATATGCAAATATATATACATTTTGTAGGGATAGGTATACTCATATAAAAATTATGGTATTAGAAAAGATTATTTCTTTCTTATAATTAATTGATAAAGTAGTTATTGAATTCAAAAATTAGATAAGACAAAAAGAAGTTCATTTGATTATATTGAGATAAATGAAGGGAATGTGGAACTAATTTATTTTATGTTGTGTTAATTGAGTGATTGTTGATTTTATTATGTTGGTTATTGTAGATGGGATGTTTAGGTTTTTGTTTAAATGAGGGTATCATTGGGTAAATTTTATAAGGTTGTTTTCCAGAGGATAGGAGGGAGTAATCTTGTATTTAAAGTTAGTTTGTTAGTTTCACTTTGAATGAGGTTTGGAAACGTTATGTGATTGCATGAAGGTCCATGCATAGCATGGTCTAATGATTCTTATGATTATGTTTAGTGTGCAAGATGGTTTTTACCTTGCTAATTATATAGGTTCCACTGGATGCATGTAGGGGGAGTGGCTCTCAATGGGTGTTTAAACCCAAAGTGGTGTCGAGTGTAATACATCTAAGAGTTCTTAACCCAGTAATAACCTAAAAAAATTTAGGGGGGGAAAGGGTAGATCTCACATTAAAGAAGATAATTGGATTCCTTACCCATGCTTGTAGTGCTCGTTTAGGCTAAGGATGGGTTGAGAAGGCCTGGTTGGAAAGATCAACTTCCTTTTCCTCACGAAAGGAATGTTGGTTCTGGGTATGTGTAGGATCATGATGGGCCAAAAAGTGGCAATATGATGGCTATTTGTAGGGTGTGTGGCTGACAAATTTTTTTTAACCCAAAATTGATGAAATGAAAAGGGTTTTTAAAGGAGATTCTTAGCTTTCCACCAATATAAATTATGCTTTACTTTGAATTTAATAAATAATTATTAAATATTTTCTATTTCAATTATGATTAAATCCCTGATTGATAGGTTGATTGAAAAAAATCTATAGCTTTCAAACGGTATCACATTTTTGGAATCCAAACCATGCATCACATTCTATGTTTTGCATACTATAGGATTAAAAAATAAAAATTGAATTTCATGAAGTTTTGACCAAGTTAAGGTGGTTAGAAATACAAGTTTTTATATTTTTTAAAAGTTGTAATAAAAAAATCATAATTAATTATTTACTTGGAAAAAAATTACAAAAAAATATGCATCACATTCGTACATAAGTCCTCTACTTATTTCTAAAATCTTATAAAAAATTAATATCATTTTATTGTGGTTAGGGTGGTTAGACAGACACCTACTTCTTATTTTTCCCTAAAATTTAAGTACTACTAGATTGAAATTTCAAATTTTCACCCAATAGATTTAAAAAACTAAAAAGTAAACCTAGTAGTTTAGAAACTACATTCAATTTTCTACAGATTCTATTCTTACATATTTTTGAAATAATATATATAACTTATTCAAATTTTTATGTCAAGTTGCCTAACTCTTATTTTTCTTAATTTTTTGCCACTTAAGGGCCTATTTTTTCCATGATGATCTTGCACATACCCTTCAACATGTGTCACCCTATGGGGCTGACGTCTAGTGAGAGACTATCAAGGTAACTATAGATGAAGGTCGACATCTAGTGAGAGACTTTCAGGGTAACCCATGCCAAGACCATGTGATGACACTCTTCCGTATTATAGTCTAGCATTCCATAGTCATGTTTCTCCTTCTATTATGTCGTTGCCTCTAGAAGCAATGATGGGTTTATGTGATGTTAGTGATGTTGTAGTGTTGTGTTGGGGCCATGTTTATCCTTGTTTTGTTAGCCTGTGCTCTTCTTGACTATTGTGGTAGTGGACGTTGTGTTTTAACATAGCACAAGGGGTGGACCTTAGGGTTTCACATGGTCAGGAGGTTGGTGCTTTTTCCTCCATTAGGTAACCTTTCTACTTGTTCGTGTGTGTAGTGACTGCTCATGGTGTTGTGGACTCTTGTACTGGTTCCTATTTGAGAAGACTATCTTTTATGTACTTGTATTGTTCTATATATCAATTGTATCATATATTATAATTCAGATGTATATTCTTCCCAATTGATCTCAAGGAAGCATTATTGTAAAATTTGTAATGTTGTAATTGATTTGATGAACTTTCTTGTAATGGATAATGTAAGTGATATATTTTACATATGATAGTTAAATGAAATGATCTTGAATGCTATTTATTTGATAACTTGTTATGGAAAATTCATATTGGTTGAACATTCAATGTGATGGATTAAATGAACTCTTTTTTGATTAAGTAAATCATGTTTAATGAAATAATACTTATTAGCTTGGTTAATAGATATACTAGTAACATATTCATGGAACCTTAGAGGACTTAGGTTAGGTTTCATATTATCTTATGTTATGCAAGCTATTGTGTATTTATTTAAAAAAAAATTGTTCCATTATTTAGTCTTGTTAAGTGTTGTCCTATGGGGTTTTGTGGCAGCAAGTCACACATGGTATTAAAGCCAAAGTTCTAACATAGGGTACTCTTGTTTCATAGGAGCCCATTATGTTGTCTTAGTTGCTTAGACTCTGAAGATTGTGTTCCCTTTTGTCATCCTCGTCTAATAGCCTAAGACATGTCCTTTGGTGGTAATTGTGTAGGAGCATGCCTAAAGGTTGGGGTCGAGGTCAGGGATGTGGTAGAGGTCATGGTGGTGGCTATGGGGCCAACCACCAGAACACCCCATCTCAAATTTTCTACGAGAGTGACTATGAGCAACAACAAAGTTATCAAAATGATCAGGGTAGCAAGGGTCAGATTCAGGGTCATTCAGAGTTACACGAAGCTTAGTTGTGTCATTTTCTTGAGGAGGTCCTTGCTCACCTAGGCCCTACAGAAGAGGTTAATCAGTAGGTTGATAGGGAAAGGGAAAGGTCTCCTAGGAGGAGATATGTCATAGCAAAGTAGGAGGCTATTTTAGCAGGACATATGAAGGATCTTTTAAGAGCACATCCTCCTAAATTTGATCGTTCTAGTGGTGGTTTGGAGCTAGAGAGATGGTTGATAGATTTGAATAGGTTTTTTTCTATGCATCCCTATGGTAGTAATTCCAAGGCGAGGTGCTCCATCATGCATCTTAGGGATTTTGCCTCTACATGGTGGCAGTTGGAGGAACAAAAGTTACATTTAGATATTGGCTCAATTTCTTGGGAGATGTTTCTAGAGAGGTTCAGAGCTCATTTCTTGTCAGACCATTTGAGGAAACATCGTGTCGATGAGTTTCATGAGTTGAGGTAGATGGCTATTTCTATGGAGCGATATGACCACATGATCTTTGAGCTTAAGAAGTATGCAGGTATTGGGGATGATGAGGCTATATTAGTTCAACACTTCATCAGGGGTTTGAATGCTGGTATCAATGGGAGAGTCTATGTTTTTGAGCCAAAAAACATGGAGGTGGTAGCAGATAAGGCTCAAATAGTAGAGGAGAATCTGGCCATGGCATTAGGAGGATAGACAGGTGTACAGATTGGTAGTGCACCCCCAACATGTTTTGAGTCTTGAGGTGGTCAGTCTTAGGCAGTGGGCTCCTCTAAGACCCATCATGCACCCGCTAAGGGTGATTAGCAGCAACATTTCAAGTTGAAACCTAAAAATTCTCAATCTTAGCAAGGTAGTAGGTTTCTGTCTAGGAAGAATCAAATTTGGTAGCACTTGAAACAAGCATAATCATTCTAATCAACTAGCTCAGAGCACACAATCTGCAATTAGTAGAGGGAGTTTTCAATAGTCAATTGCACCCTCAAGTGGCAGAGGATATGGTAGAGGTATCCATTGTAGCCAGCAGGATCATATAGCTAGGAAGTATCCTTAGAAAACTACTACAAGATTTAGTCAGAGGCTGACATCTTCAAAGCTGATAGTGGGCAATACAGTCAGGTCTCACATAGTGTTTGTAGTGGTTGATAGCCACCAAGCAGAGCATCAAGGTATAGTTGTGGAGACTATAGGTGTCTTGTAGGGTGTTGTAGTTTCTATCCTATTTAAGTCTAGTGCTTCTGATTCATTTATTTCCCCTTATTTAGTGGCATGATATGGACTAGTGCCAACAAAGAAGGATAATAGGTGGTAGGTCAAATTGGCCTCCAAAAATAAAGTAGCAGTTGTACATGGATGTGGTTTGAGGATTGGTTCACTCTTTACTATAGTGGATCTTTACATTATACCATTGGGATCTTATGATATAGTGTTGGGTTTGGATTGGTTGGATGCTCATCAAGTAGTGATAAATTTCTAGTGTAAGTCAGTGTACTGTGTGTATGATTCAGGTAGAGAGGTAGAGGTAGTTGACATTCAAAGACCTATCTCCTTGCCTATGATTTCTACGATGCAATTGAGGAGATTTATGTGTCAGGTTTGCTAGTTTTTTTTCATGACAATTAATGATTTAGAGTTAGGGGAGAGTCAAGAGCTTCCCCTTGATGATCATCCTATCATTAGGCAGTATTCAGATGTCTTTCCTAGTGATATTTTGAGGATGCCACCTAAGCGTGACATTGATTTTAGGATAGATCTTGTTCCCAGAGCAAAGCCTATTTCCCGAGCTTCATATCGGATGACCACTCAGGAGCTTAAGGAGATTCGATTGTAGTTAGAGGATTTGTTAGCTAAGGGGTTCAATCTTCCTAGTGTCTCTCCTTGAGGAGCACCGATCATTTTTGTGAAGAAGAAGGATGAATCTCTAAGGTTGTGAATTGATTAACGACAGTCGAATAAGGTGAAGGTGAAGAATAGATAGCCCTTGTCAACGATTGATGAATTTTTTTATCATATTAAGGGAGATAAGGTGTTTTTTAAAAATTGATCTTAAGTCAGGGTATCATCATCTGTGTATCTTTGAGGCAGACATTCATAAGACTACATTTCACACTCGATATGGGCACTATGAGTTCACTGTTGTGCCATTCGGGTTGACAAACACACCATTTATGTTTACAAGCTTAATGAATGGAGTGTTTGGCACCTATCTTGACAGATTTTTCCTTGTATTCCAAGATGAAATTTTGATCTGTTTGAGGACTATGGAAGAGCGCAAGGAGCATTTGTTGTAGGTATTGCAATGTCTAAGGGAGAATCAACTATATGAAAATTTAGAAAAATGTGAGTTCTTTCAAACAGAGGTGAGATATTTGGGTCATGTCATTTTAGGAGAGGGTATTGTCATGGATCCTTCAAAGCTCCAAGCCATGATAGATTGGCCTATGCCCAAGGATGTTGCTAAGGTTCACATTTTGATGGGTTTAGCAGGTTGTTATCGGTGGTTTTTATAGGGTTTTTCAAGGATAGCTCATCCTATCACTTCTCTTCAAAGGAAAGAGAAGAAGTTCATTTAGTAAGAGCAGTTTTAGGAAGCCTTTCACACTCTCAAAGATAGGTTGACTAGTAAACCTATTTTTGTAGTTCTTGATCCTACCAAAGACTTTGTGGTGTGTACTGATGTTTCTTTTGAGGGTCTTGGAGAAGTTTTGATGTAGGATCGCCGCATGATAGCTTGAGTCTCGTAAACTCAAGGATCATGATTTGAACTATCCTACGCATGACTTGGATTTAGCTGCCATTGTTCATTCCTTGGTGAGATGGAGACATTTTTTGTTGGGGCATCAGTTTGATTTTCATAGTGATCATTGCAGTGTATAATATATATTCACATAGCCAAAACTAAATGCTAGGCAAAGGCGGTGGATGGAATTCTTGTGTGGGTACAGTTTCGGGATGAAGGTTATCCAGGGTAAGGAGAATGTTGTTGAAGATGCTCTTAGTTGATAGAGACATGAGCTTTCAACAATGACTCTTCGAGTAGATTTGAGGAGTCAGATCATTATAGCGCTTCCTGCAGGAAATTGGTATCAGAAGGTGAGGTTTGAGGTTGAGTCAGGAAGAACTCTGGAGGGTAGATTTGCAGGTTATTCTCTTGAGTTAGATGGTCTCTTGCAAAAGTTGGTTCACATTTATGTTCCTTCTTCAGAGGGTCTTCATACCCTAATTTTTTTAGAGGCACATCGAGTACCCTATTCAGCTCATCTAGGTGTCAAGAAGATGCATGTGAACCTCCATCAATTGTATTTTTTGGCCAGAATGAAGAGGGATATTGTAGATTTTGTCTTGAGGTGTTTGGAGTGTTAGAGGGTTAAGGCAAAGCACCAGCACCCCATAGGTCTTTTGTAGCCACATCTTGTTCCATAATAGAAATAGGACATCATTTCAGTGGATTTTATTGTCGGCTTGCCAGTGTCTTCTCATCGTCACAACGCCATCATGGTCATTATGGATAGGTTGAATAAGGTAGTGCACTTCTCTCATGTTTGGTCTTTTTATAATGCTTCTTTAGTGGATAGGATTTTCATGGAGGATATAGTCAAATTGCATGGGATTCCTCATAGGATTATCTCAAATAGAGATCCAATGTTCACTTTGGCTCTCTCGACATCCTTGCAACATGTGTTGGGGACTCAGTTGAACTTTAGTTCAACTTACCACCCAAAGACTAATGAGTAGACTGAGAGGGTTAATCGGGTCCTTGAGGGTAAGCTCAAGATGTATGTCATGGATCAATAGTCTCGTTGGGAGGACTATCTGTACTTATTGGAGTTTGTGTATAATAATAGATACCAAAGTTCTATTGGTATTCCTCCCTTTCAGGCATTGTATGGTTGTCCTTATCAGACCCCACTAAGTTGGGATTGTGTTGAGGATAGAGTCCTTCTAGAACTAGAGATGCTTTGGGAGATGGAGTAGTAGGTTGCTTTTATTAGAGAGCACTTGGTAGCAGCATATGAAAGGCAGAAGAAATATGTGGATGCTCATAGGATTGATCATCAGTTTTCAGTTGGAGACCAGTTATTCTTGTGGGTATGTTCAAGAAAGAGTCTGATCCACTATAGAAAATGCTCTAAGCTCACACCATGCTTTGTTGGGCCATTTGAGGTTTTGGAGAATATTTTTCCTATTGCGTACCATCTTTCTTTTCTGCCCATTCTATCATGCATCCCTGATGTATTTCAAGTTTCAGTTCTTAGGCCATATTATCTGGATATTTCTCATGTACTTGAGTGGAATTCTCTACACGTCGAGGATGGGCTACTGACTTTGGAGCCAGTGTGCATTCTGTAGCATAGAAGACTTGCCCTTAGGGGTCGACACATTGAGTAGGTGAGGGTCCAGTGCGATCCTAATGATGAGGCTTCAACTACTTGGGAGGATGAAAGAGTTATACCCTTACTTGTTTGCAGGCTTACAAGAGTAAGCTTGATTCTAGGGGGGAGGATGTAGTGCCCCTCATCTTGTTATGTGCATCATGTGATTATCTGATGATTGTTCTTATCTTGTTTTTAAGCAACTGATTATTGTGCATTGATGTGTTTTAGTGAAGGAGAATAGTGTCACATCACTCACTTGTGAGTGCCCTACGATGCTATGATTTTCCTTTCACGGTGTGCCTAACTGTGTGATTATGTATATGCTTGACTTTTTTTTTTGCTATAGGTTGCAGGTACCAAGCATCAACTCCACTTGAAATGAAAAGTTTGAGTGTGCCTTAAACCTAATGGAATTGTTGAATGGAGGTAGCACTTGGTCCCCTGTTTCAGCCATCATCCTTGAAGAGGATGATTATCTGATTTTCACACCCTGTTAGTATTGTCTATATTTTTGGTTTGGCCCATTTGTGTTGTTTGTGGCTTGCTTTTCAACTTTGCTTTATGGTTAGGTATTGTTTGGCATTTATTCCATTTGATTTAAATTCATTTGATAAATGTTTCTAATTAAATTACTGCATTAAAATGGAATTATTAAAGTTAAAAAGGTATTTTGATAATTAAAAAAAATGCTTTTATCAATTTTTAATTATAAAGTAAATTATGTTTTAATAAATAAATATCTAGATAACTGTAGTGGATAATAAATATAAAAAATAAAGAGATAAATAGTTGGAGAGAATGTAAAATGTAAATTAAATAAATAAATTAAAATATTGCATGCAACAATGGGCACTCAACACTGAAACATTTTGACTCAAAATTTGACAAAAGTTCTTTGGAATTTTGACGAACTTTCATCGGAATTATTTCGTCAATTTTCTGAAAAAATTTGAAACGTCAAAATTTTGACCTAGCTGAATATGCTAGGTCAGAATTTTGACATTTCAAAGTTCATCAAAAAATCGACGAAATAATTCTAACGAAAGTTCATCAAAATTCCGATGAACTTTTGTCGTATTTTGAGTCAAAATTTATTAGTGCAACAACAATTAATAAATTGGTTATTTTTGCAAAAGTAAGGGAAGGGAATTTAATCTTGAAACTGTCTTGTTTTTCTTTCCATGAGCATTTTCTTGTTTTTGGAGACTTTCATCTGGGTTTTGGGAGGTTTTGAATTGGGTTTCTGTAGAGATTGTTAGGGTTTTTGGAGAGATTGGAGCTGCAACTTGGGGAAACAAAGCTTCGCATGGAATCTCCAATTCTGCAAATCATTCTAAACCAAGTTCCACTATTTTATTTTCTCAATCTTATTTTTGTTTAGGAAATGAATAGTGAATGTTTTACTATCAAAAGCAAAACATTTCCTTGGTTGCATAATTATGAATTGAAAACAATTAGAAATTGCATCTTTCGAAAATTACCAAAGCCTCTTTATGTATATCATTTTTTGTTTGTTCTGTAATCATTGCATTCCTTGAGATAGCAACAATTTACACCTGCCATTTGTGTTTGCTTGAAAGTTTCTAATGCTTATTCTTTGACTCCTGTTACATGCCCTCTCTTCACCTCATGTCTTTGAGTTTTGGTTTCTAATAATATGTAACTGTTGCATTCATAGCATGCAATTAAATTTCCCCTACCATTGCTAGTTGGTAAGATTCTTAAGCCTCATATTTGTTAGTTTAGCACTGCAACCCATTTCTCCCTGTTGGTTCGCTATTGCAGCAATTCTTTTTCTATATTTTCTTTTTACTCTAAACATTGCTATTTGGGATAAATTTCATTTTGATATGAGTGTTACCCCTTTTGCAATCAATATGTTGCTTGAGCCATGCATTTGAATCAGTTAATTTGAATTTTAATCGAGTTCCCTATAATTTGTTAGATTTTGTATCCTCTTTTTTTGCATTTTGGAGCCTGAGTGGTGCCCTAGGGATTGAAATCTAAGTAATAAATATTTATTGTTTAAGGAATATATTCCTTGCATATGGCATCCAAATGCTTTGCATTATGTTTTACTTTGAAAGGAATATCATATGCTTTATGTTTTTGGTTTATATTTCATTTAAGGAACATATTTTATCATTGAATCGATATATAGTCTTTATGTTGAATGATCAATGCATTTTCATAGTGTGTGTAATTCGTTGTTTGTAGTGAATTAGGGTGAGTTCAAGTTTTCTTGAGGATGTAGGTAGCACCTCTTTCACTACATTGTGGGTCTCACGATGTACCTGGCGTCTTCTCTCCTTAGGCATGTGATATAATCTTGATGGATTTGTTTGATGCAAATCAATATATTTGAAGTTCAGTTTATAAGCATTATACTTGACAATTGATACTTTGGAAATGCATCTCTCCCTATGTTTGCATTTTAAAAATATTATATAACATGATTAATGTCGATGGATATAGCATGTTTTATGCTAGTTTTGTGTTCCATTTCAATTGACATATTACATGCTTTATGTTTGAAACTCAGCAATGCATATTCACTTCTTTTTATTTGATGAAAATACATAGAGTTGGAATTCGGTTAAATACATGCATATACATATACATACATACACACACACACAGATATATATATATATATATGTACATATGTATATATATATGTACATATGTATATATATATGCATATATGTATATATATATGTGTGTATATATGTATATTTTTATATATATATATATGTATTTTTATTATAATTTGTTACCTTAAAAACAATATTCTATTTATTAAATATACATCAATATATATTTAAATATATATACACCTTGTAGGGATAGGTATACTCATATAAAAATTATGGTATTAGAAAAGATTATTTATGTCTTTTAATTAATTGATAATGTAGTTATTGAATTGGAAAATTAGATAAGACAAAAATAAGTTGATTTAATTATATAGAGATAAATGAAGGGAACGTGGAAATAATATATTTTACATTGTGTTAATTGAGTGATTGCTTATTTTATTATGTTGGTTATTGTAAATGGGATGTTCAGGTGTTTGTGTTAAAGATGGTTTCATTGGGAAAATTTGATAATGTTTTTTTCTAGAGGCTAGGAGAGAGTAATCTTGTACATGTAAGGTTCTTTTGTTGGTTCCACTTTGAATGAGGTTTGGCAATGTTTTGTGAGTGCAAGAAGGTCCATGCCTTGTACGATATATTGATTTTTATGATTATGTTTAGTGTGGAAGATGGTTTTTACCTTGCTAGTTGGATAGGGTCCACTAGATGCAAGTAGGGGGAGTGGCTCTCAATGGGCTTTGGAACCCAAAGTAGTGTATAGGGTAACCCATATGATATTTTCTTAACCTAGTGATAACGTAAAATGAATAAGGGGGAAAGGATAGATCTCAAATTAAATAGGATAATTGGATGCCTCACCCATGCCTATAGTGCTTTTTTAGGCTAAGGATGGGTTGAAAAATCCTAGTTGGAAAGATCAACTTCCTTGTCCTCATGAAAGGAATGTGGGCTCCACATGTGTCACCCTATCGATCTATCATCTAGTGAGAAACTGTCAAGGTAACCATACATTGGGGCTGGCGTCTAGTGAGAGACTGACAAGGTAACCCATGTTAGGACCATGTGATGACACTCTTCCCTATTGCATTCTAGCATTCCCTAGTTGTGTTTCTCTTTATGTCATTTGGATGCCTATGGAAGCAATGATGGGTTTATATGATGTTAGTGATGTTGCAGTGTTGTGTTGGAGCCATGTTTATCCTTTTTTTCTTAGTATCTATTCTTCTTAACTATTGTGGTAGTGGTACCTTGTGTTATCTCCTAGCATGGGGGATGGACGTCAGAGTTCCACATGATCAAGAGGTTGGTGATTTTTCCTCTATTGGGTACCCTTGCTTCTTGTTTGTGTGTGTAGTGACTGCTCATGGTGTTGTGGAATCCTATACCTATTATAGTTCAAGAGGACTATCTTCTATGTAGTTGTGTTGTACTATAAATCAGTTGTATCATTTATTGTAGTTTAGATGTGCATTCTTCCCAATTGATCTTAGGGAAACATTGTTGTAAAAATTGTAATGTTGTAACTAATTAGATGAACTCTCTTGTAATGGATAATATAATTGATATATTTTATATATGATAGTTAAATGAGGTCAGGGAAGCATTGTTGTAAAATTTGTAATGTTGTAACTGATTTGATGAACTCTCTTGTAATGGATAATATAAGTGATATATTTTACATATGATAGTCTAGTGAGAGACTATCAGGGTAACCCATGCCAGGACCATGCAATGACACTCTTTCCTATTGTAGTCTAGCATTCCCTAGTTGTGTTTCTCTATCTATCATGTGGATGCCTCCAAAAGAAATGATGGGTTTATGTGATATGTATAGGATCATCATGGAAAAAATAGGCCCTTAAGTGGCAAAAAATTCAAAAAAATCAGAGTTAGTCAACTTGATGTAAAAATTTGAATAAGTTATATATATTATTTCAAAAATAGGTAACAATAGAATTTGTAGAAAATTGAATGTAGTTTCTAAACTACTAGGTTTATTTTTTTTAAAACAAAATTTATTTGGTGAAAATTTGAAATTTCAATGTAGTAGTACTTAAATTTTAGGGAAAAAATAAGAAGTAGGTATCTGTCTGACCAGGTTAACCACAATAAAATGATAATATTTTTTTATAATATTATAGATATAAGTAGAGGACTCATGTCTCGATGTGATGCATATTTTTTATAATTTTTTTCCAAGTAAATAATTAATTATGATGGTTTTATTACAACTTTTAAAAATATAAAAAAATATGTCTAACCACCTTAACTTGGTCAATACTTCATGAAATTAAATTTATTTTTTTAATCCTATTGTATACAAAGCATAGAATGTGACAAATGTTTCAGATTCAAAAAATGTGACACCGTTTGAAAGCTATAGATGTTTTTCAATCAGCCTATCAATCAGTACTTTGGTTGTAATTCAAATAGAAAATCAATAATAATTATTTATTAAATTCAAAGCAAAGAATAATTTATATTGGTGGAAAGTTGAGAGTCTCCTTTAAAAACCATTTTTGTTTCATTAATTTTGGGTAAAAAAAAGTCGCAAGCCACATACCCTACAAATACCCACCATATTGCCACTTTTTGGCCCATCATGATCCTACACATACAATACTAGAATGATGTTGCAGTGTTTTTTTGGATCCATATTTAGCCTTTTTTTATCATCCTATGGTCTTCTTGACTATTGTGGTAGTGGGACCTTGTGTTGTCTCCTAGCACGGGGGTGGACCTCAGGGTTCCACATGGTCAGTTTGTTGGTGCTTTTCCTTCCATTAGGTACCCTTGCTACTTGTTCATGTGTGTAGCGACTGCTCATGGTGTTGTGGACTCCTGTACCTATTCCAGTTTGAGAGGAAAATATTCTATGTAGTTGTATTGTACTATAAATTAGTTGTATCATATATTGTAATTCATATGTATATTCTTCCCAATTAATCTTAGGGAAACATTGTTGTAAAATTTGTAACATTTCTTGTAACTGATTTGATGAAATCTCTTGTAATGGATAATGTAAGTGATATATTTTACATATGATAGTTAAATGAAATGATCTTGAATTTTATTTATTTGATGACTTGTTATGGAAAATTCATATTGGTTGATCATTCAATGTGATGGATTAAATGAACTCTTTATTGACTAGATAAATCATGTTTTATGAAATAATTATTGTTAGCTTCGTTAATAGATATACTATTAACATAGGCATGGAACCTTAGAGGACTTCGGTTATATTTCATATTATCTTATGTTATGCAAGCTATTATGTATTTCTTTGAAAAAAAAAATGGTTTGTTATTTAGTGTTTTTAGGTGTTGTCCTTTGGAGTTACGTGGCGGGACGTTACACTTTCATCTCCTAACACAAGCAATGACCCTCTCGTAAGACAAATTTTCTAAACTATTTCATCCCTTCAAAAGAAAATTTCCACCATAAACTAAAATCAAAATGGTCCACCTACATATTATGTCAAAAGTAGTCCTTTGTCCTTGGATATACTATGAACACCAATGCCACAAGGTGTAGAGGTGCCTAGATTTGACAAATATGAAGAGAAGGGAGATCCTTATAACCATGTTAATGCCTACACCACCTTATGTAGTGCATTTTTCCTTGACAATAATCTATTGGTAAAAAAATTTCCTAGATCCTTGAAAGATACTCCCTTTGAGTGGTTCTCTTGTTTATCGAACAACTCAATTCGGTCATTCAATGAACTTGTTGATGCATTTGTAAACCATTTTCAAGTGAAGATGACTCCCAAAATTACCTTGGCCGATTTGATGAGATGCAAGCAAAAAGAGGAAGAGAAGATAACTAATTTAATCTCATGCTATCAATTGCTTTATTCCCAAATCAATGTCTAGGTCCTCGACCCACACCTTCAAAATATGTTCATAAAAATTTGGCAAAGTAAAATACAAGACAAGTTGACTGCTGAAATTCCCATCCTTCATGCACTTGCGCACTGTCCTCTATGATTATCAAAATTTATTTAGCAATCGAGATACAAGGTCCACTTCTAGCCGAATTGAGAGTTATGAGCCTGCAAACTTAAGCAATTCCCAAAATTTTAGAAAACAAAATAAAGGGTTCCTTCAATTCAATCCCCCTAAACAAACAACTCAAAATTTTAATAACCAAGTAGATGTTATTAAATCCATAGTTCCCTTTAGCTACGGGGATCCCAAAAGATAATTCACTCCCTTGCTTGATAGCCTTCATAACACCATGTCCCAAATTTTAGAACAAATGATTACCTTTCCTCCCATAAAAAAAACCAAAACTAATAAGCCTTTACCATTGAGCTCTAAATCAAATTCTTGTTTCCGCTATCATCTACAAAATGGACATGACATGGAACTTTGCAAGCATCTTAAACATCTTGTCCAAGACCTCATTCATTTCGACTATTTATCCATTGGAGGTGTTAGTGATAAAGGAAATAAGTTCATTGCCTCTATATACCAAAATTTTCAAATTTTTACCAACCCAATTCCAAAACATAATGTTTCATTTTTCAAAGCCAACAAAACTACAAAGAATGATGTGATGAATATTGATACAGATGGTGCAAGGGCACCAAAGTCTTCATGTTTAAAAGAGTCAAGTGTTGTTATTTTGGTGATGTTAGGCCATTGTGTTTGTAATAAGGTCTTGTAAGACCATTTTTTATGTCTTTGTGTGTCGGTTGAGTCATTTTGTGTTAGTTTCTTGAAAGTTGTCAATTTTTTTAAAAGTTGCAAAACTTGCACAAGCAACTTTGCATTTTTGGGTTTTAAGTGAAGCTGAACGGTTGGGGTTTGGTTTTTGGTGGGAAAATGGTTGATTATTTGGTGAAATGTCTTTAAAAACAATTGGTGAAGCTTGGTTCAAAGTTTTTTTGTCGATAATTTGAATTTTGAATAACAAAATGCTCATTTTTCTGTGTTTTGGAGACTTAATTTGCTTCCAAACTCTTTTGTAAAGATTTGTACGGCCTAGGAGTGAAAAAAAATTGATTGTAATTGATGGTTCTTTGAATCCTTGTTCTTTTTCATTTGGTTTCATCCAATTTCATCATGTTTGGAGTAACTTAGAGCAAATTTACTGAAAGTTGTTTGAAACCCTCACTAGGTTGTGCCTTAATTGTAAATAATGATTTTTTTTCCATTCCACTAGTGAAAAGGCCTCCAACTTGGTAGAATGGATGTAGGTAGGGTATATTTCATGTTCACAACATTACAGGAGTAGGGGTTGGTGTTAGGTGCAAATTTGGTGATGACCTCGCCTAATTAACCTCACTTATTTAGGCATAAAAGTTGCATAGGAGTTAGGGTTTGTAGAGGAACTCTTAGGTGATTGTTGAAATTGCTTGGAAAGGGTTTTGGAAACACCGTGAAAAATTTATGAGCAATTTTCATGAAGGTTTTAAGTCTATGGTTGGGATAACTTATTGTGACCTAGTGAAGCAGGCCTAATTAGGTCTAATTACAAGTGTAGCAGTCAAGATTTGGCCTTTGTGTTCTAAAGTACCCCCACCTAAAAATTAGATATGTTATCAGAGGGACTAAAGGGTATCTTTAATTGAAATCATATTTTGGGTATGAGGCCTAGTTTGAAAATTGTGTTGGAAAAACTAGTTATGGAGTGTTATTAGGAGTTAGCAGACTTAGGAAGAGAAACCCACCAATAAATGCTAGAAAGCTTGAAGAATTGATTGATTTAGGTTAGTTTGAATCTAACCACCCCTACTTAGTGTCAAATTTGTATCAGAGCATAGGTTGGTCTATAAGAGAGAGAAAGTGTGAAGCAAAAGAGAACAAGATGCCTCCAAAAGGTAACCATATGGCTAGGGAAATGAATGAAATAAAAGAGAAGAATGCAAGAGAGATTAGGAAATTGAAGGAGATGAAAGACATGTTGGTAGTGAAGCTTGAGGCTATTGAAACAAGTTATAAGAGAGGTATGGTCATAGGTGATGTGAGTTTCCATGAAGAGGAAGGGGAGGAGGAAAATCCCCAAAAGGAGTCTCAGGAAGAGTTGGATCTTGATGACCAAAGGATGGCCAAGCTACTGAAGGAAGTCAAGGGAGATAGTAACAAGGTAAAGATGGATTTACCTATGTATGCGGGAAACTTAAATGATGAAGATATTTTAGATTAGATTTCAGCACTAGAAAATTATTTTGAATGTGAAGATAACCCAAAGGAACACAGGGTAAAATTGTCAAAAACAAAATTGAAGGGCCATGCCCTACTTTGGTGGGATTATGAGAAAAATGAAATGAGGAAAAAAGGTAAGTCAAAAAATTTCTCTTCGGGTAGACTGGTTGCTAAAATAAAGGGAAATTTTCTACCAAGTGATTATGCAATTCAACTATTCAAGAAACTTCAAAATCTTAAACAAAGAGATATGGATGTCAAAGCCTATACTAATGAGTTTTATAAGTTGAGTATAAGGGCAGGTCACATGGAGGATGATGTAGAGAAAGTGGCTAGATATCTGAATGGGTTAATATTTAACCTTCAAGATGAGTTGAGTTTGAAAAACCCAAGAATGGTAGAGGAATGCTACCAATTGGCAATTAAGGTTGAAGAAAAGCTAAAGAGAAGGCAAGACAAGCAAAACAGGAGAAAAGGAAGAAATTCCAAAGTAAGAGAGAAATTTTATGATCCAAGGAAATCATATGAGAGCCAAGAAGATACAAGCAAGGTAAAAGACCAAGTTGCAGATTCAAGAGGTGGAGGTCAAGAAAGAGAATCTAGTTGGTTCACTAGAAAATGTTACTAATGCAACAAGTTTGGACATCAAGCATGGCAATGCATGGAAAATTAGGCCACTACTTTAGCCAAAGGAGAAAGGAAAACCCAATTGGTGCAAGAAGAGGACAATGAGAGCATAAACTCTCCATCACAACATGCTACTCCAGAAGTTGGTGAATCACTCATGGTAAGGAGAACCCTCATCAAGACACCAGTTGAGAAGGAACAACCACAAAGGAAGACTCTCTTCAGGACCAATTGTAAGTGCTTGGGTAAGGTTTTTAAATTTTTAATTGATTTAGGTAGTATATATAATATGGTTTCAGTTGAGATGATTGAAAATATTAAGTTGCAAAGGATACCACATACTACTCCTTACAAAGTCTCTTGGTTAAATGAGGTTCAACATGTTTTGGTTAATGAAAATTTTTGGGCGAAGTTTCATGTAGTAGGGTACAAAGAAATCTTTTTATGTGACATAATACCCATGGATGTGTGTCATTTGTTGCTAGGGAGGCCTTGGAAATTTCATAGACATGCTAAGTATGATGGAAGGAGGAATCCTTGTAAGATAGAGAAAGATGGGGTCTCCTATACCTTGATACCTTGAAGGAGGAGGAAAAATAAAAAACCATGGGATCTAATGTGATGCTATTAGGTAGGAAGGAGTTCATAAAGGTAGAAGAAGAGGAGGACATGGACCTTGCAACTGCTTCATAACCTAGAGATCTTATGACAAAAAAATGAAGAATGACTTGATTTTGGAGATCCAACACTAGCATAAGAAGTATGTTCCTATGATGATAGGTGGGGTGTTGCATTCGTTTCTTTCAAAGGGACATATTGGGGTATGTGTAGGATCATCATGGAAAAAACAAGCCCTTAAGTGGCAAAAAATTTAGAAAAATCAGAGTTAGGCAACTTGACATAAAAATTTGAATAAGTTATCTATATTATTTCAAAAATATGTAAGAATAGAATTTGTAGAAAATTGAATGTAGTTTCTAAACTACTAGGTTTATTTTATATATATATATATAAATATATATTTGGTGAAAATTTAAATTTCAATGCGAGTACTTAAATTTTAGGAAAAAATAAGTAGGTGTCTGTTTGACCACCCTAACCATAATAAAATGATTTTTTAAAAGATTTTAGATATAATTAGAGGACTCATGTCCCGATTTGATGCATATTTTTGTAATTTTTTCCAAGTAAATAATTAATTATGATTTTTTATTACAACTTTTAAAAATTAAAAACTCGTGTCTAACCACCTTAACTTGGTCAAAACTTCATGAAATTCATTTTATTTTTAATCCTATAGTATGTGAAGCATAGAATGTGGCATGTTTCGATTCAAAAATGTGATACCGTTTGAAAGCTATAGATTTTTTTCAATTAGCCTATCAATCAGGACTTTAGTTGTAATTCAAATAGAAAATGAATAATAATTATTTATTAAATTCAAAGTAAAAATAATTTATATTGGTGGAAAGCTGAGAGTCTCCTTTAAAAACCATTTTCATTTCATTAATTTTGGGTGTAAAAAAAGTCGTCAGCCACATACCCTACAAAAACCCATCATGATCCTACACATACCCATTGGTTATTTCATTTCTTTCATGCTAGAGGTTAGTATGCCCGATCAAGCATCAGTTACAAGGAAACAAAAATATATGGGAGAGATGAGAAGAAAAGGTGAAGTGGTCAAGGATAAACTACAAAGGAATGTGGACAAGTCTAAGCACACAATTGAAGAGAAGAAGAAGGAAATTCATTACAAGGATGGGGGAGATGTGGTTGCAGGTAGTGATGCAGGTTCAACAACATTCTTAGATGAGGAAGTAGTCAAAGATCATCCATCAAGTAGGCCTCTAAAGTTGGAGCATATCCTAGGTGCTTGGGAACTCAAAAAGACAAGGGAAAATGCCTAATTTTGGTATTTAGTCCATTGGAAAGGTTTACCAAATGAGGATGTTATCTGGGTGTCAAATAATGACATGATCAAGCATGAATCTATTACTGCAGAACTATCCTTAATAGGACTTGGGTTTATTTTTCCCAAGGAGTATGGTGTAGGGGCACCCAAGTCTTCATCTTAAAAAGGGTCAAGTGTTGGTATTTTAATGTTGTTAGGACATTGTGCTTGCAATAAGGTCTTCTAAGAGCATGTTTTATGTCTTTTTGTGTTGGTTGAGTCATTTTGTGTTAGTTTGTTGAATGTTGTCAATTTTGCAAAAAGTTGCAAAAGTTGCACAAGCAACTTTACATTTTTGGGTTGTAAGTTAAGTTGAATGGTTGGGGTCTAGTATTTGGTGGGAAAATGGTTGGTTATGTGGTGAAATATATTTAAAAAAATTGGTGAATGTTGGTTCAAAGTTCTATTGTTGATAATTTGAAATTTGAATAAAAAAATACTTTGTTTTCTATATTTTGGAGACTTAATTTACTACTAATTTTTTCTGTACAACTCCATTCGACCTGAGAGTTAAAAAAAATTGATTGAAATTGATGGTGCTTTGAATCCTTGTTCATTTGCATTTGGCTTCATCTGATTTCATCAAGTTTGGAGTAAGTTAGAGTAGATTTACTGAAAGTTGTTTAAAACCCTCACTAGGGTGTACCTTGATTGTAAATAATGAATCTCTTTCTATTCCATTGGTGAAAATGCCTCCAACTTAGTGGAATGGGTTCTGGAAGGGTATATTTCATTTTCACAATGTTGCAAGAGTAGGGGATGGTGTTCGATGCAAATTTGGTGATGCCCTAGCCTAATTAACTTCACTTATTAGGCATAAAAGTATCATAGGAGTTAAGGTTTGTAGAGGAACTCTTAGGTGATTGTTGAAATTGCTTGGAAAGGGTTTGGGAGACACTATGAAACATGTATAAACCATTGGAATGAAGGTTTGAAGTCTAGGGTTGGAAGATCTTATTGTGACCTAGTGAGGCAAGCCCAATTAGGCCTAATTTGAAGTGTAGCAATCAAGATTTGGATTCTATCTTCCAAAGCAACCCCACTTGAGAATTAGATATGTTATCAAAGGGAATAAAGGGTATCTGTAACTACAATAATATTTTGGTATAAGACCTGGTTTGAAAATTATGCTCAAAAAACTGGTTATGGAGTGCTACTAGGAGTTAGTAGACTTAGGAAAAGAAACCCACCAATAAGTGCTAGAAGACTTGAAGAATTGATTAATTTAGGTCAATTTGAATCTAACCAGCCCTGCTTTACATCAACAGATGATGAAAACAATAATTCTATTCTAAATAATGCTATCAATTTCAATCATATTGATGAAATGGTAGGGACGATAGACATCATCCCTCGTAAGGGTTGACCTAAGAGTTCTCTTGACATTGCTTTCTCCCCTAAGGATATACTTAAAAAATTTCATGATGGTCATCTCTACATAGCTAGTTGTATCTATGATAAGCCCATTAATGGGATATTAATAGATCCTTCCTATGGAGAGAATGTGATTACCGATGAATTTTTACTTTTCCATGAACTCTATCAAGATGAATATGATAAACCGAAAGCATGGATCAAGACACACAATAGTTTTGATTGCTCTATGAAAGTCATCTCGTAGTCGGACCAATTTCGTGTGAAGTTAGGCCACCCATGGCTTCACTCCATGAAAGTCATCCCTTCGGTTGTGTATAAATGTTTAAATTTTCCCTTTGACAATGACTATTCGCTTTCCACCATAGCGTATTTAACCCCTTGTCTTCCATAGTTAAATTTTCCCTAGATTCATTTTCCCTTGAACCCATGGAACCTATAAAACCTCAAGAAGACTTGTTTTTCTTTTCCTATCATAAGTTCAAGGAAAAGAAGATAGCTAAACTATCTCCCCAAAATAGATGTGCTAGGGAGCATAGGCTTGGATGACATGTCCTTGCTCATAAATTACATGAAGAATTCAACAAAGAATATCAAAATCCAAACTTGAATGAAGCAATGCATGAGGAATCTACCCTGAAACTAGCAAATTCAATGCAATCTCCACAATAGGAATTGAAACCTTCCATGGAAATTATCCTTCGACCTCCTATTGTGAGAAACTTAGATGATGATGACGAGGTTGCTAAAATTGATGAAGTGGTGCATAATGAACTAAATAAATCGCTTTCCTCTTCCATGAGAAATCTCCTAGAAAGAGTGTTGAAACTAGTGCTTTTCCTATTTCGGCACTTGTTCTTGTCCCTTCGGCTAGTTTCTAGCCTTTGGTATACATAAAACATGATTGGGCGGTGGATGACCTGCTCATAGGTTGACTTGCATTTTCCTTACAAGCCTTTTGCTTTATTTCTTTTTCATTTTCCTTTTTTTGTGATTGCATGTATGTAATGTTATCCCTTGTGATGTTCTCTCTCCATTTGTGACATTCCTCTATCTGTACCTTCATTCTTCTCCATGTCATGCATCTCTTTTTCTTTTTTTCCTATGTTTTCCTTTTGGGAATGACGCAAGGTGTTAAGACACCCTATGTCTCTCCCATGTTGACCCAAAAGGCTTTCTTTTTCCTTTTTCCTTTTATCTTTCTCTTTTCCATTTGAATTTTGTTTTCCTTTAGGGGATGACACAAGACATCGAGACACCACATTTCTCTTCCATGTTGACTTGAAATGTTTTTCTTTATTTTCCATCTCTTTGTGTCATTCTTTAAGTTCTATTTGTATTTGGGGGATGATGATAGTTCCAAGCTCTCTAAAAACATTGTAGAAAATAACATATTGACCACAAATCCATAGATCCCTTATGTGTTAGGTGTTTTCATTTTAGGGGTAACCACTCTTTTTTCTTTTTCTATTACATGACATAGCTTTCCTCAAAAACATATTATTTAACATAGGAATTTCCAAGTTGGCTCTCATGCCTTCTTTATTGTTTGCATTTTTCATTTTCTACTTTAAAGTAATTGCTCATAGTATGGTGTTTAGCAATTTATTTAAAGTGGGGGCATACATTGGCATTATCCTTTTTCATTTTCCTTCTTCATGGTTATTAGTGCAGCCTTCTTACTTCATACGATGTGTTTGTCACTTTATGGATGACATTGGATGTAATGTCGTTCAAGAGTGTGATCTCTCTTAGCATATTGCATTCCTCTTAGTGGTGTGATGTGATGCATTTCA
Source organism: Sequoia sempervirens (assembly GCA_007258455.2). Lineage (NCBI taxonomy): Eukaryota > Viridiplantae > Streptophyta > Pinopsida > Cupressales > Cupressaceae > Sequoia > Sequoia sempervirens. The sequence continues at coordinate 645,288,066 of VDFB02193867.1, read as the reverse complement.
TCCCCTAAGTTGTGAATTCTCTATTCTATAATTGGTCCTCTCTTGGATACATTAGGCATAATGTTCCCTAAGTTAAAGACCTCACATGAACTAAGCAAGACTCCTTTGAACATTCATTGCATGTTGCATTTTGCATTTTTTGTTATATAGCCACCTTGCATTATATAGCTTTCATGCCTGTAGAGACATCCTATTTTCTCATAAGCTCCATGCATACAAAGTTTTTCTTGCCTCATGAAGCTCAAAAATAATTTTTGTGTGGCACTTTATTAAAGTTATATCAGGAGGTATAACTTTGGTATGGTTTTAGCAGGAAGTGTAATCCAAGGCATAACTTTCCCCATAGCCACTTGTGTGTGTGTGAGTGCATACTAGCCATGAGTGTATGTTTCTCACCTTTTAGGACTTCTCACCTAGTGGAAAACTAGGAGTTCCATTGTCTTAGTGTGAGTATGTGTTTTCCAAACAAATAGCCTAGATTAGATCCACATTGGGATGGACAAATGATCAAAGCTTGATCTAATTCTTTTTCTTTTTTTCATCTTTGGAAGTCTATAATTGGCCTTGTTGTTGTTCTTTATATCATTTTCATGTGCATTCCTTTGTGCTTATGTTGGTTTTCCATGGGATCTTGATCCTGGGGTCTTGATCACCCCTCTTGGTCATTGTCATCTCATCTTGCTAGCATGGGTTCATTGGAACCCCTCTTGATGCATGTTTGTCTACTTTAGTGTGAGTTTGAAGTAGTTTCACCCTCTCCATAAAGTGGGGGCTAAATGTAGTGTCAAAAAAAAGGGTCCTTTGACTTTTTTCACACTTGTTTGGGTCCTCCTTGTGGATTTTTCCTTGATGTTACCTTGATTTAGTGTTGCAATGTGAAAAACACATTCACATTAGGTCTTGGGCCCTTGTGAACTAATGGAATTTAATGGTGCCTTGCTAAAGTGTTATGAAGCGTTGTAACACACTTTCACCCTTTTCTAGGTTTTTATCAATTAACTAAGGATAATAAATATAATTTTAATCATAATCAACATTAATCTTACCTTATTTGGAGTGTTGTAATGGTGTAAGACACTTTCACATTCCTCTAGGCTCATAATTAATAATTTTCCTTTCTTATGCTTTAATTGGCCCTATTTTACATCCACAAGCCTCATTTATTGCATCTTTTTGAGGATAATCCCAACACTCAATCAGTAACCAATCATAATAGAGGTGTTTGTAGCTTGCGTGGCCCAAATTTAGTGTTTGTGACTCATTCGGCTCCTTGGGTGAATGACTCCCACCTAGGTCTTTTTGGCTGTAAGGCAGGGTTTACACATTTCTAAGCATTTTCCATTTTTTGTCCCATACATTATGTGTGATGGGACTCATTCACCACCTTGGAAAAATGAGTCTTGTATTACCAAAATTCAAATTTAAATCAAATTTATGGTGGGATTTTATTCTCCTAGATCTGATGTTGGCTTCTAGTGTTGTAATTTTGTGAATTCTTGCATGATTTAGTATAAATACAAGGTTATTTCACTCGTATTCAACACTTAGAATTCAAGAGTTCACAAGAGAATTTAAGCATTCGTAAGAGCATTCGAGGCATTTCAAGGGAAAACAATCAAGCATTCAAGAGAATTCTTCAAGTTCCAATCATCATGTTAAAGATTGCATTCTTCATGTTTGTTATTGTGCTAACATTTGTGATGTAGAGTCCATGATCCAAGGAAGTGTTTCAAGAAAGATCTATCTCCTTCAAGCTAGAGGCAAGAACCACATCCATTGCAACCAATTCAAGCATTGTTGTAGCACCTTATTGCTAGGGTTTGGTGAGTTGCAACATCATATTTTTTTCATTCATCATTCTCCTTTCATATTTTTTTTCATTTCAAGGTTTAATTACCAACAAGGGTTCTGACCAAGGAAAACCCCTATTCACTAACCCACACAATATTTTTCCCTCTTCTCGTGTGTGATTTGCAGGGATAGATTGCATATTTTCCAAGAAGCAAAGTTGGAGAAATTTTTTCAAGTCCTCAAAGTTTTCAAAGTTGTCATCAAGCCTTCAAGATGGTTGGATAAGGCCTATAGGTGGAAATTTGTACTTTCGAATCTGAAAACCAATCAAAAAGAGTAGAGTAGACTGATAGGTACGTAGTTTGGATACTCTTTTGGTTGAAACTTGTTCTTGAACATTTTCTCAAAAATTGGATTGATTCACCCAACTTGGTGAATGAGTCCCAATCTGTATCAACATCATATTTTTGAATGATCCAGACCTCCATTCTACCTACTTTTGTCTTCTAGGTGCACACTTTCATTTTCATATCTTTCTATTATATTTTATTTATCTTTCTTCGTCATTTTGCATATCACACCATGTTTTGCAATTCATTGTCTTTTCCATGTTTACACTTGTTGGTGAACCCCTTATTAGATATCATTCAACCCCTAGGATAGCCCTTTGCAAAATTTCAATCTTCTTTGCATTGAAATATCAAGGGTTTTTTCTTGAGTCAATAGTAAGGAAATAACCTCTCTCCTTTTAGGTCTAAAAACCTAGAAGCGAAAGAGAGATCCCTATTTTTGTCATTTCAACATTATAGATGGTAATAGGTGCCTACACAAATAATTAAATCACTATGTCTATAGATATCAACTATATAGCATTGTAGCACTTGATATTCAATATCATTATATGAATACCATAGAGAGGAATAGTATAACAACCACTTTCCATGCAAATAGAATATCTCTAGAACCAATATCTCTCCTTTTTCTCATGATTATTGAAAGTAAAGTTTAGTCCATATTTGTTCTAATCTTTAATTTTATGACATAAATGACTCATTACACATCTTTTGTTTGTTTGTTTGTTTCCCATGAAGCTCACATGTTGAGTGATGAAAACACATAACAAGATCTAGAGGGGTTAATTATTTTACATGGAATTTTGTATCCTTGTATGTTTGATTATTTACTTTGCATTCATTTTTTTGATTGTTCATTTACATTAAAATACATGCTCATTATATAATTACCATACAACTCAAAGTGAAGAAAATATATGTTGGTGAAATTTGCATACTCGTGTCAACTCTTACATTATTTGGACCTAATTTGAGAGAATGAATTAATAAAATTATATATTATTAAATGGTACAATCTTGTGAAAATTTAGGTTCATTCCTAATCCTTCTCACCATAATTATCTATTTTAATTCATTTTTCTACACAATTTTTTATTTATTGTATCACCCATGTCGAGCCATTTAGTTCCACAAAACTATTATAATTTCCTTGTTTTAGGTTAATCCTATAAGTGTGGGATCAATCACATGTTGAAATAAATAATTTCCAAATAAATAAATAAAACAAATTCAAATGCTGACTTCAATGTATTTTAATCTTTCCATCAATTGACTTTGTACATATTTCATGCAATTATACCTATATAGTGTTGTTTAAAGAAATTTAATGTGGATTAAGTTAGCATTCACAAAACCTTATACATTGGAGAGAAAATTCTCTACGAATACTATAGTTGAAGCACTAAAATAAACCTAAATATGCATGATTCATTCTAGAGAGTCTGCATATTTGAATATTGTTATCCCTAGTCATTTCTTTGACCATAAAAAATTATCTTTCAAAGAGTTTGATCTATAGGAACATGACCCTTTTTCTTTGATAACTTCCTTGAAGTATTTTCAATACCATCAATCCTTGAAAATCACCATAGAGCAAAGAATCATGAGACATAGGTTGCAAAGTTCTCAATACCAAATATTAATCACATGAGTTATAACTGAGATGCATGACACTCAAAGTCAATTCTCTACATGTAAAATTTATTTACCAAATTTTAAAATAACAATAATAGTTTTGAGTTCTACTTCCAACATTTATTAAAAGATATTTTTAATTGTGATACAGAACCTATGATTAGTGCCCTCTTACAACCATCAAAATAATATGTTTAGCCTAGATTAAAAACTAAAAATAGAAATAAAAATAAAAACTAGTTCATTGGACCAGCCATCCTCACACATTGAGTGCTCATACAACACCTATCCATCTCACTCAAAAAATAATTTCCTAAATATAATTTGATAGTATAACCTATGTTATGTTTAATTTTTTTTTGTATAGCCATGTATTAAAGAATAAAGAATACACTAACCCACATATTCCATGATTGTCAATTACATCAATAAAATCTACAAAATCCTTCAGATAAAACTAAAAGAAAATCCATGGATAAAATTTAGAATGCTACTGGTGCATGCTGCGGAGAATTTGTTATTCTATGACATGCATGAAAAAAACCTTGTTGGTCATCCCTCAATCCATCATTTAAATAAAGAGAATAACATGAACAAACATAATAAAACACCAATGCTTCCATATTTATGTAATCATCACAATGGAACCTATAAAAATGGGTGTGAAATAGTTAACTACTATCATACCCACTTTCAAGTTATTTCATTCAAGGATAACCCTAGAGATCTCAATGCAAAAGAGAAAGAGATCTTGCAATAGTGCTGTCCTAGGGGCTGAAAGTAGACTAATAAATGGGTTGACCACCAAGTTTAGACTTGGAAAGGACAATGAAATGAAACATGCAACACTAAACCCTCATTGCATGCAAAGTAACAAGTAACACTAAATGACATAGAAAAGTGAATGAAACAACACAAAAAACTACAAAATAAAATGTGTGCACCTAAAAATCTAGAAGTGGCTGGATGAAGGTCTAGAAAATTAGAAAAATTCACTTTAAAGTTGATTGGGACTCATTCACCAAGTTGCGTGAATAAGTCCAGTTTCTAGAAAATTGTGTAGGAACAAGAATTTGTCAAAAGGGTATCCAAATCTACAAAAACCTGAAAAATTGGTTGGAACTGGGACTCATTCAGCAAAAGTGGTGAATCAGTCCACTTGGGACTTTCAGAAACTTCAAAGGCTGATCCTACTCTTCTCTATCTACTCTTTCCTTCTTGATTGGTTTCGAGATCTAAAACCCTAATTTGCAGTTTGGGCAAAAAAAAAAGAAAAGCGATTTTGAAAGTTGGGAATTCTTATTTGATGAAAAGGGTATCCAGAAATGCAAAAAAAATCTACCAAAAAGCTAACATAAAGGAATTTTTTTTGAGTCATGTAGGATCACCCTTAGACCACTAGATACTCTTGCATCATCTTTCCACTTAAGAAGAACCCTATGAAGATATGTTTTATATTTTTTTTGGGAAATAACTCTAGGTTGAAAAAATGTGAAGCTGTGAAGATTTTTCCTATCCGATTTCATGTTTTCTGAAGTTATTCAAAGGGTCCTTGGGGGTTTTCTTGGCTTAGACGTATGGTGAGAGCCTTATGGTTCAGTGAACCATTAATGTTTTCTGCAAAGAGTGATTCCTCCATATGTTGTTGGGCTACATACATGTGATAATGAATATGGGAATTGTTACTATTATTTGTTGTGCAGTCACACAATTTAAAAGGTTTTGTGCACCCAAAATATTAATAGAAATTAAGCTAAGGAATATTACAAGTTTTATGATCAAGAATGACTAAAATAATAATATTTTTTGGTTTATATTCATAAAATTTAAGGAATAGACATTTTATTTGTTATGGAAGATGAGGACGCTGATTTCCTTTATGTTAGCCTTTGATATACATTAAGAAAAAATGAAAGAAATATTTAATATACATGTGAAGACATGACTGGCATAAATAATTAATATATGGTTTCAATTGCAATGTATAAAAAATACCTAGCTATGTATATATGAAAAGTCTCACACCCTAAATAGATCTTGTTCACAAGGAAAGTTACCAAACCAATGCTATGTGTTTAGTTTTCCATATGAATATGAGAACTTTGTATTAAAACAAAACTCAATTTCGTTGCTTTGTATACTGAATACCCTAGAACATATATATGTTATAAAAAAAAACCTCTAACACCCTAATAAATTCTAAGTAGGAAGGGAAGAGAAGGAAAATTACTAGATTAATGTTGTGTTCAAGATCCCTTATGAATAAGAGTATTTTTATTGGAATAGAACTAGGTTTGACACAATATATTTTCATAATCTATAACCATTTCTAAGGTTAATCATTCAACCTATCAAGACTACATACAGATGTTTAAAATGTAGATCACAAAATGATAATACATGTTTAGGAAAATTCTTATGTGCCCTATTCTTGTAACTAATGTTATAAATATGTGAATCCTTTTTCATTAAATTTGCAATAGAGGGTCTCTTAAGATAGTTAATACTCTCAGACCCTATGTTGAAATAAATATTGTTCATTAAAGGCTAGACTTGAGGTGCCTAGCAGATGATGTCTCAGACATGTATCATAACCCAAAACGTCACAACTTCACTCTAAGAATGATCCTCTATTTTTCATGGTGCTTGTCACCCTAAGAATGATCCTCTATTTTCCATGGTGCTTGTCACTTGGGTTGTAAGGCCCTCACTTTTTAGTGAAACAATGGCATTAAAAGGATTCAGGGTAGTAAACACAATAAAAATAAATAAGTAAAAATATCAGACACAAAACCGTAAGACTCTGGTCTTAGTTGCCTCTCCAATGCCACTAGGTACCAAAGTGAGACCCAAACAATTAACGAATAAAATAATTTTTATATGTTCTTGGGCTCTATTCTTCCCTTACGGTTCCAAGAAAAAAATCGATATAGAAAGAATCTCCGGGCCATTGCTATTCCTTGGTGCAGGTGAAAATATGAATGGGCATTGGAGAAAATTAATGATACGAAGATTAGATTTCTAAGGTTTCAAAAAAATAAAAATTTAGGGTAGCGACAACCCAAGCATTACAGATCGTGGCCTTCCCTTTTCTTAGAATGCATGTCTAAGATGGCTTATTCACCATTGCAGGACGTTACTCAAGCATACATGGTTTTTAAACCCTTGATTCTCCATCACTTAAAATAGCTTATAAATAGGCAAAGAATAAAACAAAGGGAAATTATAAATATTTATATAAGAAATCAAATCTGGGCCCAAATTTGCTCTTTGTATAAAGTTTCAGACTGTGCCCTGTAAACAACAATTCATACATTATAAGGGTAGGAGTCATGCTAAGAAAAATGCATAGGGTTTCTTTTTTACTACATCTAAACACTAGAACAACATGAAAAAAAAGCATGTATAAACATATATAAATGACAGGGAAATTTGGGAAAACGTGGGTACTAGAGGTCTTCCTTTCCTAGCTATTAGCTTGTCGTTTGATCTTGATGGCAGCATAATGGCAGCATGAAATTTTGGGGATTATGATTCCTTCTTTTAGTTTTCATTAGAAAAATTTAAATAGTTGAAAGATAATAGGTCTGGGGGCAATAGTGTTTAGAGTTTATTCTCATTTTGTTTAATCTTTGATAATCACAACAAATTGGTCTTTAAACGTCGCATTAAGACACTTCTCTAAGATCCTTGTTAGTGTTAATTTATACAAGCCACAGGGATATTCGATGCTTCAATTGTCATGAATTTTTATTTTTGGAAGTTACCTTATTGATTAAGCTTTCTTGAAACTATTTTAATATAAATATATCTACATTTCAAACTTCATACGATTATTATCTCACCCACTCTTATTCTTTTGGCGACCTTTGCAGATTATTTTAATTTAATGCGTAAGAATATTTAAATCATGAAATACAATTATTATCTCACTCATTCTTATTCTTTTGGTGACCTTTGCAGATTATTTTAATTTAATGTGTAAGAATATTTAAATCATGAAATAGTTAAATATGGGACTACTTCAATGCTTGTGTTCAAATATTGCAAGGTTTTGAAGAGGTTGTTGTCCTTGTGTTGTTTCATTCAACTGAAAATAAAATGGTTAATATAAATTAAACACACATATAAAAGGAAATCATAGCTTCAAAATACCTAATAATTAGAGAGATGTTATATATTATAATTATGCTAGTACCTTAGTTAATTCTTTAAAAGAAAAATCTTATCTTGAAATTTCTTCTAAGTAAGTTTATGCCATTACATATCAAGTATATGATAAAGAATTATTTTTTATGTGTTATTACTTATGATAGTGACCACTACCAACAAAATAAATGTTAAGTAGAAATAAAAATATTTTAAAATGATAATGTAAATTATTAGAGCAAGCATTGAACAAGGTTATGCATGGAGCAAGGATTTCAATGTTTACTAGTATAATTGACTTCTTGCCCAAAAGAACACTATCTAATAGGTACATGTACAATTGACATTCTAGATAGCCACACAAATCAATTTAAATTTAAAAAATGCCACATAATAGTGACATAGAAGTAGTGTACTTCATCTTGGCAAGTGCTTATTTAGGATTTTACAAGAGTTTGAGGCATGTAAATTTCACAACTTTTGCAAGTACATATTTTTAATTTTTTTTAATCTATTTTTCTAATACAATTGAATACCTTGGTATATCAAAGCTACACTATTTTAATTTGACATAAGATAGTGATAATCTAACTTGAACAAGGATGAGCATCATTTGGCTACTAATACCGCCTAGATTACTATTATTTATAAGAATTAGGAAAATCTAGGAGATAAAAGATAAGAATATTATGCAATATTATATTTAGTTGACCCAAATTACATTGAGTACAAAGCCTTACATATATAGGAAAAGAAGGTGCAATCCACCTATGACGTAAATTGATAAGTGCCCCATGAAGTGGTACAAAGAGTAGACAAACGCCCTATAGGTGTCAACCTTAGGAACACTTGGAGTGTGCAAACCAACAACCTCAATGACCAAGTCATCAACCTTTTGTACCAATTGTTGAGTGACCTTTCATGTGAGATGGAAAGTCTTTCTTGGCCTCAAAAGGTGTGTGTATGAGGTTTACCAAAAATGTTGGTAACCTCTAGATGTCTAAAAGATTGCACATTCAGTTAGAAAATATGTGGTCTAATGTCATTAACCTGAGTACACTTAAGTATAGTGGAAAAAATAATTATTCACATCAAAAACCCCTTAAGTGATACTTGGGGAGATCACGAAAGTGCAAATAGATAGAAATGGGTTCCAACTAGAGGTCATATTAGGTACCCATGTACAATGCATTCTCTCATAAATTGGAGTATAGGATAAAACCCAATGGCAACAAAACTCCTCTCCAAAAAGGAGAATTAGAAGGATTTGAGACCTTCTGAAAATATATCCCTTGATGATAGGAATATGGTGATGAAGAAATCCTAAGCATGTCAAAGTTTTAAACTTTGTTGATGATGGACAAGTGTTTGTTGGAATCAATAAATTTCCAAGTAATGTAGATCAAGATGTGAGATACAAAATATTGCATGAGTGAACATATGAACAGTACGAACACTACTCAACCAATGTACACAAAATTCATAAAAATCTATGAAGTTGATAATACAAATAGTACTATGATGAGGAGTACTAGAAATTGAAAAAGTGATCCACTAAATTAGTCCCCCATGCGAGAGATTAGGATAGAAGGTTCATGAGGCCTCACAAAAAGAATATTATGTCATTTCTTCATTGAAAGAAGCATTAACATAGCACATCATATGTAGTTCCCCCTTAATACTAAGAGAAATAAGAAGAAAATTTGAGATTGAGAGTAAGGAATGTAGAGATGTATAGGGCATGCTCCAAGACACACTCAGATGAGGTGAGAATCACAACAATCTGCGTTGTGATGACATAGGCCCCCATTGCACTTTATAATTTAGTATATGTATAACAATTTCCCAAATTCCTTCCCTAAGGAAAACACATACAATTTTATGGCACATTATATGAGTGCATTTACAAACATATTACAATTATGAGTTCTACAAGTTTATTGTCATGAGGTTGATTAATAAGAAAATATTAAGTTATGTCTTGTGAACCTCTATAAAATAAAAAAATTAGAAAATTAAACACCCATAATGTGGACCCCCCATTTTTCCAAATTCATTACAAAAGAGAAAATTGACTCCTCTTTTACAATTTTTTATCTAAGGAAAAAAAATCACCTCCCCCTATCACTTTCTCATTGCCACGTTCATTGAAAAAGAAGACTCCTCATTCACAAATTTTTAAATATGATAAGAAAATGACCCCTTCTTTGCAAAATTATCCTCCCCCTTTACAAGGATTTGCAATGGTAACTTCATTCTCAACTAAGTTTAACTAATACCTAACTTTTAGTGATTATTGAACATTTACCACTAATAGTTAGAGTAATTACACCATTTAACAATAATTCTATTTTTTTATAGTAGATTTCCACAATCTATGAAGATTATTGTTAAATGTTTCTCGTTTAGATTGTGTAATTATTTTTGCATCAACGTTTCGAATCACACTCCATGATCCATCATCAGGATAGTAGAGAGCATAAGGAGTAAAATTAAAAGTTGCAAATGAAGAATTGCATAAGAAGGAAGAAAGAAGGAAGGGAGATAGGATGGAATGAAAAAAAAAAGCAAAAAGGTTGACTAATTAACCACATCAACCACAAGACTAGAGAGAAAAAATAAGTGAATGTAATGAAAGAAAAATGATACGCCTTTTCCTTGCTTAATTTGAGAATAATTAATGATAAATTGGACTTCATATCACCTTGATCTAGTGTTGTGATAAATTTCACACATCCGCATTAGGTTTTGGGACCTTCTAAGATAAACACAACTTTTCCCTAATTTAATGTTGTAAAGTGCATTTATTGACATCTTCACATTAAATTTAGGAGGCTTGTAAATTAAGTGGACCTAATCTAGTGTTGTAATATGCTTTACACATTCACATTGGATTTAGGGCCCTTTTTAGCTAAATAGACCTATTTTTTCCTCAATTTAATGATGTAAAGTATATTTATTTACACTTTAACATTGGATTTTGGGCCCTATTGCATTTATGGCCTTAATTTCATCATTAATAGGCCCTTAGGACCCTATATTTTGCATCCCAAGGCATATTTCAATCAAAACCCGAGAATATCAACATATAAACTTAATTTACACACTCCTCGACACTTTAGCAGTCAAAATAGGCCCTATGGGACCCATTCGCCATTTTAGGTGAATGAGTCCTATCCAGGTGGGACCCATTCACCATAAATAGTGAATGAGTCCCATTTGGCCTATTTTGGAGGTTTTAAGGAAGAAAACTTGATTTTAAGTTCAAATCTCTTCTATGTTGGCCTTTGTGATCAAATAAACGTCCATTTGAGTGCATTCCCTGTATAAATGAGGTTTCAAACACTATTTCACATAAGCCTACATTATACCAAGCCAAGAACTCAAGAGTTAAGCATTCCAAGAATTTACAAGGTTGTTAGGAGAGTTTGCAAGATCAATTTTAAGGCATTCAAGAGAAAAATTCTTCATCAATTGTTGCAGTAATTCAAAATTCATCATGATTTCAAGGATATCAAGCATTAAGCATGTTATTAAGATAGTGTTGTGATGTAGCATTAAAGATCCAAGATCAAGCATTGTTCTACTCCTATTGTCAAGATCAAGATCTACATCGTTCATGGCCATTTCATGTTGAGTTGCAGATTTACAAGACATCATTTATAAGGCATCATTCAAGGTATTATTTTCCTTGATTCATGTTCTTTATTTAATGTTTCATTCCTCCATTTCATTGCCTCATCATTTTTTTTAATTACCTACAAGGGGTTTGACCAAGGCAAACACATATTCCCTAACAATCAACAATTTTTCTCTCTTTGTGTAATTGCAGATCTGGGTGCTTTGAATACTTGAAGGAACATTGAAGATTAGGTTACAAGATTTTTGTAGTTGTCTCCACATTTGCAATGTCAAAATATTCACTAAAAGGTCACGTACAACCCCGAAATCAAGGTTTCAAATCCAAAAACAAAGAGGAACAAAAAAAGTAGACATTGAACAAACCCAGATTTGGGACTGATTCACATAGATTGGTGAATGAGTCCCAGTAGGCCTAAATTTTAGAATTTGTAGCATTTTCAGTCATCATTGAATCCTCTACAAGTTTCCAGGTGCATACTTCTAATTTTACTATTTTATGTTTTGATTTATATGAATTTCTAGGTCATTCATTCAAGTTTCATACATCACTAGGTTTTGTCATTAGATCTTGCATTTCATTTGTTTTTCCAAGCCCTAGCTTGGTGGTGAATCCATAATTAACTCATAATCAGACCCTAGGACAACCCTTTTGTAAGGTCTCTTTCTCCTTTGCATTGAGATCTCAAGGGTTATCCTTGAATGAAATTGGATAACTGGGTGTGATCTATGTCCTAAAACCATATGATAGCACCATACCACATTTTCATCATTTCAATGAATAATATGAAACAAAGAACAACGAGGCCTAATAAGAAAGAGAAATTTGAAAGAAGGACCAATAATTAAAAAGAGTTAAAAGAAGTGAAACTATAAGCATGATACAAAACAACTTACTAATTTATGATAGCATAATAAGTAACAAAAATAAATAACTATACATGTACATAAACATAATTTACATACTATGCATATACATATAAATTTATATTAAAAAAATACATATATGCATAAATATATACATGTAGAATTAAATATTTATATGAGCAACAAAAGGAATCAAAAAGAGTTATGAAGCAAAAAATAATGAAATAAATAAATAATCATATAAATACAAGAAAATAAGCCTACCAAAATTAAAATTATATATAAAACTAGAAAAGGAGAATAAACAAAAATATAACCATATATATGTAGGGTCATATTGTATTATTCTTTAAAATCTTGATAGATCATTTGTTGTAGGGTGATCCCACAATAGTGGTTTACAATTTTAGGCCAAACTGGACACTGAAATAGTTTTTTTTCACTAAATCTTCACATTCGGGCACCTATAGTGGCTAAACCGTGAGGAATTTGAAGATGATGCAAACTAGAGTTTCATGAAATTTTGTTTGTAGATTCTAAATATTTTTTTTTCAAAAGTTTTGGAATCAGATTGCACTTCTTTTTCCATCTCCCTTGAAAACTAGTTTTTTTTAGAAAACAACATTTTTAAAAAGTGACACTCACCGTATAACACATAACTTTTTTTCCATGAAGGATAAAATTATAATTCCTTCAAATTTAGATTTGTAACTCTGATAGATAGTGCTTCCACTTGGTTAGTTTTTTAGTGAATATTTTTTCTTTAAAATCAAGTTTCAAAGTCAAACCAATTACAATTCAGACATAGCACGACCATATGATGCATAACTTCTTTTGTATGTATCAAAATTCAATTTTTATTTTTTTTGTTGGATCAAGGACTTCAATATCTGGTGCACTCATATTTTTTATTATTTTTTTTGATGATTTTCTATTTTTCCACATGTGCAAAACAAAGAGCTTTATTTTCGGTGAAAAACCTACATTCACAAGAAATAAAAAAATATAATAATCAAATTAAATTTTATTAAAATTATACTTTTTTGGAAGCGTATAATAAGGACTAAAAACTTACAAAAAAATAAATTTTAAATGAATTCATTTGATCCCCCAAAAGGTAAATCAAAAGTGTTTTTTTATCAGCATTTTGATAGGTGTAAAGGAGACTCGGTTATAGGTATGGTTTAAAACTAGCAAGGTTCTATCCAAGGGGGCTTGGTCTAAGGTAGTTTGATCAAGCCCTCTTCAATTGGAATCATTTAAATAGAAAATTTCAAGGCTTAAATCATTATATTTTCTAAAATTATGTGATTTCAGCAAAAATCAGGATCTCCCAGAAATTCTAAACCACTATTGTGGCAGCCCCATAGGGTCGTCCGCAAAGATACCCACACCTATCTCTACCTCCACTCATCTTCTGATCACCACCCTAGCCAAAAATTTGGTGTTCTTAAAACCCTTTCTTGGAGAGCCTACCAAATTCGTAATGATGAAAACCTAATGCAAGAGTTGACTCATCTTCATCATGTCTTCAAACTAAATGGATATTCAAACAAGAAAATCTCTACGGATTTCTACGAAGCCAAATCCAATTTTTCCTCTAGATCCAAACCCAACCTTTGCTCCTCCACACTTGGTGTTTCTCTTCCTTTTGTTGATGGCATCTCACAAAAATTCTAAAGGATCCTCCTTAAAAAGGCCTTTGTTGCACTTTTAAACCCCTTTCAAGCTTGATAAAGTACATCCCTTTACTCAAAGACTCCAAGGACATCCTTCTTGAATCTAGAGTCTATAAAGTTGTCTGTTCATGTGGCATTCCTCACATAGGTGAAATTGGTGGCTCTTTTACTGCTAGAATCAAAGAGCATAGTGTTCACATCATGCATGAGTGTAGCTCCAAATCAGCCCTAGCTGACCACTCCTCTTCCACCAAGCATCACACCAGTCTTGAAAATACCCAAATCTTATCCAAAAAAGATAACTTATTCAAGAGGAAACTAAAAGAAGCCAATGAAATCAATCATTATCCTCAAAACCTTAATCGCGATGAGGGATGGAGTCTAAGCTTGTCTTGGAACCCTTTTCTTTCCAACATGAGAACCCAACATCATCCTTCTCTCCACTACTCTTCTTTGTTTCCTCCCACCCCATTTGTAGCTCTCTCTCATGTTTTAACCACCCTTGTTGCCCCCCCCTTTCTCCTTCCTTTTTAGGTTGGTTTCGTTCCTTTCATATTCTTCTTCTTCCACCTCCTCTTTTCCATTTCCCCCTTCTTGGTTTGTTTCTTCTCCTTCTCTCTTGCTCCTATTAGCTCTCCTTGTGTCTTTTTCCTTATGTATTTTCTATTTCAATTATTTTTTTATATATTTGTCTGTGTGTATTTGTGTGTATTTATTTTTATGTCCTTTGTTTCTTCTATGGGTCTTTTATCTATTTATTTACTTATATATTTACATATATTCATATACATATACATGTATATACCTGTTGTTCGTGTACATATATATGGTTGTATTTTTGTTTATTCTCCTATTCTAGTTGTCTTTTATATATACTTTTAATTTTGATAGGCTTATTTTCTTGCATTTATATATTTATTTATTTATTTCATTTTATTTTTTGCTTCATGCCTCTCTTTGATTCCTTCTTTTCTCATATAAATATTTTCCAAGAAAGTAAAATATTTTATTATTATCTTTATTTATTTAAAATTTAGTAGCTTTATTATTACTTTTTAATTGTTTGCAATTTTTGAAAATATGTAACTACAAAATGAAATATTATTGTTGAAATGTGTAGCTTCATAATTTTAATTTAATTTCCTATTTTCCAATAATATTTTTTCATTTTTATTTATAGTCCTTTAAAGCTTCTTTGTATTTATATTCTTATATTTTCATATATACTTTTATTATAATTCAACTAGGTGTATATGTGCTTATTTATTTATTTATTATATATTTATGAGTAATAATATTTGTTTTATTTCCATTTATTTATTTATTTTGTATATTATTATATTATTTGTTAGCTTCCTCCTACATTATTATATTCTTTCAATTATTTTTTCCTCCTAATTTTTAATAGATTATGTTTAGAATATTATTATTCTTCCATATTATATATGTATAGATTTTACATCTTTATTAAGGTTGTTTATTTCAATTTTATATTTTTATATATGTAACTTTATATAATATTAAACTTTACATAAAACTGCATTATATATTTATGCAAATATGTATTTGTTTAATTAGCCGATACACTATTTGTGTCAACTTTATTCAGAATTTTCGTCGGCCTCGCCGTTTTTTAGGCTTCTGGAAATCGGTAAAAAGGTGGCAGGTGGGTTATAACTTCGGTTAGAATTTCGTCAGCCTCCCAGATTTTTGGCCTTCAAATGGCCATGAAAAAGGTGGTTGAGGTGGTTGTTGGTTGCTTTTGGAATGGGGTGGCATTTTTCAGGCCGCATGGATAGAGAAGGCTACGAAAATTAAATGTTGGTTCGCATCAACATTAATTTTTGTATGCTTTGCGTGTATTGGGGATTGTCGTAATAACAATTGTCGTTTAATGCCTTGGGAAAAAAATGAATGTTTTGAAATTTTTCAATAAGGCATTATTTGGTGTCGTTCTATTGATATACCTGATATGAGAGTAGTGAGCGACGAGGGTAAGCTTTTGTGAGGGTGCTAGCTAGATTAAGCTTTGTGCAACTTCTGCAAAGGTGGGTGGAGGTTATTTTATGTTTTCTGCAACAGTGGATGGTTGGAAATGCAAAAGAAAATTGTTTCCTATGATAATATATTTCCTATTTTTGTGCAGAAAGGTTGGTGAGAAGATGTGTGTTTGAAGCAAGTGGGAAGAGGTGCATGTGGAAGAAACCCTTGGCAATATTGTTTGATTTGTGGTTGGCAGTTATATTGCTTGATTTTCCATAAGGTACTACTAATTGTTTCAAATACCTTGTCTGATTTATGGTTCACATTTTGTGTGCATGGTTTTGCATGGATTTGATACTATGATTTTTTGTGGGTATGTGTGTATGGTTTCCATTATCTATGTATGTTTGCAAGCTTGGAAAAACAAGGCAACCTGGAGAAAGCTGGTGGAAAGAGGTTTGTTTGAAACAACCGGCAAGAGGTGCATATGCAAAAAATTGTTTTCCATATTGTTTCTTTAGATTTTCCATAAGGTATTGTTGAGAAAAGACTACATTGTTTGTGAAAAGGAGTATTGTTTGGTTTAAGGTTCACATTTTGTGTTTATGGTTTTTCATGGGTTCCTATCTATTATTTTTTGTGTTTTGTGGGTTTCTTCGTCTGGGTCGATCTTTAAACCAATATTGTTTGGTTTATGGCTTACGGTTTGTGGTTATGGTTGCAATGGAATAAAATAGTCAATCCTATCTACTTTGTGTTAGCTTCCATTGGGTATTGTTTGAATTTTTGAGGAGGTTGTGTTGAGAAAGGAGTGTTTTTTGTATGGGTTTGTTATTGTCAATTTCTGTAGGGTTTGTGTTTATTGTTTGTGTTTTGTGTGTATGTTTGCAACATAATAAAATTGTAGAGGTTATGGAGCTTTATGTCAATTTTTATTGTATAGCTTGGGCTATATTGTTGGTTTTTGCATGTGGGTGGCTGTTGAAAGTAATGTTGTTTGATTTATGGATTTTTTTTCTTGTTATGATTGGAACAGAATAAAATAATTAATGTTGTTGATTCTATCTTTGGTTACATTAGGTATTACTGATTATTGTTCTTTGCCTTAAGCTATATTGGGTATATTTTAATATCAATATATATATATATATATATATATATATATATATATATATATATATATATATATATATATATATATATATATATATATATATATGTAAGATTAAAATTGTTAAGGTTATGGAGTTTTGGTCAATTCTTATTGTATAGCTCAGGCTATATTGTGGCTTTCTGCATGTGGGTGGCTATTCAAAGTAATGTTATTTGATTTATGACTTTCATTTTCTAGTTATGCTTGGAACGAAATAAAATAATTAATGTTGTTGATTCTATGTTTGGTTATTTGTTATTGTATAGCTTGGGCTATATTGTGGCTTTCTGCATGTGGGTGGCTATTGAAAGCAATGTTGTTTGATATATGGCTTTCATTTTCTAGTTATGGTTGGAACAAAATAGAATAATTAATGTTGTTGATTTAATGTTTGGTTACATTAGGTATTACTGATTATTGTTCTTTTCCTTAGGCTATATTGGGTATATTTTAATATCAATATATATATATATATGTAAGATTAAAATTGTTAAGGTTATGGAGTTTTGGTCAATTCTTATTGTATAGCTTGGCTATATTGTGGCTTTCTGCATGTGGGTGGTTGTTCAAAGTAATGTTATTTGATTTATGTCTTTCATTTTCTAGTTATGGTTGCAATAGAATAAAATATTGTTGATTCTATGTTTGGATACATTAGGTATTATTGATTATTGTTGTTTTCCTCAGGCTATATTGGGTATATTTTAATATGAATAAATATGTGTATATATATACATATATATGTGTACATATATACATATATTTATATATATTAATTTTATGTGGGTTTCTCTTTATGGCTTGCATTTAGTCGATATGTTGGAAACAGGGAAAAATCCTTGAGCTTATGCTTTTTTTGTCGATTGTAATTTTCTTGATTTTCCATACGCTACTATTGATTATTTCAAATATCTTACCTGATTTATGGTTTGCATTTTTTGTGTATCGTTTTGGATGGATTTGGTACTGTGTTTATTTTCTAATTTATGGCTTCCAGTTTGTGGTTATGGTTGCAATTGAATAAAATTGTCAATCATATATGCTTTGTGTTAGATTCCATTGCACAATGTTGATTATAGTTATGTTGCTTAAGCTATATTGTTTCATTTTGGAGAAGGTATTGTCGAAAAGGGTGTATTGTTTTAATTTTCGAGGAGGTTGTGTTGAGAAAGGAGTTCTTTTTCTATGGGTTTGTTACTATCAATTTTGAAGGTCTTTGTTTAATATTTGCGTTTTGTGGGTATGTGTGCAATGGAATAAAATTGTTGAGGTTAATTGAATGTTTGTCCATTGTTATTGTATACCTCGGGCTATATTGTGGTTTTCTGCATGTGGGTGGCTGTTGAAACCAATGTTGTTTGATTTATGGCTTTCGTTTTATGGTTATTGTTGGAATAGAATAGAATAAGTAATGTTGTTGATTCTATGTTTGGTTACATTAGATATTATTGATTATTGTTCTTTGCCTTAGGCTATATTGGGTATATTTTTACATTAATATATATGTGTATATATATATGTATATATATATACATATATACATATACATATACATATACATATATATATATATATATATATATATATATATATTCCATGAGTCTCTCTTTATGGCTTACATTTAGTGGATATGTTGGCAACAGGGAAAAATTATTGACCTTATGTAGTTTTTATTGATTGTTACTATCTAGCTCAGCCTATATTGTCTCATTTTCAATTAGGTTATGTTGAAAAGGCTATATTGTTTCAATTTTCAATAAGGTGTTGTTTAAAGAAGAGAAAACTCTTTGTTAAAAAAAATGATGTTTCATTTATGGACGTGTTATATGGGTCAACTTTTGATGGGTTTCTCTTTAATGTTTGAATTTTATGGGCATGTTTGCAATAAGATAAAATTGTTGAGGTTGTGCAGTTTTTGATGATTGTTAGTGTATGGCTCAAGCTATATTGTGGCTTTCTCCATCTAGGTCATTGTTGAAACCAATGTTGTTTGATTTATGCCTTTGGTTTTCTGGTTATGGTTGGAATAGAATAAAATAATCACTATTGTTGATTCTATGTTTGGTTACATTAGGTATTATTAATTATTTTTCTCTACATTAGGGTATATTGGGTGTATTTTAATATTAATGTATATGTGTGTATATATATACGTATATTGTTTCAATTTTTAGTAAGGTGTTGTTCATGGAAGAGAAAATTATTTGTTAAAAAAAATTATGTTTCATTTATGGACACATTATATGGGTCAACTTTCGACGGGTTTCTCTTTAATATTTGCATTTTGTGGGCATGTTTGCAACGGGATAAAATTGTTGAGGTTGTGCAGCTTTTGTCGATTGTTATTGTATGGCTCATGCTATGTTGTGGCTTTCTCCATCTGGCTTGTTGTTGAAACCAATTTTGTTTGATTTGTCTTTGGTTTTCTGGTTATGGTTGGAATAGAGTAAAATAATTACTATTGTTGATTCTATGTTTGGTTACATTAGGTATTATTAATTATTGTTCTCTACCTTAGGCTATATTGGGTGTATTGTAATATTAATATATATGTGTATATATATACGTATATATGTGTACATATATACATATATTTATATATATTTCAAATTTTTTTTGTTGATTATATTTATGTATATGGTTTCTCATTGTTAGTTTACGAGAATGTACTATTGAGAAGGCTATATTTGTTTAATTTTTTCATAGGGTTGTGTTGAGAAATGAGTATATTTTAATTTTGGTTTGTTTTTGTGAATCTTTGTGGGTTTATATTTATGGCGGTCATTTTGTGGATATTTTTGGAACAAAATAAAAATTTTGTTGTTATGCACCATCGCCACTAGACAAGAACCATAGATCAAATAGAAATCGTCATTAACATATGAAAAGAACAAGCATATTAAGCAGCAAAAATGAATATTGTCAGCATCTGATTTTAGATAGATACATGTATGCACCTTTTGTAGCCATCAACACATGCAAAAAACACAAGATAAGATTGAACCACCTTCACATAGATTCCACAGCTGGTGAACGCACTTGCACCTTCACAAAAGCTTGTCATCCTCACTCACAGCTACCTTCAACAACAGTAAATACTTGGAGAATGACACCAAACAATACATTTTTGATAACTGTATAGACATTCATTCCAAAAACACACATATGTATACATAGGCTAACTAGAATGAGGAAGAACAAGACAAGGGTTGTTGTGGTAAATGGAAGCCATAAACAACAATAGTTAACAATGCTTTGTGCCAAGCAACATGTACTACATAACATTAACTAGTTTATTGCATTAAAAACACAAGATATCATCCAAGCACCTTCACATAGATTCCACAGCCGATGAACGCACTTGAACCTTCATAAAAGGTTTCCATCATCACTCACAGCTACCTTCAACAACAACATAAACCTAGAGAATGAAATCTAACAATACATTTTTGATAACTACATAGATACTCGTTTCACAAACATACATATGTATAGATAGCCTGATTGGTATGAGGAACAACAAGACAAGGGTTGGTGTGGTAAATGGAAGCCATAAATGAAACAAAATAGAATAAGGCAGATGACAACTGTAGGCATACTTTTGAAATCTGCAAAAACTAAACTTCACATAAGGTTAGTAACCTACAAATTTCTCAAGAACACCCCTATGAAATACCTTATAGATGCTTCCAAATACAATACATGACAAGAGAAAACCAAAAGCATTATGAAAACAAAAACAAGTTACCTATTCCATAGTGGATTGGTGTCACATCTGCAAGTGACCCTTTCCCAATCCTTGATCAAAGCTCAAGATGATGTAAATGCAATGGAGATGATGAGCAAGATGAGTTCTCAAATCGAGAGATTAACCTTGCATAAAATTTGTGGATGGATGAATGAGGATTAAGCCTTCTTTTATAGATTTTCTTGATGAGAGATTGGCCAAGATGGTGAATGTGGGATTAAAGATCCACCAATGAGAATAGGCCACTTGTCAAGTGATGATAGGCCAATGGATGTGCAAAAATTGGGAAGAGTGCCCATGAGAGGGAGAATATGAATTCAAATTTTGCAATAAATTTTGAGAGGGGGACAAGAAAAAGAGCAATAAATGCTATGTTGGAGGGACAAATCAACTTGTCATGTTGAGTGAAAATGAGGGTTTTAATAAATTAATAAAATGATTTATTTGTGCAAGTGGCTAAATCTAGATAATGCAAGTGGGTGAGATTAGTATTTAATCATGGTTAGATTAAATAAATGATGATTATGTTAGTTTAATGATGATTAGGTGAGTTTGACTTTTAGGAATTTGATATTTGATTTATTTAAATCAGAAAATGATGGAATATGATTTAGGATTTGATTTAAATGGATGTTTGATTTATTAAAAGGTTGATGATAATGTTTATTTGATTTTAAATGACCTTAGGAAATGGAGATTAATGAAATTACCTGCTAAATGAATGAAGGTGAACCTAATGTGAAATCTAGTTCAGTTGATGAATGAACCTGATCAAATGTAGAATGTTAATTTTGCATGTCTACATTTTGCCCCTCTTTGAAGCAATTTACTTGTTGCATTGGTTCAAAGAATAACTTGCAACGATCAAAATTCAAAAAATTTCTGATTTTTCGGATGCCCCAGCGGAAAGTACACTAGTACATTTCCCCCTCGAGAGATCAAGCGAAAAGATTCTATTTGAGGGTCGATCTCGTGATAAAGAGGTTCAAAATGGGTGGTTATGGACGATGATGCAAATGAGATGATTTTAAGATGCTTAGAATAACAAATCTATATTATCTTAAACAACTTAAATGATTATATGATGCAATATGGATGAGATTGATGATGTGGTATGCTATGATATGCAATGGATGATTTATGAGATGCTTAGACTAATAGATCTATATTATGATGATGATATGCATGTGAGATGATATGCAAAATACTGATGATTTATGGATGCAAGATGAATGCATAATGGATGCATGATGGATGTTTTGGTGATGATGATTAATTATTCATGCTGTAATGTTAGTGCGGAAAATGAAGAAATTAGATGATGACAAGAGGATCCAATAAGCCAGCATTATGAGAGATGATGATGAGAGATGATGATGATGAGAAATGATGATGATTTTCTTATCAAGGATTGGGATTTTAAAAGGGTCACTTACTTTATGTTTGATAACATGCCTAAGTATGATGCATCAAGGTATGAAGGACCAGGATGGCATTGTAGTTAGTGTGATGGAATTTGACTCAACAAATAGATAGGAGTATTCCTGTTCACACCTGACATACGAAAACCTTGCTAGGATGCACTTTAGAAGTTTCAAACATCTCGGACCAAAACACAGAGAGGTATAACCAATCAATGCAATAGTCAACAAGCCATCCAAAACATCCTCTATACATATCTAGCAAAGAAAGTATTCACCAAGTTATTTTACATGAATGTCCAAAAAGCATAGCAAACAAAAGAATAATGATCGTTGCCCCATTCCTATCTCTCCAAATCCTTCA
Source organism: Sequoia sempervirens (assembly GCA_007258455.2). Classification (NCBI taxonomy): domain Eukaryota; kingdom Viridiplantae; phylum Streptophyta; class Pinopsida; order Cupressales; family Cupressaceae; genus Sequoia; species Sequoia sempervirens. Next base: position 645,265,284 of record VDFB02193867.1, on the reverse strand, counting down.
TTTGGATATCATTGAGACGTCCTTGGAGTGAGTGTAATAAGATAAGTCAAAAGAAAAAGATAAAGCACACAAACAAGTTGATGTTCTTCAATACCGCTAACCAGAAGGGAATGTGTTTTTAAGGGTAAGAATTAAAACTTATTGCCAAAAGATAATGCCCATTGTAGGAAGGATACATCCTAGGACATGTTAGTGGATGGCGGCAAGTCATTTCGTTTATCCAAAATGTTCTTTCTGATAAATAATGCCCCTTGTAGGAAGGATTCATCCTAGGACATGATGTTATTAGATGATTGATATGGGACTATTTGGATGATGGACTATCGACACAAAGACTTGACCAACTTGTTTACGTACTGACTGAGACTTGAGACTTGGCGCTTTTGAGTTTTACTTTTAACCTGCTAGACTTTTCTAACTTTTCACCAAAGTTTGACGATGACGATCAGTTTATTTTGAATGGTGTTTATTGTGGGTGCAAGCGAGATGAGGCAGATGGAATTTTTCAAATATTTGGATGTTTTTGATGTTTTACAATGTTTTGAGGCTTTTTTTTGGTATTTTTCTAGGTTTTACAAATGTTTTGATTTTCAGTTTTTCAATGTTTTTGGTATTTTCTGAGATTTTGACAAAGATACTAACCTAAAGACCTATCCTAGGGGTCTCGGGGGCTAATCGACAGATTAGCCTTGCCTATGTTATAAACGCAGAGACCACGTAGTTCGACTGATGACTTGACCGATTTACATCTAAAGATATACATGATGAGATGTGAGTTTATTATGACAGACTCCTATAGGACTGACCTAAATGTCTCGGGGGATGATCAAAGATCAACCTTGCCTACGTTCAAGCTCAGAGACGATGTAGTTCATCAAGATGACCTTGTTTTTGACTTTTTGAATGACTTTTTGACCTATTTTTGGATTTTGATATGTTTTGAATTTTTTGGATTTTTTGATGTTTTGATGTTTTTGGCTTTTCTGGTGTTTTGATGTTTTTGGATTTTCTAATGTTTTGATGTTTTTGGATTTTTGGATTTTTTGATGTTTTTGGATTTTCTCATGATTTTGACAATTTGGATATGGACATGTGTGATGATATCAGTGCTCTGTTTATAATTTTTGTTGAAGACCAAGCTAAGGTTGATTGATCGGATCGATTGATTGATGATGATAATAACATTGTTGAGGATACACAACAATGCAATGATAGTGTTATGCAACACAAGGATTGGGATGTTGATGGGATTGATGATGATAACATTGTTGAGGATGCACAACAATGCAAGGATAGTGTTAAGCAACACAATGATATCCTAAGATGATGATTTTTTGATTGGATTTGATTGATCATGTTTGATGAAGCTTGATTTGGAACAAAATTTGTTTGAATGGTTTGATGTGATGTTTGAAGGGTGTGTTAGATGCAATTGATAGTGATTGTTTGGATTGATATTCGATGAAAGATGAAGACTAATAGGGAATGTCTTCTTGTCAAAATATGCCATGGGCTAGTGACTCAAATTTTGGATCACAAATGTTTTGACCAATTTGGTTTCATGTTTTCCAATTTTTTGATCACCACATAAGTTGGAGGCTATAGACCAAGATTTATTCTCGAAGCAAGATGTAAATATCTGCCCCCAGTGTCTAGCAATGTATAGAATGCGATGTGTGGATGCTTGGATAGGTTTATGGATGGATGGATATGGTAAGCATGCAAAGGATACCAAGGATTATCTTGCGATAAGATAAGGTGTTCAGATAACGAAAGCTCATTGGATAATGCTTCATGTCTTAGATAATGCTGCATAGGATAAGCTCAATGAAAATGACCCATGTCAAGATGTTTACCATAAGCAAGCATAAAGTGTGCCCCAAACTTCATCAAGATCAAGATGACTTGGATGATGGATGCAGATGGATGGAAAATGGATTGGATATATGGTTCATGGATGAAATGGATTTATTATGGCTAAGATGGATGGAATGCTCGATTTATTACGGATTGGATGAGATGCTTTCAACTAAACTGGCGCACATAGATGCTCAATTCTACACATGATGCCTATTTGCCAGGTTTTCATCATGGTCTTTCCCAAAGCACCACGTATGCAGTTTTCACTAGAGGACAATTTTTTTCTCTTTACTGTTTTCAATCATTTTTCTAATTTTTTTGGATTTTCATGATTTTTTGATTTTTTTGTATTTTTCTAAAATATTTTAAGCTCATGTTGAATCACAAGGTGTTGCTGATGTAGATTCCCCTGTCATGATGTGCCATCAATATCCTGCATGAAGGATCTGCTTTGCTAAGATACGTGCACTTGAATGCAACTTTTGGGATTCTTGATCTACTTCGTTGATACCGGAGTTGACTTTGTCTTTGTGCGCACATCGTGATAGATTGCCTTCTAAATCCTTATGATGAAGGGTTTTTCCCAATACACGGTCAATGTAAGAATTGGATATTATGCGCAGAGGCGTGGATGGAGTGTGTTTAGGGATAAGAGATGGATTGGTTGACAGTTTGGAACTTTTGACTCTCCAAACTTGGGAAGATGAGCAATGATGGGTGGATACAAAAGTGTGCATGGAATTAGGACCAATTGCTTGATATACCTTGTACATTGCTTGAAAATCCTGCTTTTGCTTTTGTGGACATCTTTGATGGATACTTTTCCCATTTTTATATTGCCCCATAGTTTCTTTGACTAATGGAGTTTGATAGGGATGATCTTTCTTTGTATTCTTTGGTATCCATATGTTTTTTATTTGTCCATTATGCTTCTTAGCTTCTTTTTCTTTGATAACGTCTCTTGTGCTTTGATTCAATCTTTCTTTTGACGTTGGTCCCAATTCATGGATGAGGTAATGGGTTGATGAAGATTCATGGCATGATTGGTTGTAGTATTGACATCGGTTTCATCATAAGGATTCTTCATGCTCCCTATGTTGACATTTGCTTGAGATGAAGTTGCCCCCAATATGGTGATATTATCACCTTCATTCCTTGATTCTGCTTGTTTTGAGATATCTTGTTCAATAAACATGCTCTGACAAATGACCACTATAGATGACATTGTTTCAATTTGCCGCTCTGCTAACTCTAGATTATACTGTTCTGTCTAATTTTCTTCCTTGAGTGGATAATGTTTGATATCTTTATTCATAATTTCCTCAATCTGTGTTTGGGATATATCTGATCCTAATGTTGATAACTCCGTTTGACTGTAGGAGTTAATAATCTGCTCTTTTTGTGTGAAAAAATCTTGTTCTAGATGAAGATCATCTCCGTGTCCATCTGTAGAAAGCATCTCATGGGTAGATGGAGGTGTATGTGCATCTTGCATAGATAGGAGAGTGTCCATTAGATCATTATAGTATCTTGAAGATACAAATTCTTGATCTTGAATGATTTCGAAGTTGCTTTCGACATGCTTTGGATCAAGTTCTTGACATAGGTTAGTTTCAAAGGATGGACTGCTTACAAATGACTCTTGGATATCTTCATTATGCATGGAAAGTGGCTTAATATCTTTGTGATCTTTGAGTGGACTTGGATCAGGTGTCGAGTTGAAGATTCCTTCAATATCGGCAATCATGAGGTTGAAGGATGTCAATATGTCTTGGAAAGGACCATTGCTATACTTTGGTGAAAGACATTGATCATACTTTAGAATAAATTCTTGAGATATGCCCTCTACCTCATTAGGTGGTGTAGATACATTTTCAACATGATCATTGGTCGATGCCTCATTGGATGAAGTGGAAATATCTTTATTGATGGATAGATCTTGAACATTGTTTTCAACAATTGCGGTAGAGAGATTTCTAATGTCTTCAACCATAGGGTCAAATGATGTTGACATTTCTTGAATTGGATCATTGTTGGGTATTGTTGGTGGATTTTGATCATGATTGAGAAGTGACTCTTGACATATGTTCATTTGATCATTGGATGGAGTAGACACAACTTGAAGGTGCTCAATGATGGATTGATCTTGATCCTTGTTCTCAACAATTGTTGTTTGTTGGGTGTCTTGAGAGGCTTGGGCAGCTTGAGAGGCTTGTTGAGCTTGTCTTACTTGTTGTGTGGCTAGATATCGTCAGATAGCCTTTTGGTAGGCTTGGTGAGTGTTTAGCGCAATGTCATATTGTCTCGCTAAGTTTGGTTTTGGTAGTAGTGGTGGCGGATTTGGAATTGTGTTGGATGCGATGACAGGTGGTTGAGATATGATGGGTGTGATAGGGGTGGATGAGATTGGTGGAAATGATGTCTCCACTATGGTACTCACATCAAAATACAAAGGCAACTTGGCCCCTTGTTTTGCTAATTCAAGCATGTATAATGAAGGGTCGAGTCTCATCATGACGTTGATGATTCGATGATTATCCGGATTTTGGAGCATTTCTGTCATTTCCTCGTGAGACATTCCAAAAGTAGGGTCCTCTCCTTGGTTTTCTCCTTGCGGATTTTGCGATGATGAGAGGGTCAATGGATTGCTTGATTCTGCTGGATTCATTTCTATGTTGGTTTGGCTAAGATCGCTTAAAGCGGGTGTTTCTTTGTTGGCTTCCATACTCTTCTTGTATTGAGATCTAGTTAGAACCATAAAATGGGGATCAATCTTCGAGAATATGGGAGATGAATCTCTTGGTTCTTTGGATTAATCTCTATTCTATGTCCCAAAGTGAAAGTTTTAGGATGCTTTTTGGGGATCAAAGGTGATGATATGATGATGAATGATATGAATGTTTTGGCTTTCGATAAATCTTGAATGAGACACTAGGCTTTAGGACTTGGATTTGATTGGATTTCGGTTTTGGGATTTTGTCCTTGACTTTGATTTTGATTTTGTTTTGGATTTTGAACAAAAGGACCCTAAGATGTTTGATAATGATCTAAGGGATAGTTTTGTTCAAAGGATGATGATTTTGGATATGTGTGAGGAGAAGGATGCATCTACCCACACCTATCCAAATAAAATGACAGTTTCACTAAGTATATGAAGAAGGATTCATCCACACACACTAAGTTAGACAAGATGATTTGGATAACTTTGACTAAGGATATGCAAAAGGATGCATTTACACATTCCTAGCCAAAGGTGATTTTGGTAATGTTTTCAAGGATATAGTCTCAATGTTTTGGATGATTTTTGATTTTTCCACAAAGCCTAGCATCAAGGATAATTTCAAGATTTTCCAAAAGATGATTTGTGAGATGGATTTGATGTTTTGAAAGATAGATGAAAGAGGCTTGATTTGTTTTGATCCTTAGGTGAACCTAAAAATACACTTTGTTTTCCTAGACCTAGGTATTGAAGAGCATGCAAATGCTTCCTAAAGACCTTTGTAACCAAGAAATGATTTCATTTAAACATTCATTTTCAGATTTCCAATGATTTTTGCTTTGGGATTTGTGAGTCTCCAATCACACATGAATATACATTTTTCTTAGCTTTGCTTAATGGCTTTATTTTACCAAAAACACTTTCTTTGATTAAGTTTTCAAACTAAGATGTCCAATGTCTTAATTTCTTCAAACTCCACAAGATATGTTATGTGGAAATTTAATGAACTTAAGGCAAGGGTTTCCTATTGTTTACTTAAGGAGAAAAATTGAATATAATCCAATGTTTAGAAACCTCTAAGGATGTGAATCCCAAGGGAAAGCAATAAAATATGGATTGATTCAATGGCATTTGTCTCCAAAAGGGTTTGAAATTTGAATGATATTGTTAAGTTTTTGTTTGCAAGTGTTTTCGAACCAAGAACAAGTACAAACCCTATGGATGTGTAAGACAGTATTTGTTGAATCCCCACTTGGACAAGTCCAGCTACACTTATCTTTAGCGAATGGTTAGATGCTTGACCCCACAGGCTCCCCTCCACGACACTCACTTATACGGGGCAGCCAAGCATCAACACCCATGAAACTCCCATGGCATGTTTTCCATTTCTACTAAAGACCGTAAAAGTGTGGGGCGGCTTCAGAATGACCGTTCTTGCAACAACAAAATAGATTAAGGATTTTGGAAAATTCTAGCACATGGGTTCTAGTAAGGACTTTTCGTTCGTGGAGATTGACTCATTCGGCAAGAGTCCGCTTTCGGATCCATCTTGTCGGAATCAACCGCGTGATACTAGCGTTTCTTCCAATAGCCACATTTATATCCCGGCTGGAAATACTCTTGGCTTTAGAGTGTTACCAGTTGAGTCGTTCCCTTGGGTGAGTACTTTTTCCCCAAGGCAGGCCCTCTAAGATAGACAATAGCGAAAGAAAACACTCATAGTTCAATCAACCTTTGTTTAGAAACAAAGGGAGAACACATGACGTATGTTTAATCACACTCACACAATATGTTGTTCAATTTTAAGCCCAACTCAAAGTGTGGAGGTGATCACTTTATCTTACACCAAAATCACCAAAAAGGCCTTTTGATTCTCAAGATCGCTTGGAAGCACGAGAGCACATACGTCCTTTTCAATGACTTTAGTTTAAGCAAGTAATTACAAAACAAAGAAAACACATATTCATTTTATCCTTCCAAAGCAATTGTGAGTTTGTTTTAAGCACCAAGATGAAGTGTGAGTTTTGATTGTTCAATTTGTTAATCCCAAAAAAAATCTAGTAAGTTTGTGATCCTAAAGTTCGTTTTAGCCTTTGCAAAAAACCAAGTGTTCTTTTTAAATCCAAACGAAAATTAGTGTACTAAAACGAAAAGATAAACAACATCTTGAAGTACTGTTGAACAAACACTTAAAGTGTTTAAAAACACTTTTATTTTTTCAAAATATCCTCCTCCTTTCGTTTTTCTTCTTCACCTTCACTTTCCTTCGTTAGCCTCCTTCGCTTTTCCTTGTTCCTCCTTTGTTTTCAAGTTGTACCTTTGCTTACTTTTGTACCTTCATTGTTCGTTGTACCTATAAAAGATTTAAAAATTTAGATACAAGTGATATACATAAGAGATGTCAATCATTAGAAAAAAAATTCTTAAAGAAAGTATTAAATTGACAAGGCTCCTAAGTTCTTATTTGTGCCCATTTTTGTAAAAGAATAATTTGATTTTGAGACTTCCACATTTAAAAGCTATGAAGGAATGATTTTTAAAATTTCCATGCCCAAAGCACAAGTTTCATAAAAACACAATTAATCTCAAGATTCTTTTTTTTTGTTATCCTTCCCCTTGGACATAATTGGATAAACTTTGTGTGCCTTCAAGTTTGTGCTAAAAGAGATATTTTAATGATCTTCTATCACACAACATCCCATCACAAACTTTCCCTACAACCTTAGCATAAACAATTGTCCTCACCTTAAGAAAAATGATGGTTCAAATTGTGAAGGCAGATTTAAAGCTTACAAATAGACCATGCAGGAGATGACATAAATGCAGGGAGAATAAAAAGTCATGACAACACGATCCCTTTATTAATGAGGAAATATCATGACAGCCAAGAAAATAAATGCCAGCACCAACCCCCCTAATTTAGACAGAATGCAATGATTATGAAGACGCTAGGACCCCCCCCCCCTTTTTTTCTCTTCTTGATATAATTTTTTGTTACGGATGCATAATGAATGGACAGTTGGAGCAGAAGTCTACCTTGAATGTTATGTCAGGTAAGTAAGAGTGGGAACACCTTAGGGAAATACTAATCTTGTCAAGGACAACAAGATGCATTTACTTCTAAAAGAGTGTCTTAGAAGAATCATCATGTGTAGGTAAGATTTTAAATGCATGAGTTGGCTGAGACAATTATGGCGAAAACAAATTTCAAACTAATCATGTTGGACATAGATTATAGTTTAGGATGGGAAGTAACTAGCGGCAAGGGCGTGGGAGAAAGAGGTAACACCACAGAGGATCTTTGTTTTCACTGGCCTTAGGTCATCAATCAAATAAGGTAAGAATTTTAACCTTGTGCGTATAATCTACATACTGAGAAGACAACAGATAAGACAATCTTTAAGTAAATGCATTGGACAATCGAATAGAAATAAAGCACAAAGAGGATGTGGTAGATCATTTGACAGTCATAATCTTATGGCTATGATGATTGCAAGATACATTCGAAATGGATTCATTGAAAAAGCTTTAGGAACCTCCAAGTAGATACTAATCACTAATAAATGCACAGTAGGAGATCTTCGATTGACTATATTTATGGCATGAAAACAAAGTTCACCATACCTACGCAATCAAAACTAGCGCCTAACCATTCGAAGTTTTTCAAATTTATGGAATTGGCGGGTCTTTGCTGGTGAAAGCAATTCAGTTGGTCAATAAGAATCGACAAACCAATAAATTCCTCACATAACATTAATGGTAATATTCGTACAAGAGGATTCACAAAAAAATCTGATAGAAAAACAAGAAACAACCACAAAGACCATTAGCGTCGCCTCTCAGCACCTGCATAAGCCAAAAATCTAGATCCTATATGCATAGAAACAGAAGGAAAATGCCTGTAAATCCTGAACCAGACAGATATGAGAAAGAGAACGTGTGAAATACAGATGGTCAAGGAGATGGGTCATTAGTAGTGTGTGCCTTCACAGTGACTAAGTCAAATAAAATGTTACATAACATGAGTGACTAAGTTGGTGCCATAATCGAACAGAACTTAGAGGAAAGGAAAAAGTATGGATTGACTGATATGGAACATGATTTTTGCAGGGTATTTAAGAAAAGGCCAAAAGTGATACCAATAATGACAGGTAAGTAAAAGCATTTGTTTATCTTCTTATTTTAATTTTTTGAAAGAAAGGAATTCCTGACATGTTTATAAAAATAGCTAAAAGTGATGATAAACCATTAAAGGAGAATGCATGTATTCACGAAGACTCTTAACAAAAATTCCATAAATTGATTTCTATTGGTTTGCTTCCAAAGCAAATGTGGTCATCATTTTTTTGGATCAAGCATCAAACAATCTTTTAGTTTTCCATCCCTCACCAACCATCAGTTGCAACAGTCTGTAAAATCAATTTAGCTATCTTGCATATATTTCAATGCAAAATAAATCTCAATCATTAATAATGAGGCAGTTGAAATTTGAGCAGTATAAGATAAAATCTAAATGAACATTGCTTACACAAATGTGGATTATAGGAACATATAGTGGAATCACCCATGCATCAAAATATAGATATAAACCAACAAATTCCTTATGTAAAAGGAAAATCAAACAAAGACATCAACTAATGCCCTCCTTCTAGCGCCAAATGTAGGCATACTTTTGAAATCTGTAGAAACTAAACTTCACATAAGGTTAGTAACCTACAAATTTCTCAAGAACAACCCTATGAAATACCTTGTAGATGCTTCCAAATGCAATACATGACAAGAGAAAACCAAAATCATTATGAAAACAAAAACAAGTTACCTATTCCATAGTGGATTGGTGTCACATGTGCAAGTGACCCTTTCCCAATCCTTGATCAAAGCTCAAGATGATGTAAATGCAATGGAGATGATGAGCAAGATGAGTTCTCAAATCAAGAGAGTAACCTTGCATAAAAGATGTGGATGGATGAATGAGGATTAAGCCTTCTTTTATAGATTTTCTTGATGAGAGATTGGCCAAGATGGTGAATGTGGGATTAAAGATACACCAATGAGAATAGGCCACTTTTCAAGTGATGATAGGCCAATGGATGTGCAAAATTTGGGAAGAGTACCCATGAGAGGGAGAACTTGAATTCAAATTTTGCAATAAATTTTGAGAGGGGGACAAGAAAAAGAGCAATAAATGCTATGTTGGAGGGACAAATCAACTTGTCACGTTGAGTGAAAATGAGGGTTTTAATAAATCAATAAAATGATTTATTTGTGCAAGTGGCTAAATCTAGATAATGCAAGTGGGTGAGATTAGTATTTAATCATGGTTAGATTAAATAAATGATGATTATATTAGTTTAATGATGATTAGGTGAGTTTTACTTTTAGGACTTTGATGTTTGATTTATTTAAATAAAAAAATGATGGAATATGATTTAGGATTTGATTTAAATGGATGTTTGATTTATTAAAAGGTTGATGATAATGTTTATTTGATTTTAAATGACCTTAGGAAATTGAGATTAATGAAATTACCTGCTAAATGAATGAAGGTGAACCTAATGTGAAATCTAGTTCAGTTGATGAATGAACCTGATCAAATGCAGAATGTTAATTTTGCATGTCTATAGTAACAGTGAACAATGACTTATGCAAAGCACCATGAACTACATAACATTAACTATTTTATTGCATTGTAACCATCACCACGAAAAAAGACGTAAAAAAACAATATTGTTATCAACAGTCACCTTGGTGGCCAATGGTGCAAAAGAGTAAAAAACACAGTGATAAATCCATACAAAAACATCCACACAAAAGTAGAACCATAAATCAAATAATATTGTTGTGAAAAAACTATATACTCTCTTTTCAAGAAAACCCTATCAAAAAGGAAAAAATATACCCTAAAACAACACAACTTGTATAACATTAACTATTTCATTGGGTTGCAACTATTGCACACAAAATGAAGGCTTCCAACAGTGGCTCACATGGAAAACCCACAAAACATAGAAACCACCTAGAAACAGACGGACTCAAAATCTTCACCAAGAAAATGTGAACCCTAAATGAACCAACATTGGTTTCAATGGTAACCTAGATTTGAAGAATCACCAAAAACACATCAGATTAACTATTTTTCAAGCATCTGCATAGACCGAATGCCATAAATGAAACAATATTTCCAACAGTCATGCAGATGCCAAAACCCACAAAACACAAGAAATATTGATTTGAAGATTCACCAAAAACACAACAAATTAACTATTTTGCAACCACTCACATAGAACCAAATCCATAAATGGAATAATATAGCCAAAAGTCATCCACATGCAAAACCCACAATTTTTGAATGTAGATGGCTAGCCTGAATTTTTTTTTTGTCTTAGTTTGTTGTTGTGCAATTTTTTTGTGCTTTCATATATATTTATATGTATGTGTGTGTCTATATATATATATATATGTATATGTATATGTATATATATGTGTAGAACCAAGATCCTAGTACCTGCAAGAGACAACAACCAAACATATTAGAAGATTCAAATGCAAGATAAGATCAAAGTTCCCCATAAAATCCATTAACAATGTTCAAAATATAAATAAAAGCAAGAACATAATGAAAAAGCAAGGAATAGATTAAATCCTATTAAAACATGCAAACTCTTGATCTTATGGGGGAGTTGGTGCCAACTTGATGTGGAAATTGGCCCTTTCCCAACTCCTATGCAAGGTTTTGATGATTTGGTGATGATTGATCCACTTGGTGATTGCTTCAAATTAACTCCATGGAGAAAACTTGTAATAACCTAGCTATGCCTTGTTGAAATTGATGAAAATTCTAATGCTTGAAAATGAAATTGAGTATAGTAAGTTTACTCAAATTGTGGATGCTAAAATGAGGAAAGAAACCTCTTATTTATAGAAAGACAAGATGGAAAAATGCCCAAAATGAAGCAATGGGGAATAAATTTCAACCAATGGCCAAGTGCCACTTGTCAAGGGATGGATGGATGAGGGATGTGCACATTTTGATGAGTGTGCCCATAAATGCCATTAGGTGGAATTTGAAAATAATGAAATGACATGTAAGAGGGAAATGGAATGTCTTAAATGCCACTTGGCTCAATGAAAAAGATGAAATAAATGTCTTGTTGGAAGGAAAAAGTCCACTTGGAAGGATTTCAAATTTGAAGGAATATTCCTCTTTTATGCCAAGTTAAAAGAAAATAGAGATTTAATCAATGAATTAAATCTATTTTCATGTGAAAGTGGCAAAATCTAGAGGATGGGACATGGATTAGAATTAAATTAATCAAGGGTTAATTAATTTAATGTGAGATTAGATGATGTGAAAAATTTGACTTAGATTTATGGGTTGATTTAAACCAAAAGATGAGAAGAATGTAATTTTAGAGATAGTTAGATAAATATTTTGTTTTATTTAACTAAAGGGGACGATTGCTTAGATTAAATCAAATAAGGTTTTTATTTATTTAATGTAATGAGATAGACTTTAGAAATTAATTAAATAAAATTGATTTATTTAATTAAATAAAGTGCTAGGGCTAATTAGATCAAATTGATTGATTTAATTAACGAGAGATAATGACTTAATCAGATAAATTATTTATTTAATTAAGAGAGGAAAATTGATGAATTTAATCCAATAAGGGTATTTGATTAAATGGTTAGACTGAGGGATGATTTAGGATGAAACGGTGTTAGTAATTGGGATCAAGCATGTAGCGTCAATCAGTACATTTTATGTGTCTACATTTTTCCCTTTTTTGAAGCAATGCACTTGTTACATTGGTTCAAAGAATAAACTGTCTCGATCAAAATTCAAAAAAAAAAATGATTTCATAACATGCCCCACTGCTTCCCAGCAAGATAAAACATGTCAATATATTTCCCCCTTGAGAGATTGGACGAAAATTCTAAATTTTGGGCGATCTCGCGAAAAAAGAGGACAAGGTGCCCAATAGGTCCAAAAAGGCTCCGAGAGGTCAAAAAGTGAGATAAAATGCAAAACGGTCTTTGGTTGGTCGAAAATAGGATCAGAGGACCAAAAGCCTTCCTGGACAGCTAAATAAGGTTAAAAAACCTTAATTTCCAGGCTTATATAGGCCTCGAGGGGCCACTTCCAATTCATTTTCACTTTCAGCCTTTAGAGATTCCTGCAACTTTGAGATCTGAAACCTTTGTGAGATGGAGCAACGACAGCTTCGCATGCATATTTTTTATAGAGTATAGATGCATCAAAGGCTTCCTGGCATTGGACTGCCGGTGAGTCGACTTCACACAAGCTTGATTTTTTATTTTCGTGCTCATTTAATGCATTAGGAATTTAAGTCTCTAGGAGTGGTGCTATGCTACGCCGCTAGAATTTTCAAACATCACTCGATATCAAATTGTGCTGCCATTGTGAGCAGTGACACCACAATATAGTTTGGAGTTTAGGGTTAAATTCCAAACTCAACTGCCTTTGCAAAGTGCAGCGCCGTGGTGCTCTTTAGAATTACAATTTTCACTTTAACTCAAATGCCTTTGCAAACTACAACACCATGGTGCATTTTTGGAGTTTGAAGCTCCTAGCGGCACAGTTTGGAGTTTTTAAACTACACCTCCTTCATAGGCAGCAATACTGAGGTTGTTTTTAGGATGCCGAGACAAACCAAGATAAATATTTTCTTCGATGAATTTTAACATGGTGACTTTTCCTAATGCAAGAGGATGCGAGAGAGATCTACTCACATGAGCATAGGTCCTAAGATATTTTTGGCCTTTTGGATGATCTATCTGAGTGACAACAGGAGTACCTAGGAGAGATGGTACTTTGGTACATCACTTATGCACCACATGTACAGACACACTTGGGTATGATGATAGCACTCACTGAGAGATGGCATAGTGAGACATCCTTGTTCCACCTTCCAACAGGTGAGGCCATAGTCACACTGGAGGACGTGTGTCAGATTCTGACATTGCCCATTCATGGCGGCCCATTTATGGCGAGTGGGTGATATACAATACTGATGTCGGGAGGGCGGCCTGCTTCGATGTTATGGGAACTGATCAAATTGTATTTTGTGAGGGCCAGATTGAGTTGGAGTGCCATAGGCCTACCATATCACCATACCACTTGGTCATTGTAGCCACTATTTTAGATCTCATCACACCAGATCGACGGGGCTGATATTTTAGTCTTGGATGGGGGCTTGCTTAGGATCAGATGGTTTGGCAATGAACATTGTTTGCATGGGGACCATTCCTACTAGCCTCACTTAACAAAGATTTGCATGAGTTTGCTTATCTGGATGGAAAAGAACTTGGGGTGGGGGTCACACTCTTGCATGTCTAGGTGTGGTAGCACATCTCTATGCTTTTCCTAAGATTCGTTCAGGTTCCCATGGAGCCAGATGATCTAGATGTCTAGCGATACAAAGGGGGTCTCTCTTTTATACATACAGGACAACATGAGATTCCCCATTAGCGAAGAGTCCTTGATGATATGTGAGTGTTTACATGCCAACCCTACCTTGGATAGCTGACATGGTTCTTTGATTTTCAACACCTCTTCTTCACCCACCAGGACAGACTGATGCAGGGGTGAGAGAACATGATGATTGAGAGATACCTGTTGGGCAGGATACAAAGGCAGTTTAGAGAGCCACAGGATATGCCTGACAATCAGTACGTTGCTATTTTTTTGAGGACAATGAGCCAGAGTTCTTGGGGTTGTTATATACCAACCTAGGACGTGGTTGATTCTTTCAGACAACTGGTGGCTAGGCTGTGGCCATATGACAAGGGATAGGAAGATCTAGGGACCACACAGGCCTATAGAGATTAGTTTCATCCATCGCTGAGACTTATAGTTTTGGGGACACCCTCCAAATAATGGAGAGCCAGAGGTAGGGGACTAGGATGGGGCCGGGGGGATGGGGATTGGGATCAGGGAGGTGAAGGACCACCACTGGTGCACCAAAATCAGGATCATGGACCTCAGGATCAACCACCTTAAGATCCATAGATGGGAGAGTAGAGATAAGACGACCCCTGGCAGGACCAGGATCCAGGATGACAAGATAGGATTAGTTGCCATTATAGCCACCCCTATAGCCAGATCTTAGAGACAAGAAGATTTTTCAACTACAGGCATAGGTGCAAGCACTGACAGTTGAAAGAGATCAGCTATGGCTAGAGACGGATCATGCAGTCCAGTAGAGATAGGCTACAAAGTTATGGGTAGTGGCCGAGATGGCTCGACGACAACAGTTAGAGAGCATGGTTGCATCCTCCTCTTGGGGCACAGTATCACTTTGAGCATACAAGGAGGCCATCTAGGAGGCTGATTATTACAAATTGTACTATTACTAGGTCATTCCTTGAGCAGCCCGAGTCCCAAACTTCTCACATAGGATAGGGCACAGACCTGCAGAGGATCACGTAGAGAGAGTAGGTGGTTAGGGCAGTAGCCAGTAGGGTTTGGCCTACTTCTGACTGAGACAAGATTCTTTTTGCACCCCATGGGCTTGTTTTTGATAGCCCCATGGGCCATTGAACTCATTGACATACACATGTACATTGATCCAATTTTTTGTACCATGAGAGTGTATTATTCTGATGATATATATGAGATGATGAGCTTGATCCGATGTCATACATAGGGATTAATAACATAATCATTACATGTTAGACTTGAAGGTTGTGTACATGTCATAAGAATTAAATAATTAATTGAATGAATTTATAAATTGAGTAGTGAATTAGGAGTGATTCGGGGTGTATTATGTAATTTGAAAGTTAAACTATATAGATAAGTGACACTATATTAGACTTGTAAAAATTCTAGTTTATGTTGTGCATTCTTTACCATTAACTATATGCACTCCTTGCAGGAAAAGCATATACACCCAAATGTAAAGGGGAAAACTTAAAGGTAGAAAGAAAAAAAATAAAATTCAATGACTTTTACTCATTTTGCATCTTTATGAGGCTAGCTAGAACTGTGATTGTAAAAATGATGGTTATAACATGTGATTAAATGGTTCAACACTAGATAGAAAAATGCAAGTCTTATAAAAGGATATTAATGACTAGTAAGGATCACTATTTTATGATTTATCATGTGTTTTATGCATTGAGTGTGCCTTCTTTTCTCATACTGTAATGTTTCAAATAAAAATGGTTGACTATACCCCTTATTAAGTAGGAAGTTTTTTTTTAGCATGTTGAGAAAATATCATGGAATTACCCATATTGATATGTCAGTGAACATAACAAATATAGTTGAATAAAAGGGGAAGAGTGGTATGGATATATATAGAAAAAAAAAATTGATCATAAATGTGTTGTTAGTAAGATAGGAAGTGTGGTGTACCATGTATTGCTAATTGTAGGAAAATTGAGTATTACCTAAATTACAATTGTGAATTATATGGAAATTTATTTTACAAGTATGCAATGGATAGATGTTAACAAAGTGAACATTGTGTAAAGAAAATAAAGTGTGTATGGGTGTATCAACATTTGTGTTAATAATGTGATGAACCATGCATTGTTAAGTTCTAGGAAATGGGGTGATATACCTAAGCTATAGTTGCATATCTTCTAGTGATTTATTTTACTTATGCAAAGTGAGTAGAAATTTCCAAAATTGAAACAAAAAGTGAATATTGTTTATACAAAATAGAATATGTGTAAGTGCACTGCTCTTGTTCTATGGTGAATTCTATAAAGCGTGTTGTGTTAGGTCATGTAAAGTGAAACCAGTAAATGTATTGTGCCCCAAGTACAAGATACAGGGTATCTAACTTGGGATAAGGGTGAGGGAGGTCAAGTACGATCCCTTATGAGTACCCTTTGTGATGGACCTTATGTAAGCTAGCTAGTTGTGTGTTTATGTAAATGTGTTAAATGTGCAAATGTGTATTTATTAAATGAAATGTGATGTATTCCCTTGTGTTAGTCTTATTTGTATGGTAAATGTGTACCCCTAGCATTTGGTTCCCCCCTTATGGGAGTGCGATGCTAGCTAGTGTAAATAGGGGTTGAGAGGCACATGTTCTCCCATCAGGAAATTACAAGCTTAGGGTGTTGTCCCTAATCCTAACAAAGGATCTATGTCGAGTCATTGTAATCCTCCCATGGACGTTGATCGTAGCCTACTCCCCCACAATTGAGAAACACACTTGTTGGTTCATAGTGCAAACCTATTGCTTGATGTTATAAACCATGGGTAAAGGATGGAATTTTTATGGACCACCAGTTACTTATAATTATGTGGTCGGGGACCACTAGTGATTTATATTTATGTGGTTGGGGACCACCAGTGATTCATATTTACATGGTCAGGGACCACCAGTTACTAATATTTATGTGGTCAAGGACCACCAATGATGCAAATTTATGTGGTCAAGGACCACTAGTTATTCATATTAATGTGGTCAGGGACCACCAGTTATTGCATGCAATTATACTTATGTGGTTAGATAACCACCATTCCCCTCCTCCCCTTAGGTGGCTTTATCAAAGTCACATGGTGCTCGTAATGTGAAAATTTTATTATTATTGGAATTTTTTTTAATTGTTGTTTTATTTCATGCCAGCAGTGTTAAATTTTACATTTCTTTTATTGGGGCTATTTAGCCATTTGAATTTTTTTGTAGTCCATTGCCTCATAGACATATTTAATTTTTGTTTTTGAATTAAGGTTGAAATGTTGAAATGCAGCTACAGCTAATCTTTATTTAGTTTTCCTCTTGAATTTATAATTCTTTGTTTATTGAAATGTTGGTTTATGATTTTATATTACTTAGTTTGAGGCTTCTTATTGTTTTTCTAACTGCGGGAAAGTGTGGTGTAATGTGACATCTATAAAATTGCCATATCCTGGGGGATTCTCTAGCAGGTTGTATAGGGGAGTAGATACGTCAAGGAATTTTGAATTATTTGAAAGGGGTTGCAAATGGGACCAGTATGGGACGGTCATTAATCCATTCTTCCCCTAGTTCTATGACAATTATTTTTGTACCTTCCTCTTGGAGGCTAACCCCCTTACACAAACAAGGGAAGGTACCTGGGAGATGTATGGAAGGGTCCTTAGAGAAGGGCCTTGATACCATCTTTCCTAATGGCTATGGTATCCAAGAATCTCCATCCTTGTAAATCCCATTAAGCCTTGTGATCTGAGCTATGTTTAATTGTTGTGATGTATGGGTAAATTTGTAAATAAATGACATGTGAAAGTACTTGACTGTTATGTTGGAAAGAAAGTGATAGATAAAATTGAAACTACTATTCTTGAGACATGAAGAAAACCTTGAAGAGTGTCAAAGGATGTTAAGTTGTTTGGATATGTGTTGGTGCAATTGCTTATCAAAAATGTTAACTACATGGATGGCTACTAACATTTGTTACACTATGAATATATCAGATAAATGTTCTATGGTGAGAAATTTTGTTCTAAGTATTTAGATACTGGATTCATTGAAAGGATGTCTTTAAGGTGCACTTATAGTTGAATGTTTTGATTGTCTCATCAAGAAAGAAAAATAATTAACGCTTTTAATATATTTATGTCCATTGTTATATGAAGATTATGTTCTAGATCTTAACAACTTCCAGGAGGACATCTAAGCTAAGGGGAGGGGGATGTAAGACCCCACTTTGCATGTGAATAAAAAAATCTTAATTTTGTTATATACTTATAGATGCTTAGATATGTTTCAAGCAATGCATAGTGTGATTTCATGGAAATGTGCTTGTATTTCATTTTGAAATGTTTCATTATCATTGCCATGAAGGTATTAGGCACTTGTAAACTATGAATATGAATTGAAATTTTAATGAAATTGTTGCACCATTAAATCTTATTTTAGTTACTGTTAAAATAAATATTCAAACAGCTCCCTTCGGTTTTTTCCATCAAGTTTTGATCTCCCGCTGTGCGCATCCTCACTTCGCAGCTTCAGATAGCAGTTTCTCTTTCGGGTCCTGAGGAGCTGCGCTGGGCATCCACGTGTCTTGCTTGTGGAGGTTTCTATTTCTTTTCTCCTTGAGGTCTCTTCAGGTCGCGAAAGCCTTCGGCAGAGGCCGTCACTTCTGAAAAGATTGTCGAAGGGACCCCGTCTTGCTACGTGGCGGCGTGTCACAAGTTTTTCATGCAAGAATGAAATAAGTAGCCACGGCCTACGAAATGCTTTCGCAGGCCTTTTTTATTTTTGGCGGGCCCCACCTCCTGCTAGGTGGCAACCATTCGCAGCTTTTTCAATACAGCAGGGAGGTGAGCAACCGCGGGCTGTGAAATGCTACCATGCATCTTTTGCACCCGATTGATGCGACTTTCTCTCCACTACAACAAGAACCACAGCCCATTGGACACGTGTTGCATCTTCGCAATCTCTCGGTAGAAATAATAAAAGTTTTCATTCGGGCAGGGACAGTCTACCATGTGCCTTACAACTGATCCTTGAAGCGGGCAATAGGCTGGCTGAGGGAGATTATGCTATTGGGTGCCAATCGTCTGGGTCGTTTGAGGCTGTGGATGACACTTGTCGCCTCAAGCCTGGCTAGGACCACTGCCATCATTGTGAAGGGCGTGCTTGCAACTGGATGACCAGATGCTGTGTTCTAACTCGTTGCCATTGTAACAGCTTGGGGAATCTTTTGATTCTGGCATCATTGCTGGGGATTGGGAAATCTTTTATATTACAGCTCTCCAAAGCGGTGGGAATTGTCTCCTCGGCTATATATACTCTCTCAGCAATGAGAGAAGGGTCCAAGAAATTTTAGAAAAAGGGATACTAGTTTTAGCAAGAGACACCAGGCCTCTTTTGCATGTTTATTCACAAGAAACTTTCAGACTGTGCCCACTGTTCGGCCTTTCTATTTTTCATGTTTTGATTAAACTGTAAACTGTGCTTTTTATTGTCTTAAGCATTTCATTTGACAAGACTTCTATATATTGAATACAAGCTTGCTTATCTAAATCATGTCTAAATGACTCTTCTTAGTAGTAAGGATGTATGCAATACTATTTTATGTCAATAAATGAACTATTCATGCTATAGTTTTAAGTCTCCGACGTTTTGAAACATGACAACACCATTCAGGCCCCTAAATCTATGATTTATCGTGCCCATCAGCAAAGTTTGGCGCATCGCCTTCGATTAGATTTTGCTTCATTATATCTATTTCCTTTTCCCTTTCCCAAAAAACAACATTATAGAAGAAGTCGGCTTCTTTAAAATCCGGAGGTCACTCAGTTTGGCGCAAAAGGGTCCCCCTTGAACTGAGTTTCCCATAAGGCACTATTACCTCGTCAATTTTTGGCGTCAACAGTTTGTCCTTTTTTTGGCACGCCTGGTGGGACCTAAGCTAATGAAATTGCCTTATAGAGGGGTGTATGAGCCATCGGCCTATAACTAGATCCTAGACTACAAATAACCCACGTTTACTAGTACCTCCACTAGGGACAGTCCAGGCCGCAAATCAGCTAGTAACCGTTCCATTCCCACCGCCCTTTCCTCTCACCATGTTGCCGGCCGCGAACAGAAACTATGTAGCATGGGATGCTAGAAGTCCCCTGGTAGCTCTGGTAGGGCCTGTTGTTTGGGGCGTTATCCCAGTTTTCGCCCTAAAAGCTCTTCCCAAATGTGTAGGAGACAACACAAAAATGCCAACAGAACATTTACAAGATGTAGCAGATATATGTCTAGTATGCGGTATTACAGTGCAAAATGTAGCCCTGAGGCTCCTCGCTGCGTCCTTCAAAGGCAAGGCTCTGGATTGGTACCGAACACTGACTCCGAATTCAATTTGCACTTGGGATGACCTCAAAGATCCATTCTATGAAAGGTTCTCAAATGACGGAGATGGTTCTTTGTTATATTATCAGCTATCCATCATAAGACGAGCGCCACAGGAGGCCCTGACGAATTTCAATGCCCGATTTCACTCAAATTGGCAGTGGATTCCTGTGACTATCCGCCCGACTCTAGAACTAACATTCATATTTTATCTGAAGTCCATTAATCCTGACATTTCTGTGATGATTAAGTCTTTGGGAGGAGCCACTCTACCAAATGCTTATGCTACCATTATCAAAGCTGAGAATCATTTGATAGATTGCGGAAAGTTTCCTCCTCGACCTATTATCTTGATATTTCCTGAAATATCAAACTTAGCACAAGAGGTTGCATCGACTAGTGCGGCAACAACTCCCCAGTCGATGTACTCCTATGTGGTCGCTCCTGAAAGCTTGGCTTCTACATTGGGTTCTTCCAAGGATGAAATAGGCGACCTCAAATAGATGTTGTGAACTATGGAAAAGGACATAACCACTCTCAAGCGGAACCAAGCAACTCCTCCATAGCCCGCATATCAAAACTATCAGGGTGGGCAGTCTACTTATCAGCAAAATCAATATCAGAGTGCGCCTCACACTAATCCACCAGCGCCAACTACCAACCAAATGGTCCCAGTGCCTACACCGCTCACAAGTGCATCGCCAAGCTCAAGTAGAGAATTAACTGTGGGATAAAACAATCTTATTGATGACATCAATCCATGGTGTTTTCCCTACAATGATGCACATATGCCCCGAAATTGTCCGCGTGGCAACTTACAATAGAAGCTAGCAGAGCAACGTAGTCAAGGTACTACAACAGAAAATGAAGAATATCTATGTACTCCGGCAATGGAGAATGCGGTCCTTACCGCACAAATGCAAGGAATGTCTTTAAAGCAAGAGTCTGATATTGCTCCTGATCATGCACTCTTCTCCTGGATGGAAGATGAGGAAAAGGTGTTTGCCAATGACACATTCGTAGCCGAAATGCCGCAGGTGCAATCTGATTATAACACATGCTCAAAGAGGAGATTCACCAATGAGCTTGTTGTTTCACTTTCGGACAGCCTGCAATGCAAAAGCGTGTCTGATCAAATTCCCAGTGCTTCAACTGTCTCTTCACCTTCTCAACCACGGAAGGAGATTATTATAACAAGAGAAAAGGAGCAGAAATCTCCAAGCTCATCACCTTTTAATGTGGTGGAGCAATTAAAGAAATCATCCGCTAATGTGTCTTTATGGGACATTCTAGCTATCCCAGAATAGAAGACTATGCTACAAAAGGTGCTTAAGCAAGAGATCCGCTCAGCACCAACAGAGCTGTCTACCAGTACAGAGGTGGTTTATCAAATGCCACTAGCTAAGGTTCTTCCAGACAAAGAAAAGGAATCCCATGCAGAAGGTGGAGGTAGGCCAAAAACTCAACCCTTATTCTTGACTCTCATTATAGGGGAAAAGCTATTACACAATGCTATGATTGATTCTGGAGCTAGTACAACGGTTATGCCAAAACTGATAGCCGAAGCCTTAGGACTTAGCTAAGAACCTATGAAGAAAGGGGTGATGCAGCTAGATGGAAATAAAGTTGATACTGTGGGTGTCATCAAAGCACTTCCGTTAACTCTATTTGCCTACCCGAGTATCACGGTCCCACAAGATACGGTGATCATAGATGTTCCTCTATGTTCGGTCTCTATCTATCTCAAGAATTTACTTCAAAGGTGGGCGGATATTTATCTTTAGATTGGTCACATCTAATACTTAGGACCAAGCATGGCGCAAAGATGAAGATAGAATTGGAGGCTCTACATTCTGAACATGTGGCAGATGAGGCCCTGATCAATTTTGAGGCCACACATACCTCTATCACCAAGTAGGACATGTATAGTGTCAAACTGCTAGAGGAAGAGAAGGTAAGTGGAGACCGAAATGATAAGGAAGATGCTCTGTTAAGCGAACACATAAACAATTATCCTTTCGGGAATTATCATGCTAGCAGATTGGGCACATATGTGATTTATGATGAAGACCAAGTTCTTCTGAAGGTTGCCAAAGAATCCGACGATAACCAAGCAAATGAGCTGTGGACATTGTATTTTGACGGAGCAAGAGGCAAAGTTGGAGCTGGAGCAAGGGTATGTTTAATATCCCCACAGAATGAAAAGTTGTTGAGGTCTTTCCGATTCCAATTCACCTGTTCAAACAATGAAGTTGAATATGAAGGGTTAGTCCAAGGCCTAAGCCTAGCAAAATGAATGGGTATCAAGCAATTGATTATGTTCAGAGATTCTGAATTGGTAGTGAATCAGGTTCAGGGAATTTCCGCAATGAAGAATGTCCAAATGAGATCCTATCGGCATCGAATCTAGGACCTGATTGAAGGTTTCAAAGCTTTCAACATCCTGACTGTCCCCCGAACGCAGAATAGCGATGCAGATCGCATGGCGGTGGTCGGTGCTCATATTGATCCTATCTCTAACTTGCTTCGGAACAAATATTCAGTATGAGTTCTTGTTCGACCAATGATTCCCGATAATGATCAGAGTTGGCAAGTCTTTGAGAGCGATGAGCACATCGCTTCGTTTATCTAGCACTCTGGGGAATTCACTGATCAACTTCAACCAAAGATCGCCGAGGCCTATGAAGGACAAATTATGCAGCTCAGGTCAAATAAACTTCCAAAAGGGTTAGTTACTCTCAAGAATTTTTTCGATTGTCATGACGCCTAAAATGATAAGCGAAAGTTCATGGCAGAAAAAAGTGATTATGAAAACCTTCAAGTCTCCGATGGCAGGAATCTCTGGGTCAGAAAAGATGTCCCACAACGACATAGAGAAAGGCTTATCAGTTTCTGCGAAAAATATGGAGTAGTGGCCTGGTCCTACAATGATCTGGAGGGTTACAATCCTGGCATCATTCAGCACACTATTGAACTAACAGAAGGTGCAAAACTAGTCCGACAGAAGAAGAGGGCAGTCAACCCTAAAGTTGAGGCCCTAATGGAACAAGAGCTAACCGAGCTCATTGATTCACGTATTGTCTTCCCAATTAAACATAGTACTTGGGTATCAAATCTGGTACGAGTCAGAAAAAAGAATGGTGATATCCGCTTATGCATGGACTTCCGAGACCTGAACAGAGCATCTTTGAAGGATCACTATCTATTGCCTTCTATGGAGTCAATCCTCCAAACTGTCACAGGATCGGAAATGTTCTCTCTATTGGATGGCTTCTCTAACTATAACCAGATTCGAGTTAAAGAAGAAGACTAGCACAAGACAACGTTCACCACCAAGTGGGAAACATTTGCATATGCTAAAATGCCCTTTGGTTTATCCAATGTAGGGGCAACTTTCCAGTGAGCTATGGACATCGCATTCAGCGAACTGATCAATAAGTTTATTCTAATCAATTTGGATGACCTTACTATGTTCTCTAAATCTAAAGATGATCATTTTGATCATTTGGAATTAGTTTTTCAAAAATGCCAAGAGTTCGGGGTTTCCTTAAATCCAAAGAAGTGTGTATTTGGAATACCACAGGGTAAGCTATTAGGGCATGTTGTGTCTAAAGAAGGTATTTCAATTGACCCTGAACGAGTAAAGGCTATTAAGGGGCTTCCCCTTCCGGTAAATAAGAAAGGTGTCTAGTCTTTTCTCGGCAAAGTAAATTTTGTTAGCAAATTCATTTCTGATTTTGCCAGAATGATTAGGCCAATCACCCTAATGCTAAAAAAGGATCAAGCTTTCAAGTGGACAACAGAAGCTCGGGAGGCTTTTGAAAAGGTCAAGGAAGCGATCTCCACAACCCCGGCGGTGCTGATTAATCCAGATCAATGCAAATATTTTATAATGTATGTCTTCAGTAGCAAGTCCAGTATCGCTACTGTCCTAACTCAAAAAGATAGCGAAGGAAAGGGAGAGCATCGAGTGGCGTTCTATTCCCGAACCCTAAAATAATATGAGGCAAATTATAACTTCGTCGAAAGATAGGCCTTTGCAATAGTAAAGGGACTTAAAAAATTCTGCCATCTAATTTCCTGCAAAAAGTTCTAGTATATGTCACACATTCTAGTGTGTGGGAATACATCATGGAAAGAGAGATTACAGAAAAAAGGGCTAATTGGATTACCAAGATCTTGGAGTATGACATTGAGGTCAGGCCTACTAAGACTATTAAAGGAAGAGGACTATGTGAGTATATGGCACAGAATGAGGAGGTACCTACCAAGGAGGAACAGCCAGAGCTCATCCTGATAAATGAATCAGGA
Organism: Sequoia sempervirens; assembly: GCA_007258455.2. Lineage (NCBI taxonomy): Eukaryota > Viridiplantae > Streptophyta > Pinopsida > Cupressales > Cupressaceae > Sequoia > Sequoia sempervirens. The sequence goes on along the minus strand of VDFB02193867.1, from coordinate 645,240,582 downwards.
TCAAAAGATGATTGGCTGACAAATAGAATGAACTTCATGCAAACCAAAAGGTATCTGCAAGACCTCTTGTCCAAAAAAAGAAGGTATTACCAGCTTCAGAATTGCAGATATACGCTGATAGAAAGAGTCCTTTTCAAAAGAAATTTCAATGGTGTGCTCCTACAATGCGTTACTTCAGGGGACGCGTAGAGGATCCTCGACGCATTTCACAGTAGCGATGAAGGTGGACATTTCTCTGCCAAAACTACCGTCATCAAGGTCCTGTGAGCTAGATATTACTGGCCTACAGTTTTCAGTGACTCCTACTCTCCTGTAAGGGCTTGCAAAAAATGTCAGTTCTTCTCTAACAGAAGGAAGAATTCAGCGATGCCCCTCAAACCTATCATGGCGGATGAACCATTTGCACAATGGGGCCTGGACTTCATCAGAATGATCAATCCAATTTCTAGTGCTGGACATAAGTGGATTCTAACGGCTACAGACTACTTCACAAGGTGGGCGGAAGCTATTCCCCTTAAGGGGGCAACAAAAACAGAGATTGTAGACTTCCTCGAAGCACTGGTAACAAGATTCGGCCCTCTCAAGACAATCATTTCAGACAATGCCAGAGCATTTCTAGGTACAAAGGTATCTCACTATGCATTAAAGAATGACATACTCCTTAAAACATCATCAAACTATTATCCACAGGGAAATGGCCTAGCCAGGTCCACAAATAAAAGCTTAGTCCGACTCCTTAAAAAGGTTGGCTTAGAGCACCAGAGGGAATGCAATAAAAATATCTGAAAAGCACTCTGGGCAAACCACATAACTCCTAAGCAAGTCCTTAAGACTTCACCTTATGAGCTGGTATATGGGAAGGAGGCGCTGTTACCTATCTCCATGGAGATCCCAACAATACAGTTATTGAAATCCTTTGAGATAGAGCAAAATGGAGCCATGGAGGTTCGACTCGCCAAACTTTTGGAAGTACAAGAAAAAAGGGAGAATTCCCTAATAGAAATGACAAGCCGTCAACAGGTGGTCAAATGATGGTTTGACAAGAAGGCTTCTGACCAAGGTCTGAAAAGTGGAGAATTAGTGCTAAAATATGACAGCAGGGCTGCGAAGCCAGGTCAGCACGGTAAATTTGATAGCCTATGGGAGGGACCCTTCAAAATCATTCGTTGCAGGAAACACAATGTTTTTGAGCTAGAAAATATGGAACAAGAGCCATTAGGAATCCTGGTCAATGGGATTCATCTTAAGTTGTTCCATTAAGCATTAAGCACTACCTTGTATAGATGTAAATAGTTCTTTTGTTTCCTTTCCTGTGTTTGGCCTGTTCTTTTTCTAGAATCAGTTGTCTCTCTATGCATTTGCTCATTTTCGTTGGCGGGTAACACATCGGAGTTGCTTTACACAAAATACACTCATACATGGGAAATAGCATACAAAATTTGCAAACCCAAAAAATTTTAAACACATAAGCAAAAAAAAGCATGGATTTTTCCTCAAAATGAGAAGTATATATTTATATATATGTTCTTTCGTTACAAAATGGCTGGAGGGCTGATTTCCAAAATGTACAAGTATCAAGGTATATTATATACAATAGCCTTTTATTAGGCTTATCTAAAGCAGGAGAGTTACATTTTGAATAGGAAGGCAAAGGGGTTATCTATCCAAAGGCATGACTGGCAGCAATCGACCCATTCACTGCAGCGTCCACTTCATCCTTGTCCATGGGCTCCTCAGTGGCACTGGCAGCATCATTTGATGCAACTGTCATTGGCGGTGGAAACACCAGGTTCCTGAAGTCAGTGTACCAGTCTACGGCATAGAAAGGTATCACGTTGTAGCTCTGAAACGGGAAGCGTAGGGCCTGGGTAACCCTCTGCTGGTGCTGGTCACAGGTCTGTAGATGGAATCTGTTGAGGAATTGTAGCCAAACGACGACAGCTTCTTCTTCGATAAAGCGACGCAGGTCACTGGTTGTTGGCAGGCCTATCCCATATGCAGCATGTGCAACGACCTCACCAAGCCCATTCAAGTATTTCTTCAGAAAGATTTCTTTAACCAGCTTTAGGATAAGTGGTCAGGGAAGACGAATGTCCAGCATGGACGCTACAAAGTGTGAGCATATGTCAGTATTCACCCTATACTTATCCTCATATTCTATACAATCCTTGCCTAGGACCCACTTAATGGCTACCAGAACTAGCGAATGCTTGTTCTTCGTCATCATTTTTAGCCTCCTAGTGGAAATCTCACCTAGAAACGCTGTTTGTGATTTAAACGAGGTTAGACGAATTGGGGTATCCATTTTTCTTGACACTGTCCCTGGGCTTCTAAGTTAATGTCAGAATTGTGCACCACCTAGCCTATGAAAATACTTGTTTAATGCTCTACTACTAACCTATCATTTCTCAAATACTAAGTTTGTTTTGCTCACTATTGACTAGCCTATTTATAGAAAAATTGACAAGACACATGCCAATCTGCCTCTAAAAAATGTGATATTATGCTAGCTACTGTCTCGAAAGCCGAGTCTACGTCTATTCACATTTTTGGGCCGGTACATCCATGATAGCATGGCTCAAGGTGTGTTTAATTAAATGAAGTTGATTAATTAGCTTTAAAAAGGCGGCGCTTGTTGGTGAGGGGACGTGTCGCCGTAGGCTATTGTGTCATCTCTCAAGCGCGTCCTAGAGCCCAAGGCGATACTCATATATTTTCAGGCGGTGATCGTTTGCATTGCATAATCATTCCAGCCAGGATATTAATTACCAACACATGCTAATGCAAGGTTAAAAGGCCAGTTGTAAGCTCAATTTCCAAGGAGATCAAGGCGTATCACATGATCTCGTAAATGTAATAATGAAATCCGGCTGCCTCATAATAGCAGTCAGTTCATCTAGCACGAGTTGTAGGATTAACGGTACATGCCAAATTAAATGCAAAAGGCTTGCTTTCGCCTACCACCTTGGGAAAAGTTGCTATTATTGCATGAAAAGGCTTAATAGTGCAAAATCTTTTTACAAACGCAGGGGAAGTGCAGAGTTATTTTCTATCTGTCTATCTAGAGCAAGCATATCCGCAGGCTAGGAGTTTACAAATTCTACAGAGAAAGAAAAATTTTGGAATCTTCAGCTCAGTCGATACAAGAGGAGATTAACCAGGAACTGTTCACATCTATTTGTTCTACGGTTAAGGTGTACATATACGAGGATGTAACATATTCCATGCCTGGTATACCCGTGAAGACGAGAAGAGCCCACACAGAAGAGCTGGATAGACCCAAGGAATGGAGTAATCATAAAAAGGTTAAAGAAGAATGGAACAATATCTATGACCCAAAGCTTGCGAAGAACCCTAAATCCCTCAGAGAGGCGGCTTGTGCAAGGTTATCAGCAATAAAGGTGGACCAATCCATGGCAAATAGAGTCTGATATAGTGGTCTCCCACAATATATGGTCCCACTATTGCATTATTGCCCGGAGGTGGTCGATGCAGCTTTTCAGCGCTATAATCCAGATACCCACTACATTGAAGGTCACAACTTAAGGGTTCATATTAGCCCAGAAGCCATCTGACACATGTTATGTATCCTACACCCCAGTAGGAGGAAGGAGACTATCGAGCCTTTTCGCCCAACCAAGGGGGAGAAAATATGGAAGAAAATAAAAACTGGCTCAAATTTATTGTTAGAAGAGACTAATAAGAAAGGTATCGCATCCGCTAAAGCACCAAGTATCCCATTATCGCGTGGTTCATTCCGCGATGATCTCCAAGACGCCATGTCCATGCTGACATTTGTTTGCGGCCGAGACTCTGATGAGAAGATCAAAGTTTTTCAGCTGGGCCCTGCAATACAGTTTCGCAAGCAGCACAAACTCTTCTGGTATGATTTTGCTGAGTTCATAGTTGAAGAAATGATAGATCAAATAGAGAATTATCAGGCGGAAAAAAAGTTTAGATTTCTTTCCTACCTGGTCCACATGTTCCTGCATCAGAATCTAGATTTCTTCACCCGTTTTGTTCCGCTATCAATTTTTGATGAGCAGAATAAAAGAAAGTCGGTGTCTACATGGACACCTTTCCTTTCCGCAACATATGACTATTATGCATTCACGGACTATTTCATAGCCCCGGTCTTGAATGATTTAATCGAAGAAGGCAATATCGTCCGGCTCACCCAGCAGCAGACTAGATTTATGTAAGGCTACACCACTACTTGTGACTGGTTCAGAGGCAGGGATTTTACAATCCTCCAAATGCGGGGCTTTACTGGCAAACCTTTCCTACTGCCGACCTACGTCACCGATAGAGTGCTTGTCCTAGAAATTTTCTGGCAGGTGTGTGTCATTGATTTAGCTTTTTGTAGTAGCGGAAGTGTCAAGAAGAAGGGATTCTTCACTTGTCCGAAGAGTTTCAAGTCAGTAACGCTAGTTAAAAAATAATCACACAAGTTGTTAGAAGAGAAGCTGGCACATTTAGGGTTGGTACTGATAAATGATAAGTGGGAGTACAACCCTTTCAACAACTTACCAGAGCCACATATGAAAGTTACCCATGTTCCCCGACCATACTGGGAAAAACGGCTTAATCCACAGACAAATAGAGAGGAAGATTTTGTGGAATTAGTGCAAATCCCTACATTGGACACTAGGGGCCCATGGCACAAGTTCTACTTTCCTGTGTCTATGGCTAGGGACAATCTTCCAATGGAGTGCAACATGTAGAACAAGTTAAAGAGGGGTGAAGAATGGAATGACTAAAAAATAAGAGCTTTCTGGAAATATCGCTAGGAAACAGCATAATTAGATGCTCCTTATAATCAGCTGAAGGACGACCAGGAATTCGACAGATGGTGGAATGAAGGCCACCCTAGCCCGATCTCTAGTGTTGATAGGAGCGAAGAGGGAGAGGCATCTGAAGAGCATGAAGAAGAAGCGGCAGTATCATCCTCTTCAGCGCAAGGGGGCAACGTCTCTGGGCATGCTGCCTATATGGCCACTAATGTACGTTTTAATATATCAAGAGGCTCGCACACACGCACTTGGGCTGCCAAATCGGCCAAGCTAACACCTCAACAGAAGGATCCGACTGCCGAGGTTAGTGAATGTCTGCCTGCGAAAGGGCAGTGCACTAAAGGTGTTATCGGAGGGGTTTTGCAAGAACCTGTCGGAGGAGAAGTGCCCACTACTAGCCAAATGCCAAAGTTTGCAAGCGAGTCACGGATAATCCTAGAACCACCACTGACTAGTCAACAGGTACATTTCGCTCCTTCCTCTCTTGTATATCATTCCTTCGTATCCGCCCCTGCTCCATTAGCAACTCCTGCCATAAGTCCGAGCCCTCTACCTTCTACTTCTGATCCAGCTTATTCGGTTGGATTTACCCAGTTTTCACAAGCCCAACCATTTATAATTACTTTTCTGAGTATGCTTACACCTACCGCTCCCGCTCAGACTTTCCTCACCTCGCTTTTAGAAAATGTTCCCCCAGTCGGCCCCCATTCTTTTTCCGCTATGCTTACTGATCTTCTTCTATTGCAACAAGCTAACATCTAGTTAGTAACTTCCCTTCCCCGACCAATAAGTTTTACGACTGAATCCCCGATTTAGCCGCTACAAATACCTAACCCTACTGATAGTTCTCAGGTGAAACTATGGAACGTGCCACACTTTTCCCCACAAACAGTCACTCTTCAAAAGAAGCAAATGCGTGCACCCATGAAAGTTACCTATCCCTATGCCCTGCCTTCTGGTGTTCCTTTTGCAGGTGGGCTAGTTTCATCACCAGCCGAATTCATAGCACAGATAGATTGTGGAAAAGAGGCACGCACAAATAGAATGAGGCGATGCAAGGCAAAGGATGATAATGCTCCCTCTGAGCCGAGAGTACAAGCTTCGTATGATGAGGCCCGACAAGAATTAAAATTTGCAACCATGTACCCAAGGATAAGCAAGGCTCAGGGAGAAATGCAACCCGAAGATTATGAGATATATTCTGTCGGACTCGACATGAAAGTAGCCCATCCACAAGATAAGGTCGATATTATGGAGGAAACGCAACGGGTGGTCACTTCCGACTTCCTCAAAACTGGCCGCCAGTTAAAGAAGAAGGATGAGTAGCTCAAGGCAGCCAAGGAGAGGGTGAGCTTTCTAGAGACAAAGGAGAAATCCTTAGAGGCAGATATCGCCCAAATGACTGAAAGGGCGCTGACAGCAGAGAATGAGAGGAACAGGCTTCAGGGCGAAATTGCGAAAACCCAGGTTGCTGACCCAAGCTTAGTAAAAGAGTTGCAAAGCCAAAACTAGGCAACTCGACAGAGCCTATAGTCAAAAGAGGAAGAGCTTGAATGCATCCACCTTGAGTATAGTCAGGGGATGGCACAAAAGGGAGAGGAGTTGGAGGGCCTACAAGAGTAGTATGAACAAAAGGTACAGGAGAAAGAGACAGAATTTAAAAGCCTGAAGGCTAAGCTAAAAGAGGAACTCTGAGAGACAAAGACTTCTCTGGAGGAGCAATCAGTGAACCACTCCCGAGCCGAGCATAATTGGAATAAAGAAATGAACAGCTATGCGGAGCAGCTGGCGTCTGAGAAAAAGAAGAAGGCAGAATTAGTCGAGGCCCTCATTTCAAGGGACACATAGATTTCTTCACTTAAAGCCTCTCTGTCACCTGCCCCTGCCCAACCTGATGTCATTCCGTTGGTTAGACAATTGTATATTTCTCACTGGGAGAAAGTCAAGACCTTTTTCCTAACACTGCAGCCTACCCTCTGATTTATCACCAAAGCATCCAGGCTAAATCAAGAGGCCAATGACACAATGGAGCAGTTCCCACATTTCATGCTAGAGAAGGTTCCTGAGGCAAGGGACTTGCTCAACAAGCTATACTCAGTCTCGGATGAAATCCTGGCCGGGGCAGGTATCGAAGATCGGGATATTGCTACTCAAACATCAAATAAATTCATTCATTGTCACACCGCCTTCTAGCGTACTAAGGCAGTGGTAGATTTTCTAGGAAAGGCACTGGATGGCATTTAGGGAAGTTTCTCTGAGCTAGGCAAGCTGGGGCTACCATCCCCATTCCTTGAGGATGGTTCCATTGCGACAACCACACTGATCGCGAAGGTTGTTGAGCAGAAGGAGAACAACCCGGAGGCATTCAGGGAGTTTGATAGTTCCCCAACGGCAGCCGACATTGAGGCGATCATTCATCCACTCTCCCAGCTGCTTTTCCATATCCAAGTAGGCGCCGGCCTACCTGAGGTGCTACCTCACAAGGAAGCGATTGATCTCCACGGGGCACAAGAAAATTTGCGCAGCATGGAAAAGCCGTCCAAAAGTGAATGGTCGTCCTTGCAAGCTGCTCTTTCCAAACTCTGACTCCATTCGCCCTATGGATAAAGCTCTGGTCTACAGAACTAGAGAGTTTTTGGGTTCTCTGTTCCTTGTCTGAAACGCCCCTGATAGTCGCCAAAAGTTGTTAAAATAAATATTCAAACAGCTCCTTTTGAGTTTTTTCATCAAGTTTTGATCTCCCGTTGTGCGCATCCTCACTTGGCAGCTTCGGGTAGCAGTTTCCCTTTCAGGTCCTGAGGAGCTGCGGTGGGCGTCCACGTCTCTCACTTGCAGAGGTTTTTATTTCTTTTTTCCTTAAGGTCTCTTCAGGTCGCAAAAGCCTACGGCAAAGGTCGTCACTTCTGAAAAGATTATCGGAGGGACCCCTGTCTCGCTACGTGGCGGCGTGTCACAAGTTTTTCATGCAGGAATGAAATAAGCAGCCGCGGGCTACCAAATACTTCTGTAGGCCTTCTTTTATTTTTGGCGGGCCCCACCTCCTGCTAGGTGGCAACCATTTGCAGCTTTTTCAATACAGCAGGGAGGTGAGCAACCGCAGGCTGCGAAATGCTGCCATGCGTCTTTCGCACTCGGTTGATACGGCTTTCTCTCCACTGCAACAAGAACCGCAGCCCATTGGACACGTGTTACATCTTTGCAATCTCTCGGAAGTAATGAGAAAAGTTTTCATTTGGACAGCGACAGGCTGCCACTTGCCTTACAACTGATCCTTGAAGTGAGCGATAGGCTGGTTGAGGGAGATTATGCTATTGGGTGCCGCTCGTATAGGTCGTTTGAGGTGGTGGATGACACTTGTTTCCTCAAGCCTAGCTGGGACCACTACCATCATTGTGAAGGGTGTGCTTGCAACTGGATGACCAGATGTTGTGTTCTAACTCGTTGCCATTGTAACAGCTTGGGGAATCTTTTGATTCTGGCATCATTGCTGAGGATTGGGAAATCTTTTCTGTTAGAGCTCTCCAAAGCGGTGGGAATTGTATCCCCGGCTATATATACTCTCTCAAAAATGAGAGAAGGGTCTAAGAAATTTTAGAAAAAGGGATACTATTTTTAGCAAGAGACACCAGGCCTCTTTTGCATGTTTATTCGCAAGAAACTTTCAGACTGTGCCCACTATTCGGCCTTTCTATTTTTCATGTTTTGATTAAACTGTAAACTGTGCTTTTTATTGTCTTAAGCATTTCATTTGACAAGACTTCTATATATTGAATACAAGCTTGCTTATCTAAATCATGTCTAAATGACTCTTCTTAGTAGTAAGGATGTATGCAATACTATTTTATGTCAATAAATGAACTGTTCATGCTATAGTTTTAAGCCTCCGATGTTTTGGAACATGACAACACCATTCAGGTCCCTAAATCTATGATTTATCGTGCCCATCAGCAAAGTTTGGCACATCGCCTTAGATTAGATTTTGCTTCATTATATCTATTTCCTTTTCCCTTTCCCAAAAAACAACATTATAGAAGAAGTCGGCTTCTTTAAAATCTGGAGGTCACTCAGTTTGGCGCAAAAGGGTCCCCCTTGAACTGAGTTTCCCATAAGGCACTGTTACCTCATCAATTTTTGGCGTCAAGAGTTACCAAATTAATGTGATATATGATTATTGCTGATGATTTCATTGGTAATGTGCAGGAAAGAAAAGGGGTGCCAATACGAGAATAGAGAACTAATGAGAACAAATTGAAAGATAGCCTTTTGTGCTTATGTATTTGATTTCCTTATTTTAGAGCTGAGGAAATATAGTTACTATGTTTATTCTTTTGGGTTGAAAGGTTACATTTCTTAGTCTAGGAGTTGTAGAGGCCATTAAAAACTATAGGCTAGCCAATTAAACAACATAATGTCCAACCGACATTCGAAAATAATAATAGCATGGCAGAAAAATAGAAGGGATAATGTTGATACATCAAATAGAGCTTAACATTAATACTAATGTTATGATTCTAAAGAATTTTTTTATTTATGTCAAGTTAAGGATTCAATGAAATAGTTGTTCTCATTAACATTTAAAATTGACATGGTATCATAAGCATTAACCCATTCTCACCCAGTTATTGGTAATAAGCTAAATTAACGTTTATAAACTATGCTAAGAGAGAGTGTGACAACAACAACCTAGCCAGCCAAACTGCATTGTGTCTCATGTCCAATTTGACATTGTCTAATAAATGTTGACATTAGAGGTTTCATTTTCCAAGAAGGACGTGTTGTGTAAATGTTGCAAAAGAAAAACAAAAATTAGTTGGATTTTTCTAACAAAAAATTATGGGCATTACAATGTGCTATGTCCTATCTTTACTTTGATGCATTATGGATGGATTTTCATTTCTATATGCTATGCAATGATTCTATCTTATGACGCTATGATTTTTATGTGATGAATATGCTATGGGATGATGTATTTCTTTTCCAGTTCCTTTTCTTATGCATTTTTAATGATGTATGCAAAATTTTATGATGTGAAAATGCTTAGACTAACAAATCTATATAATGCAGTGATGAATGGTATGATCTAGTGTACCTTTTCTATGTATGATATGCACTTATGATGATGTGATATGATGATGATAGGGTATGTGCAGGATCATTATAGAAAAAATAGGCCCTTAAGTGGCAAAAAATTCAGAAAAATCAGAGTTAGGAAACTTGATGTAAAAATTTGAATAAGTTATCTATATTATTTCAAAAATATGTAAGAATAGAATCTGTAGAAAATAGAATGTAGTTTCTAAACTACTAGGTTTGTTTACAAAAAAAACTATTTCGTGAAAATTTGAAATTTCAATGCAATGGTACTTAAATTTTAGGGAAAAATAAGAAGTAGGTGTCTGTCTAACCACCCTAACCACAATAAAATGATAATAATTTTTTATAATATTTTAGATACAAGTAGAGGACTCATGCCCTGATGTGATACATATTTTTTTGTAATTTTTTTCCAAGTAAATAATTAATTATGAATTTTTTATTACAAATTTTTAAACAATATAAAAACTCGTATGTCTGACCACCTTAACTTTGTCAAAAATTCATGAATTCAATTTTTATTTTTTTAATCCTATAGTTTGTGAAGCATAGAATGTGATACTGTTTGAAAGTTATATATTTTTTTCAATCAGCCTATCAATCAGGACTTTAGTCATAATTTGAATAGAAAATGAATAATAATTGCTTATTAAATTCAAAGTAAAGCATAATTTATATTGGTGGAAAGCTAATAATCTCATTTAAAAACCCTTTTTGTTTCATAAATTTTGGGTAAAAAAATAGTCGTCAGCCACATACTCATCATATTGCCACTTTTTGGCCCATGATGATCCTACACATACCCGATATGTGTAATGATGTTCATGAATGCTATAATGATATTTATGATATGATATGATGGATGAAAATGATTTTTATGACATGGATACTTTCATATATGATATATGATGGCATAATGGATACTTATATGTGATATGGGATGATTATGAAATGTTGTGATATGATGAATGCAAATAATGTTATGATGATGTAGATGTTTATAATGCTAAGGGATGAATGCAATGTAATGATTCATGAGACACTTAGAATAACCAATCTATATTAAATATGAACAAGAATTCACTATTATGATGTGATTTAATGTTTCCTATATGATATGCAATATGCAATATGCAATGTGCTGATGGCTTGTGAATGCAGGGTGAATGCAATGATGATAATGATTTGATTAATTGTCATGGTACTGTGTTAGTGCAAAAAGAAAGAGATAGAAGAAAACAAGAGATCCCAACAAGACATGAGATGATAATGATGATGATGATGATTACTTTTTGAGGAGTTGGGATTTTTAAAGGGCCAATTGCCTTATGTTTGATTACACATGTAAGTACGATGCATCAAGGTATAAAGAACCAGGATGGCATTGTACCTAGTGTGATGGACTTTGACTCGACAATTAGATAGGAGTAATTTTTTTCACACCTGGCATATGAAACCTTATTCAAAAATGTAGTTCAGATATTCCAAATATCTTGGACCAAAACATAGTAAGGAAAGCCTTCTTATGTGGTCAACAAGATACCTAAAACATCCTCCCTACACCTAAACAAAGAACACATGACCAAGGTTATTTTACAAAAATATCTAACAAGCATAGCAGATAAAAGATAATGATCATTTCCCCATTCCTATCTCTCTAAGTACTTTTGTTTGGGATATCATTGAGAGGTCCTTGGAATGAGCGCGATAAGATAAAGTAAAGAAACAAGCTAATGTTCTTCAATACCGCTAGCCAAGACTAAACTATGGTGATTCCTGATGTTGATTCCATTGTAGGAAGGATGCATCCTAGGATATGATGATATCAGATGATTTGATATGGGACTAATTGGATGATAAGCTATTGACACGAAGAGTTGACCAACTTGTTCACATACTGACCTAGACTTAAGATTTTAACGTTTTGAGTTTTCACTTTTGAACTGCATGACTTGTTTTTTACTGTTTCACCAAAGGTTGGGGATGATGATTGATTTATTGTGAGTGGCATTTATTTAAGGTGAAAGTGAGATAAGATAGATGGATTTTTCAAATATTTGGATGTTTTTGATGTTTTTTGAAATGTTTTGAGGCTGTATTTGGTATTTTTTGAGATTTACAAATGTTTTGATTTTTGATTTTCAAATGTTTTTGGCTTTTCTAAAAAATTTGACCAAGAGACTAACCTAAAGACTTATCCTAGGGGCCTCGAGGTTTGATCAAAAGATTATCCTTTCCTACATTATACACACAGAGACCACATAGCTCAACTGACACAAACTTGATTATTGATGAGATATGAAAAAATGGATTACCAGTTTATTATGATGGACTCCTAGAGGACTGACCTAAGTGTCTTGGGGGATGATCAAAGATCAACCTTGCCTATGTTCAAGGCTCAGAGACCCATAATTCAACAAAATGACTCTTTTTTTATTTGTTTTGGGATATTTGAATGTTTTGAATGTTTTGGGACTTTTGTCATTTTATGAATGTTTTTAGATTTTCCGATTTTGTGATGTTTTTGGATTTTTGGATTTTTTCTGATGTTTTTGGATTTTTGTATTTTTAGGCACCTAAAAATCATATATGAATCCAATCCAATGAGAACATGCTCCCAACATGATGTAATAGACTACTCCAATAAAGGTAGGATAGGCTGACCTTAAGAATGGGCCAAGTAGTACTAGGAGGGATCATGATACAAACATAGGACCAAGTTATGATGTGGAAATGGATGGGTGATGGATGGAGATATGGAATGTGATGGATGATGAAAGCATAACGGATGAATGATGCAAAATGAGTCGTGAAGATCCTGGTGGATGGAAAGTACTTATTTACACAAGGTGCATGTTTGCCAGGTTTTCACCAAGGTACTTGCCCAAAGTGCCACCGAAGTGGTTTTCACAAGAGGATGATTTTTCTCTTTACTATTTTTGATCTTTTTTCTAATTTTTTTTTATTTTTCCTTATTTTAATTTTATTTTTTGTTGTCACCAAGATGCCTATTTTCTAGGTTTTCATCACGGTGACCATTTTTTTAGGACATTTTCTAATTTTTTGATTTTTTGGTTCTATACCTTGAAAGATTTTAGGCATTAAACCTTTTGTGATGGGAGTTGTTGATGGGCTCCTGTAGAGGTTCCCCTTTGGGTGTTGATAACTGATATTCTTTTGACTTGTAGTTCACTATGATGATGAATGGTCCCAACCAGTTAGGTTCAAATTTTCCTTTGTTGTTTTGATTTGGGGAATTCTTCTAATTCTCCTTCAGTACCAATTCTCCAGCATGGAATGTCTGACTCTTGATCTTTTTGTTATAGCTCCTCTTAACTCAATTTTGATAGACTTGATGATTTTGAAATGCTTACATATGTCGCTCATCTAGTAGCTCTAGCTCATTGAGTCTTGATACTCTGTATTCGTCATCTGTGATAAGATTTTGTAATGATATTCTCAGTGATGTAAGCTTGATCTCTATGGGAAATATGGCTTCTAATCCATAGACTAGGGAAAATGGGGTGGTGCCGATGGGTGTGTAGATGCTGGTTCAATAGGCCTAGAGGGAAATATTTAGCTATAGATGTCAGTCATGACCTGCATCATTAAATGTCTTTTTGAGGATTTTTAGAATGGTTTTATTGGTGGCTTCTACTTGGCCATTGCCTTGGGGATAGTATGGTGTGGAGAAGTGATGTTGGATTTCGAATTTGTCACATAGGTCATGGACCTCCTAATTTTTGAATGGTGTCCCATTATCTGAGATAATGGCTTGTGGGACACCATAGTGACATATTAGATAGTTTAGGATGAGTTTTGATATCTACTTCCTAGTTATGTAGGTCATTGGTATAGCTTCCACCCACTTGGTGAAATACTCAGTAGCGGTTATGATAAACTTGTGGCCATTGGATGAGGTGGGAGTGATTTTCCCAATGATAAACTTGTGACATCTTGCTGACATTGTAGACACCTTTTGATGTAATCATGTGCTTCTCTTTCCATAGTAGGCCAATATTACCTTGTCCTCGGCAATTTCTTGGCCAAGGTCATCTCGCTTGAGTGTGAACCACAAATATCATTATGTACCTCAGTTAAGGTGGTCAATGCATCCTTAGCATTCAGGCAGTGTAATAAGGTTCTTTCTATGCTCCTACAATAAAGGGTGTTTCCTAGGATGACAAATTGGGATTCTTTCTTAACAAAGGTTATTTTTAGGCTTGAGGGTAAGTCTGCAGGTAGGACCCCTATTCGCAAGTAGGTATAAATTTCATGGTACCAAGGATCACCAAAACAAATGATTTCACACACAAATTATGACTCTGGTACTTTGAATGTAGGCACGAGAAGCTACTCTACCAAGAACTCATGTTTTGGGACATTGTGAGGGATATCCGGTAAAGATCCAATTATTTCCATGGTGTCTATTGCTCTATTGTTTTCTCTGGGAATCTGCTCAAATGTGATATCAATGAATGATTCTTTGAGGCTCTCTACCAACTTTTTGTATGGAGTCAACTTATCATCCTTTGTTTGGTACTCATCATTCACTTGATTTATTATCAGCTAGGAGTCTCCATATACTTTGAGGGTTTTGGTGTGCCACTGCACTATTATTCTGAGACCTATGGTTAATGCCTAATATTCTGCAATGTTGTTAGTGTAGGGGAATGCTAATTTATATGATTGTGGTATACAATCCCCCTATGGGGTGATGAAGAGGACACTGGCTCCTGATCCATGCTACATGTAGGAACCATCAAAGTAAAGTTTCCAGTGGTCAGTTATGCTGAGATTGAAGATGGATTCATTCAGAAACTCTGAAATGAGTGGATTCTCTGAATACATGGGTGCTTCTGCAAGCTATTCTCTGATCACTTGACCCTTGATTGCTTTTGATTCCACATACTCGATGTCGTATTCAGATAGAATCATGGCTCACTTGGCCATCCTTCTTGTGAGAATTTCCTTTGATAGTAGGTACTATATGGGGTTGATCTTGGCGATTAGTTTGATTTTGTGTGCCAACATGTAGTGTCTGGATTTTTGTGAAGTGAACACCCCTGCTAGACAGGATTTTTCAATGAATGAGTAGTTTAACTCATGCCCAACCATTGTGGAGTTGATGTAATAGATGGCCCTCTTTAGCCCTCTTTCATCATGCTGAGCTAGAAGAGCACTGAGGGCTGTTGTTGTTGTTGAGACATAGAGGGTTAGTGACTTTCTTGGGATCGGTGGCATGAGGACTGGAGGTGTGAGCAGATATTCTTTGATTTTGTTGAAGGGTTCCTCACACTTTTCATCCCACTTGTACACTACCCCCTTGTGGAGTAGGTGAGAATATGGGTTTTTCTTTTTTGCTAGTTGTGTTATGAGTCTGTGGATGGACTGAAGCTTACCTTGGAGGCCTCTCAACTATTTCAATTTTTTGGGTAACTCCATCTCGAGGATTTCTTTTACTTTGGAAAGATCCATTTCAATACCGCTCATTGATACTATGTATCCCAACAGCTTTCCAGACTGTACGCTGAAGATACATTTCAAAAATAGCACTCAAGGTTGCTATGTGATCTCTCCTCTTTATGGATTTTACTAGAATGTCATCAATGCAATCTTTGACAATTTTGTGGATCATGTCATGAAATATTAATGTCATAGCTCTTTGGTAGGTGGCCCCAACATTCTATAGGCCAAATCGCATCATGTTCCAATAGTCAGTCCCCCATAGACAAGTGAAGGTCATTTTGTGTTGGTATTCTTTAGCAATCATTATTTGGTTGTACCTAGAGAAACCATCGATCAGAGAAAGCATTTCATGTCCTGTTGTCATGTCTACAATCATGTCAATGCTAGGAAATGAGAAATCATCTTTCGGACATGCTTTATTTAGGTCTCTGAAATCTGTGCAGATTTTGATGCCCCAATTAGGTTTTAAAACAAAAACTAGATTTGATACCCACTCGGGTAGTCGATTGGTCGTATGAATCCTGCATCAAGTAGCTTCCTTAATTCCATCTTGACTAGCATGGAGATCTTAGGATGCATTTTCCTAAGCTTTTGTCTAATGAGCTTTGCTTCATGGTAGATTGCTAGATGATGAACCACAATCTCTGGATCGAGTCTAGGCATGTCTGCATAGCTCCATGAAAAATTAACTTGTATCTCCCTTAAGAAGGCTGCTATGAGCTCTTGTTTCTCTGATAGTAATGACTCCACATAGAATGTAATGTGCAGGGTCTCCTCTATTCCTAAGTTGATTGGGTAACATTTTTTGGCTAGAACCACTTATTTCTCTTGGTGTAGAGCTCTAAGAGGAAGATTGAATCCCCCATCCTTGGCCATCTCAAAGAGGTTTTCACCGTTTGATGCATCCTTTCATTTTACTATTTTCGAGTTGGGGAGTGCCACAGTGTGGTTTTCACTCAAGGAATTAGAGATTATTCTTAGTTTTTTTATTTTGCGACTGAGGGATTCAATCATTTCCCCATAATATGCATGTGTATCCAGCACAATGATAAATCCTAATTTATGATCCCCACTTGGAATATTATCCCATAGTCCCATGAATTTTTAGAGCGCATCATCATTTTTGAATGTGTCAAGAATTGGCGGTCCTCGTTGGTCATAATCGATGAGTTGTGGGTAGACTAGCTTTATCTCAAGGGATTGGTTTTCAAACTCATAGGATAGGGTAATGACCATAAAGAGGTTAGAGTATTCAAATAGAGTGGGTATACCTCTCTCAGGTTCGTCATCCTCACTACTACACATCTCAGTGATGTCAAAGGTGAAATTGTCTAAGGGAAGACCAGTGGATACGGGCAATTGCAAGGCTGCTGCTATTTGCTGAGGAGTTTTGAATTTCTTAACCAGGAGATTTCAGCCATGTATGGTTATACTTGGAGGGGTACATCTAAGGCCAATATTTCTCATTCGCCTCTCTAGAAAATGATGGGTATTACAAGCCCATTGTCATTTTTCCCCAGTTTTTGGTTTCTATCATAGCCCATTGTGAGCATCATTTGCAAGAATTTGTTGTTGTCATCCATAGGTAATTAGTTGTTACTGTCTATTGCATTGATATAGGAGATAGGATAGGTTCTCCTTTATTACTTCTCGGTCGAGATTTCCCCAAATTTTGAAGTTGGAATATCCTTTAGTGGATGTTTGGGATGTGGAGGCTGCATTTGATTGTGGTCATCCTCATGATCTGGGAGATTGTGGTATCTCTCCTACCACAAAAGAATTTTTGGGAATTGTATAGTTTCTGAAACCATTGTCCTTGATGATGACTTTGATATCAAAGATGGTGGGGATGGCGGGAGTGGTGGGTGTCTCTATCATAGAAGTGGAAGTGAGAGTGGCTGGGTCAATGTATGGAGTTGATCAACCTTCACTATTTTTAGGCACTTGAGGGATTTTGTAATATTTTTCCTTTAGGTTCTTGCATTAAGAGAATGGTTTGGGATCCCCATGGATGGTGACCTCTCAAACTTCATATGTGAATTCGGTACATTGATGGAAGGTTGATGCTACTGCTTGCATCGCATGGATCCATAGACGTCCCAAGAGAATGAACATTATAAGGTAGATCAAGGTCAAGGACTTGATAGGTGGTTTCCATAATTGTTGGCCCTACTTGAATAGGGATTTGGTTGTGCCTTGGGATACTCTTTCCTGATCATCATATGCCCTAATTGTGATTCCTTTTCCTGTTTCGATGGAATCCTCAGATATTTTCAAGTTCTTAATGAGCTTGAGGGAACAAATGTTTAAACATGTACCTCCATCCACCAGGACTCGGTTGACAGTTTTTTTTATGCATTAGGACCTCCAAATGGAGTGCACAGTTCTAAGATGGTTATGTGGGAAAATATTGATCAAATAATGTAAGGAGATTTAGGGTAATAATTTTTCTACCCATAGCTTGGAATTGTTCTACATCAAGATCCACGGGGACGGTGGATGAAGCCAATGCTTCCTCAAGGATCTTTCGGTGGGTGAATGAAATTTTTGGTAATTGCATGATGGAGATTTGTGTTGGGGTTCTTTTGAGTTGGTCAAGGACATTATAGCCATTGGGAATGGATCTTGGGTTGGGATTATGTGCTCTGTTTGGCTAAGATGACCCTGCAATGGTAGTTTTCCCACCTCTTGTGGTGACTCCACAATTAGCATGGGCTCCTTTGATGGTGATAGTAGCGCAATATTCATCCAAGGATGCAACGACATGGTCATATACATGATTCATGGTCTTAAAGGTTCCCTTCTCTTATCCTTGTTATTGTTCCCTTTGTTATTATGATTAGGCATTAGATTCATGTATATTTTGAGGTTCTGATTTCCCGCTGGCTGCTCCAAAATTATCATTTTTTTTATCAATGAGGTCTTGGATTAGGTTTTTCAACCTCATGCAGCTATTAGTGGTGTGCCCTTTTATTTTTTTGAAGTCACGGAGCTGGTTTTCATTGTACCAGGGTGGTTTCACATCTGGTTCCTGGTAATTCTCATAGGTGGGAGCCTTGATGAGGTTTTCATTTATTAATTTCTTCATGATTACCTCAAATAGTTCCCCAAGGACAGTGTACTTCCACTTGGGGGACTTTTTGTTTTGTTATGGTGGTCCTCCTTGATTATTTAGGTTATTAACCTGATTGTTGTTTCGTTGGTGTTGTGATACCGCATTGGTTTGGGTGTTGTTGTGATCATTGTTTTCTAGTTGTTGGTAGGTTTGGGTGTTGTGCATTGAAGCATTGATCATGATCTTAGCATCAAAAACCCCATCATTTGTGACATTTTTTTTCCTTTCCCATGTGCGAGGTTTCTTATTATAGTTGTTGGATGGGAAATTGTTTTGTTGTTCAGGATATGTGGGTGATCCTCCTTGTGAAATAAGGGCTCGTTCAATGTTGAGCACCTTGGAGATCAACTAGTCATATGTGGTGATACCTTTTACTTTAAGATGTAATTCCAAGGCTTCGGCCATATTGGATATAATGGTGCAAATTTGTTGTTCTTCTGGCATGACCCATTTTCTCTAATTGGCCTTCGATCACCATCGTTTTAGGTGAGCACCCCTTAATCTACAAATGATCAATCTCCAACACTCATTAGTGGGATTAGTTCATACACATGCAAATCTTTGAATACTCCTATGAAATAAAATATCATGCTCCAAAATGCAACAAATAACAAGGATGATCAAAATACATATAAAATCATGACATGTACCTATTCCATAGTGGATTGGTGTCACTTGTACAAAGTGACCCTTTCCCAATCCTTGACAAGCTCAATAATAAAATGCCTTGAAGATAGAGTGAAGTGGAAAAAATTAGCTCTCAATTGAAGAGAGTAACTTTGCATGAAGAATGTGGATGCTCAGGTGAAGAATGAGCCTTCTATTTATAGAATATCAACTTGAAAGAGTGCCCAAAATAGAGCAATGTGGGATAAATATTTAGCCAATAAGAAGGAGCCACTTGTCACCTTGAGAGTGGATGGAGGACGTGCAAGTTTTGGTCAATGTGCAAATAAATGAGATTGGTTGGCCTTTTCAAATTCAAATTTGGCTTGTAGGAGGGAGAAAAAGAGACTTAAATGCCAAGTGGGGAACATGTAAGAGGAGAGTTATTTCCATGTTGGAAGGGAGAAGTCAACTTGTTTTAAAATTCAAACTTGAGGGAATATTCTCCAAAGATGCCTTGTTGAGGGAAAATGAGGATTTTATAAATGAATTAATTGATTTATTTGTGCAAGTGGGAAAAGCTAGAGGATGTGATGGGTGATTAGATTAGATTAATTAGGATTAGATTAACTTAGTGAGGGATTAGGTGATTTGACCCATTTGACTTAGATACTTGAGTTTATTTAAATCAGAAAGGAGGAATATGAATTTGGGATTTAATTAAATAAAGTTTGGTTTATTTAATTAAAAGGATGATGTGAGATAAAGGTTAATCAATTTGAAGGAGATGAACTTAGGAGATGATTTATAAAATATGGAATGTTAGGATGTGATTAAAATTGATTTATTTAATCAAATGAGGTAATGATAGGATTAAATTAAATAAAGTTAATTTATTCAATTTAAATGGATGATCCTTAGAGATTGAATTAAAAAGACTTGATTTATTTGATGAATGGATTTAATGAAATTGATTTATTTAATGAGTGGATGAATGTGAATGATGCTAATTTCATATGTCTACATTTTTCCCCTCTTTGAAGCAATGTACTAGCTACATTGGTTCAAAGACCAAATGTGCCGCAATCAAAATTCAAAAATTTTAAAAAAAAATTCAGATGTCCCAGTGGAAAGAAGTACACTAGTACATTTCCACCTCGAGAGATCAAGCGAAAAGATTTGATGAGGGTCGATCTTACGATAAAGAGGTTCAAGATGGATGTATGGGTGGTTATGATGATTGATGGAACTTCAAATTTTTTCTCCTTGTGTTCCACTCATGCCCTGCCTTATGTCACTGGTCTTTCATGGTGTTGGAAATTTCTTAGGGTTGGGGTTTTAGCCTTATTTTCATATAAAACCCTTGTGTTTATTTTATGCCTTGGTTGGGATCTTTTTTGCTGTTACCTTTTTGAGGGGTTTTAAAATGACTTGTGTCCTATTGGTTTGTCTACGACAAGTCCCTTTGTTTTAATTTTTATTTCCTCTACGGGATTTTTTATTTCCCTAGGTCTTGGTTGGCCCTGTATTTCATCATTTAAAAACAACTTATGGAATTGTTTACTGTCTGCCTAGTAATGTCCCCTTGTCCTTATAATAAATGTTTTATTTTGCAGAGGGAAAAAATTCATGTGACAGTTGATCAACTATCATTTGATCTCTGTCGTTCCCCGCCATCCTGCGATGACCCCCGCACACTACTTTTGTTGATCGCGATATCACCGATGGGCACCATGGGTCCCATCTAGTGAGGTCAAAAGCAATAGGTTTGGTTGACCATCGATCAATTATCATAAGATCTCAATGGTTTCCCGCCATCACGTGATCATAAGTCACAAGGTTTTTACTGATCGCGATATCACGGGTAAGCACCACGTGTCCCATCTAGTGAGGCCGAAAGAATAAAGGAAATGTTGTGGTAAATTAATCCAGCCTTAATACATTAAAAGGAAAGATACTAAAGTGTTCTTGAGATGTACATATTTTAAATCAACGGATATGTTATAATCTTGATAAAAAAATATGCTTGAAAGTTAATGATAAGGTTGGTGACTATGTTGAAGGAACAAGATCATTGATGCTCAAGATCTATGGTTTCTCGGCATCGCATGATCCAAAGTTGCAGGAACTTTATTGATTGCAATATTGTGGGCGACTACCATGTGCACTTCCTTGGTAGCTTATGGTATGGTGGGCCTTTTATTGCCATGTTGGCGATTGTGTCAACTTGTTTTGAAGGCAATCGTTCGATGATTTGATCTAACTGAAAGATCGATGGCTCAAATTTAAATCTACATCAAATATGGTTGGAGTCATTTGTGCAGCGCGTGAGTGAGCTTTAATGGAAGATGAGACACTTACTGGCATGATTTGATTGAAATAAAATCAATTCTCCTATTTTATTTGTATCACAAGGTATTCAAGTATTTTGCGGAGCAATTTCAGAGCCGAAAGCGAAGTTGTGAATCTTTACTGGAAAAATTTGGGACTTCTACAAACAAAGCCATGATTTAATTTATGTGCATCCCAGTCATTCTATACTTGAATTTGAGAAAATATTTGTTGTGCTTGTCATTGAGCTTGTTGATAAATTTGTTAGGGCTATAGTTTAATTATAGTTGTGAGAAATTGTAGTGTTTTGTTCTGTAATTTCCTATCTCTAGTTAGTCCTCGCTATTTGAAGTGTAATGTTGTAAAGAGGCCCTAGTTTGCCTGAGATGGCATCACCAAAGCAACATTCTGGCCAAATTGACTATTTAAGAAGAAACTTGTACAATGATTTCTTGGATCAATTTCCCTTGTCAACGAATGATAGAAAAAAGGGACCGGTTCTGATGCGAGGGAAAATCCTGGGGGAGGGGTTAGTATACAATTGCTCTAACATAGCCAATGCTAGGGTTCCTCTCACATAATTGGAAATGTTTAGATTATGGTATGGATAGAGGAATTTTCCTCACCCCTTTTCAAATGGCTGGATGTATGATTTGGGAAAGCTGGTGGTCCCAAACGTGTTCCCTGATATAGATTTATTTAGAGCAGTGGCTGCAAGATATGACCTTCTCACATGGATAATTAGGGATAATGAAGGAAGGGTTCTATTGAGCATTAATAGGGAAGAATTCCAACAAATTTTTTACTTGAGTGAACCGAGTGAAGACTTGGTTCCTATCAATCTTTAGGAAATGAAGTAGGAATATTCAAAGTTGAAGTCTCTTTTTAGAGCTAAGTTTCTTCCACCTCATTTGGCTAGGGCAGGAGGTTCAATATTTCATATTAGCCCTAGTGAGTAGGAACCTTTCAGATTAAACTATTTTGCAAATCATTTCTTGGCCTCTTTCTATTCATTGTGTCAGATTTTGGGTTTCAGTCCTGGTGCGGTGATGCCCATTGCATACATGTTCATGGGGGTGGAAATAAAACACCCTAACTTCTCTGTGATATATGATTTTGTTTCTTTCTTGGCTGAGAGGATACATGAAGGGCTATCAAAGCTACAGAAAAATGAAACCGACACTCAATTATTTTAGTATTCTATACTGATGCATATGTTTTTGTTCAAAAATATTGATTTCTTCTCTAGAAAGATGGAATTAAGGCAATCGGTTGATGGAGAAAGATTGTCAGTATAGATATGGGCTGCAGATTTATCTTGCAATAAGGAAAGCACTAGTTATGTGCAATTTGATAATTGCTTTGCTTCCAAATTGAGGGCTAGATTGATGGTGAATGTACCTAGGATCTCTAAGGAATTACATGATTTCCTCAGCTCGAAGGAGAGGAAGCCAGAATTAAGAGTTTTCCATAACTAGGGTGACATTATCCCATATCTAGTTAGCATTGTTTTGAAGGTGTATGGTGTTCAAGGAACCCCTCATATACTGCCGTACAATGTGCCACCAAGAGTGGGGTTTCCAGAAGCTATGTGGAAAATAGGTTGTATCCATGAGGACAACCTCACTGGGATGGGTAAGGGAACATTTTTCTGATTATATAGTGGTGTCTGATTTTCCATTTTCAAAGGGAGGTTGGGTGCATTTTGAGAAATTCTTTGATGATTACCATTTTAGGTGTGGTCCAAACCGGAAACATGATCCTGAGGCTTTCTTTTCCCTTTTTAGGTAAAGAATAAAGGTTGGAAAGTTTGTGCATGAGTTCAACTTTCCGGAGGACCTGATTACAAATGAGTTTAACCTAAATAAGTAGGAGTTGGACAAGGAGAAATGGATAGCTTATGATAAGATATTAGATATTGTGCACAAAATGGACCTAAAGTATGATCCATTGTTGGAGTTCAGTCCATACCATAAGAAAAATGATTTTCTGATAGAAAACTTTAAAGAGATTATAGGCACCTTGAGAACCAAAAAGATAAATGTAGAATTGAGTCTGGGTGTGCAAGAACAAGGTGCCAGACCAATTGAAACAAGGCCAACATACCATCCTATAGAAAGGTGTCCCATTTACATGAGGAAAAAAGATGACAAGAGTGATGAAGAAGAAGTGGACAGAAAAGGAAAGAAAATAATGAAGGTTCCTTCACAACCAGGTCCAAAATTCAAAGTGCTTGGGGCAATCAAAATCATTGATTTAGAATCATCACAAGAAGATAGTCCCTCACCACCACCATCTGAGCCAAGCCCTAATAGGAAAATAATTGATCAACCATAGGAGGGTCTAATGGATGAAATTGTTGTTACTGATCATGACATGCAAGCTATTATGCCTTCCCCTCCTAGGCTAGCTAAATTGGTTTTATCTGATTTAGATATGAAAGGAAAAGGTGTACAAAATGCAAGAATGGAAACATGCAAGGAGTTTCTAGATGAAAATATATTTGTAAAAACTCATGTATTCTTGAAATTGGTATGGAAGATGAAATTTGAAGAATATAAAGATAAATGTAAGAAGAGAAGAGAATTGAGACCTGACAGGTCAAACTGGGAGAATGATGAGGAAGTGAAAACTGAATTAATGGAAGAATTCAAGAGCATCACTCCTAAAGAAGGAATAAAACTAGTGAGTCAGGCTGGTGTATTGATTCTGCCTGAATGGGACATTGCAGATGCTGTAGCATTTAATGCTATTCTAAAGTCCAAACATCCCTTGCAAGACTCTAAAGATGAAGTCAAGGCAGTAGTGCAAGATTCTGCCTTCACTATAGAATATGAAACTTTGGAAATTTGACCATTCACCCCTCAAGGAAGAAAGCCGAATGTTACATATATTAATCCAAATTTCAGAGGACGATTAATAATAAAGAAATCTATAGAAACCTCAACCACCGAGGACACAAATTTGACTGTGAATGTGGCCAAATTGACCCAAAAGACTACTGAAAAGGAGGAGGCTGAAAAGAAGATCCTTATGGAGAAGTATAACCTTTTGATTGAGGAATACAACAAGATGCAGCAGAAGAATGTTGAGTTGCAGACTAAGGTTTAAAGGATTAGGTATAAATAGATTGGGGAGACATCAAGTGCTCCAGGGGCCAGTACATTACCTTCCACAATAGGGTCAGTGCCTCCTACTTCTCCAATTGTTTCCACACTAGGGTCTCCCAATCAAAATCTTTCCCCCACCCCTCATTTAGAACAAATTGATGAAGAAATAGAGTACTCTGTTGATCCTACAAAGAAGCAGCTCATTCAAAGAATTGAAGAATTACAAACATCATTAAAGGTAAGAGAGGAGGGATCTCTTTCAAGAAAAAAGGATATTGTTATTGTTGTCTTGAGGCATTTAAATGAAAAGGTTGATAATAAATTGCTATCTATGCATTCTTTATATTCTTTGTTGTTAGATGCAATAAAGAATATTGATAGGGATCAGGAGGTAGTGATACCATTGATTGAAAATTGGATCCCTAGGGCTAGTGATTTGGATGTCATGTATAAGGCCTCAAGGTTTGATACAAATAACATGCCCTAATCATTAAAGCCTACTCAAGTATTAGTTATGTCATTGTAGGGTTTTCAGACCCTACCAAATGATTTGAGTAGGAAGATCAGGGAATTGGTGAATAATTTTAATGATTGGGGTAACACATTGTTACCTGATATAATTGATGAGCAGGGGAAATTTTGGTCACTCCAGCAATGGTAGGATCAAGCAAGTGAGGTCATCAATGATCAAATTAAATTAATTTTTGATGAGTCAGATTATGATTTTTTAGTGAGTTCTATGGATAAAATCATTAGTACCAGCTCATTTTTGGAAGATTTTGAAAGAGATGCAAATCAGGTAGCGGTAAAATACACACCTTATAATGCCAAGGTGAATGAGGTAATTAATTTTGACTGACCGACTAATGAAGAATACCAGAAATGGGTAAATAAGTATTTGACTAGGAAGAATAAAATAATGAACTACTAACGGGTGGTAAATCAGATGTTACGGTTACAACGGTTTCCAGTTTTGCATTGATGGCATTCTCAATGCAGGTTTCTTGTGGTTTTTTGTTATTGCATCAACTTTTCTCAGTTGGCATGATGAAAAAGAATATTCTCAAGGTTGATGGCTATTGTAACAATTTTTGGAATATCACCAGGTGTGCCAATTGGCTGGTGACATGTGCACTTTCTTGCCCGATGCTTGTTTGCTCCTTCATTTTCTATAGGAAGGGCTTCAAGGCCAGAAGTACGGGTTAGCAATTTAGATAATTTTTGGGTCGAGTATAAGTGAAGTTGCAGAGCAAATTGTAAAGTTTGATGGTTTTAGAGAAAAATGAAATTTAGGTTTTGAGTTCATGGGGATTTAATGTTGTATAACAGTACTAGCATTTGAGTTGAAATGATAAATTCAAACTCATGTCTCTCCATTGTACATGCATGTATGAACTTTGAATAAAATAACTAAGGGTTGTTTCATTCATCTCATTGTTGTGGTGTGTATTATTCTATTTTAGCTTTAATTCAAGGAATTAATTAAAATACTTGAATGGGATTATAGGGGAATATGTTTTGTATAAGGATTTGATAAGTAGTATTGAGTTAGAATATATATTGATGAGATTACAATGCATTGTCGTCAAGGATTTCATATGTTATGTGTTAAATCTATCATATACCCTTAGATGCTTATGAATTTGACTCCTCGAATGGATAAATGGAACTTATCTAAGTTGTAATTACCCATATGATTCAATATTTATTTTTCTTTTCCTAGAACTTTTTTGTGAATTGCAAATCAATGACTATCTTATACTATGGGTTGTGTAGTAATTATCTCATGCTCTAGATAGTTGATATTATCAATGAATAGCCAATTATATTTGATATTATCCTATCATGTTGAGCTATTAAGTGATATTATTTGTTATTGTTAATGTTGTTTATAATAATGGTGTAGAGGTTGTAAACACATTAAAGGATCACCCTCCCGGGTCTTGCAGACCCTGAAGTGTAGGAGGATTTTTTTTTAAGTCCTCGTCAATTGGTCTAGGTCCTTCGAGCTACCTTTTATTGGAATTGGAAATTCCATAGGTAGATAGAAGACAAACCTGGTTACAGTGTAAAAAAATGAAACCAACAAAATGGCGACTCTGCTAGGGAGCTAATTTTAATATTTCTTGTCAGTGTGTCGGTTGTCCATTTTGCATAGAGTTTTCATTATGTTTCTGTGATTTGAAGGTTGGACCTATAATTCTATATTAGGTTTTTCCACTTCTTCTATTTTAATAAGCGTTAAAAGTTATGTTGTAAACCACTTTTGTGTGTTGTTGGTATGAGGTTCCAAAGGTTTTCATATTCTACCTCGTGTCTTTAGGTATTTGGTATTCCCAAGCTAATTGGGTGGCGACTCTGAAGTCTCTGCACCAGTGTGCAATTTATTTTCAAAGGTTTATTATAAGTGGAATGGACTTTTGGAATAGTACAAAGAATGAAGAACTCCAAGTCATCAAGAACAGAAATTAGAAGGTGAACTTCCCAAAATGAAGAAGAAGGGCTGGATAAAGAAAAGACCAGAATCTAGTAATGCTACTCCCACGTCACAGAACCCTATACATCAAGGTGAAAATAAGCTTTTACACCCTATCCCTAAGAATCTTGAAGAGGTGTCTAGAAATTTAGAGTCAAACAGTTGTGGATTTTTTGATTCATTATTTAATACACCAGTTCAAGAAGATGTGACATGGAAAATTAAAGGGCTTGTTAGTGTCAAATATGTTGAAAAGAGAAGAGGCAGGAGTAGAAGTCTAAACCATCACAGAGAATACAACAATGATGTGCCTCCTCCTCTTGTTTAAAATGATGTAAACCCTTTATTGTTTGAACCTATATTGGAAGGGGTCAATTTAATATATCTAGATGATACATCAAGTTTTGATGTGACTTTTCCTGACCCTGACGATGTTTATGGAGACATTAATTCCTTGAAGCGGGAAATCCAAGAGAAAGTTGTGCTCAGGGTGAAAAGAGAAAAAGAAAGGGAAGCAGAGGTGAGGAATGCTATGATTGAAAGGGATAGGTTAATGAGACAGTTGGCAACAATGAAGTTCATGAACCGAGAAGAACCTAAACCAAGTGTTGAGGGTCTGGTTGTACAAAAGATTGCTAATAAGGAATAAAAGCATGTGTCTAAAGAAAACCCAGTAGGCCACATTGATGTCCAACCCAAACCTGCTGACCCCAAACCCTCAAATCACGTTAAGTCTCAACCGAGTAATTCAAAGCTTAAGCCTATCTTGGATAAGGGAAATCAAAAGGTCAAGGGGATTAAAATAAATGAGAATTTGACTCCCCATTTCACTCAACAAGATACCCCACCACATGTGTCATTTCAAATAGAGTCTGCCTTAGAAAAGGCTAAGAAGGAGAGTGAGGCTCTGGCAGAAGAGTTGCAAAGAACAAATATTGAGGCTACAAATGCAGAGATGAAGAGGAAAATAATTTTCCTAAAGATGTCAAACATAGATGAGGCTACACAAGCTGCAACCTCATAAACTCACCAAGATGCCTTAAAGGACAGTCCTAAAATTAATCCAGATCCCATCATAAATATTTTTGGCCTGAAGAATCATGCAACTAGGTTTGTAAATCCAAATTAAGATGATCCTAGGATACAAAATTTAGGGTCTGGTGTTGATTCTCAGAAGAATGAAGGATTATTTCAATGGTGACCTATACAATTGGAAAGGTATAGGCCATTGTTCTTTGATGGTATTCTTGGTTATCCAAATTCCATCCCCGCTGACTTGAGAGAAAATATGAATATGCTTACTGGCAATAATGTTGTGACAACAGAGGAACACTTGAAAGCTTTTATGGATATGCCAAATGATTATGAGGTAGAACACGAAGATGTTGTGATGAAATTTTTTGTACAATCTTTGATACAAGATGTGAGGGATTGGTATAGAGGTCTACCTAATGCTAGTATTGGCTCATGGGATGAGTTTGAAAAGTGTTTCAAGGAGCAATATGGTGATAAAACTAATGCTAGTTTCATGTTAAATGAGTTTAATAACATCAAGAAGTCATTGAATGAGCATGTGACAGAGTTTAATTTAAGGTTTCATAAAGCAATGTATAAGTTGTTTCAGGTTTTGAGGCTTGATGAAAATGTTTGTTTAACTACATATTTCAATGCTTTTGATGCTAAAATGGCATATCTCCTCAAACATAAGGACCCTCAGACTATGAGGGATGCATTTAGGGTGGCTATAAATATTGAGAGTAATAGAAGAGCTTCCAGGAAGTACAGTAGGAGAGAAGAACCTACACTTTTAAAAATCCTAAGAATAAGACTAAGAAGGTTCTGGCTGCAAAGCCTAGAGATGATGAAAAGTGGGAAAAGGTTTACAGTACCTTGAAATACATAAAGCAAATTGTTGCTAAGCAAGAGAAGGGTATAGGAAATGAAAGGAAACCCTATAATAAGAATGATAGGCCACCCAAATTGCAAAATTATCCTTATAATACAAATTGGAAAGATGGAAAATCAATTTTTCCTAGCCAGAAGCCTAAAAATGATCAGCATATGCCAGACCTCTTGTCGAAACATTCAGTGAATCTAGTAATAGATAGACCATGGTGTGAAGTGTGTGAACATCCACATGATCAAAATTATTGTGGTATTGCTAAGTTGCTTGTTGTTGATGAAGTAGAAGAGGATGTTCATGATCAAACATCAGAATATGAGCACGATGATGTAGATGTTTGTATGGCTAGATCATACATTGATGAGAAAAAAATTTCTTGTGATGATGAAATATAGGAAGTTGATGTGGATAATTAGAGGCAGACAAGTGAGATGTATCATCAAAAGATATTTTCTGATGAGGAAGATGATGTTGATCATAATTCTTGCAATATGGAGCAAGTTGAAGGTTCAGTGTCCTTAAGGAGACCGTCAAAAGAAGAGATTGAAAGATTGACTGAGAAAATAGCTACTCAAATGAGAAGTTCACTTCAACTGAGAAATAGAACTGTGGGTGGTGAATAGGGTAAGCCTGTTGGCCTGTTTATTAAAGAACAAAAGGAAAAAAACAAAGGTATTAAGGTTGACAACAAAAAGGATGTTGTAAAAGTCAAAGAGGTTAAGAATGATAAGGTTTGGACAAAAAAGAACGAAGCCCCAAAGCCTCAAGAAGGGGTGACTTCATCACTGGTGAAGACCAAGGTGATTACAAAGTTAGTTGAACTTGATGTAGAGGATATGAAGAAAAAGAAGCTAGGCGAAAGTAATCAACCTAAGAAAGGGGAAAATGATGAAGGTATGATGTCTAATATGCCTAAATATACACCTGTAGATATGTTTGATGTGCTTTCTCAGGTTAAAGTAACCGTACCTCTGCTAGAAATGATGAGAATAAATGAACACAAAGAAAAGACAATAGCCTTGATCACATATGTTGCTGGTAATAAGACTAAACAAGGAAGTGGTAAAGAAGTGAAGGATAAAGAGAAAGAAAAGGAAGTGGAGGGAATTGTGTCACAAATTCCTCCTGTATATTTAGGAAATTCTATTAACATGTGCCTTGAAAATATAACCCCTTTTTTCTTAAGTGTGGATATAAATGGGAAAAATTTAAGGAACTGTATCATAGATTTAGGGGCATCAAATAATGTTATGCCAGTCAAAATAATGGAGGCAATGGGCTTGACAGTGGATACTTCTCAAGGTAAATGTTATGATATGGATTCAAGAGAAGTGCCAGTTATTGGAACTATAAGAGCATTTCCTTTTAAATTGACTTAGTACCCTGACAAGGATTTGGTCATGATTGTATTAGTTGCATATATCCCACCTCATTTTGGAATTCTCTTCTCAAGAAAATGGAGTGCATCAATGGGAGGTAACATTCAATGTGATTTGTCATTTGCTACTTTCTCAATTGATGGTAAGGATGTCAAAATTGAAAGAGAATCAAAAGTACCTCATATGATCGAGCATGGCCCGATTGAGAATATGACATGTTGTATTGATAGTGGTATAAATGAATTTAGGGTTGAGCAATTTCCTAGCGATTTTGATAAGCCTACTGCATTGATTGATACAGGAATAAAATAATTGTCAGAATCTGATGACTTGTGGACTATATATTTTGACGGTGCAAGTTCAAAGGAAGGTTCTGGTGTAGGTGTTTTGTTGTGATCACCAAGTGGAAAGACATTCAGGTTCTCTTTTACTCTGTTATTTGAATGCACAAATAATGTGGCACAGTATGAAGCCTTGTTATTGGGGTTGAGACTGGCTGAAAAACATGGGATCAAGAAGCTCAAGGAAATTGGGGATTATGAGCTTGTGGTTTCCCAAGTTAGATCCAAGTATGTATCAAAGAACAAGAGATCGAAACAGTATAGGAATGCTATTTGGGATGAACTGGATAACTTTGATGCATTTGGCATAGGATGGATGGAGAGAGGTCAAAATAAGGTGGCAGATTTATTAGCCAATATTGCAGTAAAACCAGATGATATGACTTATGCTAGAATTTCAAAGGTTGAGGTGCAGACCAGACCATCTGTTCCTGATAACATAAAAAATTGGCAAGTTTTTGATAATGATGATGATATATTAAGATTTTTGAATTGTGTGGGTGAATATGAAAATCAAGAAATTGACCTTGGAGCTTTTGTTGAAAATGTTGATGGTAAGGATACTATATCTGGAAATGAGTTCATTCAGTTAAAGACAAACACAATTCCCAAGGGTCTAGTTGTATTAGAAAGAGTGTTTGATAATCAAGACAAGAAAAAGGCTAATCATACTGTTTCCCATCCTGACGACTTGGAAGAGATAAATCTTGGAACAAAAGCATCCCCAAAGAAGGTGTATATTGGAAAGAAAATGTCACCAAAAGTGAGAAGGATGCTAATTGATTTATTAAGGAAGTTTAGGCATGTGTTTGCATGGTCCTATGATGATCTTAAGGTATATAGGGAGGATCTTTTCCAACATGAGATTCATTTGTGTGATGATGCCAAGCCATTTAGACAAAAGAAAAGGCCTATTAATCCCACTTTGGCCCCCAAAATGCAAGAAGAATTAATGAAAATATGGGATGCAGGGATCATCAAGCCAATCAGACATTCATCCTGGGTATCAAACTTGGTACTAGTAAGGAAGAAAAATGGAGACATCAGGTTATGTGTAGATTTCAGAAATTTGAATGTGTCTTCATTAAAAGACAATTATCCATTACCTAATATGGAAGCCATGTTGCAATGAGTGATAGGTTGTGAATTAATGTCTATGATGGATGGTTTTTTTGGTTATAGTCAGCTAATGGTCAAATATTCTAAGCATTTTAAAACAACTTTCACCGCACCATGGGGAACATATGTCTATGTAAGAATGCCATTTGGTCTAACAAATGCAGGGGCTACTTTTCAGAGAGCCATGGATGTGGCATTCTCATATGTCATTAATTTATTTTTGGTGATTTACTAAGATGACTTGAAAACATATTCTAAAAAGGAAGAGGATCATCGTGAGCATCTGGAGAAGATATTCATTAGAGCTTTGGAGTATGGTATTTCTTTGAATCCAAAGAAATGTGTCTTTGGAGTACTAGAAGGAAAATTATTGGGACATATAGTTTCCAAGGATGGAGTAAGAATTGATCCAGAGAGGGTAATTGCAATTGATAAAGTTCCACAACCCCGAAATGTCAAAGGAATACAATCTTTCTTTGGAAAAATAAACTTCTTAAGGAGGTTTGTAAAAAATTTTGCTGAGATAGTTTGCCCAATTTCCAAAATGCTCAAGAAAGGAGCCAAAGTTGAATGGGATAAGGAGTCTATGTAGGCTTTCCAAGCCATTAAGCAAGCAATAAAGGAGGATCCTATGTTAAGAACCCTTGATTTTTCCAAACCATTACATATTTTCTCATTTTCTTCATTCCACACAATTGCAGTTGTGTTATTGCAAAAGAATGCAGAAGGTTTTGAACAACCTATAGCCTTTTTCAGCAAATCTTTACAAGCTACAGAAGTTAAGTATGATATAAATGAAAAATAGGCATATGCACTGGTAAAAGTAGTAAAGGCTTTTAGGCCATATTTGAGGGGAGCTACTGTAATTTCCTATGTGCCTAATGTTGTTGTAAACGACATCTTCACACAACAAGAAGTGTCAGGAAGAAGGTGTAGGTGGATAAATAAGATCCAGGAATTCAATATTGAGGTCCAGATTACTAAACTGGTAAGGGGACAATGATTGGACAAGCTTATGGCCCAAAGTAATTTGGAAGAAAATCAGAAAAAATTGCTAGAAGAGGAAAATATATCACACATATGTGATATCTAGCATTCTGAATGGTATAGAGATGTGATATATTATTTGCAAAACTTGAAATATTCTGACAACTTGAGTGAAAATGAGAAAAGAACATTGAAGTTACATGCTATCAAATATGTTATTGTAGATGGAAAGCTCTAGTGGAGAAATGGAGAAGGTGTCATGTTGAAGTGTGTTGACTGAGGTCAAGCACAAGAACTTCTGAGTGAGATGCATGGTGGAGTTTGTGGAGTACATTATATGTCTAAAACAACTACACATAAGATAATAAGGGTTAGATTTTGGTGGCCTACAGTTTTTAAGGATGCACACCAACTAGTGAAGACATGTGATGCTTGTCAACATTTCTCTTGTAAGTTAAAGTTTTGTGGTAACTTGCCTCTAAAACTAGTTATAGTACAAGCTCCATTCTAGCAGTGGGGTATTGATTTTGTAGGAG
The DNA here is from genome assembly GCA_007258455.2 of Sequoia sempervirens. Classification (NCBI taxonomy): domain Eukaryota; kingdom Viridiplantae; phylum Streptophyta; class Pinopsida; order Cupressales; family Cupressaceae; genus Sequoia; species Sequoia sempervirens. The sequence continues at coordinate 645,207,323 of VDFB02193867.1, read as the reverse complement.
AGATAGCATGTAAATCTAGTGGAGTCCACTCATGGATATTGGTGGCCACTAATTATTTCACCAAGTGGGTGGAAGCAATTCCAACAAAGAAAGCCACTAGTAAAGTGGTATTTGACTTCCTAATGAGCAACATATTGACTCGATTTGAATGTCCAAAAAGGATTGTGTCAAACAATGCAATGTGTTTTATATTTGAGGAATACATAGAATTTTGTGAGAAACATGGCATCCAAATTTCTCATTCATCACCATACCACCCATAGGGAAATGGACAAGCATAATCAAGCAATAAAATCTTGATGAAGATTATTAAAAGAATCCTGGATCAAAATAAAAATGCTTGGGATTCTAAGGTGAGATTAGCAGTCTAGGAAGATAGGGTAACTGTGAAGAAGGAAATAGGTTGTGCCCCATTTGACTTGGTTTATGGGATAAATTCTAGGTTGCCCCAAAATAACTTAATGGAAATGTATCAATTTTTCTAGATGTATGATAACAAAATTGATGATGAGATGCAATTGAGAGTGGAAGCTCTTATAGAATTAGATGAAACTAGGAGGGAAGCTCTAAAGAGAAATGCAAAGTTGCAGTTGCAAGTAAAGAATTTATATGACAAGAGGGAAACTACAAGGAGTTTCAAAGATGGATATTTGGTTTTAATGTGGAATGCCATACTAGAAGATAAAGGGAAACATGGGAAATTTTATGCAATCTAGTTGGGTCCATTTTTTATTAATGGTAAGTGGGGTGAAGATTCGTACTTCCTCCAAGATATGACAAGGGATATTCTTGAACTACCAGTTCATGGACATTTCTTGAAGTTATACTTCAGTTGAAGTATTCTTTTCCATGAACAGTAGTTTAGGATTGTATATTTTGTGTATATTTTGTACATAGTTCAGGTTGTTTTGTCCAAAAAATCCCTTTTTGGTCATCTTTGTATCTTGGTCTGCTCTTCCTGAGATTCTGAATTCTCGCTTCATTCTAGTGGAATGAACGTCCCCAACTGGAGCCACTGATGGAACTTCAAACTTTTGCTCCTTATGTTCCACTCATGCCCTACCTTATGTCACTGGTCTTTCTGGTGTTGGAAATTTCTTAGGGTTGGGGTTTTATCCTTATTTTCATATAAAACCCTTGTGTTTATTTTATGCCTTAGTTGGGATCTTTTTCACTGTTACCTTTTTGAGGGGTTTTAAAATGACTTATGTCCTATTGGTTTGTCTAGGTTGAGTCCCTTTGTTTTAATTTTTTATTTCCTCAGCAGTATTTTTTTTATTTCCCTAAGTCTTGGTTGGCCCTGTATTTCATCGTTTAAAAACAACTTATGGCATTGTTTATTGTCTACCTAGTAATGTCCCCTTGTCCTTTTAATAAATGTTTTATTTTCTAGAGGGGTAAAATTTATGCGACCATTGATCAACTTTCATTTGATCTTTGCCATTCCCCACCATCCCGTGATTACCCCACCACACTGCTTTGGTTGATCGCGATCTCATGAGTAGGCGCCATGTGTCCCATCTGGTGAGGCCGAACGCGATAGGTTTGTTTGACCATCCATCAATTATCATCAAATCTCAATGGTTTCCCGCCATCTCATGATCGGAAGTTACAAGGTTTTTATTTATCGCAATATCATGGGTGGGCACCACTTGTCCCATCTGGTTAGGCTGAAAGAATAAAGGAAATACTATGGTAAATTAATCCGGCCTTAATACATTAAAAGGTGGGTTACTAAAGTGTTCTTCAACTACACATGTTTTAAATCAAGATATATGTTATAATCTTGACAAAAAAGCTCCTCGACGTTAATGATAAGGCTAGCGACTATGTTGAAGGAACAAGATCACTGACGCTCAAGATCTATGATTTCCTGTCATCACATGATCCAAAGTTGTAGGATCTTTACTGATTGCGATATCGTGGGTGACTGGCATGTGGACTTCCTTGGTAGCTTATGGTATGATGAGCCCTGTATTGCCATGTTGGTGTTTGTTTTGAAGGTAGTTCAATGATTTGATCTAACTAAAAGATCGACGACTCAAATTTAAATCTGCATCAAATACGGTTGGAGCCATTCATGTAGCGCACAAGTGAGCTTTAATGGTGGATGAGACACTTACTGGCATGATTTGATCGAAATAAAATCAGTTCTCCTATTTTATTTGTATCACAAGGCATTCAAGTATTTTACAAAGCAGTTTTAGAGCCGAAAGCAAAGTTATGAATCTTTGCTACTAGAATTTGGGACTTCTGCAAAGAAAGCCGTGAGTTAATTTTTGTACCTCTCGGTCATTTTGCACTTGAATTTGGGAAAATATTTGTTGTGCTTATCATTGAGCTTGTTGATAAACTTGTTAGGGCTATAGTTTAATTATAGTTGTGAGAAATTGTAGTGTTTTTTTTATGTAATTTCCTATCTTTGGTTAGTCCTAGCTATTTGAAGTGTAACGTTGTAGGGTATGTGCAAGATCATGATGGGCCAAAAAGTGGCGATATGATGGGTATTTGTAGGGTATGTGGCTGACGACTTTTTTTTAACCCAAAATTGATGAAATGAAAAGGGTTTTTAAAAGGAGATTCTTAGCTTACCACCAATATAAATTATTCTTTATTTTGAATTTAATAAATTATTATTATTCATTTTCTATTTGAATTATGGCTAAATCCCTGATTCATAGGTTGATTGAAAAACATCTATATCTTTCAAACGGTATCACATTTTTGGAATCCAAAACATCCATCACATTCTATGTTTCACATACTATAGGATTAAAAAAAAATTTGAATTTCATGAAGTTTTGACCAAGTTAAGGTGGTCGACATACGATTTTTATATTTTTAAGAGTTGTAATAAAAAATTCATAATTAATTATTTACTTGGAAAAATTACAAAAAATATGAATCACATCCAACATGAGTCCTCTACTTATTTCTAAAATATTATAAAAAAATATTCTCATTTTATTGTGGTTAGGGTGGTCAGACAGACACCTACTTATTTTTTCCCTAAAATTTAAGTACTACTGCATTGAAATTTAAAATTTTCACAAAATAGATTTTTTTAAGAAAAATAAACCTACTAGTTTAGAAACTACATTCAATTTTCTATAGATTCTATTCTTACATATTTTTGAAATAATATAGATAACTTATTCAAATTTTTTGCCACTTAAGGGCCTATTTTTTCCATGATGATCCTGCACATACCCTATAAAGAGGCCTTAGTTTTTCCGAGATGCCACCACCAAAGCAACATTCTAGCCAAATTAACTATTTAAGAAGAAACCTATATGATGATTTCCTAGATCAATTGCCCTTGTCAACGAATGATAGAAAGAAGGGACTAGTTCTAATGTGATGGGAAATCCTGGGGGAAAGGTTAGTATACAATTGCTCTAACATAGTTGATGCTAAGGTTCCTCTCACAAGCTTGGAAATGTTCAGATTATGGTATGGATAGAGGAATTTTCCTCACCCCTTTTCAAACAACTGGATGTATGATTTGGGAAACCTGGTGGTCCCAAATGTGTTACCTAGTATAGATTTATTTAGAGCAGTGGCTGCAAGATATGACCCTGTCACACGGGTAATCAGGGATAATGATGGAAGGGTTCTGCTAAGCATTAATAGAGAAGAAGTCCAACAGATTTTTGTCTTGAGTGAATCGAGTGAAGACTTGGTTCCTATCAATCTTGAGGAAATGAAGAAGGAATATGCAAAGTTGAAGTCTCTTTTTATAGATAAGTTGCTTCCACCTCATCTGGCTAGGGCAAGAGGTTCAATATTTCATATTAGCCCCAATGAATACGAACCTTTCATATTAAGCTATTTTGTAAATCATTTATTGGCCACTTTCTATTCATTGTGTCATATTATGGGTTTCAGTCCTAGTGCAGTGATTCCCATTGCATACATGTTCATGTGGGTGCAAATACAACACCCTAACTTCTCTGTGACATATGATTTTGCTTCTTTCTTAGCTGAGAGGATAGATGAAGGGCTGTCAAAGCTGCAAAAAAATGATACCAACACTCAATTATTTTGGTATTCTATGCTGATGCATATGTTTTTGTTCAAGAATATTGATTTCGTCTATGAAAAAATGGAATTAAGGCAATCGTTTGATGGAGAAAGATTGTCAGTACATATATGGGCTGCAAATTTATCTTGTAATAAGGAAAACACCAGTTATGTGTAATTTGATAGTTGCTTTGCTTCCAGATTGAGGGCTAGTTTGATGGTGAATGTACCTAGGATCCCTAAGGAATTACATGATTTCCTCAGGCCAAAGGGGAGGAAGCTATAATTAAGAGTTTTCCATAACTGGGGTGACATTATCCCATATCTAGTCAGCACTATTTTGAGGGTGTATGGTTTTCAGGGAACCCCTCATATACTGTCGTACAATGTGCCACCAAGAGTGGGGTTTGCAGAAGTTATATGGAAAATAGGTTGCATCCATGAGGACAACCTCACTGGGAGGGGTAAGGGAACATTTTCCCCTGATTATATAGTGGTGTTTGATTTTTAATTTTCAAAGGGAGGTTGGGTGTATTTTGAGAAATTATTTAATGATTACCATTTGAGGTGTGGTCCAAACCGGTAACATGATCTTGAGGGTTTCTTTTCCCTTTTTAGGAAAAGAATAAAGGCTAGCAAGTTTGTGAATGAGTTCAACTTTCCTGAGGACCTGATTAGAAATGAGTTTTACCTAAATAAGCAGGAGTTGAATAAGGAGAAATGGATAGCTTATGTTAAGCTATTAGATATTGTGCACAAATTGGATTTAAAGTATGATCCATTGTTGGAGTTTAGTCCATAACATAAGAAATTTGACTTTTTGATGGAGAACTTCAAATATTATGGTCACCTTGAGGACCAAAAAGATAAATTTAGAATTGACTCTGGGTGTACAAGAACAAGGTTCCAGACCAATTGAAACAAGGCCAGCATACCAGACTACAGAAAGGTGGCATATTTATAGGAGGAAAAAGGATGACAAGAGTGATGAAGAAGTGGAAAAAAAAGGAAAGCAAATAATGAAGGTGCCTTAATAACGAGGTCCAAAATTCAAAGTTACTAGGGAAATCAAAATCATTGATTTAGAATCATCAGCAAAAGATAGTCCCTCACCACCAGGCCATCTGAGCCGAGCCCTTAGAGGCATATAATTGATCAACCACAGGAGGGTCTAATGGATGAAATTGTTGTTACTGATCATGACATGAAGGTTGGTATGCCTTTCCCTCCTAGGCTAGCTGAATTGGTTTTATCTAATTTAGATATGAAAGGAAAAAGTGTACAAGATGCAAGAATGGAAGCATGTAAGGATTCTCTAGATGATAATACATTTTGTAAAAACTTTTGTATTCTTGCAATTGGTATGAAGGATGAAATATGAAGAATATCAAGATAAATGTAAGAAGAGAAGAGAACAAAGACATGGCAGGTCAAACCACGAGAATGACGAGGAAGTGAAAATTGAATTAATGGAAGAATTCAAGAGCATCACTCCTGAAGAAGGAAAAAAACTAGTGAGTCGGGCTGGTGTATTGATTCTGCCTGAATGGGACATTGCAGATGCTATAGAATTTAATGCTATTCTAAAGTCCAAGCATCCCTTGTAAGACTCTGAAGAAGAAGTCAAGGAAGCACTGCAAGATTCTACCTTTAGTGAGGAATATGAAACTTTTGCAATTTGGGCACTCGCCCCTCAAGGAAGAAAGCAAAATGTTACAGATATTAATCCAAATTTCAAAGAGGGATTAATAATAAAGAGAGATTCAGAAACCTCAACCACCAAGGCCACTAATTTGATTGTGAATGTGGCCAAATTGGCCCAAAAGACTCCTGAAAGGGAGGAGGCTGAAAAGAAGAGCCTAATGGAGAAGTATAACCTTTTGATTGAGGAATATAGCAAGATGCAGCAGAAGAATGTTGAGTTGAAGACTGAGGTGGAAAGAATTAGGTATAAACAAATAGGGGAGACATCAAGTGCTCCAAGGACCAATACATTACCTTCCATAATAGGGTCAGTGCCTCCTGCTTCTCCAATTGTTTCCACACCAGGGTTTCCCAGTCAAAATCTTTCCCTCACCCCTCATTTAGAACAAATTGATGAAGAAAAAGAGTGCTCTATTGATCCTACAAAGAAGTAGCTCATGCAAATAATTGAAGAATTACAGACATCATTGAAGGTAAGTGAGGAGGGATCTCTTTCAAGGAAAAAGGAGATTGTTATTGTTGTCTTGAGGCATTTAAATGAAAAGGTTGATAATAAATTTCTATCTATACATTCTTTATATTCTTTGTTGTTAGATGCAATAAATAATATTGATAGGGATCAGGAGGTAGTGATACCATTGATTGAAAATTGGATCCCTAGGGTTAGTGATTTGGATGTCATGTATAAGGCCTCAAGATTTAATACAAATAATAGACCCCAATCGTTAAAGCCTACTCAAGTATTAGTTAAGTTGTTGTAGGGTTTTTAGACCCTACCAGATGATTTGAGTAGGAAGATGAGGGAATTGGTGAATAATTTTAATGATTGGGGTAACACATTGTTACCTAATATAATTGATGAGCAGGGGAAAATCAGGTCACTCTAGCAATGGAAGGATCAAGCAAGTGAGGTCATTAATGATCAAATTAAATTAATTTGTGATGAGTCAGATTATGATTTTTTGGTGAGTTGTACATGGATAAAATCATTAGTACCAACTCATTTTTGGAAGCTTTTGAAAGAGATGTAAATCACGTAGCGGTAAAATACACACCTTATAATGCCAAGGTGAATGAGGTAATTAATTTTTACTGGCTGACTGATGAAGAATACAAAAAATGGGTAACTAAGTATTTGACTAAGGAAGAATAAAATAATAGACTACTAACGGGGTGGTAAATCAGATGTTGTGGTTACAACGGTTTCTAGTTTTGCATTGATGGCATTCTCGGCACAGGTTTCTTGTGGTTTTTTGTTATTGCATCAACTTTTCTCAGTTGGCATGATGAACAAGAATATTCTCCAGGGTGATGGATGTTGTAACAATTTTTGGAATATCACCAAGTGTTCCAATTGGCTAGTGACGTGTACTTTTTGTCCTGATGCTTGTTTTCTCCTTCATTTTCTATAAGAAGGATTTCAAGGCCAGAAGTATGGGTTAGCAAGTTAGATAATTTTTGGGTTGAGTCTAGGTGAAATTGCAGACAAATTGTAAATTTTGATGGTTTTATAGAAAAATGCAATTTAGGTTTTTAGTCATTATGTAACAGGTTTTGAGTTCATGGGGATTTAATGTTGTATAACAGTACTAGAATTTGAGTTGAAATGATAAATTCAAGCTCATGTCTCTCCATTGTACATGCATGTCTGAACTTTGAATAAAATAACTAAGGGTTGTTTCATTCATCTCACTATTGTGGTGTGTATGATTTTATTTTAGCTTTAATTGAAGGAATCAATTAAAATGCTTAAATGGGATTATAGGCGGATATTTTCTGTATAAGGATTTGATAAGTAGTATTGAGTTAGAATATATATTAATGAGATTACAATTCAATGTCATCAAGGATTTCATATGTTGTGTTAAATTTTTCATATACCCTTAGATGCTTATGAATTTGACTCCTCCAATGGATAAATGGCACTGATCTAAGTTGTAATTACCTGTATGATTCAGTATTTGTTTGTCTTTGCCTAGAAGCTTGCTATGAATTGCAAATCAATAACTGTCTTATACTGTGGGTTGTGTAGTAATTATCTCATGCTCCGGATAGTTGATATTATCGTTGAATAGCCAATTCTATTCGATATTATCCTATCATGTTGAGCTATTAAGTGAGATTATTTGTTATTGTTAATGTTGTTTATAATAATGGTGTAGAGGTTGTAAACACATTAATGGATCACCCTCCCAGGTCTTGCAGAGCTCAAAGTGTAGGAGGCTTTTTTTTTTAAGTCCTCATTAGTTGGTCAAGTTCCTTTGAGCTACCTTTTATTGGAATTGGCAATTCCATAGGTAGATTAGAAGACAAACCTGGTTACAGTGTAAAAAAATGAAACCAACAATGATGATGCAAATGAGATGGTTTTAAGATGCTTAGAATAACCAATCTATATTATCCTAAATGACTTAAATGATGATATGATGTATGTGAGATGGATGATGTGATGATGCCTATATGATTATGCAATGAATGTTTTATACAAATGTATGATTTTATAAGATGCTTAGACTAACAGATCTATATTATGATGATGAACATGCATGTGAGATGATTTGCAAAATGTTGATGGTTTGTGGATGGAGGATGGATGCACTGGTGATGATGGTTAACTATTCATGACGTGATGTTAGTGCGGAAAAGAAGAAATGAGGTGATGACAAAAGGATCCAACAAGCCAGCTTTATGAGAGATGATGATGAGAAATTGATGATTTGCTTATCAGGGATTGGGATTTTAAAAGGGTCACTTACCTTATGTTTGATAAAATGCATAAGCACAATGCATCAAGGTATAAAGAACCAGGATGGCGTTGCACTTAGTGTGATGGAATTTGAATTGACAAATAGATAGGAGTATTCTTGTTCACACTTGACATATAAAAACCTTGCTAGGATGCACTTTAGAAGTTTCAAACACCTTAGACCAAAACATGGAAAGGTATAACATATCAATGCAATAGTCAACAAGTTGCCCAAAGCATCCTCCATACATATCTAAAAAAGAAAGTATTCACCCAGTTATATTACAAGAACATCCAACAAGCACAACAAACAAAAGATAATGATCTTTGCTCCATTCCTATCTCTCTAAATCCATTTGTTTGGACATCATTGAAAGGTTATTAGAATAAGCACAAAGAGATAAGTCAAAAGACAAAGATAAAGTAAACAAACAAGTTGATGTTCTTCAATACTGCTAACCAAAAGGAAATGTGTTTTTAAGGATAAGAACCGAAACTATTGCAAAAAGATAATGCCCATTGTAGGAAGGATACATCCTAGGACATGTTAGTGGATGGCGGCATGTCATTTCGTTTATCCAAAGTGTTCTTTCTAATAAATAATTCCCATTGTAGGAAGGATACATCCTAGGACATGATGTTATCAGATGATTAAAATGTGATTGATTGAATGATGGGTTATTGACACAAAGGGTTGACCAACTTGTTTATGTACTGACTTAAACCTGAGACTTAATGTTTTGAGTTTTCACTTTTCACCTTCTAGAATTGTTTCTAATTATTTCACCAAAGGTTGAGGATGATGATCATTTATTATGAGTGATGTTATTGCGAGTGAAAGCGAGATGAGATAGATGGATTTTTTCAAATATTTGGGTGTTTTTGGAGTTTTGCAATGTTTTGAGGCTTGTTTTGGTATTTTTCGATATTTTCAAATGTTTTGGGGTTTTCTAAGATTTTGACCAAGATATTAACCTAAGGACCTATCCTAGGGGTGTCGAGGGCTGATCAACAGATTAGCCTTGCCTACGTTATACACGTAGATACCCCGTAGTTCAACTGATAACTTGACCGATTTATAGATGAAGATATACATTATGAGATGCCAGTTTATTATGATGGAATCCTAAAGGACTGACCTAATTTTCTTGGGGGATGATCAAAGATCAACCTTTCCTACATTCAAGGCTTAGAGACCCATTGTTCGACAAGACAACTTTGTTTTCTGGCATTTTTTATTGACTTTTTGACCTGTTTTTGGATTTTGATATGTTTTGAATGTTTTTGAATTTTGTGATTTTTCAATGGTTTTGGATTTTTTGATTTTCTAATGTTTTTGGATTTTTTGGATTTCTAATGTTTTTGGATTTTCTGATTTCTTTGATGTTTTTGGGTTTTCTGATTTTTTTTTTATGTTTTTGGGTTTTTTTATTTTTTGATGTTTTTAGATTTTTTGATTTTAGGACTTCAAGAATATACATAAATTTGATCTAATGATAACAATGCCCCAACAGGATGCAATAGAAAACTCCGATAAAGGTAGGAAAAACTGACCTTGAGGATGGGTCGAGTAATGGTGCGGATCCGGGTGGATGAGTGATGGATGGAGATTCCATTGTGATGGATGATGCAAAACAAGCCATAAAGATCCTGGTGGATGGAAAGTGGTTATTTACACAAGGCACCTGTTTGTTAGGTTTTCACCAATGTACTTGTCCAAAGTGCCACCGAAGTGGTTTTCATTAGAGGACGATTTTTCTCTTTACTATTTTTTATCCTTTTTTCTGATTTTTTTTGGATTTTTTGCTTTTTTGATTTTTTTGTTGTCACTAAAATGCCTATTTGCCTGGTTTTTGCCAAGGTAACCATTTTTTTAGGAAATTTTCTAATTTTTTTGGATTTTTTGGGTCTATACCTTGAAAGATTAGGATAAAATTTTTTGAGATGAGAGTTGTTCATAGGCTCTTGTAGAGGTTCCCCTTCAGGTGTTGATAACTGATATGCCCTTGACTTATAGCTTATTATGATAACAAATGGTCCCAACCAGTTGGGTTCAAATTTTCCTTCATTGTTTGGATTTGGTATGTTCTTCTGATTCTCCTTTAGTACCAGTTCTCTTACTTGGAAAATCCTAATTCTAATTTTCTTGTTATAGCTCCTCTTAATTCTATTATGATAGACTTGAAAATGATTTAAAGCATCTATACACCACTCATCCAATAGCTCCAGCTCATTCAGTCTTGATAATCGGTACTCTTCATCCATGATGAGGTTTTGCAGTGATATTCTTAGTGATGGGATCTCGATCTCAATGGGGAGTACTACTTCTGATCCATAGACTAGGGAGAAGGGGGTGGCATTGATGGGTGTGCGGATGCTAGTTCAATAGGCCCAAAGGGCGGGATTGAGCTATAGATGCTAGTCACGACCTGCGTCATTGACTATTTTCTTGAGGATCTTTAAAATGGTTTTATTTGTGGCTTTTTATTCACTATTGCATTGGGGATAGTATGGAGTGGAGAAGTGATGTTGGATTTTGAATTTTTCACACAATTTGACAGAGATCCTGATTCTTAAATGGTGTCCCATTATCTGAGATAATGGCTTGTGGGACACCATAGTGGCAAATGAGATAGTTTGGGATGAACTTTGATATATGTTTCCTGGTTATATATGTCATGGGTATGGCTTCCACCCACTTGGTAAAGTACTCAGTGGCAGTTATGATGAACTTGTGGCCATTAGATGAAGTGCGAGTGATTTTTCCAATGAGATTGAGTCCCCACTGTGAAAAGGGCCATGGTGTGATGATGGGATAAAGTTCTTGAGTTGGAGCATGGATGAGGTCCCCATGCTACTAACATTGTAGACACCTTCTATCGTAGTCATGTGCCTCTCTTTCCATTGTAGGCCAATAATACCCCATCCTTAGCAATTTCTTGGCTAGGGTCATTCCACTCGAGTGTGAACCATAGATGTTGTTATGTACTTCAATTAAAGCGGTCAATGCCTCCTTAGTGTTTAAACAATGTAGTAAGGTCCCTTTTATGCTCCTACAATACAGGGTAACTCCTACGATGAGGAATCAGGATGCCTTTTTGACAAGGGTTTGTTTTAAGGTTGAGGGTAAGTCAATAGGTATGACACCTATTCACAAGTAGGTATAAATGTCATGGTACCAGGGATCACCAGGACCAATGATTTTACACACAAATTCTGATTTTGGTACCTCAAATGTGGGTATGAGAAGCTTCTCTACCAAGAATTGACATTTTGGGACATTGTGAGGGATGTCTAGTAAGGATCCAATTGTTTCCATGGTGTCTGTTACTCTGTTGTTTGCTCTGGGAATCTACTCAAATGTGATCTCAATAAAGGATTCCTTGAGAGTCTCCACTAGTTTCTTGTATGTAGTGATCTTATCATCCTTAGTCTGGTATTCACCATTCACTTGGTTTATTATCAGCTGGGAGTCTCCATATACCCTGAGGGCCATGATGTGCCACTACACTGCTATTATGAGACCTACAGTTAAAGCCTCATATTTTGCAATGTTATTAGTGCAGGGAAATGCCAATTTATATGATCTAGGTATGCAGTCCCCCTCTAGGGTAATAAAGAAGACACTGGCGCCTGATCCACGTTGCATGTATGAGCCATCAAAGTAAAGTTTCCAATGGTCGGGTATATTGAGATTGAAGATAGATTTGTCTAGAAACTCTAAGATGAGAGGATTCTCTGAATAGATTGCTGCTTTTGCAAGCTGATATGCAATGACTTGGCCTTTAATTACTTTCTACTCCACATATTCAATGTGATACTCTGATAGTATCATGACCCATTTAGCCATTCTTCCAATGAGCATTTCTTTTGACAGTAAGTACTTGAGAGGGTCGATTTTGGTGATGAGTTTGACTTTGTGTGCCGGCATGTAATGTCTGCATCTTTGTGAAGTGAACACTACTACTAGACATGCTGTATCAATGAATGATTAATTTAACTCATGACTGACCATTGTCCTACTGATATAATATATGGCCCTTTCTGTTCCATTTTCATCATGTTGAGCTAGAAGAGCACCGAAGGTTGCTATTGTTGCTGACACATAGAGAATTAATGGTTTTCTTGGGATTGGTGACATTAGGACGGGTGGTGCAAGCATATATTCTTTGATCTTATTGAAGGCTTCTTCACACTTATTATCCCATTTGTACGCTACTCCCTTGTGAACTAGGTGAGAGTATGGATTCTGTTTATTTGCCAATTGTGCTATGAATATTTGGATGGACTTAAGCCTACCTTCGAGACCTCTCAATTGTTTCAATGTTTTGGGTGCCTCCATCTCAAGGATTGCTTTTACCTTAGCAGGGTCCACCTAAATACCTCTCATTGACACTATGTATCCTAGCAACTTTCCTTATTGAACGTCGAAGATGCATTTATTTTGATTTAATTGGACCCTATATTCCTCCAGCCTATTGAAAATAGTACTCAAAGTTGCTATGTGATCCTTCCTCTTTTTGGATTTGGCTAGTATGTCATCGACATAATCTTCAATAGTTTTATGGATCATGTCATGGAAGATTAATGTCATGGCTATTTGGTATGTTGCTCCCACATTCTTCAAGCCGAATGGCATCATATTCTAGTAGTAAGTTCCCCATGGACAAGTGAAGGTCATTTTATGTTGGTCTTATTTAGCAATCATTATCTGGTTATATCCCAAGAAACCATCCATCAAGGAAAGCATTTCGTGTCCCTTCGTCATGTCTACAATCATGTCAATATTGGGCAACTGGAAATCATCTTTTGGACATGCTTTGTTTAAGTCCCTAAAATTTGTGCAGATTATGATGCCCCCATTGGGTTTTGAGACAAGCACTAGGTTTGATACCCATTTTGGATAGTCTATTAGTCGAATGAATCTTGCATCTAATAGCTTCTTTAGTTCCATTTTGACTAGCAGGGTGATTTGAGGGTGCATTTTCCTGAGCTTTTGTCTAATGGGCTTTTCTTCAGAGTATACTGCTAGGTGATGAACTATAATTTCTGGATCGAGCCTTGGCATGTTTGCGTAGCTCCATGCAAAATTTACCTATCTCTCTCTCAAGAAGGCTACTAGGAGTTATTGTTCTTCTGATAGTAATGACTCTGCATAGAATGTGATGTGTGGGGTCTCCTCTATTCCTAGATTAACTGGATTGCACTTTTTTGCTAGGACCGCTGATTTTTCCTGATGAAGGGCTCTAAAAGGAAGATTGAATCCCCCATCCTCAAGCACCTTAGAGAGGTTTTCACCATTGGATGCGTCCTTTATTTTTACTTTTTTTCATGTCGGAGAGTTCCACAGTGTGGTTTTCACTCAAGGACTTAGATATTATTCTTAGTTTCTCACTTTTGTGAATGAGGGATTCAATCATTTCCCCATAATAGGCCAGTGTATCTAGCTCACTGATGAACCTTGATTTGTGATTCCCACATGTAATGTTATCATGTAGTCCCATGAATTCTAAGATCACCTCATCATTTTTGAATGTGTCAATAGTTGGTGGTCCTCATTAGTCATAATCGATGAGTTGGGGGTAAAATAGGCAGATTTCATGATTTTGATGGTCTGACTCAAAGGATAAGGTGCTAATCATGAGAAGGGTGGTATCCTTGAAGAGCCTAGGTAGGTTGGTTATGGGATCCTCGTCATCACTACTACTACATAAATTATTTATGTCAAATGTGAAGTTGTCTATGACTCGGCCTGTAGATATGGGTAAGTGAAGTTTGGTTGTGGATTGTTGAGGAGGATTATTGACCTTTCTAAATGGAGGAATTTGGCCACGTATGGCTATAATCAGAGGGGTACATCCGAGGCCAATATTTATCATTCACATCTCTAGAATGATAGGTATTATAAGCCCATTGTTGTTTTGTCCAAGTCTCTAGTTTCTTTCATAGCCCATTGCTAGCATCATTTGCAAACCTTTGCTTTTTTCATCCATTGGTAGATCGGTTGCTAGTATATTATCTTGGTATAGGAGATGAGATGGGTCCTCTATAACTTCTTGACTGAGATCTCCCCAACTTCTAAAGTTGGGATACTCTCCAGGGGATGTTTGAGATGTGGAGGCTTCATTTGATTGCAAACATCCTCGTGATCTGGGAGATTGTGGTAACTCTCCTACCACAAAATATTTTTTGGGAATTGTGTAGTTTCTGAAACCATTGTCCTGGATGATAACTTTGATATCATAGATGGTGGCAATGGAAGGAGTGGTGTGTGTCTCTATTGCAGAAGTGGAAGTGAGAGTGGCTAGATCAAAGTACGGTGTTGATGGGCCTTAATGATTTTTAGGCACTTGAGGGATTTTGTAGTATTTTGCCTCAAGGTTCTTGCAATAGGAGAATGGTTCAAGATCTCCATGGATGGTGACCTCTTGTCCTTCATATGTGAATTTGACACATTGATGGAAAGTTGATGCTACCACTTGCATTGCATGAATCCATGGACGTCCTAGGAGAACTTTGTAAGGCAAGTCCAGGTCCAGGACTTGATAGGTGGTTTCCATGATAGCAAGCCCTACTTGAATAGGGATTTTGATTGTGCCTTGGGAAACTCTTTCTTTATCATTATATGCTCTGATTGTAATACCCTTTCCTTTGTCAATGGAATCCTCTGATATTTTTAAATACTTAATGAGCTTGAAGGAAGAAATATTCAAGCCTACACCTCCATCCAACAAGACTCGCTTGACTTTACTTTTCTACACTAGGACCTCTAAATGGAGTGCACGGTTATGAGATGGTTGAGCGGGAAAATCTTGGTCGGAGAACATAAGGAGATTTAGGGTAATGATATTTCCGACCATAGCTTGGAATTGTTCTGCATCAAGATCTGCAGGGATGGTGGATGAAGCCAATGCTTCCTTAAGGATTTTCTTGTGGGTGGATGAGATTTTTAATAACTACATGATGGAGATTTGTGTCGGCATTCTTTTTAGCTGATCAAGGACATTGTAACCATTGGGAACAGATCTAGATGCAAGGACTCTGTTTGGCTGGGATGATCCTATGATGGTAACTTTGCCACCTGTTGTGGTGACTCCACAATCGGCATGGGCTCCTTTGATGGTGATGGTAGTGTAGTAGTCATCTAGAGATGCGACAACATGGTTGTACACATGATTTACATTTTTGAAGGTGCCTTTCCCCTTATTAGTGTTATTGTTCCCTTTATTGTTATGGTTAGGCATCAGATTCGTGTATATTTTGAGGTTTTGGTTTCCTATTGGTTGTTCCACATTTTTATGGTCAAAGGTCTTGGACTATTTTCTTTAACCTCATGCAATTTTTAGTGGTGTGCCCTTTGATTTTGTGGAAGTCACAGAGCTGATTTTCATTATACCAAGGAGGTTTAACATCTGGTTCTTGGTAGTTCTCATAGGTGGGAATCTTCATGAGATTTTCGTTTATTAGTTTCTTCATGATGACTTTGAGTGGTTCTCCAAGAGTGGTTTACTTTCAGTTGATGGAATTCTTGTTTCATTGGGGTGGTCTCCTTTGATCATTGACGTTATTGATTCCTTGATTGTTTGTTTGATGTGTTGTTGTGTTCACTTGATGGTTGTTTTGATGATGGTTTTGGTTTCAGGTGTGTTTTTCTGAGGGGCACTGATGATAGCCTTGGCATCGACAACACCATCGTTGGTAATATTTTTGTTTCTTTCCCATGTGCAAGGTTTATCATTGTAATTAGTGGGTGGGTGATTATTCTGTTGTTCAAGATATGAAGTTGATCCTCCAAGTTCTATCATAAGGCTCTTTTCATGTTGAGAGCCTTGGAAATCAACTAGTCATACATGGTAATCCCTTGGACCTTGAGATGGAATGCCAAGAGGTCGTCAAGGTTGGATATGATAGTGCACACTCGTTGTTCCTTGGGCATGACCCATTTTTTTTATTGTCCTTGGATCACCATCGTTGTAGGAATGAAGTGAATGATTCATTCTTACCTTGTTTCAAAGCTGAGAGCTCCTCTAGACTAACATCCATGGTGATATTGCATGCGTAGTTTTTGATGAATGCATCTATGATTTATTGGAATGTCTTGATGCCTGTAGGTAGGCGAAAGAACCATTCAGTAGTGTCACCAGCCAAACTCCTAGGAAATAGCCACATTAGATAGGTATCATCATACATGACTTCCATGCAATGAGCCTGGATGATGCAGGAGCATCCAGTGGTGTAAGGGCAATCTTGCATCACCCAAAAATAGTTAAATTTCAAGTTTCTTGGTTTTTAGATGTTTTTACATTTTTGGATACCCTTTTCTTCCTAATAAAATTCCCAATTTATGTTTTTTATTTTCTATTCCTGGGTGGAAAGATATTGCAGTTTTAATTTCCCAGATTTGCACCTGAAAATCTTCTGAGTTAGATTTGAGGCATTTAGAGTTGCCGGATCGGCCCCAAAACTTGCCAAAATTGGCGTAGCAATTTTGAGCGCGTTGTTGACTTTGTGACCTTTCCAACGGTTCAAACGGTTCACGAATCAGAGTCCCAAATCAAAAGTTATGGCCCCGGGAAGTTGGCACACTTTCTAGAAGATACAATTGCAAATGCTCTTTTGAAATTTGAACTTCATGTTGTAAATTTTCGGCACCAAACCGCTTAAACTCAAATTTGAATGTTTTTTTGGCTCCAAACTAAAGAGGAGCTCTATTTATGGGCGGGTTTCTAATTTTTTGGGTAACTTTTTGGGGACAAGCTCGCATATTACGAAAAGGTGATTCTGTAGCTTTCTGTAACTTGCATGTGTTGTAGAATTTGGGAATTTCAGATCCTCTACATGTAAGAAGCTCCATTTTCTGAATAATAAAATTATTCTCTTATTTGTGGGTTATTTTCTAAGTCTCGGGTTGCACCTTCATCAAGTGGTATCAGAGCAGGTTTTCTTGAGTGTGTGGACAGATTGCCGATCGTGAGGCAGTTCACACCAGGACCGTGGTTGTGGGTAGAGGTCAAGAAATATGCCTCCAAGAGTGATGCCTAGTAGGCCTGGTGGTGCCAGAGGTGGTTGAGGTGGCAGAAATGCTAGTGGAAGAGATGCATTGGCAGCCCTCTAGAGATAGATTGATGCGTTACAAGAGCAGTTGAGAAGAGGGTTAAACCTGAGGGAGGAAAGTGAGGATGAAGGAGAGGAAGAAGAAGCAATTGATCAAGACCAAATGCAGCTAATAAGGGCTATTTCGAAGATCAGGAAAAGACCCAGAGCAGAAGTCCCCAGTTATTCTGAAAGTCTGAACCTGGAAGAGTTGATCGAATGGATCAACGAGTTAGAAGAATATTTTGAGTATGAGGAAATAGAGGACCTAGATCGAGTTAATTTTGTGAAAATGAAGCTGAAGGGCCATGCCAATATTTGGTGGAAAGAGGTCCAATTGGAAAGAAATCGAAGAGGAAAAGGAAATATCACCAGATGGGATCGCATGGTAGAGAAACTGAAGAAGAAGTTCATACCAGTGGACTACGAGTTAAATCTATTAAAGAAATTGCAAGGGTTAAAGCAAGGAAGTAGATCTGTGAAAGAATATACTGAAGAATTTCATAAGATAATCATTAGAATGGGCTACACAGAGGCCAATAAGGAGAAGGTAGCCCGATATCTTAATGGGTTACAACCGAGCATTCAGGAGGAGTTAAGCCTAGTCAGAATGACCACCATTGAAGATGTGTATCAGTTTGCTCTCAAGGTGGAAGAGAAGCTGAACAAAAGATTTGATGGCAAGCAAAAAAGACAAGGTCAAAGTGGAAGGGGTAGTGGAAGACCTTCAGGAAGCTGAAATGATGATGAAAAGAAAAGTGAAGATGTGGGTACCATCCAAAGCCAAAGGAATGACAACTTCTACCGCCCTCGTGATCAAAACCGTGGTGATCAAAGAGGTAGAGGACGAGGGAGATATGGACAAGGATCTGGAAGAGGTGGTTTCAAAGGAACGTGTTTCCAGTGTGGTGAAGAAGGGCATCGAGCCTATGAATGTCCACAACACCAAGAAAGGGCAGACAAAAGGCAGGAACGTCGTGGAAGGGTTGTGCATGCAGATGAGGAGGCCCAATCTAAACATTCAGATGATGCTGAAAGGGGAGAAGCCCTAGTGATTAGGAGAGCCCTGAT
This sequence comes from Sequoia sempervirens, assembly GCA_007258455.2. NCBI lineage: Eukaryota > Viridiplantae > Streptophyta > Pinopsida > Cupressales > Cupressaceae > Sequoia > Sequoia sempervirens. Next base: position 645,188,686 of record VDFB02193867.1, on the reverse strand, counting down.
GACTGAGGAAAAGGAAGTAGAACAGAGGAAGAATCTATTTTACACAAGGTGCAAGTGTGAAGGCAAATTTTGTGATGTCATTATTGATGGTGGGAGCACCGATAATCTGGTGTCAGAAGAGATGGTCACAAAGTTTAAGCTGAAGAGGGAAAGGCACCCACATACGTATCAGATTGCCTAGTTGTAGAAAGACCACAAGGTTTTCGTCAATGAACAGTGCCTAGTAAAGTTCAAGATAGGGAGCTACCATGATGAGATACTCTGTGATACCATCCCCATGGATGCATGTCACATGTTGTTGGGGAGGCCATGGTAGTTCGATAGGCGAGCTATACATGATGGCCATGCAAACACTTATTCCTTGACAAAGGATGGGGTTCGTCACAAGTTGAAACCCCTGAAGGAGACTGAAGAAAAGGTATGTATTAGTGCTAGAATTTGTTATGTAGATGGAAGAAAATTTTTAGAAGGTATGAAGCATGAGCGTGTGTGTTATGCATTGATTCCTAGAGTGACTAAGGAGTATAGTGAGAAGGTAACAGAAGAAGTTTCTGGGATGCTGGATGAGTTTCAGGATACTGTTTCTGATAATGTGCCTGAGGGTTTACCACCAATAAAGAAGATCAGACATCAGATTGACTTGATTCCTGGAGCCAGTTTGCCAAATAAGGCAGCTCATAGAATGAATCTAGCAGAAAATAATGAGTTGAACAGACAAGTTCAAGAGTTGTTGAGAAAGGGTTTGATAGAGGAGAGTTTGAGTCCATGTGTAGCACCTGTAGTACTAGCACCAAAGAAAGATGGGGAGTGGAGGATGTGTATAGATTCCTGAGCCATAAACAAGATAATGATCAAGTATAGATTTCCCCTACCAAGGATGGATGACCTGATGGACTGTTTGAGTGGAGCTCAGTACTTCACAAAGATTGATCTGAAGAGTAGATATCACTAGATCCGTATTCGAGAGGGGGATGAATGGTAGACTGCCTTCAAGACCAAAGAGGGCCTGTACGAGTGGTTACTCATGCCTTTTGGGCTAACCAATGCACCGAGCACATTCATGCAGCTCATGAACGAGGTACTAAAAGAATTTATGGGAAGTTTTGCTATTGTGTATTTAGATGATATTTTGATTTTCAGTAAGACGTTGGATGAGCATATGATGCATATTCAGAGAGCCTTTGAGAAGTTAAGAGAAGAGAAACTGTTGATTAATCTAAAGAAGTGCAGTTTTGTGAAGAGGGAGTTAGTGTACTTGGGGTTTGTTGTCTTAGCAAAATGTCTCAAGATGGACCCAGCGAAGGTGAAGGCTATTCTGGAATGGCCTACCCCAAGAACTGCTATCGAGGTGAGATCTTTCCATGGTTTGGCTAGTTTTTATAGAAAGTTCATTAGAAACTTCAGTAGTATTTGTGGACCCCTGATTGAAACAATGAGAGGGGATAGAAAAGAATTTAAGTGGAGCACTGGAGCAGCAAAAGTTTTGAATTGTTGAAGCAAAGGTGTGAGAGCAACTGTTTCTAGCCCTCCCATATTTCAACAAGGTGTTTCAAGTGGATTGTGATGCTGGTTGTGCCATTGGAGCGTTGTTGAGCCAAGAAGGTAAGCCCATTGCCTATTTCAGTGAAAAGTTAAATGATGCCAAGAAAAGTATTATGTATATGATCAAGAATTTTATGCAATAGTTCAAGCATTAAAGAAATGGAGACATTATTTTTTGCCAAAGGAATTTGTTCTATATATATCATCAGGCCTTGCAGTACCTAAATAGTCAGGAAAAATTAAATCAAAGGCATGTGAAATGGGTAGAGTTTTTGCAGAGTTATACCTTTGTTTTGAAACATAGGAGTGGGAAGTCAAATAGGGTTGCAGATGCCTTAAGTAGGAGGCATACATTGATGACAAAGATACAAATTGAAGTGGTTGGGTTCAATTAACTTAAGACACTGTACGCAGAAGATCTTGATTTCACAGAGGCTTGGAAAGCTTGCAAGGAACCTGTTACAGTGGATAGGACAAGGTGGCTAGATTTCATAATCTAGGATGACATGTTATTTAAGGGAAGTCAATTGTGTATCCCAAGGAGTTCCATGAGGGAGAACCTGATAAAGGAGAAGCATAGTAGAGGAATGCCAGGACATTTTGGTCAGGATAAGACCACTGCCATTATCAGTGAGCATTACTATTGGCCTCAGTTGTCATAGGATGTGAAGAAGTTTGTACAAAGCTGCAGGGTATGTCAGATGGCTAAAGGTGTGAGCCATAATACAGGCTTATATCAACCCTTACCTGTACTAGAGAGGCCATGGGAGGATATAAGTATGGAATTTGTTCTTGGTTTGCCAAGGACACAACGAGGGAATGATTTAGTCTTTGTGGTGGTTGATAGGTTTTGAAGATGGCACATTTCATTCCATGTCGAGAAGACCATGATGTAGTCCACATTGCTAACTTGTTCTTCAAAGAGGTGGGCTACATGGTCTACCAAAGAGTATTGTTTCAGATCGTGACACCAAATTTGTGGGGTACTTTTGGAGGACCTTGTGGAAGAAGCTAAAGACAGAGTTGAAGTTTAGTTCTGCACACCATCCACAAACATATGGGCAGATAGAGGTTGTTAATAGAGTCTGGGTAACCTACTGAGATGTTTGGTAGGAGATAAAGCCAAAGGATGGGACTTGATCTTACCCCAGGAAAAAATTTCTTACGATAATTTTATCAACAAAAGCACTAGTAGATCACCATTCCAGATTGTGTATGGAGGTAGCCCCAGAATAGCTCCAGAATTGAGGAAGATGGACCAAGAAAAGAAAATAAGTGTTGAAGCCGAAGATTTTGTAGAACACATCAAGGACATACATGAGAAGGTAAGAGAACATATTAACAAGATGAATATGCAGTATAAGGCTAAGGCAGATCAGAAGAGGAGGTATAAGGAGTTTCAGATTGGTGATAAAGTGATGGTCCACTTGAGGAAAGAAAGGTTTCTAGTGGGAACATATAACAAATTGAAGATGAAGAAGTTCGGTCCCTGTAAAATTTTCAAGAGGCATGATTCAGGGAACGAATATGAGGTAGAGTTGCCAGATGGATTTAACATTTCCCCTATGTTCAACATTTCAGATTTGACAGAGTATCATGAAGGTGGCACAGAGGAAGTACCAATGATGGGATAGTGTGGGATTCCAGCACCTACTTCAGAAAAGGAGGAGATTGAAGAAATCTTGAATAGTTGTGTGGGAAGGAGTACCAGGAACAGGCAGTATGAAGAATATATGTTGAAATGGAAAGGAAGGCCTGTTGAAGATTCATCCTGGTTGTCTAAGGCAGAGGTTGACCGTTTGGGTTTTTCCTCCACCATCTGAGATGTGACAGGGTCACTTCTCAAATTACCCTGGGTGTCTGATGCAGGAGCATCCAGTGGTGTAAGGGCAATCTTGCATCAGCCAAAAATAGCTAAATTTCAAGTTTCTTGTTTTTTAGATTTTTTTACATTTTTGGATACCCTTTTTGTCCTAATGAAATTCCCAATTTACGGTTTTTATTTTCTATTCCTGGGTGGAAAGATATTGCAGTTTTAGTTTCCCATATTTGCACCTTAAAATCTTCCGAGTTAGATTTGAGGCACTTAGAGTTCCCAGATTGGCCCCAAAACTTGCCAAAATTATCGTAGCAAATTTTGAGCGCGTTTTTGACTTCGTGACCTTTCCAACGGTTCAAACAGTTCGCGAATCAGAGTCCCAGATCAAAAGTTATGGCCCCGGGAAGTTGGGGCACTTTCTAAAAGATACAATTGCAAATGCTCTTTTGAAATTTGAACTTCATGTTGTAAATTTTCAGTGCCAAACCACCTAAACTCAAATTTGAATGTTGTTTTGGCTCCAAACTAAAGAGGAGCTCTATTTATGGGCAGGTTTCTAGTTTTATGGGTAACTTTTTGGGGACAAGCTCGCATATTGCGAAAGGGTGATTCTGTAGCTCTCTGTAACTTGCATGTGTTGTAGAATTTGGGGATTTGAGATCCTCTGCATGTAAGAAGCTCCATTTTCTGAATAATAAAATTATTCTCTTGTTTGTGGGTTATTTTCTAAGTCTTAGGTTGTGCCTTCATCACTGGAATTCCCTGATGTGATCTTCAGGGCTTCCCGTCCCATGATACTTATTGAATTTGGGGATCTCAAATCCCTTCGGTAATGGTTTCATTACAAGGATTCTATCGAAAAAATAAGGGCACAATTTGCTAGGTTTTTTTGTGGTTTTCCCTAATTGAAGGTCAAGCACTTGTGAGAGCAACCTGATTTGTGTTGTCACATCATTTTGCAGATCAGGGGGTGGGATGAAAGTGTTCTGAGGGGGTTCGATTTTTAGTGGGATGGGAAGATTGGTTAGTATGTTGATGGATGATGTTTGTATATTCCATTGAGCCAAGTATGCTTGTAATTGTTGTTGTACCAACAATGCTTGTTGTTACTTATGTTGTTGTTGTGCTATTAATGCTTGTTGTTGAGCTTTTTGTTGTGCTTGTTGTTTAGCTGCTAATTGGGTTGCTTCTTGTTGTTTTTGATATTGTTTTAGCACTTTCTGGTGTGCTTGTTGTTGCACTATGTGTTGTTGTGCAAGATATTGTGCTTATGCTTGTGCTTGTTGTGCTTGATATTGGGATTTGGCTTGAGCGTGCACTTGAGCTTGGGCTTGAGCTTGTACAGCTTGTGCAACTTGAGCTGATGCCTATGCAGCTTGAGCAGCTTGTTGTTGTTGTTGATGCAATAAGGCTTGGGCTTGTGCAGCTTGTTGTGTGACTTGGGCAGCTTAAGCAACTTGCATGACTTATTGAGCAGCTAGTTGCACAGCTTGTTGAGCAGCTAATTGCACGCCTTTTTGTTTTTGTACTTGCAAAAATGCCTTTTGATAAGTAGCTTGTTGAGAGGCTTGCAATTCCATACTGTATTGGCTTGATATATTGGAGCTTGGTGGTCATGGAGGTGGAGGTGGATTCAGAATGGTGTTTGTTGTGGTGGTGAGAGGTGCCATCATGTTGGTGATTGGGGTTTGATTGGTAGATTGTTTGATCAATGTGGTTGGTCCTTGAGAGACCATGTTTTGAGATGTTAGGGGGCTAGTTGACAATGTGGTGATTGCTTGTGTAGTTTTCATCTATTGTTATGATGTCGATGACAAGTTTCAAGAGTTTAGCATGATGTTTTGATTAATGTTCAAGATGTTGGTTTGATTGATATTTGGTAAAGGCGGAAGCCCTAAGCTAAGAAGTGGTATGGATGATGATGGTAATGGCGGAAGTGGTGCAAATGTGAGAGATGTGATCTCTAGAGAAAATGGTGCAGTGTTGAAAATGCCTCATGGTCCGAACATGTCACCCTCTCCTTGTGAGGTTATGGGGAGAGAGGTTTGGGGTGTTGCACGAAATGATGATGATGATGGATTTTTTGGATCATGAAAGGTGAGAGGGTCATATGTATGCAATGGTATGGTTTTCCCAAGATAGTGTTTGTGTCCAAATCCTAATTGTTTACGAGAGGATGTGTTTGAAATGCATTGAGAAATGCACTTCCTTTGTTAACAATGGGTTGTGCTGGAGCGATGGATGATGTGATTTGCGGGATGTTTTGAGTGATGCTTTGACATGATGGGGTAGATGAAACAGGGATGGTAGATGAGATTGGAGGCATGACTCCAAAATATGGTTCCACAATAGTGCTCACATCAAAATCGGAGGGGAGTTTAGCCCCTTGCTTTGCTAATTCGAGCATGTATAGTGAGGGATTGATTCTCATCATGATGTTGATAATCTTATGGTTCTCTAGATTTTGAATTATTTTAGTGATTTCCACATGTGACATTCCAAAGGGATTATTGGTAAGATCCTCCATTTGGACACCTTCCTCTTGACGGTCTTGCGAGAATGTAGGAAGGTTAACCATGAGACTACCACACCCAATGGGATTCATTTCGGGATTGATTTGACTTAAGTCACTCGAAGTAGAAGTTTTTTTGTTGAATTCCATGTTCCTCTTGTGTTGTGATCTAGTTTGCACCATAAAATAGGCATCAATCTTCAAGAATGCGGAAGGTGAACTCTCTAATTCTTTAGATTGATCTAACTTTAGGTACAAAAGAGAAATTTTATGATGATTTAAGGATCAAAAGGTGATAATGATATGAATGTTTGATGGATAATTGGAACTCTTGAGAAAATCTTGAAGGGTATGTTAAACTTTAGGACTTGATTTAGGATTAATTTGTTTTGGATTCAGAGTTTGCTGGACTCATAAACTCTAAGAGGTTAGATGTTGTCCTAGAATTAACTTGTTCACAAGATGCTAATTTGTCTAGGTGTGAGAAGAAGGATTCATCTAAACACTCCTATCCAAACAAGACGATATTGATAATGAACTCCTAAATCCCAAGATGATGGATTTTATCAAGGGATGAATTTGTTCACAAATTTTGATAATTTGATGAAATATGTGGAGAAGGATGCATCTACACACATTCAATCAAACAAGGTGATTTTGGATTGATTTCAAATGCTCTACACAAATTTTAACATGAAGTATTTTTCCAAGACTTTCAAAGAGTTGTTGATGAGATGATTTTGGTTTTGTTGTTCAAAGATGGGTGAATTGATTTTGATCCTAGGATGTACCTAGAAGAAACCTTTTTACTAGACCTTAGTATTGAAGAGCATACGATACTTCTAAGAACCTCTCAACCAAGAAGTGGTTAAAACTCAGCATACATTTTCAGATTGTTCAAAGGAATGAGTCTATCAAACCTTGTGAATTTTTTTCTTATTTTGATTTGTTGCTTTTGATTGCACTTCCTAATGTATTTCTTGCTGACCTTTCGAGTGTGACTCCTAAATTTTGAACTTTGACTCAAGGATCTTCGTTTTGGGATTTTGACTTCCTTGGAAATCATGAGGAATTAACACATGTGAGAGCCAATTTTGTTATATTTTCTTAGTGATTTTGTTTTAGCACAAACACTTCTTTGATTAGGTTTTCAAACTAGATATCCAATGTCTTAATTTCTTCTCTTTTCACAAGGTATATTATGCAAAACTTTGATGAAATTAAGGAAATGGTTACCTATTGTTTAACTTTAGTAGGAAAATTAAGATGTAAATCCAAGTGTTTAGAAACCTCTAAGGATGAGAATCCCAAGGGAAAGAAATAACACAAGGATTGGGTCAATTGTATTTACCTCCTAAAGGGTTTGAAATTTTGATGATGATGTTAAGTGTTTGTTTCCAAAAAAAAATCGAACAAGAAAAGCATTTTGTAACCAAGAATAAGCACAATCCTATGGATATGAAAGACAATATTTGTTGAGTCCCCACTTGTACAAGTCCAACTATGCTTATCTTTAGCGAATGGTTAGATGCTTGACACCACTGGCTCCCCTCCATGTCACTCACTTATACGAGGCATCCAAGCATCAACACCCATGAAACTCTCATGGCATGCTTTCCATTTCTACTAAAGACCATAAAAGTGTGGGGCGGCTTTAGAACGACCGTTCTTGCACCAACAAATAGATAGGGATTTTGGCATTTCTATGACAAGGGTATTAGTTCAGACTTTTCATTCATAGGCGTTGACCCAACATGGCGAGAGACCATTGCTGCCCTTCTCGTTGGAGTCAACTGCATGATATTGGCATTTACTCCAACACCCACATTTATATCCTAGCTAGAAATTCTCTTGGCTTTAGAGTGTTACCAGTTGAGTCGTTCCCTTGGGTGAGTACTTTTTCCCCAAGGCAGGTCCTCTAAGATAAACAAAAGAAAGCAACCTAAGATCACAAAAAGGGCCTTTTGATTCTCAAGATCGTTGTGAAGCGCAAGAGAAGTGCATATGTCATTTTTGATGATGTTAGTTTAAGTAAGCAATCACAAAACAAAAGTTGCCCATGTTCATTTTAACCTTTCAAAGCAATGATTTTGATTTTTTTTAAAGCACCAAAATGAGATTTGAAAGTTGTCTTGTTCAATTGTTAACCTCAAATGAAACCTAGTCAATTTTCCTAAAGTTCATTTTAACCCCTTTGCAATGAAAATTGAAATCTTTTGTAATGTTCGTTTTAAAGCCCAAAAACAAGTGAGTTAGTCTAAAACAGAAAATTAAAGCATAAGATGGAATCTCCAAGCATTAAAAAACTCTTTGTTAACTTCAATTTCCAATGCTTAATTTCGCTTCACTCCAATATTGCTTGTTTTTTCCTTATTGCAATGCTTGAGCAAAACCAACGTTTCTTTCTTGATGCAAAACCCTTGAACGAAATCCCTTCCTCTTCACTTTTTTCTTATTCCTTCCTTCCTATAAACAAAGTAAGATCTAATATTTATTTCAAGGAATTAATAAAGTAATGCAAAAAAAAATAAAAAAATTACCCCTATCATGCAAAGTCTTTGCAAGAAAAAAAACAAATAATGGTTAGAGCACAATATTTGTTATGTCAAATCAAGAAGATGCAATAAACAAACAATTCAATGTTGCATGCCACTCTCTCATTCAAACAATTTCCCCTCCATTTTTGCACCTTCACATGTGTTTCATGAGAATAGAGAAAGTGGGGATAAGAAGAGATCAAGTAGCCATTAAAGTGTAATGAAATGCTTTAACTTCTTCTGCACCTATCAGTCATGTGTGGCTTAACCAACACTCTGCAATTCTATCAATGAGAGCAAGTCAAAATAGATCACTACATATACAATCCTTTCACAATCAATGTCAATTTCTTCTTACAACAACCTCCTTCCCTCTTGATCAAGAAAGTCCCTCAATTTTCATTGGGTTTTTGGTAGGATATCTCCTCTTAAATGTTTGGCCACCTGATGTACTAAGTGCTTTGGATTCTGAACCAAAAAACTTAAAACAAAAAATGAGAGATCATTGACAATTTCTCTGATTAAAAATGCAAGAGATCATTAAATTATACTTACTATGGACATCATGAAATCAAGGCAATTAAAGAATCCCTACAACAAAAACCCAAAAAAAAGAAATTCCATGCTATATTAACATTTATCCCTTCAATCAGTATTTATTCTACTAGCATCATGTCAAATTTCACCAAAACTGGGGTTTGCAGGGAAGGAAGTCAACTTTATAGTCGTTTCCAATATCGTAATTGATAGATTGGAAGGCATTCTTTGTTGTCCATGTGTAAAAGAGTTTCCAATGTAACATGTTGATGCATTTATGGAATGAACTAACTAATTACATGAATTAGAATATTATGATGGAGTGTTGACTTTCATTGGAATGCGAAACACTTATAAAACATGTACCAATGCCAAAAGGAAACAATGGGTGATGATTTGAGCATTGATAATAAATCTTGAACAGTGCGCTTCAAAATCCCTCCAAATAAATCAAATAAAATAGTTGTAGTGGGATAGTTAAACCCGTTTATCTCATATGAAATATATCAAACATTTCCTCAATGTTACTACAACTTTATACTTCGAAGATTTGAAGGAACTAGCTCTGTAAAGAAGCTAAAAATGAAAGGAGGCGATCAACATCCCATTTTCTCAAGATTGATGGAGTTAGAGACCTGATACATATGTTATATATGTTGGTGAGGTGAACAAATGGGAACTATATTTAGCACATGTGTAGCAGAACAAACAAGACAAACTAGAGATATAGGTTGGGGAAGACACATTCTTGGCCTGACAGCTCCACATCCATTAGAGTTTATCGCTAACTATATTTATGTATAAACAAAAGCAGATGATGGCTTTCCTTCATACTTGGGATCAAAGGTAAAGAACACAGTCATTATTCATTTTCTACTTGAATTACGACTAAAGTATTGATTGATAAGCTGATTGAAAAACATCTATAGCTTTCATATGGTATCACATTTTTTGAATCCAAAACATGCATCACATTCTATGCTCCGCATACTTTAGGATAAAAAAAGAAAAAAATTAATTTCATGAAGTTTTGACCAAGTTAGGGTGGTCAGACATACTAGTTTTTATATTTTTGAAAAGTTGTAATAAAAAATTCATAATTAATTATTTACTTGGAAAAAAATTACAAAAAAAATGTGCATCACATCCGAACATGAATCCTCTACTTATGTCTAAAATATTATAAAAAAAATATTATCATTTTATTGTGGTTAGGGTGGTCAAACAGACACCTACTTATTATTTTTTCCCTAAAATTTATGTACTACTGCATTGAAATTTTAAATTTTCACCAAATAGATTTTAAGAATAATTAAATAAACCTAGTAGTTTAGAAACTACATTCAATTTTCTACAGATTCTATTCTTACATATTTTTAAAATAATATAGATAAATTATTCAAATTTTTACGTCAAGTTGCGTAACTCTGATTTTTCTGAATTTTTTGCCACTTAAGGGCCTATTTTTTCAATGATGATCCTGCACATACCCTTCACTTCTCTAATTTGGTGAGCAGTTGCAATAAATATCATGGAAGGATGACAAGATGTACATGAAGAGTAATTCGAGTAACAAAACAGACCAAATACTTTCCTTCATTGTCGCTTTTCACTACCTATCTATCTCATAGGCATCACAACTAAAGCGTAAAACTTGAAATAGATATATATAAAAAAGAGACTTTATCTTGTTGTTTAATGCATTGATTAGAAACAAAGGACTTTAGAATCCCATCGATATGCACATTTCAATGCCTTAATAGAAAGAAAAGACTTTGTATTCTATCAATGAGTACCAATAGAATCTATAGATACACATTAAGTCAACACCAGTAATAGAGTTTTCATGGGTGTACAATATAGAAAATAGTAAGGACAACAATTTAAAAAGTCTTTTAAAAACTTTCAATAAAATGCATAAGACCAAACACAATATTTGTATTATATGGACGCTAAAAGGAACTGCTTCCTGAGACCATTGGTGTAGGGAGAAATAAATTTGTGTAGAATAATTGGGACAATGGATAACAAATATATATGCATAAAAAAAATACCATGAATACCAGAAATGAGGTTGCAGAGTTGAAGCTGCACATCACAATAACAAAATCAATAAAAAAAAATACAAAAGGAAATTTTTCCTTTTCTCTTGTGGGCTCAATGACCTTACTTGCAAATAGACATAAACTCCTTAAACTAATATCTTCTCAACCCTTGAATTTTATAATGGAGATCAGTAGGTATTAAATGCTCTTGTAGTTCTTGGTGCGGTCAAAAAGAAACAAGTTAGCAATTGAGTGAGAAATGTGAACTTCACATAGCTCCCCCATAGCCATAAGTGTGAGTTAATTCACACATCTCCCTCTGCCAGATAATTGCTTTCTTTCTTGGAAACTTGCATCATATTGCGAAAATCTTGTTGTTGTCCGTAATGGAGGGGCATATGAACTTGTTTGACAAAATGCCTAAAATAAATGTCACATGTAAGAAACTTTTTAGGCAATGGCTAGGCGTAAAAGGCAGCGAACAAAAAAAATTTCAAGCTAATGCATTTGGTAGGTGTAAAGCTAACAACAATAAATCCTAAGGAAGAAAAAAAGCTTTCACACTCATGCAATTAGCAGCTCTGAATTTGTGCCCAACCACTTAAAAAGAACTTTTAGATTGATGCAATCAGCAGGTATAAGACCAATGATCACAATCTTGAATGTGCTATCCATACCATGCCAAACTTGAATGAGGGTGAATTCAGATAAAAAAGACCTCAAAATCTCCCATAGACATCACCCATATATTCATTATGCAGCCACCATCTTATGCCAGATTCACCCAAGCGAGAAGGAAACCTTTCCCACCAGCATGTGGTCCCACTTGGAATAAGTTTGTTTTCATTTGGGGTGCCAGTCAAGCCAAAATAAATCCACTCAGGATTCTGAAAAAAAACCTATATTTGGAAACTTAAAAAAAAAATGCATGTATGCAAAATGAAAATGTTGCTTTTTGAGAGTTGAGGTGTTATAAGAAGGAAAGTTGGCAGAAATAGTTTAATGTGTGATTGGAAAAACACTAAATCTACCTATGAAAAGGAATAGTAACACAAAGCTTGAAGGGTTATCTTGAACAAAAATGAAGATTTAGCACTAACATATAAGGCACGCAATGTAGTGGTTTATAAAACTTGATGCTGATAAACACGTTGAATAAGTCTTTGAATGACATAGGAATAGGGACAAAAGACTTTAATTTATGACAATATGCATTAAACATTCTCATATTTTAAATACCTTTAAGAGAAGCAAGGATCTTATATTCCTATTGATATGACTAGAAACAAAAGATGTATAAATCAACGCTTGAAAAGAAGAAAAGATTGTATATTTGTATTCAATGCATACAAATCCTAGAAACACAAGAAGCATGTTAGATTTTTTATTTTTTAAATCCCTCCTTCTAGCACCATAATGAGCACCCCTAAATCTGCAAATGATCAATCTCCAAAACTCATTAGTGGGGTTCGTTCATACACATGCAAATCTATGAATACTCCTATGCAATAACATATCATGCTCCAAAATGCATCAAATAACAAGGATGATCAAAAGACATATAAAAGCATGACATGTACCTATTCCATAGTGGATTGGTGTTACTTGTGCAAAGTGACCCTTTCCCAGTCCTTGACAAGCTCAATGATAAAATGCCTTGAAGATGAAGTGAAGTGGAAAAAATTAGCTCTCAATTGAATAGAGTAACTTTTCATGAAGATTGTGGATGCTAAGGTGAAGAATGAGCCTTCTATTTATAGAATCTCAAGTTGAAAGAGTGCCCAAAAGAGAGCAATGTGGGATAAAGATTTAGCCAATAAGAAGGAGCCTCTCGTCACCTTGTGAATGGATGGAGGATGTACAAGTTTTGGTCAATGTGCCAATAAATGAGATTGAATTAAAAAGACTTGATTTATTTGATGAATGGATTTAATTAACTTGATTTATTTAATGAGTGGATGAATGTGAATGATTCTAATTTTGTATGTCTATAGTAGGAAAGAAGCAAATGATTCATTCTTACCTTTTCAGAGCTAATAGTTCCTCTAGACTGACATCCGTACCAATATTGAATGCGTAATTTTTGATGAATGCGTATACTATTTCTCAGAACTTTTTTATGCTTGGAGGAAGGCAAGAGAACCACTCCATGGCGTGGCCAACCAAACTTCTAGGAAATAGCTGCATCAGATAGGTATTGTCATATGCGACTTCCATGCAATGAACCTAGAATTCCCTGATGTGATCTTCAGGGTTTCCCATCCCACGGTATTTATTGAATTTGTGGATCTCAAATCCCTTTGGGAATGGTTTCATTACAAGGCTCTATCAAATGGATAGGGACACAAGTTGTTGGGTGTCTTTATGGTTCTCCCTAATTGAAGATCAAGTACTTATTATGAGAGTAACTTGATCTATGTTGCTACATCATTTTGCAGATTAAGGGGTGGGATGAAGGTGTTTTGTGGTGGTTCACTTGTTGGAGGGATGGGTGGATTGATTGGTGTGTTGTTGGATGGTGCTTGCACATTTTTCTATGCCAAGTATGTGTGTACTTGTTGTATCAACAACACTTGTTGTCGATCCTATTGTTGTTGCGCTAATAGTTCCTATTACTGAGCTTGTTGTTGGGATGTTAATTGGGTTGCCTCTTGCTTCTCTTGGTATTGTTTTAGCACTTGTTGGTATGCTTGTTGTTGAGTTGCTTGTTGTTGTGCAAGGTATTGTGCTTGTGCTTGTGCTTGTTCTTGTGCCTGTGTCTGTTGAGCTTGGTACTGGGATCGAGCTTTCGCTTGTGCCTATGCTTGGGCTTGAGCTTGTTGGGTAGCTTGTTGTTATTGTAATAGGGCTCGGGCTTGAGCAGCCATCTGCGCTTGTTGTGCTTGTTGCACTTGTGCGGCTTGAGCGACTTGTGCTACTTGTGTTGCTTGAGTTGCTTGCACTGCTTGAGTAGCTTGTGTTGCTTGAGTGGCTTGTGCTGCTTGAGTGGCTTGCGCTACTTGAGTGGCTTGCGCTGCTTGAGTGGCTTGTGCTACTTGAGTGGCTTGTTGTGCAACTAATTGTATTTGTGCTTCATAAGTAGCTAGTTATTGTGCAGCTTGTTGGTTTTTGATTTGATGGAGTGCCTTTTGATAGGTAGTCTATTGAGTTGCTTGCAATGCAATGCTATATTGATTTGATGTGTTTGTATTTCATGGTGAGGGTGGTGGTGGTGGATTTGGTATAGTGTTTGTTGCTTTGGTGAGAGGTATCGTCATATTAACGATTGGAATTTGGGTGGTGGATGGTCTGATTGATATGCTTGGTCTTTAAGAGACCATGTTTTGAGATGTTTGGAGGATGGTTGACGATGTGATGGTGGTAGCATGCATCATCAAGATGGTTTCCATCTCTTGTTTTGATGTCGATAGCAATATGGAAGGATTTTGTATGATATTTTGATTGATGATCAGAGGGTTGATTCAATTTTGTTGATTGACATTTGGTAAAAGGGGATGTCCTAAATTGAGAGGTGATGTGGATATTGATGGCAAGGGGGGGAGTGGTGGAAAATTGAGTGGCATAATCCCTTGGGGGAATGATGAAGATGTAGTGTCAAAGATGCCCCCTAGTACAAATAGGTCTCCTTCTCCTTGCGAGGTTATGGGGAGAGAAGTTTGAGGTATTGTGCGAAATGATGATGATGGGTCATTAGGATCGTGAAAGGTGAGTGGGGAATAAAAATGTGATGGATTTTGTGGGATGGATTTCCCCAAGATGGTGTTTGCATCCAAACTTGATTATTCACAAGGGGGTGTGTTTATAATGCATTAAGAAATGCACTCCCCTTGCTAACAATGGCTTGAGTTGGAGCAATGGATGATGTAATTTGGGGGATGGGTTGAGTGATGCTTTGAAATGGAGGTGTAGATGAGATTGGGGGAATGGATGAAATTAGAGGCATGACCCCAAAAGGTGGTTCCACAATGGTACTCACATCGAAGTTAGAAGGGAGTTTAGCCCCTTGTTTTGCTAATTCAAGCATGTATAGTGAGGGATTGAGTCTCATCATGATGTTGATAATTTTATGATTCTGAGAATTTTGGACCATCTCGATGATCTCATCTTGTGACATCCCAAAGGGATTATTAGTAAGATCCTCCACTTGACATTCCTCTTGAGGATTTTGTGATGATAAAGGAAAGTTAGTTAGAGGATTGCTTGATCTAACAAGATTCATTTCAGAATTTTTTTGGCTTAGGTCACTTGAAGTGGATGTTTCTTTGTTGGCTTCCTTGTTCCTCTTGTGTTGAGATCTAGTTTGCACCATAAAATAGGGATCAATTTTCAAGAATGTAAGAGATGAATCTCTGATTCTTTGGATTGATCTAACTTTAGGTACAAAAGAGAAAATTTTAGGATGATTTAAGGATCAAAGGTGAAATGATGAAGATGTGTGAAAGATGGATGATGTGGATGGTGAAACTCTTACAAGATCTTGAGGGGATGCTATACTTTTGGGACCGTTTTCAATTCTTTAATTTTTTTGGATTATGATCTTGGATTCTCAGATTTTTGGATTGACCTTCATTTGATTTTGGATTGCATTGACTTTGGATAATGAAAAAATGGGTCTTAAGATGTTGGATGCTATCTATGGGACAGACTTGCACACAAGAGGATAATTTGACTATGTTTAGGGAGAAGGATGCATCTACCCACACCTAACCAAACAAGATGATAATTCAACTAATTATATGGAAAAGGATGCATCTACATATATCTAGATAAACAAAATGATTTGATGACTATTCAACTAGGCACATGAAGAAGGATGCATCTACATGTACCTAGCTAAACAAGATTGATTTTGATATTTGATTCAAATATTTTGATTTGTTTCAAGGATTCTTGATGATTTTGATTTGCCAAAAAGTCTAGCATGGAGGATGATTTCAAGATTTTCAAGAGTTGATGGTGAGATGATTTTGGTTTTATGTTTGAAATATGGATTAAATTTTTGGTTTGATCCTATGTGTACCTACAAAGACTCTTGTTTACAAGACCTTGGTTTTGAAGAACATGCTTTTCTCTAAACAAGGTGTTCAAATTCCCAAAAAATATTTGGATTCTGATGATAATAGAATGATTACAAACTGAGATTGTTTCTTGAAGCTTTTATTTAAGAGTTGAAAAGTAATCTTCGTCTGAATTCATAGAGTGTTGAGAGATGCTTTCGATGTTCTTTTGGACTAAGAGCTTTTGATTTTGGTTTCCGGATTTTTATCTTGTATGAAATCATTTGAGACACATGTGTGGGGTTCAATTGTTCTTAGCTTTGCTTAGTGACTTCTTTTTACCACAAACAATCTCTTGATTAGCTTTTCAAACTAGATGTCTAATGTTTTAACTTCTTCTCATTACACAAAGTATATCATGTGAAATTTTGATGAAATCAAGGCAAGAGTTACCTATTGTTGACTTAAGTAAGCAAATTGAGATATAAATCCAAGTGTTTAGAAACGTTTAAGGATAAAACCCCAAGGGAAAGCAATAACACATGAATCTTTTCAAAGATATTTGCTTCCTAAAGGGTTTGAAATTTGATGATAATGTTGAATGTTTGTTTCCAAATTTTTACAAACAAGAAAAGTGTTTTGTAACCAAGAACAAGTACAACCCTATGGCTATGAAAGACTGTATTTGTGGAATCCCCACTTGGACAAGTCTAGCTACGCTTATTTTTAGCAAATGGTTAGATGATTGACCCCACTAGCTCCCCTCCACGACACTCACTTATACGGGGCAGCCAAGCATCAACACCCATGAAACTACCATGGCATACTTTCCATTTCTACAAAAAACCATAAAAGTGTGAGGCGGCTTCAGAATGACCATTCTTGCACCAAAAAATAGATCAAGGATTTTGGCCTTTTCTACACAAGGGTTTTAATTTGGAATTTTTTGTTCGTAGGGATTGATCCATGTAGCAAGAGAATATTTTTTCCCTTCTCATCAAAACCAACCACACGATACTGGACTTTTTTCCAGTATTGACATTTATATACCAGGTGGAAATACACTTGGCTTTAGCATGTTACCGGTTGGGACGTTCCGTTGGGTGATTAATTTTTCCCACAAGGTAGGCCCTCTAAGATAAAAAAAAAATGAGCAAGACAATACCCATTACTCGATCAATCTTTGTTGCAACACAAAGAGAGAGAATGCACACAATATGCTCCACTCACACTCGCGAAGATGTTTTGTTCAATTTAAATCCCAAAATGAAATGTAGAGGTAATTACTTTACCCAAGTTAAGATCACCAAAAGGTCTTTTGACTCTCAAGATTGTCATGAGGCACGAGAGAAGCACATACATACTTTCGATGGTATTACTTTGAGTAAGCAATTACAAAACAGAGAAATACTTGTTCATTTTAAACCAAAAAAACAATGATTTGATTCTTTTTAGAACACCAAAGGAAATGTGAGAATTTCCTAGTTCAATTCTTAATCCTCAAACCAAATCTAGTGAGTTTGTTCTAAAGTTCTTTTTAAGCCCCTTTGTAGAAAAAATTGAAATGTTCTTTTTAGAGCCCAAAAGAAATTTAGTAGGTCCTAAGCTTGTGAAAGATAACAAATTTTTAAGAGAAATTGTGAATTCTCTAAGAGTGTTAAACAAACACTAAAGTGTTCAAAAACACTTGGCATCATGAGATAATGATGTCATTATGACACCTCCATTAGATTTCCTTTCTTCAACTTGAATAAGCCAACCTACCAAGAAACTAGTTAGAACTGCAAAACAAAGGTCAAGTAATCGATTAATAACCCAAATGATCAAAATTAAAAATAAAAACATGTCATAAAAACTAAGATTTCACTTTTCCTTTACTCTAGTAGTGGAACTTGCACAAGCAGTGTAGTTTGAAAGATACAATGGTGCTATATGGTACGACTATTTCTACAAGCATCGCTTTGTAGTAAAATAGGGAGCATGATTGTGCAACCTTTTCACCAGTGGTGCAGTTTGGAATTTAAAAATTCTAGCGTGTGAAAATAGAACCAACATTGCAATTTAGATTTTTGATTTTTGGGCGGGAACACTAGAGCGTCATAGTTTGAAATTTGAAGAGGTGCTATATGGCGACGTTGGTGAGGTAGCAGTTCTGAATAGCGATGCTAGTCTGCTAGCAGTGCACTTTCCTGTAGACACAAAAAACAAAAAAACAAAAAGCATAGATTTTTTGATAAAAATGTGATTAGAAAATGAGATCTTCCCTCCTAGTGCCAAAATGTAGTACCAAGATCCTAGTACTTTCAAGAGACAATAAAAAAACATCTTAGAAGATTCAAATGCAAGATAAGATCAAATTTCCCCATAAAATCCATTAACAATGGTCAAAATAGAAATAAAAGCAATAACATAATGAAAAAGAAAGGAATAGAATAAATCCTATTAAAAACATGCAAACTCTTGATCTTATGGGGGAGTTGTTTCCAATTTGATGTGGAAATTGGCCCTTTCCCAACTCCTATGCAATATTTTGATAATTTGGTGATGATTGATCCACTTGGTGATTGCTTCAAATGAACTCCATGGAGAAAACCTGCAATAACCTTGCTATGCCTTGATGAAATTGATGAAAATGCTAATGCTTGAAGATGAAATTGAGTATAGTAAGTTTACTTAAATTGTGGATGTTGAAATGAGGAAAGAAACCTCTTATTTATAGAAAGACAAGATGGAGAAATTCCCTAAATGAAGCAATGTGGGACTAACTTTCAACCAATGGCCAAGTGCCACATGTCAAGGGATGGATGGATGAGGGATGTGCACATTTTGATGAATGTGCCCATAAATGTCATTAGGTGGAATTTGAAAATAATGAAATGACATGTAAGAGGGAAAAGGAATTTCTTAAATTCCACTTGGATCAATGCAAAAGATGAAATAAATGTCTTGTTGGAAGGACAAATTCCACTTGGAAGGATTTCAAATTTGAAGGAATATTCCTCTTTTATGCCAAGTTGAGAGAAAATAGAGATTTAATAAATGAATTAAATCTATTTTCATGTGCAAGTGGCAAAGGCTAGAGGATGGGACATGGATTAGAATTAAATTAATCAAGGGTTAATTAATTTAATGAGAGATTAGATGATGTGACAAATTTGAATTAGATTTATGGGTTGATTTAAATCAAAAGATGAGAAGAATATAATTTTAGAGATAGTTAAATAAATATTTTGTTTTATTTAACTAAAGGGATGATTGGTTAGATTAAATCAAATAAGGTTTTAATTTATTTAATTTAATGAGATAGACTTTAGAAATTAATTAAATAAAATTGATTTATTTAATTAAATAAAGAGCTAGGGTTATTTAGATCAGATTGATTGATTTAATTAATGAGAGAGAATGACTTAATTAGATAAATGGTTTATTTAATTAAGAGAATTAAATTGATGAATTTAATCCAATAAGGGTATTCAACTAAATGGTTAGACTGAGGGATGATTTAGGATGAAATAGTATTAGTAATTGGGATCAAGAGTGTAGTGTTAATCCATACATTGACTATTTTGTTATGTTGCAACCATAGACGGTAAATGGAAGCCACAAATGAGAAAATATAGCCTAAGGTGGACATCAATGAAATGAATTGCATAACATTAACTATTTTATTCCATTGCAACCATTGCCATAAAATGCTATAAATCATAGTTATAGACCTATGAAAACCTTTTGTACGAAAGGGTGGTCCATATAAATTTTATGTGTATACATATATATGTATATGTAGATTGGTATGTATATATGTATATATATGCATGTATAATTACATGTATATATAATGTTCATAACATTTTGTATTTTGGAGAGTATATATGTATATATATATATATATATGCATGTATAAATGTGTATATGTATAGTATATATATATGTATATTTATAGTATGTATAGTATGTACATACACATATGTAGATATATATATATATGGCTATTTGTGTTAACATTGCTTGGAGTTTTGGTTAGCTTTCCCATGTTATGTATATATATGTATATATATATATATATATATGGCTATTTGTGTCAACTTTGCTTGGAATTTTGGTTAGCCTCCTTGAGTTTCAGACTTCTTGTAGTCTAGGAAAGGCTAGCAGATGGGTTATAGGTTTAGCCAGAATTTTTGTCATCCACCCAATTTTTTTTCCTTCTGATGGTCATGAAAAGGTGCTGGAGGCGGTTGTTGGTTGCTTTGGCAATAGGGTGGAATTTTTTGGGCCGCGTGGATAGAGAAGGTTGCGGAAATTAAACGCTGGTTCGCATCAACATTAATTGTTGTATGCTTTGCATGTACTAGGGATGGTCAAAATAACATATGCTATTAAACATCTTAGGAAACAAAATGAGTGTCTAGGAAATTTTCAATAAGGTATTTTTTGGTGTCGTTCTATTCCTATACTTGATATTGGAGCTATGAGCAACGAGGGTAAGTTTCTATGAGGTGCAAGCTACATTAGGCTTTGTCCAGCTTCTTCGAGGCTGGGTGGAGGTTTTTTGTGTTTTTTGCATGGGCGGATGGTTGGAAATGCAAAAAAAAAGTGTCACCTATGATAATATTTTTCCCATTTTTGTGCAGGGAAGTTGGTGAGAAGAGGTGTGTTTGAAGCAAGTGGGAAGAGGTGCTATAAGATATTTTTTCTTTTGCATGGCTTTTTAACTTTGAAACCAATATTGTTTGATTTATGGTTCTCATTTAGTCATTATGGTTGCAATCCAATGAAATAGTGATTTTTATATAGTCTATGTTGAGTTTTTTCCTCTATATTGTTAGTCGTTGGTTTTATTGTGTGTGCTTTGGTTGGAGTCCTTGCAAGCCTTTTTTGTTTTTTGAGCTTCTCGCCAAGTGAGGAAAAGGTGGAAAATGGCCTTCCCTTTAAAAACATCTAGGCCAGAATTCGTACCAGCCCCACTATTTTAATGCTTGTGGTGGCTGCGAGTTGTTTTCCATAGGGAATTCTCATTGTCACTTGTCTAGTGTTGGCTACATTGTTTCATTTTTAGTTCTACAATCCTAGAAAAATATTTGGATTGTCCCTTCAATAGGTTCAAAAAGGTGGTGAATGCATGTATGTGGCAGCTAATGTTCTTTGGTATGTTCAATACAAATCCTACTGCTATAGGAATTCCTTTTCAAGAATGAAAGAAATAACAAATTTCTTTCACACTAAATAACTATCTTGTCAAAAACAATAAATTTGAATGCTTTGTCTGACTTTTCAAATAATATCTTCTTAAATATATAATTATTATTAAAAAGTTCAAAAAGGTGTTGAACAAATGTATGTGGCAGCTAATGTTCTTTGGTGTGTTCAATACAAAGCCTACTGTTATAGGAATTCCTTTTCAAGAATGAAAGAAATAACAAATTTATTTCACACTAAATAACTATCTTGTCAAAAATGATAAATTTGAATTCATTGTCTCACTTTTCAAATAATATCTTCTTAAATATATAATTCTTATTAAAATAAGTTGCAACGATTCTCCATATGGTGCTTGATTAGGATAACAAGGTGTTAAGAGGGAAAAAATTTCCGATCAAATCTTCGAATAAACACCTTAAGGGTCAATCAAGAGGACACACATATAGGTAGATATATAAATATCTATATGTACAAATGTAAATATTTATTTATGTAGAGACTGCTATATCTAAATAGATGTGTATACCATATTTTTTCCTCCATATGCAACTGGTTTGATCATAATTATAAAGAGAAAAAACATCCAAACTGAATTTTCCCTCATTTTCCTGAACGAGTAGGCTAGCAATTCAAACCTTTTGTTGGCTATAATATATTGCGTAGCTCGAGGCAAGGAATTATTATAGGCAACAAAAGCTTTGAATTCATAGCCTACTCAACTAGTCAATTGAGGAAAAATGTTGTGTGGATGTTTGGTCTCTTGAATGTTGGCTGGTTTTGAGATTAGTTGTTGTATGGTTTGTGTGTGCTTGCACTACTTGTGATCCTAGTTGTTGTTTATCCAATTGTATATAAAGTGTGAGTTGAAAGATTGGTCTTCCTTTATACTGTACTTAATGTAGGCACTAATGTGCATATAAATGAAACCATAAACGAAACAATATTGGTAACAGTCACCTGCATACTAGAACCCATAGAATAGAATAAATCTTGATATCAAGATTCACCAAAAAAATACTAGATTCACTATTTTGGAACCATTCACATAAAATAAAAGCCATAAATGAAACAATATAGCCAACACTCACCCACTTCCCAAAACCCATTAAATTATATAGTCTTTTGACCAACAATCGACACAATGAAAAAATATTGGTTTCAAGAGCCAACCAAGATGAAAAAACTCACATAAACACGTGAATTCAACATAGGAAACACATAAAACAAAAAAGATGTTGTTGAACCCAAATTGTTTCAATTTTTAATCAGGTTTTGTTGAGGAAAAGATAGTATGTCTTCACATGGCCTTCAAAGACAAATTTTTTGGGTATTGTATTTTGTTTACTCCTTCAACTTTGTAGCCATGTCTACAAGGGAATTACATTGCTAACACTATTCAGGATTTACATATATACATGTACACATATATGCATATATACATATATAGTTTGTTAAGAAATGAGTATAGTTCTACTTTTGTTCCTCATTGAATCTTTGTTGGTTCCTCTCAATATATATATATTAACTTTGTATCCATGTCTACAAGGGAATTACATTTATAACACTATTCAGGCTTTACATATATACATATACATATATATGTATATATACATATATAGTTTGTTGAGAAATGAGTATAGTTCTACTTTAGTTCCTCATTGAATCTTTGTTGGTTCCTCTTAATATATGTGTGTGTGTGTGTGTGTGTGTGTGTATGTATGTCAACCATTACCACTACATGCACTTTCACCTTCATATAGGCTTGACCTCGATCGTTACAACTACTATATATATCTACATATATGCATGTCTGTATATGTATATCTATATGCTTTGCATGTACTGGTGATGGTCGTAATCATAGTTGTCGTTTAATTCCCTAGGGAACAAAACAAATGTCTCAGAGATTTTCAACGAGGCATTACTTGGTCTTGTTCTATTGCTATACATAATATGGGAGCTGTGAGCAATGAGGGTAAGGTTTTGTGAGGGTGCAACCTAGATTAAGCTTTGTGCAACTTTTGTGAGGGTGGGTGGAGGTTACTAAACACATCAAATGAAATAAAGAAAGAGTATTTCCTTCCACCAATTGTCGCTACATAGAACCATAAACTAAGCAATTTACAATAAGCTACATAGAAAAAATCAACAATCCCCTTTTGAAAATAACATAAACTATTTTAGAAATTTACTCCACGAATGGTTTTCCCAATATGCACCTGTTCCAATTTCCTTCAATTACACCTCTTCCCACTTGGTTTCTCTTCCCTTTGTCCTTTCTCCATGGCCTACTAAAAATGAACATAGAACTATCACAACCCACCACGAGTATGGAAATTTTGTGAAGGTGGTTGTGTAATACCCCTCCTCCTACTGTTTGGACTTGCTGTCTTTCTATGCTTTCAGTTGATACTTTGAGACTGTGATAGCACTATTTATTGTTTAGTTTGGTGGATTGGTCAGGTAGATTGTTTGATGATTATGCTTCTACATTTGAGGACATGGATATTTCGTATGATATTATGGTTTGGTGATGTTAATTTGATTTCAATAATATATTATGATGCAGTGGACTAATAATTAGTTTATGATGTGATCAATTAGTTAGAATTGTTACTTTATATATATATTGTTGTAACCATTAGAATAGTTTAGATGAGAGGAAAGTGTAGAACCACTCATTTACAAGTGCCCTGCTATGCTGCAATTCCTTCTCACAATGTAATGCTTTGATTATATATATATATGTACATGTACACGATCTTGTTTGTATGCATGGATTGCAGATATAGAGTCTTGATTCCACCTGCTTCGACAGGACAGGGCGAGCATCAAATTACCCAACAAGCATGATGTTGAAACAGAGATGACAAAGAAGTCACCCCATCCCATGGTTGTCAAACTATCCTGATTGAGTGGTATTGTGCATCTTTGTTTTTGTCATTTTTGGAATTTATTATTGTGGTTTGTGCAAGTGTACTATTGGTATTTATTTTATGTTGGTTTTTTGTATATTGTGATTTATTTAATTAATGATGTTATTAAATTTTTAAAATAGTGTTGGAATAAATTTGTACTAAAATATAAAAAGTTTTATATTAAAAGTCATGTGTTTTATTTAAGTGTTAATTAAATTATTTAAGATTAGTATTTGTTTAATTTAATTAAATTAGCACGTTGAGGATAATTATTAAATAAATGAAATTGTGTGAGTTGCAAGTAAAGCTTGCAAAATCAAATTTTAAAATAGAAAGTATCATTAAATGCAAAAAAAATCTATAAAAGAAAAGAAAAGATAGAAAGGACGAATGAGAGTTGAGTGTTCGCTGAAAAGCTGGGATTAAATTGGAAAATTTCTTTTAAATTGGATTTTTAGATTCTTTCAAAAAAGAGGAGATATATTTTTATTTAATTGCAAAATTGTGAGTTTTTCATTCATGGGAAGATTTGGACAGAAGTTGCACAAAAATAATAGTTCTTAAATATTGGATCTTCTAAAGTTTTTTCTGGGAAATTGTTTCATTTTCTTTAATAGTACTGGGGAGGTTCTTCTGGATTGAATATTAGATTAGAAATCTGAGCAAGGAAATTAGGAGAAGAAGTTCTGAAGGAAGGAACGAGAATGATTCGAAAGGCTATCTGGATCAAGCTAAGCTTCATCATATTTTCAATAGCACATGACTCTAGGTTCCATTTGCTTCTTCTTTAGTTTTCTAATTCAAAAGTAAAATAAATAAAATAGATATATTATTCTATAAAAGAAAAAGAAAACTTTTGAATGTATTGAATAGCAAACTTATGGAGGAAATTCAATTTGTTTTCTGAAATGTTCTGTGTTTTTATTCAATTTGGCTATAAAAAGAAAAATCCATCATTGAATTTTGAAATTGTTCTAGATTTCTTTAAAATTCTATTATGGAAAATAAATCTCCCTCTATAATAAAAGTTGTTTTGAATATATATATATATAGTTTTCTTTATTTTGTTCGTTGTGAGTATACTACTGCACAGATAATGAATTGTGAACATATATATATATATATATATATATAGTGTGTGTGTGTGTGTGTGTGTGTGTATATATATATACATCTATATATTTAAATACTTTATGTAATTCAAATTTTTTCCTGGTCCAACCGATTGTATTTAATATTTTTTTTTGACCGAATCCATGAATTAGAGTTGTAAATTTTAATAAAAAAAAAAATTAAGGTTTTTTATGGGTGAAGGCGGAATGGGAAGTATACCCTCTCCCCGCGCGCGGACGGCTGGCACAGCGATACGTAGTATTAGAGTATTTGTCGCATAGCGATGCGTGGGCTGATGCGCCCTGAATCTATGGACTGTTGTGCAGTCCCATATGACAGTGTAAGGACTACGATTTATATTTATTTATATTTTTTTTATGCTTTAATTTAATTCGCTTAAAACATATATATATATATATATATATATATATATATATATTTACGAGTGTTGTACGTAATTTTATATATATATATATATATATGAATCGATTGCATAGAAAATTATTTAACTCATAAATATTTAATGATTTAAATTGAAAGAAATTTATATGTAAAATATAAATAAGGGTATATTTTTTATTCTATATATATAATTGTAATTTGTTCTTGGAAAAGTTATATTCTTGAATTATTATTTGTTTTATCTTGAAATTGTTCTATCATAAATTAACTATATTGATTTATGGGAAAAGATAAGATTGATACCATTGATTTATTATTTCAAAATTTCATCATGGGAATGGCGTTTTTGTAATAGAAAATAATGTATTGCTGAGTACGTTGATTTGAATTTGAAACCCTATGAAATTGTTTATTTTTCTATTTTATTATTGTTGGTTTTTCTCTCGATCTGGGAACCCTGTCGATCTTATGAACCCAATTTTTGGAGGTTGTGAACCCTAGTTTTCCAGAGGAATGTTCTTATCACTGGAGGTCTATACTCGTTTTATGTGCTCCTGATGTTGCAAGATATTATATTACTATTTTGGAAGGGTTGTACAGTATTGTTGAGATTTTGATTATGAGTTAAAGTGAGATGGATAATGCCTCGCATGTCCTTGTTTGAGATATATGCTTTATTTCAATGGTACAACCCTTTCCTTGTTTTTTTTTATGTTTCAGGGTCTTCTAGGAGAGTGGCTCTTCGTGGGGGGCGATGCCTCAAAAGGAGGAAGAGCTCGGGATAACCCACGTAAGAGTAGATTAACAAGTTAAAACCTAATAATAGAACTTAGGGGGATGGGTAGTAAAAACACATAAGATAATAACTGGATACCTCGTCTATGCATTAGGGCTATCGCAAACTAATGGTAGGCTGAGAAGGTTGTGGTCGGCAAAGTCGTAACCTCGTCCTCATGAGAGGTTAATGGCTCTGCATGAGCTGCCCTATGGGGTCGGCGCCTCAAGTAGGAGGAAGGGCCAGGATAACCATAGATGGGGTCCGTTGCCTCAGGTTGGATAACCCATGTAAGCTATGTGATGACACTCTCCACTAGATGCCCTTATGCCTTATTTCTTGGTTGCCTTTGGAATTGTATTTTGATTATTGATTCAGATTCTTTTGGAAGTGATTTATGATTGTTTCTTTGCTTACTTGGTTATTGGTTATTACCTTGCTTTGTTGTGATGAGATTTATGGCTTTATGTTTAATATGTTGACTCATGGATGTTGTCGTTTATGTCCTTTGTAATCCTTGATGTTGTATTTGGAATTATTGTACCATTTTATTTTTTTTATTTGAGTTAGTCATGTGGCATTCATGGTCATGATTACTTCCTTGTCACCTCTGAGCACGGGGGCTGGGTTATTTATAACCCACGTGGTCAGGTGGAACGTGCTCTACAGCCGTTGGGTTCCCCATCAACGTTCGTTCTTCTTAGAATTCTTCAGTTGGAGCTTGTACCTGATGTTCATTTGTAATTCAGATATTATTTGTACTATGTGATTATCCCACATGTATGGGAGGATTTTTTGTAATTTATTTATTGAGAACATGTAAGTTTAAAACGATGATGTATTAATTATGTACCTTTGTAACCATTCATTTTATGAGATTTATTATGGTTGTAACATGTGATGTAAATTATACTCTTTCTTATGATTACATGGATGTACTTCAGTAAATGGGTATTGTAATCTATGATGGATGAATTTCAGATAAGTATTTAGCTTTATCTTATCTTTTTATTATGTGTTTGTTATGCGATCTGACCTCGCGTATCCCAGAGGACTAGATGTTATTTTGTTAATGTGCAATGTAAATGTGTTTTAAATTTTAGTTGCATGTTTACTTTGTATTATTTAAAAAAAAAAATTGTTTGCAATGTTTGTTCTCTAGGGTTTGCACGACGGGCGTTATAGGTTGGAGGTTATCTTCGATTCTTTCCATGCGTTGATGGTTGCAAAAGGTGTGGGTTGTGATAATTCTCATATATCTATTTATATATATATTTATTTGTATATACATATATATATATGTGTATACATATATGTATATGTATATATATATATCCATAATACATTATTGAAAATTGTACAGACATTTTCTTTGTTCTTTGAGGAATTTAAACATAGATGTTACTTGCACCATCAACAATATGGAAACCATACAATGATTAATGTTGATGCCATTTTGCTGGCCTCCTGTATCGCTACACCAAACACTTTTTTTATTTTTAAAAAATTAAAACAAAACAACACCTA